>CM039127.1:52166735-52766444 GCA_022036555.1 Microstegium vimineum | reverse complement strand
AGTTGTGGAGTCTCAATTCCAAGCCAAATAGCCTATAGTCCATATTAAGTACTTCATCCGTTTCAAATTATTATAAGTCGCTTTGACTTTTTTGGTTCATCCATTTTGCTATATATTTAGACATATTATTACATCTAGATACATCACAAAATGAATGTACCAAAAAAGTCAAAGCGACTTATAATTTGGAATGGAGGGAGTAGATTTTAACTTCTCCAAAATAAATGGATCGGATTCAAATGGTCCCTTAAGAGCAATTTCTTGAATCTTACCTGGACAGGGCATTATCTCTCCAAAGGAAACGAGACATATCATCAATTTCTTTTCTTTCTTTACCCACCCACGTGCGCAATCCTGTCATTTGCATAGCTGGTTTTCATGTGTAGTAAACAAATTAGAAGCTAGAACCTTGTCCAAACCTGCTTGCATATGTTGCTAACGATCCAGCTCCAGATGATACTTGTCTCAGTTACACTTGAAAAGTTTATTATTTTAGACATAGCTGGAGTGTAAAGGTACATTATTATATATATCCAGTTGCCTTAGACTGAAAATAATAAATCTTAGAGATATATATTTCGACTGTGATTTGATGATACGATGCGGGTATGAAATCTATATGTTCGTTTGGTACTTGGAGAGTACGTGTTGATAAATGACAGTAGAAGAATCTAGTTGCCAGCAATTGTTAGTTCAACCTAACTTTGGTTCTCAATTTTGCAGGACAACATAAATAAAGAAATAAAGAAATAAATAAATAAGAAATGGAAGCTTTATTTGGCTCTGTGAGCACCATGCAGGATTGTGCTACGAGCCAGGCACATGAAAATGAGTAAACCAAATTGCCAAGGTTTGTCCACCGGAACCCATTCATGTCTGGCTATTTTGAAAATTCAGTGCATATGAACAACTTGTTCACCGACACAGACATATAGAATTATGGAACTGTTAGTAGAAGAATCAATTTTTTTTTTGGTTAATAGTTGCAGAATTGCAAAGTTGTGCATCCGACTTGCTGTTATGCAAATATGAGCAAGTTGAACTTGCCATATGGCAATTCTTTGGGCATAAAAATAGAATTTGACTCATGATAGCAAATGGTGAACAGGTTTTGGAGGACCAAACATGGATCATACCAGGGAAGCCAGGAGCATACAGTTAACCATTTCTTAGGAAGATATCTAATGAACAAATTTTAGAGGCTATCAGAATTTTACAGTATTTTACCAAACTTGCCATCTAGTTTCTTGCTTTATTACAAAGTCTGTTGGAGTGCTCTAGTATTCTTTTTGTTCAATCTATTTTACAAGTAGATAAATTAGTAAATTTGACTAGCCTTTTAGCTAATCTCTTGGAGATTTTCTAAAGCTATGCAAAAATATATAAATAAATAAAAGATAAAGAGATAATATTGATGGTGGCAAGAAATCGTCGTAGCTGCTCTCCACCGCTCAACAATAGTTGCATTGCATGCATATATATATCGCACGAGGCACACGAGGGTGGCCCCGGCCTGGACCAGTAAATAAAAAACAAGGAAAGAAAAGGATAGCAACGCTACAGGAGCATGCATCCATGTTTTTTCCTCGCGCGCTTGCTTGCAACCAACCTAGTCAGCATAGTTTCAATTCAGTACGCGCGAGCAGCTTACACTGACAGAAACTTGACAATTAGTGAATGGTCCCTCCACGTTTTTCTCGTTATATTTTCTTCTCCTATCGTGGACAACAAGCTAGTCTATAGGATCAGCTCATCCTTATCTACATAGTAGTGATTTATGTGCGCCCATACGCGCGAGTGATGGACGTTATTGTTCTATCTGGCAAATGGATAATGAGTATAAAAGAGCATATACACAATGGGGAATTTTTATTTGAAACACACAGCTAAGACATCATTCATGAGAAATAAAATACCCACTATAGGATTGTTTGGGACAGGTCCACCTCTAAAAAAATGAATCTGAATCTAGGATTCAATGTGGAGCAGCTCCACTAGTAGATCTGAGATCCACCACGAAACTATTTGGATAACAAATTAGCTTCAGATCCACGCAAGGGCATTTTGAATAGAATGAACAAATTTGCCCTTGAAATAGGTCCCACTTGTCAGTGACTGAAAAAATTCAGTCTTCTTCCTCCTCCAGCCAGGTCTGCAGGGCGTTGGGCGGATAGCGGCTCACCGGGAGGCGTGGGGCAGGTCCGCGAGGTGGCCGGGCGGCTCGCCACGGAGGGGCGCGCGGGTCCGCTGGTCGCCGACTGGCTCGACTGGGAGGGGCACGCGAGGCCACGAGATCGTCATGGAGGCGCACGGTGGCCCGACGGCTTCACGGGGAGGGGCGCGCGGGTCTGCATGGTTGCTGGCTGGCTCGACGGAGAGGGGCACGCGGGGCTGCGTACCTCTTCATGGAGGCACGCGGTGGCCCGACGGCTCGACGGAGGGGCGTCGCATCGGCCGTGCCGTCGTGGTGGGGGCGTGCGTCCTCACCGAGAGGCGCTCATGGCTGGTGAGGGCGGCGATCTGGCAGGTCAGGGTCATGCGGTGGTTGGTGAGGCGCGCCGGCCGCGGTGGTGAAGGTGAGCCACCGGTGAAGAAGAGGAGAAGAAGACAGTGGTTGCCGCGGAGGAGAAAAGACGACGGGAGAAAAAATTAGAATGAACCGGTCACTTTCATAACAAATGGCAAAGGTGGGTAATTTTCTCCAACTCCACCAATTCGAGTTTGGTGAAGCACCCCTTGAGGAGATCCACAAAAATGGTGAATCTGGGCTCTTTGATGGATCTAAATTTGGTTGAGCTAGACTGTTTGGTAAACTTTTGGCAGAGCGGAGCTAGATTCACTAAATCTAGAGTTTAAGGAGTTGTCCCAAACAGACCCATAGTTTCTAAATTATGTTTCTAAATTTTAGTTTTTATCCATGTGATGGTTATTGCATATATTTTATACTAAAATTACTGGTCTAGTCGTTGCAATTTCTATAAATATAATCTGCAATTTTTAGTTCCAAAATAAAAACTTGTTAGCCAAAACCACACACCTAACAAAATCTTATATATGTTGACACAAAGTCAATTCAATAATTTACAATTATTTCTATTGTCAGATAAGGACCAAAATTTGATATGTTTGCGAACACATGGTTGATATGTGCCCATGATGTTCAGTTTTGTGATGAGTGATTGCTCAACACTTGAGTGTTTCAGTTTGAGTGGCTTTACACTAATCCTTGCGAAAGCATGTGTGTGCCTGTCTATCGGCTTGTGGTGTGCAGGTGCTATGCTCGGAGACAGTAGTCAATGGCGTGGAGAAGGTCGAGTAGAGACTTGCCGTGTCGATGGACTGAAAGCGGTGAAGGGCGAAAGCGGGGCTGGGACTGAGGGACCATGGGCGCCGGAGGACTAGCTGTGGTGGCTAGTACTTGGCACCGGCGAGCGCGAGAAGACATGGAGGTAGACCGAGTTGACCGAGTCAAGACGGCGGACGAGCGGGTCGAGCGGAGGCTCATGGGACTCGGAGTCAGACCGGGCGAGGACAAGGTGGCTCAAGTCGAGTGGTTTGGTGGTTTGAGCCTCAAAACCATCGGAGGACGATTTCCCAGTTTGTGCCTCAAAACTTGGGGTTTGGTAGTTGAGCCCAAAGCTACCGGTGGCGGATTTCGCGGGTTTGGGCCTCAAAACCCGGGGCGGAGCTTCCGAGGAAGCGGGGGCGGCACGTGACAGAATCCTGGAGGTTGCATCGAGGCGACAGCAACTCCTGGCGGGAAGCGGGGACGTCCGTTCAAAATCGAGGAGATATTTTCCGGAGCTTGGACTGCAATGCTTAGGCTAGATAGTTCACTCATGTATCTAGGGGGGTCTTTGGGAAATAGCCAAAGCCCGATAAATAAGGGATGAAGGGGTATCCCTCATTCTATCTCTTGCATTCCTCTCTTCCACCTCCCACCTCCTAGGTCTTCCCCTACCTCTAGGCTTCTTGCTTGAGATCCATAGAGTCTCCCATGTAAACTGAGATTTTGGTAAGGAAAGGAGGCCGTAACCTCCTTGTCTCCTCCGCGATTCAATTTCGAAAACCGCTTGTGCTTGCGTTCTTCGTTTTGGCTTTTTCGTTCTTGATTCCCGTCGCTTGATCTCCCTCCTCGCTGCGTTGTTTGCAAAACCGTTTGAAGGAAAAGTTTCTCCATCCCCTTGTGATCAAATCCACCGAAGGATTCGGGTTAGGATGGATTGAGCAAAGAGATCGGTTCGTTTTGCTTTCTTGCTCCGTTTTCACTCCTTTTATCATCCCGTGATTTATTCTAGAACTTATGAGGGAAGGATGGACTATATCCTCCAAAAGTAGAGTCACATCTACCTCAGAAACCTCCCCACAAAGTTTGGAATCAATCGGAGTTGAAATGAACGAGTTTCCGGCGTTTTCCGGGTTTCCTGCGCTGTTTTCGAGGGCGTCAGACGCTGGTTTTCAGCGTCAGACGCTGGGTTTCACTCGTTAGAGCGTCCGTCGCCCCTCAGACTCGCGTCCGTCGCCCTTCTTGCATAGCGTCCGTCGCCTGTTTTGACCGTATCTCTCTCGTTCGGACTCCGAATTGAGTTCCGTTTATTGCGTTGGTTTCGTAATCACGCAGGGAACTTAATGAAGCACTTTTGAGACCAGTTCTCATAAGTATTTTTGGGTGAGCTCTCTTCTCTTCTCCATAGGGTTTGAGAGCCTCACTATCGGTGTCTCGGTTTGAGTTTTTGGTTTCCGGAAGATCCGCTGTACCTCTTGGTCATCACCAAAGGTATCCACCCTCTATAGGGTCGTGATCTTGCTGGTGGAGTAAGCATGCTTGTTGGGGTTGTTTTTGGGAAGAGTGGCCTGAATATTTCCGAGTGAAATTTGAGGCTCCCATTCACCCCCCCCCCCCTCTCTGGTTGCCGTTCTCGGTCCTTCAATGTTATTGCACAAAATAAATAACTATCACAAAAGTGACAATTCTTTTGTACTATTTGATAGTACAAGAGTGTTGCCTAAAATCTCCTTAAAATTCAGACACCTGAATTATAGAAGTGAAAAAATATTGTTTAAGTGATTTATAATTACATTAATGAATATTTTTTCAATTGATTTTTGTAGATATTGTTGATCTCATCTAAATGTACAATATTGATTTTGTTTGTTTCTCAATTCGATGTAAGTTTTGATAATTGAAAAATTATATTTCAAAATATGATATGTAGAGTTAAGTTTATCATATTAAAATTTTAAAAATATATTATGATAATTGTCCATGTCATGGTGAATTGAAGTTTGTCGTAATATGAAAATCCTTCCGTCTATGATGATTGCTATTAGATCTTAGTGACGAACACACAAATTTCGTATAAAGTCACACTCCCACTAAAAACATGGCACAATAGTTTGACTTATTAGCTGATAAATTTATCTGTGGTCATGAGAAAATCATCGCAGAAGGTCACATTTTTTTGGACATGACAAACATTGATAAGGTCTCCACCTAGATATCATGATAGATCTATACCTAATAATAAAGAAGCAAAATTTCTAGCCATTTTTTTGGTCCATCCATTCTTTGGTTATGTCTCTTTCTAACTACTGGATAATAGAGAGTTTTTTTTATGTACGGACTTATATATATAACTTTTGCTCTATGAATTATAATAGATCTTGGCTAGCGTGATATGGAGTCTGATTTCAAAACGTGTTGGGTTGTGTCGTGTGTGATGTGATATGGACTCATAAGTCATACTTATATATATGTTTATTATGAGAAAAAATACAAAAAATACAACATGAGTTACTCTACAATGCTGAATTAGGAAAAAAATAAATAAGGACACGGTAGTATGGAAAAGAAAAAAAAATAAAGACATGTTATGAACCGGACTCCGTATAGAAGCAGAAGGAAAAAAGTAAATCTATTTGAGAAATAGAAAAGGAATAGGACAGGACATATAGAAAAAAAACGTACGGACGATGAAAAAAGGAGAGTTTATGGTTGGTAAATTCTGACTTTCATCATCCATGCTTCGTGTGCCACGTGCATGGATCCTATACGTTTTCCATATGATTATAAGAGTATCCAACCGGAACTCCACGGCTCCTTTTGTCCTGATTTTTAATTCGTGCTTGCATAGAGTCCGTGCACCGGACTTTAGCCATGCTTATCGACACTACTTCAGCCCTGCTTTTCAACGAACTAACAATGTTTTTCTCTTATAACAAATTAGTATAAACATTCAACATAAGTTAAATTTCAGCGAAACGATGAACTCATATTTCAATTTTATCTATTATATCTTCTGTGCACCAGCTTCTCCTCAAATTGAGCTTAGCTTGGCGATGTGCTCTCATGCATCGGCAAAGGCTGCAGTGCCAATTGTGGATTGCCGAAGCTAAGCAGCTACCCAACGGTGTTGCTCTTGTATGTACAAATACTATTGTACAATAATAAGTTTTAGATTTTGTTTTATGTCACTCTGCATGTTATAGTTTTTTCTTCCGTTACACCGCACGGGTATATTTGCTAGTATAGATAATACATGGTCATCTAACTATTGTCTAAGTATGTTTTTTACTCTGGAATTTTAAAACAAAAACACTTTGATCATCGAACTAACAAAACAAAATTCTTATAACTATATGGGTGGTTTTGAACATGGTTTTATTCTTTAAATAAATATAAATTAGTTTACTTTCTAAATATTCATTAATAATTCACATCAAATAAAAAATATGGAATGAGTACATCTTTTCTAAGAAAATAGTATGTCTGGTCGATGGTTTAGATGGAGTTATTGTCAATTCTATTTATGTTTTGTTATATCCCAGATTGAATATCGGAGGCATGAGAGGCATCAAGTAGAAGAGATCTAGAAGACGATCCCAACCAACCTCGTAGGTGACATGCTTCATTCACATACCCCCTCTTGTCGATTTCGCTTTCCAAAATACAACTTTGACTATATATATTAAAAAATATTAATATTTATGATACATGAGTACCATGAGTATCATTGGAAAGATTTTTCAATCTATTTTTAATAAATTTAATAAGAGATACAAATATTATATGTATTTTCTTAAAATCGAGTCAAACTTACGATAAGCACATCAACAACGATAATTATTTCGGGACGGAGGAAGTACATAGACGGCACGGCATGAGTAACAAAACACAAGAAGTAACTACTGTAACACCCTAAATTTTGCATTTTTCCTAAAATAGATTCAAAGCAAATTGAATTGCATTTGATGTGAGCATTAAAACATAGGGAAAGTAATTAAGGTTTTCACAAAATAAAATCTAGCACCATAATAGAAACATTGTGTTGCATTCATGCCGATGCATTCTACTTTGTATTGTTGGAGTTTGCAAATTTCAAATTTGAGTTCAAAGCTTTATTTGGAAATTGTGTTTGAAAATCAAAATTTGGAAATCAATTCTCTCTTCTCTCTCTCTCTTTCTTGCTTTCTGGCCCAAGGCCATACCCCTCCAGCCCAATCCCTCTCCCTTCTCTCTCTGTTGGGCCGACGCGCAGGCCGGCCCAGTTCCACCCCCGCGCCTCAGCACTTCCCCTCTCTCTCTCTCTCTCTGACGAAGACGTCCCACCTGTCAGCGACTTCTTTCCCCCTTTCCTTCTTCTCCCTGCCTCTCCTTCCCGATTTCCCCGCGCCGACGAATCCTCCCGGTCGAGTTCGAATCGGGATAGAAGATCCCCCTCCTCTCTTTCGCCGACTCAGAGCTGCGACGTGCAAGCTACGCGCCGCACCGCCGCCTCCCTTCCTCCCTTTCCCTTTCTCTTCTTTCCTTCTCGGTGCGCCGCCGCCTTCCATTGCGATCGAACGCGAATCCGCGTCGGTTCTCCCCTTTCCTTCCCCGTGACACCCTCCGAACTATAAAATGCTCAGCCCAGCATATTTCCGCCCCGCATCGAGCCCTCGTAGCACCTCAGTGATCAACCAGCATCGCCGCGCCCGAGTTCCGCTCTGCCGTCGCCGCTCCGCCGTGGGCAAGCTCCTCTGCGCCGTTCAGCTGCTTCCAGAGCCTTGCGTTGCGGTAAGTGGGTTCCCCCGAAACCGCAGAACCTCTCCACGGCCGTTGTCTTGGCCGTAGAACTCGTGTGCGCGACCGTCGCCAGCACAGAGCCGCCTTGCCGCGTGGGCACTCCACCCCCGCGCTCAATCGAGTCAACCGACTCCACCACCGTGTTCGCCTTGCCTCCCTCTCTCTCCCGGACCTTTTCGCGTGAAGTTTGATGCTCTGAATCGCCGGATCGTGTTGCGCCGCCGCACGCCGGCCATGGCGCCGCCGCGTCTCTGACTCCGGCCGCCGCGCTCTGTCTGCCCCGGTCCGGAGCGCCGCCCTCTCCCTCGGCGATCTAATCTGGGTCGCCCGCTTCTAATCGGACGATCCACGGCGCCCCGTACCCTTTCGGCTGGCATCTTTGCAAAACAGACCCCGCCCTTTTTAATGCATCAACCCGCGGTCCAGTTGGCGTATTTCTTAGTTACGCTTTCGGTTCTGGAAAGCGCATCCCTTTTCTGTCTGTTTTATTTCTAAAATAAAAAGGAAAAACCTTATTTACAGTTTTGCCACCCTTTTTCAATTGTTTATAAAATGTTCATTTTAAATCCAAATCACTCTGTTCAAGTTGCGTTAGATCCGTATTTTCTTGCTCTATCCAGTAGTATAGTTTTCATCTATGTTAATAACTTTTAAAAATCAAAGAAAATTATTTCTGTAATGCTTAATCTTGCTCTATTCAAAATCCCGTTTAAATCATATCTTCTTCGTTATAGCTCCGTTTTTCGTGATTCAAGCGTCTTTGTGATCGTAGTGAAACGTAGATTTGTTTTATAAACTTTTAATCTTGTTCTATTATGTATGGTGTACTGTTCTAATCTATAGCCTTGTTTGTTTGCATGTTATGTCTCTGCGTGATTGCTTGTGATGTGATGATCGAGTACAGACGGTGAGCAGTACGTGGGAGATCAAGGGTTTTGCTTTGAGCAGGAGCAGCAGCAGGATCTCTTTGAGCAAGGCAAGTATTATATGGGATCTTCCTTAATGTCCTATTAATGAAGCTTTTCCAATAAAATCATATGCATATGTCTAATACTGTCACCATAGGGTTTACCTAGACTTGTTTACCTATATCCTTGAAATCCTATGGGTTACTGTTGCACATGGGTAGTTATTGCTAGTGCTTCACTTTTATAAGCATGATCCTTTAATCTTGATTAAAGACTACATGAGACGATAAAGTAAAACTTGACTTTTTAGCAACATGGACTTAGGACCCCTTTCTGTCAGCAAAAGCTGGGACATACAGTGCAACCATGAGGGCTACATGGCTCTGGCTTTAGTTCAGTATTAGGGTCACTCTCTCGCATGCAACAGTTCACGAAAGTTGTCATTGACGAGCGGTTGTGGAGCGGCTGGTGTGGGGACCGCTGCGGGTGCGTACCACCGACGGGCTCCTATATACCCCTTCCCCGTGGATCTGTACTGTCTGGGGTATGTCAGCGAACCCCTTTGAAAGACTTCATAGTGTTCCCTGCCCGCTCACCTCGGTAGTGTTAAGGGAGTCATGATCCCGGGGCATTTGGGCAAACACGACTCATGGGTAAAGTGTACAAACTCTGCAGAGTGTTAAAAACTATCATGATAGCCGTGCTCACGAACACGAGCGGCCTGGAAAACTCACAGAACTCTTTGGTTACTTATGTTTACTTTTATGAATCACTTTATCATGATATTATGTTACTTGTTCAATTGTTTACTTGATCATGCAATTTAACTTGGGGAATTAAGCATAACTTTGATCTATCACTTATAAAGTTTCGTTACAAATTAAAATGCTTACCGCAGTAAACCAGTGTTATACTATTTGAGCCTCATGAACCCCATATATACTTGTTGAGTACGAAAGTACTTACGCTTGTTTCTTTCTTTTCAATTCTTGTATAAAAATCCCGGATGGGTACCAGATTATCAGAGTTATGAGGAGTATCCAGAGGACTACTAGGTTTGGGGTCAACCAGTTGACGTCCCTGTGCTATGGAGCTTCGCGAGAGTTATCTTATTTCCGCTGTTTTGTAATAGACATTATTTAAATACTCATTCGCTATGTATTAAACACTTGTAATGATACAATTTTGATAATTTGTCGGCTTATGTGTGTGACTGATCTCTGGGCACACATCCTGTTTTGACCTAATTTAGCATCAGAATCTGAAAAAGTGAGAATTATGAAAGTTGTAGGCAATTTCGTAAGATTTCCAACCATATAAGTTTCACATTTGTTTGATTTTTTGAGCATGAGATATGACTGTTTTACAGTACCACTTGTAAGGTTCGAGTTACAGAAAAGTTATGCTCAGTCATGTGTTTCAATGAACAATTCATCTAAAGGTCATATTATATGTTTTGGATGACAGATGGTCGCACGAGGTGGTAGAGGAAGAGGCCGTGGTAGGGGTGCACCACCAGTACCACCAGTACCACCACCGCCACCACCACCAGTACCACCGACTATGGAGCAGTTCATGCTAGTACAAACCCAGCTGATGCAGACCATGATGCAACATCTTCAGAATCCACCAGTACCACCACCACCTGTCCAGCCATGGGACAAGCGTGGAGAATTTATGAAGGGTCGTCCTCCGGTGTTCACTCATGCTTCAGAACCACTGGAGGCGGACGACTGGTTAAGAGCTGTAGAGAAGCAGCTCAACATCGCTCAATGCAATGAGCGTGAGAAGGTGTTGTACGCCTCTGGCCAACTACAGGGTGCCGCTCAGGATTGGTGGGACTCTTACATGTATGGACGTCCCAACAACGCACCAGAGGTGTCATGGCAGGAGTTCACCGATAGCTTCAGGTCTTACCATATTCCTGAAGGCACTGTGGAGCTCAAGCAGGAGGAATTCCGAGCTCTGAGGCAAGGATCCATGACAGTGGCGGAATACCGAGACAAGTTTGCTCAGTTGTCTCGATACGCTCCACATGAGGTTGTCAACGACGCTGACAAGCAGCGCCGCTTTCTGAAAGGTCTTTATGATGGTTTGCAGTTGCAACTCATGTCCAATCTCTACCCCAACTTCCAAGCCCTCGTGAATCGCGCTATTGTTATTGATAACAAGCGCAAAGAGATGGAAGCCAAGAAGAGAAGGCTTCAAGGACCAGCTTCAAGAAGCAATACCCGTCAGCGTACCAATCCCTCGCAGAACTTCCAGCAAAGGTACCAGGGTCCGAGCAATCAGCGGAACCGTGGTCAGAATCAGCAGCACAGTCAGTTTCCTCAGCGTACTCAGTTCCCACCGCGTGCCCAGAACCAGCAGCAGATTGTACCACAGGCACCACGTCAGGGGAACACCAATGCCACCCCAATGAAGAACAGTGCTCCCAACACTCCCAATAGTGTTTTCGTTGCAACAAGGAGGGACACATGTCATACAACTGTCCTGACAAGCAGAACCAGCAGACGCCTCAGAACCAGAGTAACCAGCAGAGGCCAAGGCACCAACCACCACCCAACTCTGGAAGGGTGAACCACGTGTCAGCAGATACGACATAGGAGACTCCTGAGGTCATGATGGGTACGTTCAGCATCAACTCTATCCCCGCTACTGTACTTTTTGATTCTGGAGCTTCGCATTCTTTCATTTCTGCCGCTTTTGTTAGAATGCATGATCTTTTGTTGCGCTTCATGAAAACCCCCATAACAGTAAGTTCACCGGGAGGGTTTTTGACTGCAAATCAGTATAGTCCTTCGGTTAGTGTGCTTCTAAGGGGGGTAGCCTTTGAGGTTGAACCTATCCTGCTAAAGACAGCTGGTATTGATCTCATTTTGGGAATGGACTGGATGATGAAGTACAAGGCAGATATTCAGTTCCACAAGAAGGTAGTTGTGTTGACTTCACCCAAAGGAGATCAGATCAGTGTGGAAGTTGTTTTGAAAGCTCCGCCAATAGCTACTGTGAATCAGCTGAATGATGATGGTCGTGAATATGAATCAGTTGTTGATGAGTTCCCGGATGTTTTCCCCGATGACTTGCCAGGTATGCCACCCGACCGCGACATTGAATTTCTTATTGAGCTTTTGCCTGGTACTGCACCTATTGCTAAGCGTCCATATAGGATGGGGGTTAATGAGTTAGAGGAACTTAAGAAACAGTTGCAGGAGTTACAAGAAAAGGGTTTCATACGTCCTAGCTCTTCACCTTGGGGAGCTCCGGTGATCTTTGTTGACAAGAAAGATGGTACACAGCGGATGTGTGTGGATTACCGTTCGCTTAATGAGGTAACTATCAAGAATAAGTACCCTCTACCAAGGATTGATGACTTGTTTGACCAGTTGAAAGGAGCTTGTGTGTTCTCTAAGATCGATCTTCGATCGGGTTATCATCAGTTAAAGATCCGTGCCTCTAACATCCCAAAGACTGCATTTACTACAAGATATGGGTTATATGAGTACACTGTGATGTCGTTTGGATTAACCAATGCACCTGCTTACTTTATGTACTTGATGAATAAGGTGTTCATGGAGTTTCTGGACAAGTTTGTGGTAGTGTTTATTGATGACATTTTGGTCTACTCCAAAAATGAGGAAGAACATGCAGAACATCTCAGGTTGGTCTTGCAGAAGCTCAGAGAACATCAGTTATATGCTAAAAGGAGCAAGTGTGAGTTTTGGTTGAAGGAAGTGTCTTTCCTAGGGCATGTGATATCCAATGGTGGAATAGCAGTGGATCCAAGTAAGGTGGCAGATGTGTTGAATTGGAATCCACCTACCAGTGTGACGGAGATCCGTAGTTTCCTTGGATTGGCAGGTTACTATAGGAGGTTCATTGAAGGTTTCTCCAAGCTTGCTAAACCAATGACGGCTTTGCTAGAGAAGAATGCTAAGTTTATATGGTCTGAGAAGTGTCAAGCTAACTTCGAAGAATTGAAGAAGCGGTTAACCACAGCGCCAGTGTTGATTTTGCCAGACCTGAACAAGAGCTTCTCCATATATTGTGATGCATCTCGCTTGGGTCTTGGTTGTGTGTTGATGCAAGAAGGCAGAGTTGTTGCTTATGCATAGAGGCAGTTAAGGAAGCACGAGTTGAATTATCCTACACATGACTTGGAGTTAGCAGTTGTGGTACATGCACTGAAGATATGGAGACACTACTTGATTGGTCACAAGAGTGATATTTACACGGATCACAAGAGTCTGAAGTACATATTCACCCAGTCAGATCTGAACTTGAGGCAACGCCGTTGGTTGGAATTGATCAAGGACTATGACTTGGAGGTCCATTATCACCCTGGAAAGGCAAATGTTGTGGCAGATGCTCTCAGTAGGAAGAGTTATGCCAATGAGGTACACCTGGATATACAGTCTAAAGAGTTGTGTGCTCAGTTAGCGCATCTCAACTTGGGTTTTGTTGTTAATGCTGTGGAGTTAGTTTTGGAACCTACTCTGGAACAAGAGATACGCAAGGGTCAGATGGAAGATGAGAAACTGAAAGAGATTGCTGAGAATATTGTGATTGGTAAGGCACCAGGTTTCAGTCTGGATGACAATGGTACCCTTTGGTTTGGTAAGAGGATATGTGTACCTAGAGTAAAGGAGATCCGTGAGACAATTCTGCGAGAGGCTCATGACTCAGCTTACTCTATACACCCGAGAAGTACCAAGATGTACCTGGATTTGAAGGAGAAGTATTGGTGGTATGGTCTAAAACGAAATGTTGCAGAGTATGTGGCAGTGTGTGATACATGTCAGAGAGTTAAGGCAGAACACCAGCGACCAGCAGGATTGTTACAACCGATGAAAATTCCAGAGTGGAAATGGGAAGAAGTTGGTATGGACTTCATAGTGGGTTTACCTCGCACTCAAAGTGGTTATGACTCGATATGGGTAATTGTGGATCGGTTGACAAAAGTTGCTCACTTCTTGCCAGTCAGGACCACCTATACCGGAGCCAAGTTGGCAGAATTGTACATGGAAAAGATAGTGTGTATGCATGGCGTTCCTAAAAAGATTGTGTCAGATAGAGGTACTTAGTTCACGTCACACTTCTGGCAGATGATTCATAGGTCTCTTGGAACCAAGTTGAACTTCAGTACAGCCTATCACCCGCAGACAGATGGCCAGACAGAAAGAACCAACCAGATATTGGAAGATATGTTGAGAGCTTGTGCACTGCAGAATGGTACTAGTTGGGATAAAAGTTTACCGTATGCTGGGTTCTCGTACAACAACAGCTACCAGAACAGTTTAAAGATGGCACCGTTTGAGGCTTTATATGGAAGAAAGTGCAGAACCCCTTTGTTCTGGAATCAGACGGGAGAAAGTCAGGTGTTTGGACCGGACATGTTGAAAAGTGCAGAGGAACAGGTACGGACTATCAGAGAAAATTTGAAAGTTGCACAGTCTCGACAGAAGAGTTATGCTGACACCCGCAGAAGGGATTTGGCTTTCAAAGTAGGTGACTATGTCTATTTAAAGGTGTCACCTATGAGAAGCGTAAAGAGGTTCAATATGAAGGGTAAGTTAGCACCCAGATATGTTGGTCCCTTCAAGATAATGGAACGACGTGGTGAAGTGGCTTATCAGCTGGAGTTACCAGAAAGTCTAGCAGGGGTACATGATGTCTTTCACGTGTCACAGTTGAAGAAGTGTTTGTGTGTGCTAGAAGAGCAGATACCGTTGGAAGAGTTAGCGGTTAAGGAGGATCTCACCTATGAGGAATATCCGATAAAGATTTTGGAAGTGGCAGAAAGAGTCACACGAAGCCGAGTCATTCGTATGTGCAAAGTTCAGTGGAATCGGTATTCAGTGGATGAGGCAACTTGGGAAAGAGAAGAGGATCTGAAACGGACATACCCGCAGTTGTTTGAGTGAGTACCAGTTGAATCTCGGGACGAGATTCCTTTAAGGGGGGTAGATTTGTAACACCCTAAATTTTGCATTTTTCCTAAAATAGATTCAAAGCAAATTGAATTGCATTTGATGTGAGCATTAAAACATAGGGAAAGTAATTAAGGTTTTCACAAAATAAAATCTAGCACCATAATAGAAACATTGTGTTGCATTCATGCCGATGCATTCTACTTTGTATTGTTGGAGTTTGCAAATTTCAAATTTGAGTTCAAAGCTTTATTTGGAAATTGTGTTTGAAAATCAAAATTTGGAAATCAATTCTCTCTTCTCTCTCTCTCTTTCTTGCTTTCTGGCCCAAGGCCATACCCCCCAGCCCAATCCCTCTCCCTTCTCTCTCTGTTGGGCCGACGCGCAGGCCGGCCCAGTTCCACCCCCGTGCCTCAGCACTTCCCCTCTCTCTCTCTCTCTCTCTGACGAAGACGTCCCACCTGTCAGCGACTCCTTTCCCCCTTTCCTTCTTCTCCCTGCCTCTCCTTCCCGATTTCCCCGCGCCGACGAATCCTCCCGGTCGAGTTCGAATCGGGATAGAAGATCCCCCTCCTCTCTTTCGCCGACTCAGAGCTGCGACGTGCAAGCTACGCGCCGCACCGCCGCCTCCCTTCCTCCCTTTCCCTTTCTCTTCTTTCCTTCTCGGTGCGCCGCCGCCTTCCATTGCGATCGAACGCGAATCCGCGTCGGTTCTCCCCTTTCCTTCCCCGTGACACCCTCCGAACTATAAAATGCTCAGCCCAGCATATTTCCGCCCCGCATCGAGCCCTCGTAGCACCTCAGTGATCAACCAGCATCGCCGCGCCCGAGTTCCGCTCTGCCGTCGCCGCTCCGCCGTGGGCAAGCTCCTCTGCGCCGTTCAGCTGCTTCCAGAGCCTTGCGTTGCGGTAAGTGGGTTCCCCCGAAACCGCAGAACCTCTCCACGGCCGTTGTCTTGGCCGTAGAACCCGTGTGCGCGACCGTCGCCAGCACAGAGCCGCCTTGCCGCGTGGGCACTCCACCCCCGCGCTCAATCGAGTCAACCGACTCCACCACCGTGTTCGCCTTGCCTCCCTCTCTCTCCCGGACCTTTTCGCGTGAAGTTTGATGCTCTGAATCGCCGGATCGTGTTGCGCCGCCGCACGCCGGCCATGGCGCCGCCGCGTCTCTGACTCCGGCCGCCGCGCTCTGTCTGCCCCGGTCCGGAGCGCCGCCCTCCTCCCTCGGCGATCTAATCTGGGTCGCCCGCTTCTAATCGGACGATCCACGGCGCCCCCGTACCCTTTCGGCTGGCATCTTTGCAAAACAGACCCCGCCCTTTTTAATGCATCAACCCGCGGTCCAGTTGGCGTATTTCTTAGTTACGCTTTCGGTTCTAGAAAGCGCATCCCTTTTCTGTCTGTTTTATTTCTAAAATAAAAAGGAAAAACCTTATTTACAGTTTTGCCACCCTTTTTCAATTTTTTATAAAATGTTCATTTCAAATCCAAATCGCTCTGTTCAAGTTGCGTTAGATCCGTATTTTCTTGCTCTATCCAGTAGTATAGTTTTCATCTATGTTAATAACTTTTAAAAATCAAAGAAAATTATTTCCGTAATGCTTAATCTTGCTCTATTCAAAATCCCGTTTAAATCATATCTTCTTCGTTATAGCTCCGTTTTTCGTGATTCAAGCGTCTTTGTGATCGTAGTGAAACGTAGATTTGTTTTATAAACTTTTAATCTTGTTCTATTATGTATGGTGTACTGTTCTAATCTATAGCCTTGTTTGTTTGCATGTTATGTCTCTGCGTGATTGCTTGTGATGTGATGATCGAGTACAGACGGTGAGCAGTACGTGGGAGATCAAGGGTTTTGCTTTGAGCAGGAGCAGCAGCAGGATCTCTTTGAGCAAGGCAAGTATTATATGGGATCTTCCTTAATGTCCTATTAATGAAGCTTTTCCAATAAAATCATATGCATATGTCTAATACTGTCACCATAGGGTTTACCTAGACTTGTTTACCTATATCCTTGAAATCCTATGGGTTACTGTTGCACATGGGTAGTTATTGCTAGTGCTTCACTTTTATAAGCATGATCCTTTAATCTTGATTAAAGACTACATGAGACGATAAAGTAAAACTTGACTTTTTAGCAACATGGACTTAGGACCCCTTTCTGTCAGCAAAAGCTGGGACATACAGTGCAACCATGAGGGCTACATGGCTCTGGCTTTAGTTCAGTATTAGGGTCACTCTCTCGCATGCAACACTTCACGAAAGTTGCCATTGACGAGCGGTTGCGGAGCGGCTGGTGTGGGGACCGCTGCGGGTGCGTACCACCGACGGGCTCCTATATACCCCTTGCCCGTGGATCCGTACTGTCTGGGGTATGTCAGCGAATCCCTTTGAAAGACTTCATAGTGTTCCCTGCCCGCTCACCTCGGTAGTGTTAAGGGAGTCATGATCCCGGGGCATTTGGGCAAACACGACTCATGGGTAAAGTGTACAAACTCTGCAGAGTGTTAAAAACTATCATGATAGCCGTGCTCACGGACACGAGCGGCCTGAAAAACTCACAGAACTCTTTGGTTACTTATGTTTACTTTTATGAATCACTTTATCATGATATTATGTTACTTGTTCAATTGTTTACTTGATCATGCAATTTAACTTGGGGAATTAAGCATAACTTTGATCTATCACTTATAAAGTTTCGTTACAAATTAAAATGCTTACCGCAGTAAACCAGTGTTATACTATTTGAGCCTCATGAACCCCATATATACTTGTTGAGTACGAAAGTACTTACGCTTGTTTCTTTCTTTTCAATTCTTGTATAAAAATCCCGGATGGGTACCAGATTATCAGAGTTATGAGGAGTATCCAGAGGACTACTAGGTTTGGGGTCAACCAGTTGACGTCCCTGTGCTATGGAGCTTCGCGAGAGTTATCTTATTTCCGCTGTTTTGTAATAGACATTATTTAAATACTCATTCGCTATGTATTAAACACTTGTAATGATACAATTTTGATAATTTGTCGGCTTATGTGTGTGACTGATCTCTGGGCACACATAAGATTATTGCATCCCGTTTTGTCTTTAAAACTGGGTGTGACAACTACAAATAAGATCCAAACAACTTGAAAAAGAACACCAACAAATAAATCAAAGTTTTTTTTTGAACCATTTTTTTTTTGAACCACTATAAATCAAAGTTTTGAAAATTCAATTAGACAACCACCAGACGATTCAACTGCATATTGGACTGCTGTCGTTATTTAATGAAAGAAAGTGAAAACAAACAAACCGACCCCCTTTCATATATATTCATTCGTGCAAGGATGGACGACATTTTGATACATTTATTTATGAATGAATGCAAGAACGACGCCTTTATTTAGTGATATTTATAGTAGGAAATAAACACGTACACATCCATATTCGGCACATACACGGACATGAATACATAGCATATGTCCGAGGAATTCATTTTATTTTATAGAATATATACTCAGTTCTGGAGCAATCAAGGAACCGACGCTAAGCATAGATCAGCCAGTCGATCTCGCTGTTTATCAACCGACATGAGGTGTCTGGGCGACGGTGTCGACGACGATGCGGACGCGATTGGAGCGATAATCCGAGGTCGCAATCGAGCCGGCGGTCAGCACGACGATGTCGGCATCGGGCTTGTCCTTGAGGATCACCTTCTTGGCTTCCTCCACGCTCAGCCCCACCACCTCCGGCCATGACATCTTGTCGCCGTCCAGTGCCGTCGTCGTAGCCGTGGAGCTCATGGTGGTCGATCGTCGTGGGTCACAAACTGCGAAACAGTTGATGAGATATGACGATGTGCTCTGAACTGTGAACTGATGAAAGGAAATTATTTATAAACTACTACTAGTACTGTATTATTGAAAAAACGTAAGGTATTATAGAATAAAGGCAGGCACACACTCACGGGCAAGTGTTGCTTTGTTACCGTGCTCTTTGTTTGTACTACTGCTGCTGGTTATATAAAGCGAGTATGGCACCGGCCGATGAGGGTATTTATAGAGAGAGCTGCTAGCTGCAGGCAGGATGTGTGTGTTCATCCCGATTATTAGCCTTTATCTGTAGCTAGGCACAAACAAAAAAGAAAAAAAAAGAAAATGTTGATGGACGGTGCCAAGAAATCGTAGGTTCTCCACCGCTCAACAATGTATTTACGCACGAGGCACACGAGGTGGTCACTGCTGCATTGGCCCCAACAGCTATATAGCAGCCAGAAAAAAAAACAAGAAAAGAAAAGAAAGGAACGCTGCAAAAACATCTCGTTTGCAGCCAAGCGATATTTTTGCTTGCAGCCAAAATGTCAGCAGCTTCAGTACACGCACGTAGCTGGCACTGTTACTGACACTCGGTGAGCAGTGCCATATTTTTTTGAAGTAACAGGAGGAGCCAGGGCTCCTACTGAAAAGGCTTTATAATAAAAGAAGAACAGGAGATCCAGGTTACAAGGGTGGAAACAAAACAAAACAAAAAAAAAACGAAAGGCTAACAGCTAAGCTAAACAAGAGCAAAACAGAGCCGACAACAGGTTACAGGTTGGTGTTTAGCCAAGATTCCAGCAAGGGAGCTAGTCCACCATTGATTCTGTGAATTAAAAAGCAAAGCTTCAGAAGCGAAATAACTCTTGCAGCTGCTGACATCCGGGTTTATCCCTCGAAAAATGGCATCATTTCTAACCATCCAACTACCCCAACAGCAAAGTATAAACAGCACAAGAGCAAATTCCTTTCTTATGTGAGCTTTCCAGTACTGGAAGATTTCTGGGACAGAAAGGTGATCAGGGAACTGGAAGTTAACTATGTTTCAGCAGCTCTTTGCAAAGGGACAATAGAACATCAAATGCATAGTTGTTTCAACCGTATTTTGTTGACACATAACACAATAGGGGTCATCAATGTGAATTCCTCTTCTTCTAACTAAGTCCCTTATGCTGAGTCGATCTCTGAGAATGAGCCAAAAGAAGATCTTGTGCTTCCCTTGGCATGCCATTTTCCAAAGCCATCTGAAGATTGGTTCGATTTGAGAATGTTCAGTCAGAGCTCTATAAGCTTTAGAAGATGAAAAATGATTTGAACCCCAAATATAAGTCCAGACATTACACTGGTCATTGATTGCTTGTGCTGAAACCTTGAGCTCAAGATCTTGGAACTGGATGTATGCCTTAACAGAGGGAGGTTAAACAAGTTTGAGAGGTCAGCAGTGTTGACAGCCTTGTTCAGACTAACAGATTTGTTTCTTGCAAAGGAGTGCAAATCCGGGAATTGATGTTTCCTAACTCGACCATTCCAAAGATCATCCCATAGGAAACAAGTTTTACCATCCGCTACAATGACACTAGCTAAGCCCTTGTATTTGTCAATTAATTTGAGGACATCCCTCCACCAGAAAGAGCCCTTTGAGGTGTTAGGACTTGGAAGCCTTTCGTTTCTATAGTATTTATCCCATATTAGCTGAACCCAGGGTAGGTTGCATCTATTAAAGAATTTATGCAGATGCTTGAGGATGATAGCTTCGTTCTGAGTTTGGAGGTTTAGGACACCCAGCCCCCCTTCATTCTTGGGTGTACAGACTGTGACGAAACCGTCCAAATTATAAGAGATCAAGTACCAAAGTAGCTGATTTAACTGCCACTTAAGACACTTGAGCCCATATAATCCCGGTAGTCCGGAAATCTCGATGGATTTCTAACAATCGAGGATCGCGCAAACTCAGGTATGCACATTCAAACGAGCCACAAATAAACCAAGAATACTTAAAGTACGAAATAAGGTATTACAACACTTTGTTCCAAATAAAAGTAGTACTTACGCCACAGCACCTGTGGCCGAATAAAACATTGTTTGAACTTAACCTAAGTTCCACTCCACACAGAAATCATTTAAAAGATAGGGGTGCCCACGATGTCACGTCCGACAACAGTAAAAGATGAGCTCGTAGAAGACCTTACCCAAGGCCTACTCCTCTTCTCCTTCGAAAGGATAGAGACAGTGCTTACAATAGCCGAAGTATATTTGGCCATCTGCAACAAGCGGGATAAACCCTGAGTACGGGAATGTACTCAGCTAGACTTACCCGTCTAACTGAAAATAAAGACTCCAAGGGTATGCAAGGCTATATATGTAGATCTGGATAAACTTGCTTTTGCGGGAAAGCGAACAAGATGAAACTAAAGATTAGAGAACAGTCATCTTTCATCCTATTATTACCTCTAGGTTTGCACTTGTACTAGAGCACTCACTTGAACTACTCAAACAATATAATAACATATATCCAATTCCTTCATCAATATTTTAGTAGAACCATTACGATGTCACATGGAGTTGTACCGTGGTGAAGCTCAGCATAATCCCCCATATCCAGTGGGGGCGGCAATTCGAATCGATATACACCAGCTGGTAAGATTACCTTTAACACACGCCCACACTTTCCCCGTCGGGTCCATGCATTGGATTACCGCTCAACAAAGTCCAGGTGGTAACCGTCGCGGGCTCGCATTGGTCCACCCAATTGTAGAAATCAGTTGGCCACCACGGGCAGATCGTATCTACAAACTAGAGGGTGCTCACAGCAGATTGAGCGCCGGCCCGGACAGTGTTTACTCGGCTTCGGGGTCGATACTCACAACGGCCCCTATGTGAAAGGGCACATTCAAAGATGCAAGAGGGCCACCATCGTGTACAAACCTATACGATCCAACGGACGGACTGCCCCCAAGTCTAAACCACTTGGTGCCTCTTCCTTCCAGTTGATCGCAGTTCATTACTACCATTGGTTCTTTTCACGATAGCAAATATAGCCAACCGTGATAGTATTACCCCCATGGGATAACACAAAACATAAATAAAAGTAACCATTTATTCTAAGCAGGCTAAGCGGTTGCTTTTACTTTTATTAAAAGGGTAACAAGGTAGGTAAAACAATATTCAAGGAAGGTAATGCAGCAATTAGGATTCAATCAACTCCTGTCACCTAATGCATCACAGTATAAAATACTCAAGTAGGTTAATTGTAAATACTGGGAGGCTTAAGAATGCTCCGGAGGTGAGTGAAGGTGGAGGGCTGGTGGTCAGGGCACTCAGGGAGGTTAGTGTCGAGCTCGTGGTACTCCTTGTTTAGCTCCTGTACCTCGTGGACTTCTGTCTCTGTGGTCAGGGCACTCAGGGAGGTTAAATGATTGCAATGCATAAATAAATAACTGAATGGTGCAGGGATGATGCTTGCACAAGGTTTAGCACACTAAAAGAGATTCTAAGCATTTAACCAGTTAAATTACCACAAACCTACTTACAACTAGAGCTATTAGCAACAAGGGTAAAACATGCTATAACTTATTTTTAGCAGAACAATACTTAAAACATATTTATCAGGAAAGTTCCATGATTTATACATGCACAAAAATATATGACCATTTTAAGCAGGAACACAAATAACGTTGATATATGCAGAAAACAACTAATTAAACACTAGTACTGAAGACATTCTCCAAAAACATTTATATAAATACAACAGACCGATCATAACATAAAGAGTCTAACAAAACAGATTTCACCATTTAGGATTTACCAAACTCTAGATATAAATTAAACAAGCATGACACATTACTGAAAATGAGAAAGAAATTCATTTCGGAAACCGGCTCGAGACACGCAGAGGCGTGCGGGGCGACTGACAGGCAGGACCCTCGATTACTCGAGGTCTGACTGTCGACGTGCAGGGAACAGAGGATGGTGCTGACTAGCGCATTCTTGCTGGCGATGAGGTCTCCAGCGGTGGGGTTGGGTGTGCTAGGCTCGGGATGATTACGCGCATCCACTGGTGGAGGTGGCTGAACTGTTGCGACCGTGAAAGTGGTCGGCGGCGTGCGGTGGCGGTGCAGCACGACGGTGCGACACAGTGAGGTGATCACCGGCGATGCGAGGCTCGGCGCTGGGTTGCGTGAGCATCATGGCGATGCGGTGAGTGCGATTCGAGGTTTGCTTGAGCCGAAGGGGCTATGTGGAACCCTGGCCACGTGCAAGCTCCGCGGCGGCGGCAATGGCGCACGGCCAACGGTGCTGTGATGACACAGGTCGAACTGAAGCTAGGGAAAGGCGTTCTCACCTTGGCTAACTCTGGTGAAGCTTCCACGAAGATGGAGGCGTCGGGGCGAGACGGTGAAGAGGTGAACGCTGGTTGGTCAGTGCGGTGGCGACTCGAGACCAAGGAACGGCGGAGGCGTTCCGGTGACTAGAGTCCAAGGCTGGTTAAAGCGAGGCGAGCAGCATGTGTGCGGGGCAAAGGCGAAGGCTAGTGCAAGATGGATCGAACAGAGGAGCTCGGGTGGTGGTGGATTTGAGAAGAAGGCGCTTGCGGTGCTCGGAGCTCTCAGCGCAACGATGGCAGAGGAATGCGAGCGAGTGAGCGAGTGAGGATGAGTGCAAACGAGTGTGGGAAGCGGAGGAGGTATAGGCGCTCCTCTTTGCACGGTCGTGGCCGACCGGCGCAGCTAGTGGGGGCTGTGATGCGATGTGTGGTGGTGGCAGTGGCGCTGGTGTGTTTGCGGTGTGCGAGGAGCAGAGCAAGACTTGGTCGACGCGCCGTTAGTGCGGATTCGCGCTTGATTGCGAAAGAGACGAGGCGGGGCGCTGATCAGACGCGGCACTGCGGCGGCGTTACTGTGAAACGACGGCGCGGCGCGCGGCAGTGCGGCTGGCAGGTCTGCGGTGGCGAAGCAGGGCGTCAGCGGCGGGAAAACGATGCAGCTCGGTCCTAGCGCCGTTAGCGCGGGCGCGAGTGCGGACGCGACTGAGACAGAGCGAGCGGCGACAGCGATGTCGGCGCAGTGCCGCAGCGGCGGCGATGGCGTGTTCCATTTCCGCGGTCAGGCATCGTCGGCCACCGCGGCGGACGACACCGACGTACGGTTCAGCCGCGGTCGGGTGAGTGCGCGCGGGCGTGCGCAGCACGTGCGTGTGGGCGAGCGCGCGGGAAGGGGGGTCGATGCCGAGGTTAGGGTCGATCGGCTGATCGAGCCTCCGACTCGGTCGAGCCTTCTGTGGGGGGGGGGTCGTTCGATCGAGCCTCTGTCCGTCATATCGAGGGGTCGAAGTCGAGGGGGGTCGATTGACTGGCTGATCGACCCTCTGGCCCGGGGTCATTCGATCGACCCTCGGTCCGTCCCTTATCGAGCGGCGGTCGAGGCTAAGCGGGCCGAAAGCAGTACTCGACCTGTTTCAGTTCTGATTTTTTTCCATATTCTTTTATTTGATTCAAAACAGTTTCGAAAATTCCAAACTAAGCTTTGACACTTAAACCAAAGTTGTTTAGAATATTATTCTCTACCTTTTTCATGTAGATCATAAATTCTGAAAACCATTAGTTCAAGAGTCGGTGATTAAAAACTTATTTAAGCTATTTAAGAAAAGAATTACTTTAACTTTTTAACAGATAAACTAACCTTAGCTAAGCAGGGTAACACAACATAAAGCAAACCATACTTTACTCTAAACAAAGCAAGGTTTAACTAAATAGGTTGATCACTAGATTGAGCACAAAACACCTATTAAATTCTAGTTTCAAAACATATAAACACACACATGAAATGATAGCATATGCAAACATGAATGCAATGCTTGTGCTTAGTGGCTAATGATGATCCTAATGCAAGCTTGACACAGGGTGTCACACAGACAACCGACCAGGATGCCTTAGCAATGCGCTTTGCATTTGTTTCAGCACCCCTCCACAGACAATCCTCCTTGTATTTATCGATTTGCTTTACCACTATTTTGGGGAGAATGATTGAGCACATTGTGTAAGTGCGAAGAGCAGACAGAACTGAGTTGGTGAGTTCCAATCTTCCAGCTTGGCTAAGAAATGGAGCAACATAATTCAACCTCCTTTCACATTTGCTAATGAGAGGGAGGAAGTCATCCACTTTTGGCTTGCTTAGGCCCATTGGCAGTCCTAGGTAGGTGAAGAGGAAGGATCCAATCTTGCAACCAAAGGTTCTAGCTTGGTGTACTAGTTTTTCATTACTCAAGTTGATTGGTACCATCATTATTTTGGAGTAATTCACTTTTAACCCAGTGGATAACCTGTAAGACTGAAGAATACCTTTGAGGATGAATAACTGAGAAGGTGAGGCCTCAAGCACAATTAAAGTGTCATCTGCATACTGTATGACTGGAAAAGCAGTGCTAGGAGAAGGTATTGGTAATCTAAGATGACCAAATTGAGTAGCCTTGTTAAGAATAGATTGCAGTAAATTAATCTGCTGCCAGAACAAAGAGCAGAGGGGAGAGGAGATCCCCTGTCTAACCCCTCTCTTACAATGAAAAGTCTTTCCAGCAACCCCATTTAGCAAAACTACAGAAGTACCAGAGCCAAAAATGTCCTCAATCCAAGAAATCCATTTATCTCCAAACCCTTTATGTGCCATGACTTCAGTGATCACTTTGTGCTCTATCTTATCAAAGGCTTTTTCAAAATCAAGCTTCAGAAGAACAATTTCTTTTTTTGAGTGATGACAAAGGTGAAGGTATTAAAACTCCAAGCCAGACAATCTTGAATTGTTCTCGATCTGATGTAGCCATATTGGTTTTGGTGTACTAACTGCAAAATCATTGACTGCAATCTATTGGCTAAGAGTTTTGTTATCAGCTTGATGGAACAGTTCAAAAGAGAAATTGGTCAGAAATACCCAACTGTAAGAGCACCATCAACTTTTGGAATTAAAGTTATGAAGGAGTCATTTATACTTTGTAAGCATGTTGTATTATCCTGAAAAGCAACAAAACAAAGGGCATAGAAGTCATCCTTGATGAAGTGGCAACATCTTTTTATGAATTCATTGTTAAAACCATCTGGGCCTGGAGCTTTCCCATTAGGTAGGTTACTAATCACAGCATTGATTTCCTCAATAGTGAAAGGGTCTTCAAGCCAGGCTACATCAGCATTAGATTCTAGGAAGAAGCTGAGATTGAAGGCGATAGAGGAAAACTCCGACTGACCTAACCTATCTTTGAAATCTTCACAAAGTATTTTCTCTTTTTCAGTATGATTAACAACCATTTCACCATTGTTTTTCTGCAATTGTGCTATGAAATTGTTTCTATGTCTCGTTGTTGCATTTGCATGGAGTAACTTTATTCCAGCATCTCCATCTTTGTGTTTCTAATACATTCTTTGCTGATCTAACAACTGTTCCAACTTTGTGTGTAGGGCTTCCTTGAAATTCCATTCTATGACTCTTAGGTCTCTCAGTTCTTCTAATTTTTGTAGCAGACCCAGGGCTGTTTTAACATTGGTGATATTTCTCTTTAGACCAGAGAGATTTTGCTGCCAACACTTAAGTGTTTTCCTTAAATTTTGAATTTGGCAGTGATTGTCTTGGCTTTATCCATCAGATCATAGCTTTGCTCCAACTTTGTTGCACAATTTGCATAAGGGATGGTTGCTAGAACCAATAATTTTCAAATCTGAAAATTTTCCCCCTTGGGATGTTGGTAGAAATGGTTATGTTGCAGGGCCAGTGATCTGAGGTTTGCATTACCAACGCACTTGTAGATGAATCAGGGAAGTTAGAAGTCCATGAACTTGAAGTAAAGAACTACTCCAGTCTCTCCATTAAAGGGAGAGCTATTTGTTTGTCCAGGTGTACTTTCTACCATACAAAGGAAATTCAACCAGTTTACTTCAGAAGGAGGAGGATCGCTAGTTTATAAAGTTGGGATGTAAGATTATTGAGACAGCCGCGCTGGAGGTGTTTGCAAGACATGGCTGGAGATTTAGCAATAGAATTGTGCTCTAGTTTCTTCTAGTTGAAAACATTTTTGTCTTGATGGCTCAAAACTTTGTTTTTTAGATTCCTTGGAATTGTTTTGCTTATCTATAATAATGAACAACCATATGCATTAGTCGATGCAGAAGCTGGGATATCAATATATTCTCTTTTCTAAAAAAAGGCAATTCAACCAATCCTAGAGAACTTATGGCCTCATTGAAAAGCAGCATTTCATTTACATCCCCCCAGGTTTGTTCCTGTTTTTAGGCTTCCTTATTAGATTAAAATCCCCTACTAAGAGCCACTTTTCATCAATATCCACATCATAGTGTTTGAGCCAATGAATGAATTCCCACTTCCCATCACGTGTACAAGGCCCATACACATTTGTTAGCAGCCAGGAATCAGTGTTATGCTTTGCATTTAGCATGGTAGTAATAGCAAAGTTATTTTGGAAAACGAGCTGCCCACTGAAAGAACTACTTTTCCATATAGTTAAAATGTCACCAGATGCACGAATGGAAGGGAGAAATTCAAAGGAATCAAAGTCTGGAGGACTAAATTTTCTGAGGAAGAGAGAGTCAAAGCTGCTTTTCTTTGTTTCTTGAAGGCAAAAAACCCACATTCTGATTTTGTGATGGTATCCTTGATTAGGTTCCATTTTTCATCAGAATTAATCCCTCTGACATTCCAGCATAGTACCTTCCAACACTTTTTTGATTGATTACTCATAATTCAAGATGTTAGAACTGTCATTTTCGTTTCTAAAAGAAGTTGGAGCTTTGCCAAATAGCAGCATGTTGTACCAAATGAAGAGGGTAAAAGCAAAAACCTGGACCCGGGAGTGATCATCAAACAGGAGATACCAATACATCCACATGGGAACAACATACCAACTATGGCTGACATGGTTTAACCAAAAAAAACATCATCACTGGCCAGTGCCGACCGACATACCAGCAATAACTAAGAGTCCAGACCCAGAGATAGAGATATAAAGACTCAAGACAAAAGGGAAAGACAGACAGAAGGTAAAGCAGGCCAGCTACTCTAGGCCCAAAAGTACAGTAGCTGAGCACTGTAAGCACAGAAGCACAGTAGCTGAGCACTTTTAACATAAGCCTAAGGATCATTTCTTGGGCATCTTCCTAGCATTATGCTTCCTTGTGGGAACAAGGCCAACATCTTCCTTTCCTTGCATATCTTCTTCCTCCTGGGCAAGAACATCCTCCTGAGTGATAGTGTTGTTAGTCTCTGGCTTCTCCTTCTCCATCTACCGCTTCTTCTTTTTAGTTGATAGCTTCGACACTCCCTTCTTATATATTGCTACAGGGTGAGCGGCCCTGTCTTTGTTAAGCTTACCCAGCTTCTGATTCAAAGCATTTTCAATAAGGACATCTTCATCGATCTTGTAAAGGTTTGTACCCAGCCTTTTGATCAAGCTCAATGACAAATCAGGTGGGCTTGGATTGCAGGTCAAACATTTTCTACCCAGACACGTAGTTGGTTTGAAGCCTTTGTTACAGTCCTTGAGCCTTGAGCTCCTTCTGACTTCACTTTCAACTACTGGGGCTTTTGCTGTAGGTTTCTTCTTTCCTTCATTTGTAGAGATCCAGTCATCAAATTTGGTGGCAGAGTTTTCCTTCTCAGTAGACTGGAGTGAGGAGTCAAACTCAGAGATGAAACAATTAGATTTTTGAGTTGGGCAGCTATCTGGAACCAGGATAGTGGTGAGACTCAAGCTGTCCTTGAAATAATCCCAGGCTTCTGATTCAATGAAGCTTTTAGCCCATTTATAATTCCCAAGGGAGAGGATAAGTGAAGCAAAGAAAGGGGTCCAGTGATTTTCCACTTTCACCTTCTTACTTGGGATTTTGTCAGTATTAGGTAACCAGAGAGGGAAATGGCTGCCACTGAGGGTATGAAGCCCATGAAAAGGGAGTTGTTCAACAAGAGGATCGTCTCTTATAAGGACTGCACCCACATTTAACACATTGTTAGCTGCCTCTTCCATTTGATGGTCCTCAGGCTCTTCTTGATCAAAATTATCTAAGTAATGCATCAAAAGGTGAGCTGGGATCTCCTCATCTATCACTGGTTGTAGAGGTAGATTGAGTTGAGGGAAGTCCACCTCAATGTTGGCCTGGTCTTGTAAGATCTGAGCTTGAGAATTAGGGCCCTTGTTCTGCACAATGGGTTGAATGACCTCTTCAACAACTTCATGTGCGAAGACATTTGGCTTTGGCATCCCGTCCTCCAGTGCATTGGGTGCCACTGCAGGATTGATGATCATCTCTTGCATGTCAAGATTTTGAGGGTCAGCATTCAAATCAAACTCCATGACAGCCACATTCTGATTAGGACCAAAATGTTGTTGTTGGTTCACTTGTTGTTGAATCGGTGGAGCAGGCCACTCACCCCATGCCACGGGTGGGGCATTCTTAGATGCCAAGAAATCCCACTGAGCATTGAGATTGACATCACCTTCTTCCAGAAATTCTTCGTCAGCAAGGTCAACTTGATCATGGCCCTGGAGCTCTTCTTGGGCAACATGACCCTGCCCCTGAAAGTGACCAACATTACCAAATTGAACTTGCGGCTGCTGATTGTTGTTCTGATTTCCTCCCTCCATAGGACCCGCACCCGGTTGCCCAAAACCAAAGAATTCAAAAGGAGCAGGTGGTCATGGTGTTGAGGCACAGGATCTTCAGGTTGAGGTCCACCCCGCACAAAGTCATGACTGATAATTTCATTGGACCGTTCAGGAATCAAGATCATTGCCAGGCCCATCAGAGAAGACTATCCATTGAGGGATGCTTTGGAGATCAGCAACCCTAGCTCTAACAATCAATCTAATGAGTTTCCTTCTATTATTAACCCAATTTTCCAGTCTACCAAACGAACCAATAGCATCTTGGATATAATCGGTTTCCCAATAATCCAGAGGAAAACTCATCAGCATGAGCCAGCACTCATGATTAAAATTAACTCTGCGCCAGTTCCTCCCCTGATTATGCCTGGCAAATCTAACCTGAACATCCCCCATTTGCAGCGGACTATTGAGCACCAGAGTATCTCTATCAAGCGGTGAACTAAAGCAAACCAGAGCCTGTACTACTAGATGACTGGGTTGGATGTCGGTATAAGCAACATTTCTTTCCTCGAAGAACTCTTCTAGAACCTCTCCACATAAGAGAAGTGAAGAACATTACCAGGTAGAGGATTGATGGTAACAATGGCAATCGACTCATTCCGACGCTGCGGTCTTGATCTTGCAACAGCACGAACCATCGCCACCCTTCTAGGGACATTCAGATGGTGCATCTCATTGGGAATGAAAAGAGCGGGATTAGCTCGCTGTAGGCCTGGATATCGAGCCAACTCGGCTCGTTATAGCTCGGCTCGTTAGCATTCTGGCTCGACTCGGCTCGTTATGCAAACGAGCTAGAAGAGCAGCTCGGCTCGGCTCGTTAAGAAACTCAAGCTAGCTCGTTAGGCTCGCGAGCCAAATCATAAAAACACATTTCAAGGAAATTATAAAAACAAGACTCGCTGACTGCTCTATCTGCTGCGCACCGCAGATGTAGGAGTGGCCGGGTGGGATTGGGAGTCAGAGGGACTTCTATATTTGCCTAGGGTTTGGGTTAATTGGGTTTGACCTGGGCCGATTTCAATATGCTGCTCATTTGACTTGCCAAATTATCTAGCTCGTTCGAGCTAACGAGTAGCTCACGAGCTGGCTCGAGTCGAGCTCGAGCCGAGTCATTAACGAGCGAGTCGAGCGAGTTAGCGAGTTTCGAGTTTTTCATCCAGCCAAGCCAGCCCCGCACACACTTCCACCAAGTCCGATTGAGGTGAATGCAGGGAAGACACGAAGGGAGCACTGGGAGTATCTTTGCGCGGGGAGAATGATTTTCTGGGCGCATAGTTTGATCATCCTGAGGTGCCATAGAAATAGAACGAGCCTTTGAAGCCGAAGGGGCACCCCCCCCCCCCCCCCCCCCCCCAAAGAGAGTTCACAAGACGGCGGCCCATCGATGGAAGACGAGGGGACGGACCAGTTCACAATAAGCGGCTGCTTTGGGCTAACGTGCAAATTTAATTCTTTTGCAGCCAACGAAGAGACCAGATCACCAAAGTACTCAAAGACCGGGGCCTACTAGAGGAGGGCCCAAAAGACTGGCTGGAGCGAAACCAGGAGGTCTGCTGGGCTGCCTGGGCCTTGGAGGCCGCCAACAGGGAACCAGATTCCCGAGCTGGCACCTTAGGAGCATTCCCACCAGAATTATAACCCCCCGGCCGGTCACCACACGTACGTCTTCTTCACAACATATATTATATTCTTCTTCTAATCCTCTCGTCGATCGACTACTATATTTCTAGTATCGGTTAATCTCATCTTAATTTACATATGTTATTGCTCCTGTGAGAACGGTCTATAGCTGACCGAGCGATCAGTGTAGGCTTAGGATCTCATCCCAATCGGGGTGGTCAGAGTTCAAGTCTCCAAAAAAAAAAAAAAATTGTCACTCTGTGTGTGAGGATGCATGGACGTTTTGATACGATACATTTGATTTGTTTATGCAAGAACAATGCCTTTATTTATCATAATAATTTATAGGAAAGAAACACGTCCAGATACAGGGACATGAATACATACATTGAAATGTCCGAGTTATATTATTCATTTATTTTACATTTCATAACGGAATTAAAATTGAAGCTAGGCAGCTCTGCATCATCATCAGCAGGTATCCTCGATCGATCTTATCAGCCAATGTGGGGCGTCTGGGCGACGGTGTCGACGAAGATGCGGACGCGCTCAGGGCGAAAATCCGTGGTCACAAAGGAGCCGACGGGCACCACGTCGATGTCGGCGTCGGGCTTGTCCTTGAGGATCACCTTCTTGGCTTCCTCCACGCAGAGCCCGACCACCTCCGGCCACGCCGACTTAAGGCCGCCGGATCCCGGTGCCGTCGTCACCGCCGTGGATGAGCTCATGGTCGGTAAGTCGTCGCCGGTCGCGAGCTGTTGATGATGGGTGGTGCTTGATCGATCTGGCCTGTGAATTGGAAGCAAAACTTACAAAACTACTTTGAACTTCTGCTGGTTATTGAAGCGAGTATGCACCCATGAGGTATTTATAGAGATGGTCGAGGGCCTTGCTCTGAATAATGGCCCTGTATGTGCTTTCCTGATCTCAACGCATGCCGACATACCAAATCCACAAGCAATCTTGTTAGGTTGTTGACAATTAATAGACATATACACTTCAACTTGATCAGATCGAATTAGTCATAGGCCACGCAAGCTTTAACGTGGAAACCTTTTTCTTTTTCTACTCAAAACACATGGCAGGGATGCTACTAGTCGTACATACGTTCTAGTTGTGGTACGGCAAAAGCATTCGCACAAGCATTTGATATGCATGATAAAGACTACAGCACACGAATTCAGGATGCTGCACGCGGCTCTTGGCTTCTCACTAGCTAGCATGTACTAGCTAACGTGTTGGACTGGTGTTCGCAAAAAAAAAAAAAATGTTTGACAGGCAAATAAACAGGATTATCCTAATCCACCGAACTAATTAAAGAACAATATCCGTGAGGAATATCTCGTCGTGGAGGATGAAGGACGCACCAAATTTGTCAAAGCTGAATGCGTGTAATGCGGGCGCGCGGGCACGAATTCCCCCCAATCCTATTTTGTCAACGCGACTGTGCAGATTTCAAAGTTCAGTAAAGGACCCTGTCTACTAACTTGAAGTGATTGAAGTTCTTTCCTTTCCAGCTCAATGTTTAGGCGATTGAGACATCTCAAAGTTTGATTGCCATTAAAAATTTACAAAATAGCCAGAGCTCTGCATTTACATATATACTAGTATATGAAGACTGGTAATGTCTGTGGTCCTTTTCATTTTACAGTATTACTCTAGTATTACTTGAGAAAAAGAGCATGCAGTCATCAGTTGAGATCGATTTACCAACGAAGAAAGACGATGGTCACCTTTTGTGAATTTAACCACTTTATTACAAGAACCGATTGAACTTTACAAATTTTTCAGTGGTCTAGTGGGGACCTTATTAATTAAGACTTATTTGGTACAATTTATAAGCTTCTTATTATGTTATGTCCTAATAAATAAGTTGAAACTAAAATCCAAACTTTGAGCTTTTTTCAGAGGTTGTTTAGCCGCTCTTTCTAATGAAAATGGGGTCTGACAGGATCTTCTTAGGAACAAATATTTAAAAAATAAAACCATTGGTGAAGTTCATTTAAAAATAAAAGACCTCTTCCTTTATCTCTCTGTTTTTAACATTCACAATGGTAGTCAAACTAAGTTTTAGAAGAACAAGTGGCTTGGGAACTTCACTCTCAAAGAGCAATACCTGTCTTTATACAATATTACAAAGAAAAAAACATTTATCAGTAGCTAATGCTTTTGTGTCCACACCACTTAACATTTCCTTTAGAAGAGCTCTAGTGGGGGAAAATCTACTTAAATGAAATGAATTAGTGGTTAAAATTGCATTTGTAAAGTTGGATGATCATCGAGATTCCATTAAGTGGAGCCTTACAAGATAAGGATTTTTTACAGTGCAATCAATGTATAAACACTTAATTAATCAAATTACTTTGCCTTTAAACAAGCTATTATGGAAGTCAAAATTACCACTTAAAATCAAGATATTTATTTGGTTCATGATGAAAGGAGTAATTTTAACTAAAGATAATTTTTTTTTAAAAAAAAGAAATGAAAAGAAGACTATATATGTTGTTTCTGTGATAATAAAGAAACAATTCAACATTTGTACTTTGATTGTCATGTGACTACTTTTGTTTGGAGAGTCTGTCATGTGGCTTTTAATTTCCAACCACCAAAAAAATATAACTGACTTATTTAGGCTATGGGATATACAAACAGACCAACACTTACGCTCTCTGATTTGTACGGGGGCAAGTGCAATCTTGTGGTCTATTCGGCTATTTAGAAACGATGAGATTTTTAATAAAAAGTGACTATATTCTTCCTCGTAGGTTGTTTTCAGGGTAACTTATTGGACCCGTTTTTGGAACGCTCTACAAAAGAAGAACGACAAAACTTTTCTGAAGTGGGCTTGTCACATGATGGAGACTGTGGCTATGGAAATATTCGCCAAACATGGATGGCCGTTAGTGAAAAGGCTTAGCGCTTAGTGTTTAATCAATTTCTATTTTGGTTGATTTTGCTTTTTGAGAGCTTAAAAAAACAGCAAGAGACTGGTTTGTAATAAAAATTAGTTGTGTGCAAAACTCTAGACTGGAATAATTTTTTTAAAAAAAATAGCCCCGATTTATATGTACACTACTAGCAAAAGAAACGTTGCAAGGATGGACACTACTCTGACATGATACATATTTGTTTTATGCAAGAACGATGCCATTATTATTTAGCAATACAATTTAAACTTATAGGAAAGAAACACGTACACATCTATTATTCGGCAGATGCACGGACATGAATACATGACATGCCCGAGTTATTCATTTTATATATCATTCATTCAGTTCTTGATGGAGCAGCAAGGATGCATGGAATTGACATTGAAGCTAGCTAGGCATATATATCAGCCGACGCGGGGCGTCTCGGCGACGGTGTCGACGAAGATGCGCACGCTCAGCCCCACCACCTCCGGCCACGCCGACTTAATGCCGCCGGACCCCGGTGCCGTCGGTACCCCCGTTGAGCTCATGGTAAGTCGCCGCCGGTCGAGAGCTGCGAATCTCTAGCTGATGATGGTGCTCGATCAATCTGGCCTGTGAATTGCAAGAGAACTTCTGCTGGTTATTGAAGCCATCGAGTATGCAGCCGTGAGGCTCATCCCAAATCCACAAGCAATCTTAGCTTATTTTTAGAGTACACAGTACAACGCAGACAGTCAGCCCCTACGAACACACGCACGTAAACCCTACCTCTATGAGCACCTCGAAGGATTGAGCCAGTAAATCTTAAAGTTTACGAAGTCACCACAGACGCCTCGATGTCGACGGGGACGTCGCATATCACTTAATGCGTAGCGCCGAAAAATCCTGAAATAAATCCAGGATAAAGTGTCGCACCCAGGATTTGAACCCTGGGTGGGAGCCCTCCAACCAATGGCCTTTATCATTGCGCTGTGAACCCCTCGACAATCTTAGCTTGCTGACAATGAACAGACACACACTTCAACCTAATCAGATCGAATTGGTCATAGGCCACACAAGCTTAACGTGCAACCTTTTGCTTTTTCTACTCTCAACACATGGCAGGGATGCTACTAGTCGTACTTTCTAGTTGTGGTACACCGGCCGGCAATTTGCGCACAAGCATTTTTTTCATATGCATGATAAAGACTACAGCACACGAATTCAAGATGCCGCAAGGCTGTTGGCTTCTATCATTAGCTTAGCATGTACTAGCTAACGTGTTGGACATATGCAAATAATCAGGATAATCCACGGAACTAAGTAAACAACAATATCTGTAATAAAGGAATAATATCGTACGTGTGTGGAAGATATGAAGGACGCACAGCACCAAATTTGTCAAAGATGAATGCGTGTAATGCGGGCACGAATTCTTCTCAAGCAATCCTCTTTTGTCATTGTCAACACGTACGATTGTGCAGATTTCCAAGTTAAATAAAGGACTCTGCCTAACTAACTTGAAGTGGTTGAAGTTCTTTCCTTTCCAGTTCAATGTTACCTTATTGTTACAGTTAGGCGATTGAGACATCTGAAAGTTTGATTGCCATTAAAAATTTACAAAGTAGCCAGAGGTCTGCAGTTGCAAATATCGTATATGAAGACTAGTACGGTAGTGTCTGTGGTCCTTTTCATTTTACAGTATTATTACTGTACTTGAGAAAAAAGAGTATACAGTCATCAGTTGAGATTTGCCAACAAATTAAGAAAGACGACGATGGTGACCTTTTGTGAATTTAACCATTTTTGCTAGCCTGGTGTCACGCATGAGGCATCATATAAAAGTTTTACAAGAACCGATTGAGCCGCCTTTACAAAATTTTCAGGTGGTCTACTAAGACTTATTCGGTACAATTTATATAATCTTCTTAGGTTATGTTCCAAATAAGCTGAAACTAAAACTCAAATGTTGTGTTTTTTTAAGGTTTGTTTTTTGTCCGCCCTTTTCACCGCCATAGCCCGATTTATATAGTATATATACTATATGGTGGATCGGACCAGGTTATCCTTATGGTGTTTATGTTTAAGTTTTACAATATATTTCTTCGGGAAGCACTTCTCAGAAAAAAAATGTACCAAACAGCTGATCGAACCTTAGTTAGTTTTTATAGTAGTTGAGAAAATGAGAGATTATACATTCTATATACCCAACTTATTACCTAGACCTACACCACCGAACTGGAGGATCGATAAAATCACTCACACAGGATTTCATTCAGACAAACACAGACAACCTTTTACAAGGTTTACTACAAGATTGCAAGAGCTCTAAATCATTCAGCTCATAGTTGAGCTAAACAAAGCTCATACATCTGCACTTGTCTTCTCATCCCTCTCAAACTACTGTATCTTGCACACATGTTGCGCATCATGTCAATGCAGTACCTGGTTAAGGAAGCACTAACCTCTGAATTTTGGAGCCTTTTAGTCCATACACACTGTGTTCTTAAGTGCAACGAAGTTTCTTGTAGAAAAATGGTCAGCTTCACTTTTCATTGGGGCATATTTATGTCTGAATGATTTGTCCATCATCACTTCCGTCAAAAATACGTACGTTCATCCATCATCCATGCAAGGATTGGATCGACAGTAAGTGATATTCTTTGTATGTAGTATATAATATAATATGTTACCATTCATATATAGAACGTAAACACACACACACATCCGCATCCATTCGGAAGATGCATGAACGAACAGAGGGTGTTAGAGTTAGATCTCCTCCCGTTAGGCCCAACGGACTAACGGGCCCTAGGTCACGCCCTGATCGGGGGCGTCCAACCCTATGGTTGGTGGGCCCCCGTCGCACAGTGCTATATAAGGAAGGTGGGGGCCGGGGCGCAAGGCAAGTCTCACGAGGTTCACCTGCGCCGCCACACCCCACCGACATTCCCTAAACCCTAGACCGATCGATAGGGGGCGCTGCCAGCGGCGGGAAGTGCCACCGACGCGGCGAGCACCCAGTGCGTGAAGATGACGACGGACGCGACGGCTGACGGCACCACGACACCTATGGCCGACGGCGGGATGAACCCTAACACCGCCGCCGCAACCGCTACTCACACCGTCGACCCCTCTGGTCTGTGTCTCTTTCTCCTCTCTCCCTCTACTCCTCTCTGCATTACATGAACTGCATACATCTACTACTACTAGAACTCGATCTACTCCATTGGATCCGCTCCTAGACGATCCTAGAAATCTATCAATGGTATCAGTGGCCTCCTACGGAGGGGATCCACTTGGATCTGAGCCAAATCGGCTCAACCGAATCGAACATCTAACCCTAATCTCAAGAACAGAGCGGGATTAGGGAAGAGGAACACGAACGAACCACGGATCGGCATCGCAAACATAAGAATCGAAACCCTAACAGGGTATGGACAACCGATCCAAACGAACAAAGCCGGCGGGTTACTTCTTTTCCCCACCGCCGGACACAAGAACGACTCAAGAAAGAAACGAAACCCCTCATCCCTATCGTGCTCTGTCCACAGAGCAACAACAACAAAAAAAAAAGGAAATCGAAACCGGCTCTTACCGCAAGCCACGGCGCCGTACGCAAGAACCACCACCGCCGAGCCACTTGGCGGTGGCGTGCTCAGCCGAGGGCGAGCACGCGCACCGGCAAGGGGCTCTGCGGCGGCGCTGCTCCGGCCGACTGGCCTCGGTGCCCGCGCGCGACAGGGCAGCGGTTTTCCCCGGCCAGAACCGCGGGCCGCCGCCGCTGCGCGGAGAAGAAAGAACAGCGCCGGGGGAGGGAGAGACCGGCAGGAGCGCGTGGTGGGGAGAGCCCTCCCGGCCGCCGCCGCTGCTCTGAGTTGAAAGGGGAGGGGAGAGGACTGAATGGCTAGGGTTTCGGGGGAGGGCGCGGCTGAGTCAGGTTTTGATCCCGCGAGATCGCCGCTCGGCCGTCCGATCCCCGACGCCCTAGATCGAACGGCCGCCAGCGACCCGACCTTGATGGGCCAAATAGAGCCCAGGCGGGATGCGGCTTTCCCGGCCCAGGCCCACGTTGCGGCCTGGGGGAGGGAGAAGCCCGAGCGCGCGCGGCAGATGGGCCCGAATGGCCTCTGGGCCACTTCGTCTGGCCAAAATCCGAAAATGAACAGTGACAGTTTCTATTTATTTCCAGAATTGAATTGAATCTGATATTTGAATAAATTTGAATTGAAATTTGAATGCAATCTATGTAATCCCGCTTGGTGTCTGTCATAGCGCCTAGAATTTCCAGAAATAGTTATGAATTTCCTTTGTATTTGAATTGAAATTTTAATGAATTTTTCTCTATACAATTTTATCCAACGATATTTTGTTTAGAGAACAATTCGACCTGAAATTTCTGGAAAATAAGATTATGAACAATTTTAATTGTTTCCGTTGCGAAGAAAATATTGAATTTGACTCTAAATTAAATTTGAACCAACGGGATAATTTAATTTTGAGTGAATTATGATTTTCGATAATTTGTTGAGATTATAATATTGTTATTTTCTGACCAACGTTGTTAATAACATTATTATAATGAATTGCTATGCATTATTTTTTACTTCTGCCCAACGGTGATGTATAAATTTTTGCATAGAGAAATCGAGTTAAAGGAATGGTCAACATCAATAACATTCCTCCGCTCAACGGTACCAACTACCGTGTGTGGCGGGAGAAGTATGAATTAGAACTTGCACTAGCAGAGATCGATCTTGCCATAACATCCCCGTGTCCTACTATTCCAGAGGAACCGGAGAAAAGAACCGATGAAACTGACGAAGCTTTTCACGCCCGAAAGCGTGATTTTGCAGAAGTCAGGATGAAATATGATATTGAACATAGGCGTTGGATTCAATCCAATAGAAAATGCCTATTGGTGGCGAAAGCCACCATTGAAGAACAAATCCGAGGGTCAATCCCAGAATGCATCACCGCCATTGATTATCTTGAAAGGGTAAAAAGCCAGTTTACTGGGTCTTCTAAGGCCACAGCAAGCACAATCATACAGAAACTTGTAACTGAGAAGTACAATGGTGGTGGTGTGCGTCAGCACATATTGAAAATGAATACAATGGCAGCAAAATTAAAGCCCATGGATTTGGGGATCAATGACAAGTTCCTCATCCACTTGGTCTTTCTTTCACTGCCAAAAGAATTCGAAACTTTTGCTGTGAATTACAATATGATGCCTGAGAACTGGAACATTGAAAAGCTTATTGCAATGTGTGTCCAGGAGGAAGAACGAATCAAGTCCACACAGGGTGAATCTGCTCATCTTGTCAAGGACAATAAAAGAAAGAACTTTTACAAGAAACCACAGGGGAAAACCCAGTGGAATAAAGGCTCTCCCTCCAAGCCACAAGAACACACAAATGCAAAGGGAAAAGAAAAGGACTCTCAGGATGAGGACTTTAGAAAATATGGCAATGCTGAGAAAGATCAGTGCAAGGAATGCTTCAAAAGAGGGCACTATAAGAGAGATTGCCCTGTCTACCTGAAAAAGCTACTAAAGAAAGGTGATGACACTATCACATTTGTAGATGAATCCCTGTTTTTATGTTATTCGAATACTTCTTGGTGGATTGATTCAGGTGCAACAATTCACGTTTCGAATTCTTTACAGGGGTTAAGTGGGAGGAGAATCCTGCAAAGAGGAGAAAGAACGATTAAAGTTGCGAATGGAGTACAAGCTGAAGTTGAAGCCATCGGCGATTTAGCTTTAGAATTAAAAGATGGTTTTGTACTTAAGCTCAGAGATGTACTTTATGTTCCCTCTTTACGTAGGAATTTGATAAGTGTTTCCAAACTCGATGATGTTGGATTTGGCTGTCATTTTGGTAATGGTAGATGTGAACTATTTGATGATAATAATAAATGTGTTGGTCTTGCCTTCCGACAAGACAAGCTTTATTTGTTATCTCTTGCTGAAAATGTGAATCATGTTATGAATGATGTGAATGTCTCCCAATCTACAAATGAGAATAAGAAGCGGAAGAGAAACGATAGCGACTCTTCGAAATTATGGCATTGTCGTTTGGGCCATATTTCGAGGGGGAGAATAGAACGCTTAGTGAAACAATCAATTCTTCCGCACTTAGAATTCTCCGATTTAGAACAATGTGTTGATTGCATCAAAGGAAAATACGTTAAGAAAATAAAGAAAGATGCTAAACGAAGCACGAGAGTATTAGAAATAATTCACACGGACATTTGCGGTCCATTCCCAACGAAAAGCGTAGATGGTTATGATTCCTTCATAACATTCACGGATGATTACTCTCGTTATGGCTATATTTATCCAATTAAAGAAAGAACAGAAGCATTGGATAAATTTAAGATATTTAAAGCCGAAATTGAAAATCAACACAACAAGAAGATAAAGATAGTTCGATCAGACCGTGGTGGAGAGTATTACGGGCGACATACCCCGTATGGCCAAATTCCAGGTCCTTTTGCAAGGTTCCTACAGGAAAATGGCATACTCGCTCAATACTCCACACCGGGGAGCCTCAGCGGAATGGAGTGGCTGAAAGAAGAAACCGTACCCTAATGGATATGGTGAGAAGCATGATGAGTTACTCCACACTACCGGTTGGTTTATGGATGGAGGCACTGAAAACCGCCATTCATATACTTAATCGAGTACCAAGCAAGTCGGTGCAGAGAACACCGTATGAATTATGGACAGGAAGAGAACCCTCACTTAAGCACTTACGTGTGTGGGGCTGTCCAGCTGAGGCAAAAGTATTTAACCCAAATATTGGAAAGTTAGACTCCAAGACCGTCAGCTGCCATTTCATTGGCTATCCAGAAAGATCGAAAGGATATCGATTCTATTGTCCTGATAGATACACGAAATTTGTTGAAACAAGACACGCTGTGTTCTTGGAGGATGACATGATCAGGGGAGCAAAGTAACACGTGAAATTAGACTTGAGGAGAAGCGGGTACATGTACCTACTCCGATGGTTGAAGAACCATACTTTACGTTACCTGCTGCCGATGTTGCACCAGCAGTACAAGATAATGTGGTGACAACACCTGTTGTGAATTCTCCCATAGCAACAATGAATGAACAAGAGGAACCTGTCCATCAGGAGCCTATAGAATCAGATGTTGCTGATGAGGAAGAACAACAACAGCCCATAGTGGAACAAGTGCCAGAGGCCCCTAGAAGGTCTCAAAGAACTAGAAGGTCGGCTATTCCAGATGATTATGAAATCTATGAAACTGAAGAATATCATATGGAAGATGACCCTCTAACTTTTGAAGAAGCCATGAGAAGCGAACACTCATCGAAGTGGCTTCAGGCTATGGAAGATGAGATGAAATCTATGAATACCAACAAGGTTTGGGTTCTAGAAAATATTCCTAAAGGAGCTAAGAAAGTAGGATCCAAATGGGTCTACAAGACGAAATATGACTCCCAAGGAAATATTGAGAGACACAAAGCGCGACTTGTGGCCAAGGGTTTTACCCAAAGAGAAGGGATCGATTACAATGAAACTTTTTCTCCAGTTTCTTGTAAAGATTCTTTTAGAATAATTATGGCACTTGTGGCTCACTATGATCTAGAATTACATCAGATGGATGTAAAGACCGCATTCCTAAATGGGGATTTGGATGAAAATGTCTATATGGCACAACCGAAAGGTTTTGTCGTAAAAGGAAAAGAGAATATGGGATGTCGTCTGAAAAGATCAATTTATGGTTTGAAACAAGCTTCGAGACAGTGGTACTTGAAGTTTGATAAAACTATAAAGGGTTTTGGGTTTAAAGAAAATGTCGAGGACAATTGTGTCTATGTGAAATTCAAGAATAAGAAATACATATTCCTGATCCTATATGTGGATGATATCTTACTTGCTAGTAATGATGTCAATCTACTATTAGAGACGAAGAAATTCTTGTCCTCGAACTTTGATATGAAAGATCTCGGTGAAGCTTCGTTTGTCTTGGGAATTGAGATTCATCGAGATAGAAGAAAAGGGGTATTGGGATTATCGCAGAAGGCATACATAGAAAAGGTTCTGAAGAGATTTAGTATGCATGCGTGTAGTCCATCTCCTGCTCCGATTGTCAAGGACGATAAATATGGGGAACATCAGTGTCCCAAGAATCAATATGAAATTAATCAAATGAAAGCGGTACCGTATGCTTCGGCAATTGGAAGTTTACAATATGCTCAAACGTGTACTCGCCCTGACACAGCTTTTGTTACCGGGTTACTTGGCAGATATCAAAAGAATCCAGGAATTGAACATTGGAAACTAGTGAAGAAAGTCTTGCGTTATTTGCAAGGTACGAAAGGTCTCATGTTGACATATGAAAGATCTGATTCCCTGTGCATAGAGGGGTACTCAGATTCTGACTATGCTGGAGATGAAAGAAAATCCACATCAGGATATATATTCACTCTTGCTAAAGGAGTGATATCGTGGAAAAGTTCGAAACAAACAGTGACTACATCCTCGACAATGTACGCCGAGTTTGTAGCTTGTTATGAGGCCTCGGGGCAGGTAAATTGGTTGAAGAAATTTGTACCCGGATTGAAAATAATTGAAAGTATAGAAAGACCGATGCGGTTGTATTGTGATAACAATCCAGCGGTAGAATACGCTCACAACAATAGGTCAAGTGGTGCTGCCAAACACATTGACATAAAGTACTATGTTGTGAAAGATAAACTTCGGGATCATATCATAAATCTTGAGCATATACGAACAGAAAAGATGCTAGCGGATCCGCTCACAAAAGGCCTCCCACCCAGTGTGTTCAGAGGACACATAGCCGGCATGGGTTTAAGGGAGAGCCTATGATTTCCGAAGAATAAGAAGGCCCAGAATGATGAAAGGTTTTATTTCCAAAATAGAAAGGTGTGTAGTAGCTGTGAGTCTAATGACAAGAATTGTTGTGATGATAAAGCATGCTCTATATACAAATCTGTGAAGGAATTGAAAAGAATTGGAATATTGAACTTGAAATGGAATTGAAGAATTAAAAGAATTGTATGAGATCTAGGGGGAGAATGTTAGAGTTAGATCTCCTCCCGTTAGGCCCAACGGACTAACGGGCCCTAGGTCACGCCCTGATCGGGGGCGTCCAACCCTGTGGTTGGTGGGCCCCCGTCGCACAGTGCTATATAAGGAAGGTGGGGGCCGGGGCGCAAGGCACGTCTCACGAGGTTCACCTGCGCCGCCAAATCCCCACCGACATTCCCTAAACCCTAGACCGATCGATAGGGGGCGCTGCCAGCGGCGGGAAGTGCCACCGACGCGGCGAGCACCCAGTGCGTGAAGATGACGACGGACGCGACGGCTGACGGCACCACGACACCTATGGCCGACGGCGGGATGAACCCTAACACCGCCGCCGCAACCGCTACTCACACCGTCGACCCCTCTGGTCTGTGTCTCTTTCTCCTCTCTCCCTCTACTCCTCTCTGCATTACATGAACTGCATACATCTACTACTACTAGAACTCGATCTACTCCATTGGATCCGCTCCTAGACGATCCTAGAAATCTATCAGAGGGTACACATCATAGATCGACGATCATGGCACATCTTCTGATCGAGTTATTCTTTTGAGTTTACTATCTATATACATATATCTTCTTTTATCCAGTTGTGGCTAGAGTAAAAGGAAACTAGCCAACATGGGGCGTCTCGGCGACGATGTCGACGAAGATGAACACCCGGTCAGGGCGGAAATCCTTGGGCACCGGCGTGCCGACGGGCAGCACGATGATGTCGGCGTCAGGCTTATCTTTGAGGATGATCTTCTTGGCCTCCTCCGCTTTCAGCCCGACCACCACCGTCGTCGCCGGCCACCGTCGAGGAGCTCATGCTCGCTGGATATGATCGATGATGGTCGGCTGCCTTAACTAAGGCTTGTTATGCTTCTGATCTACCACGTACTGCTAGCTAGCTGGTGTTAAGCAAGAATATATCCACAGAGCGAGGGTGTGCGCTATTTATAGAACTGAAGGTTAGGTAAAGTGTAATGGTCATATGGTAGACTTATATAGCCTGGTAGATGCTGCAAGCAAGCAAAGCAAATAAAAGAAAAATCTCTCATATGGTGCAAAGAAATGGTACACGCCTGCTGCTAGCTCCACGTCCACCGCTGAATAACGAAGGCACGAAGCACACGAGGTGTCCCGTGGATATGATCAGGGGCGGATTTGCACCCCAGGCCTCTAAGGCCCAGGCCCTAGACATTGGGCCACTAACACTAGATACTCCATGTATTTTTCCAGCCCAATATCAAAGGCTCAAGAGCAAAGCTAGGGCACTTAGGCAGTCAGGCCTTATAATTAATCATAACATATTATAATGTCCTTGAATGCTCAATAATTAATCTTATATTCATATTACAATTGAATGCTCAATAATTAATCTTTTTTATTTCCTCTTCATTTATATTTTGATCTTATTCATATGCAGAGCTTGACGAGGGCATTCACGATGTGAATGCACCGCCTCACAAGACACTAGTATTTATTTTTATCTTATCTTGTGTATGTACAAAATTCTTAGTCTTTTAAGGCTCTAGTCTTGAGTAAAAGTTGGCTCCGCCACTGGATATGATGATGGCCTGGTGCCGACCTCCACTACACAACAAGCACAAGGATAGATATAACAGTACACAAACTAAAAATCCATATCTAGCCACAGGCGGATGATCATGACACATAACAAGATATATATGTCACAAATGTCATTTTCATCATCCTTCAATCAATGAGAATGTACTCCCTCCGGAAAGAACACAATTCTCAGTATTTTGAGAAATCAAACAGTAATATTTTATTGTGAAATATTGTATTGAAGAATTGGGGCTGCGTCTTTGAAGTAACTTGTGATTTCAGAGAATCCGCATTTGAGGGGATGTCTAAGTTGACAACCTCACCTCTCAACACTGTTTTTTGCAAACTGACATTGCAGGAACTGGTGCAACAGAGTTTCCTCAGCATCCTCACTAAGCAGGACACGAAGCAGGACACGTAAGATGGTAACATCCTCAACCTCATACTTTCTTCGGAGTCTGTTCGGCTAATGACTTTTACGACTAATAAACCAACTTTGATTAGTTGTTGTGAGAGAAAAACTTTCATAGCTGATAGGAGCTAGGATTACAAGTTAAGCAAACAAAATATTCTTTGTGCTTAGCCTATCCTTAATGAGCAATCGCGGAAAAAAAACCTTATGCTTTACCTAGCAAAAGCAATCCCACAACCAATGGTAAGGAACGTGTGGTTCCCTTCTTTAGAGAGCCTGCATTGTATATGGGAGTAAGGGCCAAGCTGGACAAGTTACAGTGATGTAAGCTATCCTTGTTTGGTTGGTTTCATGTATAAGAGATATTATTTGGTTGTCTTATGAAGTTGTAATTTATAAAATAAAAATAAATAAATAAGTAATCTTAGAATATTTGACTTATGTAACTACGCTCTAATAGTCCTAACTTTACTCCCAATATATTAATCTACTTTAAAATACATTAATATTGCTTAATGTATATTAATTACATGTTAATAGCATTATTAAAAAAATCTACACTACACCACGCGAATCTGGCTTGCCAGAAACGCAATATCTAGCGAGCCAGGCGCATCTGGGGAGTGGGGAGACAGGACCAGTGCGCAACCAAACACGCAAAAGTTGCATCTCTAGAACCTGATTCTCCTATACATATATACAGGCAACCAAACGCCCTCCAATAGGGCTCTTTTATTTGTAGGTGGCCTATCAGGACTTTGTAATTAAGCGCTTGATGGCACAAAATTGGAGCCCCGGATGTACTTTGAGGTGTCACTAGCTATCATTATTCAGCTGCAATTCGTCCCACCTTATGTAAGACGATTTGCAGCTGTGTGAAAGCTATTTCAGAGACTGACAGATGGAGAATCTAACTGAAATCATCTTATTAGTTACAGGCTTTTTCATAATTTCATTAGAGAAATGCTTATTATTTTTCAAAGGAGCTTTTCATGAACAGTTCTAGTGAGCTTTTCTCAAAACTTGGTTACACCAGCTATATCTTCCTTTTCCTATTTTTTTTATTATTTCCAGCCACAGCGTACGTACTGTCATGCTGTTGAAATCAGAGAGTACTGCTCATCATCATTTTTTCCACCGTCAGTTCGAATTGAAAACCGACACCACGATATGGTCTCGGAGCAGTGTCAGTGCATGCCTTTCTTATTTAATTTAATTATTATTATTATTATTATAGGAAACACCCACATCTGGGTCCATACAGAAAAGATACATGCCCGATCTGCATGACGTTCTGAATTATTCATTCATTTATTCAGTTCCTGATGAGCACACCCGAGAAAGCTAGCTACGCTATGCAGCATCGATCGGGTAGCTAGCCGACATGGGGCGTCTCGGCGACGGTGTCGACGAAGATTCGCACACGGTTGGGACGGAAATCCATTGTCACCGCCGAGCCGACGGGCACCACGAAAATGTCGGCGTCGGGCTTGTCTTGGAGGATCACCATCTTGGCCTCCTCCACGCTCAGTCCGACCACCTCTGGCCATGACTTCTTGGCGCCGCCGCGCTCCACTTCCGCCACCGAGGAGCTCATCGTCGGCAAGGTCAACGTACCTGAGCTGTGGTGGTGGGATGCTCATTTGAAATCAGTAAAATAAGCTGATGAACGGATGCGCTCCAAGATTCATCACAGAGTCTCAATCCAATGACACATCTAATGCGTGCAGCAGCTACACACCGTTGTAGCCCAATATTTTTTATATATATTTATAATTAAGGTAATAATAAATTAGTATTACTCACATAATGGTAATGCCGAGTACTAGAGTTGATGAAGAACTCCCTTGACGATCCCCTAATAATTGATTTGTACTCTGACTGATAAGCACGGTCGGATAGAGTATTTATAGCTAGAGAGCTAGCTAGCCATTTCAAGCAAGTTTTTGGATGGGATCAGGATGAGGATTAATTTGGGATAGTCATGCTACGGTGGACTTGACTGTGCAAGCACACAAACAACCACCAAAGCGGTTCCACGTAATGAATGCATGGGATAGTCATGCCACGGTGGACTTGACTGTGCATGCCCACGAACAACCACCAAAGCGACTTCATAACACTCAACACGTACGCACACTCGCCCCTACGAACACACGTACGCAAACCCTACCCCTATGAGCACTTTCGAAGGACTGAGTTGGCAGATCTTGAAGTTCACGAAGCGCACGCAAACCCTACCCCTATGAGCATGAAGAATCATGGCCCTAGTTGGTTTCGGTGATTAACGACAATTAGAGATTATTTTGGCTAACGTGTGTTTTGCAGAGGCTATGCGTAGCTTAGCCATAGTGATCAAGGAGAATGGGCTCTAATGGTCATCACTTAGCCCCCAAGATGGATATCGTTTTGGTTTTTAAGGAGACATGATGAAGACCCTAGAATGTTAGACTAAGTGCCATAAGGAGATGAAGGGCACTTAGAATTAGATAGGGTTTCTCTTTTTTACCTTTGACCGTACTATTAAGAGGGGTTGAGATTAGTAGCTTGACTTAGGAAAGCTTCATGTTTAGGTGTGGTGCACACTTGACTTCCTTAGCTCTAAGCAAGCCTATGGTGACCGTAAGATAGCCTAGAACAACTTCCATTTTCATCGCGACGAAAAACGGAGTTGTCAAAACCGTTTTCTGGGCGTCGGACGCTCCTGGCAGGGGCGCCGGACGCTGTCCGTCGTGTCGGACAAAGGCGCCGGACGCTGGGTGGTTGAGTCCACAGCGTCCGTCGACCTTCCAGAGAGGTTGTTTTCTAGCTAAGTTTTTCAGGGTGCGTCGGACGCTGTCCGTCGACCAGGCGTCGGACGCTGGGAAGAGTGTCCGTCGACCTTCCAGAGAGGGTGTTTTTCAACCCTAGCCAGAACTCAGCGTCGGACGCTGTGGCTGAGCGTCCTTCGCCCAGTGACGTAGTGTCCGTCGCTGGGAACAGTGTGTCAAAACTAACCGTTAGACAGAGGCGTCGGACCGTCCGTCGCCTAGGCGTCGGAGCGTCCATCGCCTCAACTATGAACAGAAACTAGCCGTTGGGCATGCGATGGAGCGTCCGTCGCCTAGTCGACGGAGCGTCCGTCGCCAACTTAATTTGCCAGCCCGAGGCAGTTTTCAGAGGGTCTATTTATAGCCCCTCCCACTTCTCTCCCACCTTGCCTTTGCTCATTTGAGTTGCTGAGTTTGTTGAGAAGGTTGGGAAGAGAGCAAGAGCCCTAGAGAGAGAGAGTGATTCGCGAATCCATCCATCCTCTCTCTAGTTCATCCAAGAGTTCAAGTGTGCATCCTCTAGTTGTGAAGCTTGAGTGAGTCAAGCGAAGATCGAGGCTTGTTACTCTTGGTGATCGACATCACCTAGACGGTCCGGTGGTGCTCGGAGGAAGGTGATCGCCGGAAGATTGTCGGCGGCTCTTCTCCATCGATGTTGTGATCGGTTGTGGGTGATTCACCGAGCCGGAGTGGCGAAGAATCAGCCCGTAGAGAGCACTCATCCCTTGCGCGGGATTGAGGGGGAGCTATACCTTGCGAGGTGCTCCAACGAGGATTAGGGGGGAGTGTTGACTCCTCGATACCTCGGCAAAACATCGCCGTGTCAAGCATCTCTTTCCCTAACTCTTTATTACCGCATTACTTTCCGCACTTGTCTTTCAATTCACACTACAATTGTGTAGGAAGTTTTTGCTTTCCATTGCCTTGTTACCGCTTTCTAGCTATGACACACAAGCGGTAGGCACTAGGGGGTTAATTGGCTCTTTATAGGTTTAATTCTTGTTTAGAAATTAAAAAGAGCCCAATTCAACCCCCCTTCTTGGGCATCTTGATCCTTTCAATTGGTATCAGAGCAAGGTTGCTCTAAATTAGGCTTCACCGCCTAGAGCAAGATGTCCCATGGGGATGGACCACCTCCCATGTTCGATGGAGATGACTTTCCTTATTGGAAAGTTCGTATGGAGGCCTATTTAGAGGCCGTTGACGTGGGCGTGCTCAAAGCCACCACAAAGGGAGGTACTCTCTTCGCGGAGGACCTCAACTTTGAGAAGCACAATGCCAAGGCAAAGAACACACTCTTTCGTGGCATTAGCAAGGATGTCTTCAACCGAGTGCGTAATGCCAAAGACGCATTTGAGTTGTGGACCACTATTTGTGCACTTCACGAAGGCACAAAGAGTGAGCGTGAAGAACGCTATCACTTGGTTATGGCTAAGCTCAATTCTTTCTCTATGCATGCAAATGAAAATGCAAATGAAATGCACTCACGTCTCAACATTATTGTAGAGGAATTGAATGGGCTCGGTCTCAACCAAATGGAACCGGCCGATGTGGTACGCAAGATTCTTTGTGTCTTGCCCATTGAGAAGTATGGCCACATCGTCACGGTGCTTCACCAAGGAGATCTCTCCGCCGCTACACCAACACAAATTTTGGGCAAGATCAATGCCCATGAGATGTACATGAAGATTGGTGATGGTGGCTCATCTTCCTCCTCCAAGAAGAAAGAAAAAGAGAAGGAGGAAAAGAAGGACTTGGCACTCAAGGCATCCTCCTCGGAGAAGCACAAGATGCAAGTCATGTATGAGAGCACGAGCGATGATGATGATGATGATGATGATCTCGCTCTCATGGTGAAGAAAACAACCAAGATGTTGAAGAAGCTAAGCAAGAATGGAGTCAAGTTTGACTCAAAGAAGAAGAAATTCTTCACAAGCTCTTCAATAAAGCCCCTCTCCAAGATGGATTGCTACAATTGTGGCAAACTTGGACACTTGGCTCATGCTTGCCCCGAAGAAAAGAAAGACAAACACAAGAACAAGAAAGCTAACAACAAGTTCAAGTACAACAAGGGCAACAAGGTTGAGTCAAGTGATGAGGAGAAGAAGGATGACAAGCCATTCAAGAAGAAGAAGAACTTCAAATTCCACAAGAAGAAGAAGAATGGCAAAGCCTACATTGTTGGTGATTGGCTCACCGACATTGAAGACTCAAGTGACTCATCCGGAGATGAAAGTGAAGAAGAGAAGGTGGCCGCCTTGGTGATTGGTTCATCTACTCCACCGCCACCCCCTTCATCATCTCCGGGTTCATCCTCTACACACCTATGCCTCATGGCTAAAGGTGACAAAAAGGTACAAAAAGAGGATAGTGATGATGAGGCTAGCTCTAGTGATGATAGTGATGATGAGTTTGAGGCACCTTCCTATGATGAGCTAATTGAAATTTTCAATAAATACACTAAGCTCATTAGGAAGTATAAAGGCAAAAGTTAATCACTAGAGAAAGCCAATAGTAACTTGCATGCTAAGCTTGATGACTTGACTAGTGCTAATGATGAATTGAAGCTTGAGAACAAATCTCTCTCATCTAGCACTAGGGAGCTCAAAGCCTCACTCAAGCAAGCAAATGAGAAACATGATAAGCTTGAGAGGTCAACACAAGAGCTCCAATCAAGATATAACTTGCTAAAAGATGACTACAACCAAGTTAAAAATGAACATGGCACACTTGTGATAGATAATGAATTGCTTTCAAATGATCTTGCTACACATGTTGCTATTAACCCGGTTGTTAAGTGTGATATAGCTACTTCTTGTGAGGACTTGCTTGATGAAGTTGCTAGTGAGCAAAATGCTAAGTGCAAGGGCAAGAAGGTAGTTGAGGCCGACAAGCATGATGACTATGTGAAGATGAGGCAAGAAAACTCCAAGCTCAAGGAAGAGTTAATCAACCTCAAGGCAAACAAGCCACTCACTATCAAGTCGGCCAAACAAGATGACAAAGATGCAATGACCTTGATCAATTCTCTCAAAGAGGAAAATGCAAAGCTCAAGGTTGAGAAGATCAAGCTTACGAGTGGATTGGAGAAGTTCACCAAGGGCCACAATCTTCAAAGTGAGCTCTTGATGAACACTATCATGAAGACCGACAAGACCGGCATTGGGTTCAAGGAGAACCAAATCATGAAGGCCAAGGTCAAGATAGAAGCCAAGAACTATTACAAGAACAAGGCTATGAGAAGCAACTATGACACACCAAAGTCCAAACCCAAGAAGTGCTTTGGATGTGGTCAAGAGGGTCACCTTCAATCCCAATGCAAGACTCCACCTCCCAAGACCTTGCCCAAGCACATAAGGCCTTTCGCTCATGATGCACACTTCATCATCAACAAGGACTCCAAGGGTAGACCTCAAGTTGTATTTCTCGGTCCAAAGATGAAGAACAAGCCCAAAGTGCTATGGGTTGCTAAGGAGTTGGTGGACAAGGCTATGGGACCTCGCCAAGTGTGGGTTCCCAAACAACAAGCTTAACTCCAAGTTGCTTGTGTGTAGGTGAACTACAAGACCGGTGGAAGTCATTGGGTGATTGATAGTGGATGCACTCAACATATGACCGGTGACTCCCGGATGTTCACCACACTTGAGGAAGATTGTGAAGGGCAAGACAAGATTACCTTTGGGGACAATTCAAAAGGCAAAGTGCAAGGTCTAGGCAAAGTGGCAATCTCAAATGATCAATCAATATCAAATGTCTTGTTAGTACAATCATTGAGCTTCAACTTGCTATCGGTGGGACAACTATGTGATCTTGGTTTCCAATGTCTCTTCACTCCAAATGAGGTAGTTGTGTCCAAGATTGAAGATTCATCATTGATATTCAAAGGGTTTCGGCACAACAATCTCTACCTAGTGGACTTCACCTCAAATGAGGCTAGTTTGCAAACATGTCTTTTCTCCAAGAGTTCTTTGGGTTGACTATGGCATAGAAGATTAGCACATGTGGGAATGTCAACTTTGAAGAAGCTTGTCAAGAAGGAATTGGTTAGAGGTGTGAAGGATGTGGTGTTTGAGAAAGACAAACTTTGTAGTGCATGTCAAGCCGGCAAGCAAGTAGCAAACACTCATCCAACCAAAGCTTTCATGTCAACCTCAAGAGTCCTAGAGCTACTCCACATGGATCTATTTGGACCTACCACCTATGCTAGCCTTGGCGGCAATCTATTTTGCTTGGTGGTAGTTGATGACTACTCTAGATACACTTGGGTGTTCTTTCTTCAAGACAAGGGAGAAACTCAATCAATATTCAAGAAGTTTGCAACTAGAGCCCAAAATGAGTTTGATGTGAAGATCAAGAAGATAAGAAGTGACAATGGGACCGAGTTTGTGAACACCAAGATTGAAGACTATTGTGATGAAGTTGGAATCAAGCATGAAGTATCCGCTACCTATACTCCTCAACAAAATGGTGTAGTAGAGAGGAAGAACCGGACACTTATCACTCTTGCAAGATCAATGCTTGATGAATACAACACCCCCGAGAAGTTTTGGGCCGAAGCAATCAACACCGCATGCTATGCGGCTAACCGGCTATTTGTCCAAAGGCTTCTCAAGAAGACCCCCTATGAGCTTGTGAATGGAAAGAAACCGGATATATCCTTTTTCCGAGTGTTTGGTTGCAAAGTGTACATCTACAAGAAGTGCCTACACTTGGGCAAGTTCCAAAGAAGATGTGACATTGGTTTCTTAGTTGGGTATTCACTTAAATCCAAGGCATACCGTGTATTTAACAAAGCCACCGACTTAGTTGAAGAAACGTATGACTTAGAATTTGATGAAACTAATGGCTCTCAAAAAGAGCATGACAATCTTGATGATGTAGGTGATGAACCCTTGAGGGAGGCAATGAAGAACATGCCAATTGGTGCTATCAACCCACAAGAGGTGGAATAAGTTGAAGATGAAGCAAATCAAGATCCTTCTCCACCTCACACGCCTCAAGTTGATGAAGAAGATCAAGTGAGGGAAGCTCAAGAAGACACTCATATCCCACAAGATCAAGCCGAGGCCGAAGCAAGCAATGTTGAAGCACCGCAACCTCCTCCCCAAGTGATCAATAGAAGATCTACACCTATGCTTCAAGCACATCCTCAAGACCTCATCATAGGGAGTCCATCAAGGGGGGTAACAACTCGATCTAAACTTGCTTCTTATGTTGAACATCACTCCTTTGTTTCCTTTGTTGAGCCTTCTAGTGTGGAGGATGCACTTGCGGATCCGGATTGGGTGAACGTCATGCACGAAGAGTTGAACAACTTCACCCGGAACGAAGTGTGGACACTAGTAGAAAAGCCCAAAGGAGCAAGAATCATTGGCACCAAGTGGGTGTTTAGGAACAAGCAAGATGATCAAGGCGTGGTTGTGAGAAACAAGGTGCGAACACATGGTGGATAAGTACCCATGATGTTCAGTTTTGTGATGAGTGATTGCCCAACACTTGAGCGTTTCAGTTTGAGTGGCTTACTACTAATCTTTGCGAAAGCAAATGTGTGTCTGTCTATCGGCTTGTGGTGTGCAGGTGCTATGCCTAGTGACAGTGGTCAATGGCGTGGAGAAGGTCGAGTAGAGGCTTGCCGTGCTGATGGACTGAGAGCGGTGAAGGGCGGAAGCGGGGCTCGGACTGAGGGACCATGGGCGCCGGCGGACTAGCTGTGGTGGCTAGTACTTGGCACCGGCGAGTGCGAGAAGACATGGAGGTAGACCGAGTCGACCAAGTCAAGACGGTGGACGCGCGAGTCGAGCGGAGGCTCAGGGGACTCGGAGTCCGACCGGGCGAAGACAAGGTGGCTCGCGTCGAGTGGTTTGATGGTTTGGGCCTCAAAACCATCCGCGTCGGTTTTCGAGTTTGGGCCGCAAAACTCGGGGTTCGGTAGTTGAGCCGAAAGCTACCGGTGGCGGGTTTTGCGGGTTTGGGCCTCAAAACCCGGCGGAGCTTCCGAGGAAGCGGGGATGGCACGTGGCGGAATCCTGGAGGTTGCGTCGAGGCGACGGCAACTCCTGGCAGGAAGCGGGGCCGTCCATTCAAATCGAGGGAGATATTTACCGGAGCTTGGACTGCAATGCTTAGGCTAGGTAGTTCACTCATTGTATCTAAGGGGGTCTTTGGAAATAGCCAAAGCCTCTAATAAATAGAGGATGAAGGGGTATCCTCATCCTATCTCTTGAACCCTAATCATTTTTGCCCCAACTCTCTCTCTCTCTAACCTCTCTCTAGTTCATGAGATCCCTAGGTTGATCCCACCAACCTTTGTAAGAACTCGAGTTTGTTGCAAGGAATCGGAGGCCGTAACCTCCGTAAGCCATGGCGGCTTCGATTTCTTGATCGTGACCCCGTTTTGCTTGTGTTCTTCGCGTTTTGCTTTCGCTCTCTCTCTTTTCCCGAGATGATTTCTCTTTGTAGGGAGTAGCTCTTGCAAATCCGTTCGAATCAAGTTGTTCGTATTCGAAAGGAGCATCTTTGCACCGAAGGATCCATCCTCAAACCTCTCGAGTACACAGATCGGGCGTTTTCTTTGCGGTGTGCTTCGTTTTCCCTTTTTCCCCAAATCCGAGTGTTCCCGTTTTTTCCGACCCAAATTGAGCGATGATTTCTTCGGGATAGCTCCCCAACTGCTCAAGGATCATGCCTACAAAGTTTGGTAGCAGTTGGTGATCATTTGGTCGAGTTTTGGAAAGATTTGGCGGAGAGAGATCCGTTTTTTTCGCGTTTTTCTGCGTTTTGGGTGCGTCGGACGCTCTGTATTTGGGCGTCGGACGGTCCGTCGAGGCTTCTCCGTCTAGGCGTCGGACGCCACGTCGTGCTAACGCCAGCGTCCGTCGCGATCGTCCGTCGCGTGGGGTTTTCTGCCTGTTTTTCTGAGTTTTCGTCTGGCTCTCTGGAAGGCCGACGGACGCTCGCCTAAGCGTCCGTCGCGCAGCGTCCGACGCCAACGGACGCTCATCCAAGCGTCCGTCGCCCAGCGTCCGACGCCCTGCCTTCTGCTTCTCTTCTGCAGTGCTCTCTGGAAGGTCGACGGACGATCTCTCTGCGTCCGTCGCCAGCGTCCGTCGCCCTGTCCTGGAGCGTCCGTCGCCCTGTCCTGGAGCGTCCGTCGCGCTGTCTTCCAGCGTCCGTCGCCTGTTTTTCTGGCTGTTTTGCTTAGGGTTTTTGCCTCTTTCTCATAGGGGTTGAGAACTCTATCTTGGGGGTTTCCGGTGAGTTTTCCTCCACTGCCGGTGAGCTCTCATTTCTCCGATTTCGTCTGAATCCCCGCTCGCGTTGCTCGGGGGAGGTTGAGCACCCAGCAACTGGGTTTGGCTTTTGGGAAGAGTGGCCCGAATATTTCTAGAGAAATTTGAGGCTCCCATTCACCCCCCCCTCTGGTCGCCGTTCTCGGTCCTTCAATTGGTATCAGAGCTGGTTAAGGATCTTTCCACCTTAAACGGTTCTTGATCCGCGAAGGCGACATGGAGCGAGGTGTTGGCAAACCTCCGTTCTTCGATGGAACGAATTTCGCCTGTTGGAAGGTGCGCATGTCCGCTTACCTTCAAGGGCTTGATTCGAAGATCTGGGAGATTTGTGAGAATGAGGACTACGTGGTTCTTGGTGCTCGGATCACTGAGCTCCAAGCTACAAACATGCTTCAAACGCAAGAGCCCGTAGCATCCTCTTCTCGAGTTTGTCTCTTCCTGAGTTTGAGCGGGTTTCGAGTCTCACTACGGCACGGGAGATCTGGCAAACACTTGTGCGATATCATGAGGGAAACCCTCAGATCAAGTCCAGACTCTTCGACACGTACCGTAGGGAGTACGAGAACTTCGTTCAGTTGGCCGGCGAATCTGTTGACGGGATGTTCACTCGCTTCCAATGTATCGTCAACAAGATGCGTGCTAATCGGACCAACTTACCTTATGATGATCATGAGATGGCTATCAAGCTTCTGCATGCTCTTGATTGGAAGGTATGGGAGATGAAGGTGGCTGCCATCCAGGAGTCACCAGGCTATGACGCCCTGACCGTGGACGAGCTATTCAGCAAGCTCAAGTCCTCGGAGATTGACCACCAGACCCGGGCCAAGCTTGAGAACCCGTCGAACCCATCCATGGCGTTGGTTTCCGGCCCCGGCGGTGTGTCTTCTTCTTCCTCTAACCCCTCACACTCTTCGTTCGCTTTGTCTTTGATGTCTGTGACAGAGGAACAAGTGGAGGCGCTTGGAGATGATGAGCTGGCTTTGGTCATCACCAAGTTCTCACGGTTTCACAACAACCGTTTGAACCGTCGGCGTGGTGGCTCAGCAAAGGGGTGCTACCGTTGCGGTGATGAGGATCACTTCATTGCAAACTGCCCCAAGAAAGCTGCGGGTGACTTCACCAAGCGCAAGGACAAGCGCGAGCACCGCTTCGAGGACAAGCACAAGGCCAAGGGCGGCTACAACCGAAAGTTCTCCAAGAAGGTGATCGACAAGGTGAAGGCCAAGCACCGAGCCTTCCTCGCCTCTCTCAGCGACATCGATGCCTCCTCCGACGGGGGTTCTTCCTCAAGCGACGATGAGTCGAAGGGAAAGGTTGAGGACAAGCTCAACGGCCTCTGCTTCTACGCCAACGCCAAGCACGGTGGTTTCTGCACCATGGCGATTGAAGAAGGCAAGGTCGGGAAGTTCAAGGATGGCCCCGACTACGACTCCGACACACCCGAGGTATCACCCACCATCGAATCCCTCTCTCTCGAGCTTGAGTCTCTGAACGATACCTTGCTTAGTCAGGATGCTTTGCTCAAGCGTGCCGCTTGTGAGAGGAACGATTTCAAAGCAAAGTACCTTAGCACGCTTCATGAGCTGGAGTTTGCTAAGGCACAAGTGGTGGTTACCGAGGAGGTAGAGTGTGATGCTTGTGCCATCCACATGTCTGATCTTGTCACACTTCAGGACAAGTATGGCACTCTACTTGAGGAGATTAGTGAGCTGAAGGCTAGACCTAGCTTACTTGGTGCGTGCAAGTCTTGCTTAGGCTTGCGTTCTGAGCTGGCACAGAAGGATGCTAGGTTTGCTGTGTTAGAGAAGGTCAGCTCAGATAGCACTAGAGAGTCGGATCGCTTTGAGGCTTTGGAGCTTGAGATCGCATCGTGCAGACACGACAAGATGCGTGCCGAGGAAGAAAACACATACCTTCGGTCCATCTTGAGCTGGGTGTCTTGCCGAGAGCCGCAGTTGGGGATGATGCTTAGCCAGTGCAAGCGAGCTGGCAGCACGGGAGTAGGCTTTGCTGTAGGTGGGAAGGACGATAGCTTGTTCGGTAGGATCGGTGAGTGCAGTGGTTTGAGCGAGAATGAGAAATCCACCACAACACCCAAGCTTACCAAGATCACTCCACCTAAGCCTACCGACCCCTCCAAGTTTCCTGTGAGAGATGGTGTGTTTGAAGAGCCACCCAAAACCACTCCACAAAAGCAAGTGTGGATTGCCAAACCAAACCACCTTCGCAACCCACTTGACACACTGCCAGACATCTCTAGTGATCCCCTTCCTAAGAAAGCTAGAGCCACCCAACCCAACAAGAGAGTGCCTACCAAGAGTGTGGTGAGGTACCATTGTGAGTATTGTGAGCGGGATGGGCACTTGGCTGAGTTTTGCTTTAGGAGGAAGAGAGATGATCGGAGGCAGGTTGAGTTGAACAACCGGGACATGTACCACCCACGAGTTGGGGTGCGTGAACCGGAAGTTCAGAGGCGCACTTCTAGGCCTAGAGGTACAATGCCTCAAGGTGCTAGGCCTCAGGAGGCGAGACCACGTGGTGGTCGTGCCCGGCGGGGTACCGGTCGTGACCCATACGACTACGGGCCTCGTGGCGGTGGTTTTACTCCACCCTTCTTTAGCGGACCACGTTTTCCCTATCGTGGTGATCGCTATCCTCCCGTGGGGCAGGAGATGTTTGGTTTTTCTCCTAACCCATTCATTGGGCAAGTGGGACAACACTGGTATCCTTCACAGTTTACTAACCCCAGTGTTGGTCCGTTTGCTCACCCTATGTCTTTTTATTGATGTAGGAAGGAGGACTAGAGGAGACTTGGCTTGTGGATTCTGGATGCTCACGCCATATGACCGGAAGTGCCAAGTGGTTTTCCAGCCTCGACCCGTGCGCCACACCGAGTACATCACTTTCGGGGACAAGAGTAAAGGTAAGGTTGTCTCCCGGGGGTCCATCCGAGTCAATTCGTCTTTTGTCCTCAAGGATGTTGCTTTGGTTGCGAATTTGCATTTTAATCTTCTCTCGGTTTCGCAACTCCTTGAAGACGGTTTTGAAGTGAGTTTTAAGCCAAACTTGTCTCGGATTTTGGACTCTCGTGGTGAGCTTGTTTGCCGGGTTTTACCCTTCGGGAAGGTTTTTCGTGCGGATGTTTCTATCTCTTCCGGACCTTCTCGTTGTCTTCTTGCCGGTTCTTCTTCCGAGCTTTGGAAGTGGCATAGGAGATTGGGACATTTGAGTTTTGACTTGCTTGCAAGGCTTAGTTCAATGGACCTTATCCAAGGATTGCCAAAGCTGAAGTTCGAGAAAGATTTGGTTTGCCATCCTTGCAGACATGGCAAGATGGTTGCTGCTTCCCATCCTCCCGTAACTCAAATTATGACCTCTCAACCTGGCGAGCTCTTACACATGGACACAGTTGGTCCAGCTCGGGTTAGGTCGGAAGGAGGGAAGTGGTATGTGATTGTAGTCGTTGATGACTACTCGAGGTACTCTTGGGTGTTCTTTTTAGAGAGTAAGGATGAGGCTTTTATGCATGTGCGTGATCTGATTTTGAGATTGCAAAATGAGCTACCTAAGCATGCCATGAGAGCTATTCGCAGTGATAATGGCACAGAATTCAAGAATGCTCAATTTGCATCTTTTTGCTCTTCTTTGGGTTTGGATCACCAATTTTCTTCTCCTTACACTCCCCAGCAGAATGGTGTTGTTGAGCGCAAGAATCGGACCCTTGTTGAGATGGCCAGGACAATGCTCGATGAGCACAGGACTCCTAGGCGGTATTGGGCCGAAGCACTCAATTCTGCTTGCTATGTTTCCAATCGCATTTTTCTTCGGGCTTTTAAGAAAAAGACCTCTTATGAGCTGCGATTTGGGAGACCACCCAAGGTAAGTCACCTACGGGTGTTTGGGTGCAGGTGCTTCATCCTCAAAAAGGGCAGTAAGTTAGATAAATTTGAATCACGGTCTTCTGACGGTATATTTCTTGGTTATTCTACTCACTCTCGTGCTTATCGTACACTTAACCTTGAGACTAACCGAGTGATGGAGACTAGTGAGATTACATTCGATGAAACTATGCCCTGTGTTTCCACTGCTTTTGAGCTTGCAGGTGATGATGAGGTGAACACTAGCATCTTTGTGGAGGAGGAGCAGGACGATGCCGATTGGGGTGATCCCGAGCCGACTCCACCGGCTGCCCCAGTCGACCCTGTGACGTCTACTTCGGCTCACGGCCCGGACCTTTCTACTTCCTCTACATGGGGGCCGTTCGAGCAGCTTCCTCAGTCGGTGCCCGTTGCACCTGAGGGAGCTCCAGCTGCTGTCGAGGGGGAGGCGACTTCTTCACGTGAGGCACCGCTACACATTCAGCATCACCACCCTCCTCAGACTATGATCGGTGACATCAACGAGCGTACCACACGCTCCAGGTCATATCGTATCTCTCACTTTGCTCATTCGGCTTTTGTCGCGTCTTTTGAGCCCCGAGATGTTGGACACGCATTGATGGATCCGGATTGGGTTAATGCCATGCATGAGGAGTTAGAGAACTTTGAGCGAAACCGTGTTTGGGTCTTAGTGCCACCACCACCAAGTTGCCACCCTATAGGAACCAAGTGGGTTTTCAAGAACAAACAAAGTGAGGATGGGGTGGTAGTGCGTAACAAGGCTAGGTTGGTAGCGCAAGGCTTTTGTCAAAAGGAGGGAATAGACTATGAGGAAACCTTTGCTCCCGTAGCTCGTTTAGAAGCCATTAGAATCCTTTTAGCTTTTGCGGCTTCTAAGGGTTTTAAACTTTTTCAAATGGACGTTAAAAGTGCTTTCTTAAACGGCTACATAGAGGAGGAAGTGTATGTTAGACAACCTCCCGGTTTCGAAAATCCCAAGTTTCCAAACCATGTTTTTAAACTTCATAAAGCTTTGTATGGTTTGAAACAAGCACCTAGAGCATGGTATGATAGGCTAAAGACCTTTTTGCTTGCTAAGGGTTTTAAAATGGGATCGGTAGATAAGACGTTGTTTCTCCTCAAGCAAGGCAAAGACAATCTCCTTGTCCAAATTTACGTGGATGATATCATCTTTGGTGGTTCTTCTCATGCTCTTGTTGCCAAGTTTGCAGATCTTATGAGCAGGGAATTTGAGATGAGCATGATGGGAGAGTTGACTTTCTTTCTCGGGTTGCAAATCAAGCAAACCCGAGAAGGGACGTTTGTGCACCAAGGCAAGTACACGAAGGATATCTTGAAGAAGTTTGACGTGGGCGAGGCAAAGCCCCTCTCGACGCCTATGTCAACTACTACTGCCTTGGATGCGGATGAGGAAGGAGAAGCGGTGGACCAGACGGAGTACCGCAGCATGATCGGGTCGCTTCTGTACCTGACGGCGACCCGGCCGGACATTCAGTTCGCCGTCTGCCTGTGTGCTCGCTTTCAGGCGTCCCCACGGACATCGCACAAGCAGGCGGTGAAACGCATCATGAGGTATTTGCGCTTCACTCCCGAATTTGGTCTTTGGTTTTCTGCCGCCTCCTCTCTTGTGCTTTGTGGTTATTCTGATGCCGACTTTGCCGGTTGCCGTCTTGATAGGAAGTCCACTTCTGGGACTTGCCAGTTTCTTGGTTCTTCTCTTGTGTCTTGGTCTTCTCGCAAACAGTCTAGCGTGGCACAGTCGACGTGCGAAGCTGAGTACGTTGCCGCGGCTAGCTGTTGTTCGCAGTTGCTTTGGATGATCGCAACTTTAAAGGATTTTGGTCTTGAGCTTACTAAAGTGCCTCTGCTTTGTGATAGCACGAGTGCCATTAGTGTAGCCAAAAATCCCGTGCTTCACTCTAAGACAAAGCACATTGATGTTCGCTTTCACTTTCTGAGAGATCACTATGAGAAGGGCGACATTGACCTCCGGCATGTCGATACCCAAAACCAGCTTGCGGATATTCTCACAAAACCTCTCGATCAAGTTGCGTTTTCTCGCCTTCGGGGTGAGTTGGGTGTTTGCTTCCCTTTTTAGTTGAGGGAAGCTCTTTGTGTTTCTTTTTCTTTTTTGGTTCTTTTTGTCTTTTCTTTTTATTTGTGTCATCGCATTTTGCATCTCATTTGCATTTGTGACATAGTTCATATTAAGCTTCATACCTATAGCCGATATAATGAATCTATGCTCTGTTTGAGGTGCTTTATGTGTCTATGGTGTTGCCTAACTTAGACTCTCTTTGATCTCTTGATATGCAATAGAGCTAAGTTAGAAAAGCTTTAAAACTGAATTTAATTCCCCATGTCACCTCTGAAATGGCACTAGCATGTGTAAGCTTTTGAAGATCCTTCTTGGTTGCCTTATATATAGCTTGTAACTATGGCTCTTCATTGTTTCATTCACTTCCATTGCGCACCATGCTTTAAAATTGACCTAAAATGAAATTGCTCTCTGTTTTGTGCATTGGAAAGATCGAGTTGGGTTTGCATTGTGAGCACTTCGCCGTGTGTTCGAGACTGCTTCCCATATGGGTTGATACTTGAGCGGTGTCGTGTATGACCAAAACCGGTGTGTTAAGTCCTTTGACTTCGCCCGGTTGGTAAGCAGTGGCATCACTTTGCTTACAACCACTCGCATACAACTTAAATGTGCCTAAAACTGAAATTTGGTTGCAAAACTCTGAAATTTGAAAAATTCATTCAGTTGGGTCATTGGCTTGTTGTATGAACTTTGCTAGGGATAGTTTTACTTGCTATACATGAGATTGCTTTGAGATAGGTCCTATCTTGTTTGCCATGTATAGTTGTCTCTAGGAGGTGATACCCATTCCTTGCTCACACATGTAATGCTCTTTAAAATAGCTTCTAAAGTGATCTTTAGCTCAACCTAAGTCTTAGTTGGGCACGTAGAGCTTTTCCTATTCTCACAGGATCACATCATTTAGAGCATCCTTTCATTGTCTTTGCTCTATGTATGAAGCTTGTAGCACTCTTTTTGCATATCTTGGCATTTGTGGCCGGTTCTTGCGTTTTGAGCTTTGATGAGATTCATGTGTCAACAAGGGGGAGAGATGTGCATTTCACTCCATCTACACTTAAGGGGGAGAGTTGTGCATTGTAGGAAGAAAGCATGGGGGAGAGATATCTGATCAAGGGGGAGAAAATGTGCTTTTTGTGAATTTCTTGCTTCTTTGGCTCTTTTCACCCTCCCTTGGTATCTTGTGTATGCTTTTGTCCAGGGGGAGCTTTTGCTAGATGTGTTGAGCCTTTGCCTCTTCTAGAGGGTCTAGCTTGTGTTTTGGCTCCGACAGTTTTCGATTGGCCTCTTGAGTTTTATGCGTTTTAATTGGTATCTTTGAGCTCCCTTAGTGCTTCAATTGGTTGTCTGAGCCTTGAGAGCTTTGATTGGTATCTTTGGCTTGCTAGCGGTGTTGAGCCCGTTTCTGCCTCTTCTTGAGGGCTAGCTTTGTTTTTGCTTGGTTGCGTCGAGTCTTTGCCCATGTCTTTGGGAACCAAGTTTTGGATGCGTTTTGCTTCTCTCAAGTGACCCCGTTTTGGCTTTCTTAGCTTTTGGTCATTTGGAGAGCTTTACCTTGTGGCTCAAATCTGAAATGCACTTGTGTTGACAATGCACTCATCAAGGGGGAGATTGCGAACACATGGTGGATAAGTACCCATGATGTTCAGTTTTGTGATGAGTGATTGCCCAACACTTGAGCGTTTCAGTTTGAGTGGCTTACTACTAATCTTTGCGAAAGCAAATGTGTGTCTGTCTATCTGCTTGTGGTGTGCAGGTGCTATGCCTAGTGACAGTGGTCAATGGCGTGGAGAAGGTCGAGTAGAGGCTTGCCGTGCTGATGGACTGAGAGCGGTGAAGGGCGGAAGCGGGGCTCGGACTGAGGGACCATGGGCGCCGGCGGACTAGCTGTGGTGGCTAGTACTTGGCACCGGCGAGTGCGAGAAGACATGGAGGTAGACCGAGTCGACCAAGTCAAGACGGTGGACGCGCGAGTCGAGCGGAGGCTCAGGGGACTCGGAGTCCGACCGGGCGAAGACAAGGTGGCTCGCGTCGAGTGGTTTGATGGTTTGGGCCTCAAAACCATCCGCGTCGGTTTTCGAGTTTGGGCCGCAAAACTCGGGGTTCGGTAGTTGAGCCGAAAGCTACCGGTGGCGGGTTTTGCGGGTTTGGGCCTCAAAACCCGGGCGGAGCTTCCGAGGAAGCGGGGATGGCACGTGGCGGAATCCTGGAGGTTGCGTCGAGGCGACGGCAACTCCTGGCAGGAAGCGGGGCCGTCCATTCAAATCGAGGGAGATATTTACCGGAGCTTGGACTGCAATGCTTAGGCTAGGTAGTTCACTCATTGTATCTAAGGGGGTCTTTGGGAAATAGCCAAAGCCTCTAATAAATAGAGGATGAAGGGGTATCCTCATCCTATCTCTTGAACCCTAATCATTTTTGCCCCAACTCTCTCTCTCTCTAACCTCTCTCTAGTTCATGAGATCCCTAGGTTGATCCCACCAACCTTTGTAAGAACTCGAGTTTGTTGCAAGGAATCGGAGGCCGTAACCTCCGTAAGCCATGGCGGCTTCGATTTCTTGATCGTGACCCCGTTTTGCTTGTGTTCTTCGCGTTTTGCTTTCGCTCTCTTTTCCCGAGATGATTTCTCTTTGTAGGGAGTAGCTCTTGCAAATCCGTTCGAATCAAGTTGTTCGTATTCGAAAGGAGCATCTTTGCACCGAAGGATCCATCCTCAAACCTCTCGAGTACACAGATCGGGCGTTTTCTTTGCGGTGTGCTTCGTTTTCCCTTTTTCCCCCAAATCCGAGTGTTCCCGTTTTTCCGACCCAAATTGAGCGATGATTTCTTCGGGATAGCTCCCCAACTGCTCAAGGATCATGCCTACAAAGTTTGGTAGCAGTTGGTGATCATTTGGTCGAGTTTTGGAAAGATTTGGCGGAGAGAGATCCGTTTTTCGCGTTTTCTGCGTTTTGGGTGCGTCGGACGCTCTGTATTTGGGCGTCGGACGGTCCGTCGAGGCTTCTCCGTCTAGGCGTCGGACGCCACGTCGTGCTGACGCCAGCGTCCGTCGCGATCGTCCGTCGCGTGGGGTTTTCTGCCTGTTTTTCTGAGTTTTCGTCTGGCTCTCTGGAAGGCCGACGGACGCTCGCCTAAGCGTCCGTCGCGCAGCGTCCGACGCCAACGGACGCTCATCCAAGCGTCCGTCGCCCAGCGTCCGACGCCCTGCCTTCTGCTTCTCTTCTGCAGTGCTCTCTGGAAGGTCGACGGACGATCTCTCTGCGTCCGTCGCCAGCGTCCGTCGCCCTGTCCTGGAGCGTCCGTCGCCCTGTCCTGGAGCGTCCGTCGCGCTGTCTTCCAGCGTCCGTCGCCTGTTTTTCTGGCTGTTTTGCTTAGGGTTTTTGCCTCTTTCTCATAGGGGTTGAGAACTCTATCTTGGGGGTTTCCGGTGAGTTTTCCTCCACTGCCGGTGAGCTCTCATTTCTCCGATTTCGTCTGAATCCCCGCTCGCGTTGCTCGGGGGAGGTTGAGCACCCAGCAACTGGGTTTGGCTTTTGGGAAGAGTGGCCCGAATATTTCTAGAGAAATTTGAGGCTCCCATTCACCCCCCCCCTCTGGTCGCCGTTCTCGGTCCTTCACAAGGCAAGATTGGTGGCAAAGGTGTTTCTCCCAGGTTGAAGGCTTGGATTTTGGGGAGACTTTTACACTGGTTGCAAGACTAGAAGCCATTCGTATCCTTTTGGCATATGCTTCACACCATAAAATGAAACTTTTTCAAATGGATGTGAAGAGTGCCTTTCTTAATGGTTTCATTAATGAACTTGTTTTTGTCTCACAACCTCCCGGGTTTGAAGACCCAAATTGTCCTAATCATGTGTATAGGTTGTCCAAGGCACTCTATGGATTGAAGCAAGCTCCAAGAGCTTGGTATGAGAGGCTAAGGGACTTCCTACTCAAGAAGGGCTTCAAGATCGGGAAAGTGGATACCACACTCTTCACCAAGGTGCTAGATGGAGAGATCTTTGTTTGCCAAGTATATGTCGATGACATTATATTTGGGTCAACAAACCAAGGTCATAGCAAGGAATTTGGTGCATTGATGTCCAAGGAGTTCGAGATGTCGATGATTGGCGAGCTAACCTTCTTCCTAGGCTTCCATGTGAAGCAATTGAGGGAGGGCACCTTCATATCTCAAGAGAAGTACACTTATGATGTGCTCAAGAAATTCAAGATGGAGGATTGCAAGCCAATCAAGACCCCAATGCCTACTAATGGGCATCTCGATCTCGATGAGGGAGGTAAACCGATCGACCAAACTCTTTATCGTTCTATGATCGGTAGTTTACTTTACCTCACCGCTTCTAGGCCGGATATCATGTTTAGTGTGTGTATGTGTGCTAGGTTTCAAGCAAACCCTAAGGAGTCGCATCTTTGTGCGGTTAAAAGAATCCTTAGGTACTTAAGGCACACCCCTAGCATGGGTCTTTGGTATCCCAAAGGAGCTCCCTTCCAACTAGTTGGCTATTCCAATTCGGATTACGCCAGGTGTAAGGTTGATAGGAAGAGTACCTCCGGCGGGTGCCACATGCTAGGAAGATCTCTTGTTTCTTGGTCCTCAAAGAAGCAAAATAGTGTGGCATTGTCAACCGCCGAGGCGGAATACATTGCCATGGGAGCAAGTTGTGCACAAATCTTATATATGACCCAAACACTCTTTGATTACGACGTGTTTTTAAAAGAAGTTCCACTTTTGTGTGATAATGAAAGCGCAGTAAAACTTGCAAACAACCCGGTTCAACACTCTCGCACCAAGCACATAGATATTCGCCATCACTTTCTTAGAGATCATGTGGCTAGGAAAGACATAACACTAGTTGGAGTTAAGAGCGAAGAGCAATTGGCGGATATCTTCACTAAACCACTCGATGAAACAACCTTTTGTAGGTTCAGAAGCGAGTTAAATGTGCTTGATCACTCTAATTTCACTAAAAGATGAGCTTGTGTGAACCATGCATTCATATGTAATATAACATGTTTAATTTGGTAATGCACATAGGCTTGGCTAACGCGGTTAAGATAACCGCCCTCAAAGCGTGTGACAAAGCTTAACCGCGGTTTAAACTTGCAAGCAACCTAGATTCACTTTTCATATTGCATAGCATATGCATGTGTGTTGTTTGCCTTTTCTTTTCGGTTAAATTTCTTGAGCATCCTCTATGATAGTCCACTTAGGGGGAGCATTCCAAGCTCAAGTCACTTCAATTACCCCTCTTGTGGCCATATGATGTCTCCTTGGCGCTTCCATTCGAATATTTTGAGCTAAAAACTAAATTTAAGCCTACGGCAAACTATTTGAAAATGAGTGTTTGAGAGATGGTTCTCATATCAAGTCCAATCAAGTGTTATTTGGATCTTATTGGGTTTGGAACTTGGTTGGGAGAAAGACGCAAAAAGAAAATTTGAAAAATTCCATTTTTAAGGCGTCGGACGCTGCCGACGGACGCTCGGTGTCAATTGCCTCAGCGTCCGTCGCGATCGTCCGGAGATTAAAGTTGCCCGCTAACAGGGCGACGGACGCTCTCCCAAGCGTCCGTCGCGGTCAATGCGACTGGGCGTTTCAAATCGGCTCTGGAAGCCCGACGAACGATGCCGTCGGACGCTCCCCGAGCGTCCGTCGCATACCGACGGAGCGTCCGTCGCGAACTTAACGGCGAAATTTTTTAGAAAAACCCCGTTCTCCTCTGTGTCTCCCGATCCAATCTCAGTTCGCCGTTGCGCCCAAACCCTAACCGCCGCCGTGGTTCGTGCCCGCACAGCCGCGCGCCTCGTCCCTGCGCCGCCGTGAGTCTCCCCCAGCGCTGCCCACACCTGCGCCGCCGTTTTTTGCGCCGCCATTCGCCTCCTCTGCGCCACTGCTCCACCCAGCAATCCTGCTGCCGTGAGACCTCACTCAGCGCCGCCGCCGCCGTGCTTTCTCTTCCACCTCGCGCCAAAGCACCAGCACTGCTTCTGATTCCCTGCTCTAACCCACCGAGCAGGAGTCCCGCTAGGCCGAGGACCTCTCCTTGTTGAGGGTCGGTTGATCTCTTTTGCGCGTCAAGGTGATTTTCATTCTCTGTGCTCTTTTCCTCTTGTTTTTGCAAATCACCTCTCCTTTTTCTCGATCACCACCCTGAACCCTACCTTACCTCGTTTAGTTTGCGGATTGCGGAGTACAGTTGATTGATCGGGGGATCTCTTCTCTTCTCCCATTTTGGTCAGAGGCTCGAGGTATGGCAGTGGATATAACGATCTATTCTTTCCTTATTTCATGCTTCTATAGACTCACTTCCCTTTTAGCTATATGCTTATGGTTCATATATATCTCTATCTATTTCTGACGAGCAGGGTCAGTTGGTCAGTTGTCAGAGAATCAGAGAGTCAACAGGCAGTGACAGTGAACTCGGGGCAAAGCCCGCGAGTACGGATCGAGGCAAAGCCTCGCGAGGACAGTCCAGGGCCGGCGTGCCACTCTCGCAGTTGTCTGTCAGAGGGTCAGGGACAGTGTTTGATTGGCAGTGGGTTTGTGGTGTGTTTCCTGAGGTGCCTTGACAGTGCTTTGATTGCAAGAGTTTGAGGTATGGCAAGGACGAAGAATGCAGGTCCCGTCCCCGGTAGTGGTGGTGACCCTCCACCTCCACCGCGTCCACCCACTGACCGCGGGAAGGGAAAGCAGAAGGTTATATCTCAAAAGCGCAAGAGGCCGGCGATGGATCCAGACTCGGTAGCCGCTCTAGCAGTGGTAGAGGCCGCCGAGATAGCTAAGCGAGGAGGACGTCGCGCCGGCTTGAGGCTCTCGCCTCGCCGTGGAGCGCGTCGTGAGTCCCCTCCACCTCCAGAGTCAGAGCCCGTCGAGGCTACAGAGACACCAGTGACAGAGCCAGTCCCAGCGACTGAGCCGACAGCGGCCGCGGGCCATTCTACTATTGGAGAGCTGATGAGCCATTGAGTCACCCGTTCCCGAGGCTTAGGTTCACCACCTAGTCCTCCAGGACCCCGGCTCCCAGACCCAGTGAGGCACCAGGTCAGAGTACTTACAGCGAAGCAAGTCCAGCTGCTTCGATTCGTTGACTTCCAGACTTGGTTTCCAACGCAGAGAGACCCTCGTGCCGGACGTGAGTTCTATACTACAGTGCACGAGGACTTGTACAGAGCATACGTTGACACCGATGCACCTCTCAGGGCCCATAGGGTGTGCCCATCTTCTCAGATTGAGGGGGTCGGTGGTCCAGAGATCCTGCAACACCTCTAGTACATTCAGGGATTGACAGACTTGATGGGATGCTCAGGGGCCTATCAAAAGGAGTGGGTTTACCAGTTCTATGCCTCTCTGTGGATTTCACCTGATCACGAGTTCTTGCACTTCGCATACCAAGGACGTGACTTCAGGGTTACTGCTGCCAGATTCAGAGAGCTATTTCACCTCAGATCCTCACCTACCAGGATACACAGTCTCTGCTATGGGGATCAGGAGGCCCCTCGCCGACCTCACGATGGTATAGTGCCATCCACATACTTTGTCAGTCCGTGCTTTCAGCAACCGTTCACTGAGGGTTCGAGCCGTACGCCACGTGACCTCACTCCTCTGGCTCGGATCCTCCACGAGGTTCTCGGACGGACTATTCTACCCAGGATTGGAGCTAGGGATACTATCACTCGTCTTCAGCTTTGGCTCCTAGCTCACATTGTTCGGAAAGAGCAGTTTGACCTCTGGGATTTGATAGTGAGCGACCTCGAGGATATCATAGCTGCTGGGTTCAGAGGTCATTGGCAGCTACAGTTCGCTCATTGGATCTCATACTTGATAGTTGCCAAGACTGGGTCAAGTGTTATGAGAGTCACCCTCACGAGGTCAGCTACAGAGTTTCCAGTGTACTCGATGAGCCAGCTTGTGGCCCATGGGCAGTTGCCTCGCCCCAGCAGAGCCTACAGACCAGGCACTAGACAGGCCGGAGTGCCACCACAGTCGGCCGAGGTCACCGATGCGACAGTTGAGCAGATTGCTCAGGTAGAGCTAGCAGATTTGGATGCAGAGATCGATACAGCTGCCGAGACAGTCTTCAGAGAGGATCTCGACTCCGACAGCTCTGACGAGGACTACCAGCCCGTGCATGAGTATACACCGATGACCCATGACCACGAGGCCGGTGGGTCAGGCACAGCTACAGCAGCTCCAGCTCCAGGCTCCAGTTCCTCAGAGGCTACCCTGCTCACTATACTCTCGAGGATGCAGGAGGAGCAGTCTCGCTAGGCAGAGGAGCAGAGACGACAGGCTGCAGACCTACGGAGACTCACTGAGCAGCAGCTGGCAGCTCAGGCTCAGACACAGGCTAGGCAGGATGAGTTCCAGCGCCAGTTCCTAGCCTATCAGCTGCAGCAGGCAGAGATTTAGAAGACTCTGACACTTCTACTTGAGCGTCTTCTGGCCTCTAGCTCCGGGCAGACCTCCACGCCACAGTTTCAGTTGCCCGCCGTCTCTCAGCAGCAGCAGTTCACCTCTCCTCCGCAGCCGCCTCCAGTAGTTGTGGTGCCAACTCCAGCGTTACCGTCCAGAGGACAGCAGGGTCAGGCACAAGCAACACCTCTGTTCCAGCCGGCAGCTTCTCCTGAGTACCAGACTCCGAGGACCCAGGTGTCCTCTTGGATAGCTTCACCCAGCGAGTTCCAGACGGGATTCACTCCTACCCGGGGAACTACCTTAGCAGAGGCCTCGAGAGATCTGTCCGCTTCATATCTTGAGATCACAGGAGAAGACTCCCCAGGAGCACCTCAGCAGGTCACACCAGCTCTAGAGACTGCAGTGGATCTTCCGGCGATAGGCACTCACCAGTCCTCAGTTGCATCGTCGGAGATCGCACCTGAGCAGTCGGCACAGACAGTCACCACACCTCCAGCTGCCGTTCAGACGGATGCCATATCCCTAGCAGATGAGGTTACAGTGGCAGTGTCCTCTCCCGGTAAGACTCAGCCTGCAGAGGTTGCAGCAGCAGTATCCCTAGTGGCACTAGCAGTGACACCGTCCCCCTCTCCTCGAGTTTTCACTCGTCGGGCCCCCAGGCCCGCTACCACTGAGGCAGGACCGTCCGAGGCACCAGCAGAGCCTCAGCGGGAGTCAGTTGAGACCGCAGCTCCAGAGGTGCCAGTGACAGCTTCAGAGACCACCCCAGTTGCACCTACACCGGCAAAGACCGTGTCAGATGAGTCAGACGAGTCCGACCTTCAGGACTTCATCATGCTGGATCGTAGAGCTGCAGCTTCTTCGCCTTCTTCTCCAGCCCCAGACTCTTAGTTTTTGGTGCTAGACGCCAAAGGGGAGAGAGAGGGTCGAGTATAGAGATAGGGGGAGGGATTTGGATCTTTGTATGCTTTATTTCCCCGTACTCTTTCATCATGTCTCTTTTATGCATTTGTCTATATGTGTGATGTGATGATGGTTGATGTATATATGGTTGCATGTGACAAACTCTTGTTTTTCTCTAATACATCTTATGAGTTGTCTCATTGTTCATGATATATCTCCTTGCTTAACGATATTTGAGCTTCCGCGCTTTACTCCGAAACATCCCTTGAGAATATCATGAGGTACTGCGTTTTCTTTCATATTCATAAGTACCATGTTTTGTGATTTGGCTTGGGTGAGCAAGTATGCTTAATTACAATGTTACTAACCCTTGAATCTTAACCAAAACTCTCATCCATACTCGAGATTCTATTGTCGTCAATCACCAAAAAGGGGGAGATTGAAGAATCATGGCCCTAGTTGGTTTCGGTGATTAACGACAATTAGAGATTATTTTGGCTAACATGTGTTTTGCAGAGGCTATGCATAGCTTAGCCATAGTAATCAAGGAGAATGGGCTCTAATGGTCATCACTTAGCCCCCAAGATGGATATCGTTTCGGTTTTTAAGGAGACATGATGAAGACCCTAGAATGTTAGGCTAAGTGTCATAAGGAGATGAAGGGCACTTAGAATTAGATAGGGCTTCTCTTTTTTACCTTTGACCGTACTATTAAGAGGGGTTGAGATTAGTAGCTTGACTTAGGAAAGCTTCATGTTTAGGTGTGGTGCACACTTGACTTCCTTAGCTCTAAGCAAGCCTATGGTGACCGTAAGATAGCCTCGAACAACTTCCATTTTCATCGCGACGAAAAATGAAGTTGTCAAAACCGTTTTCTGGGCGTCGGACGCTCCTGGCAGGGGCGCCGGACGCTGGGTGGTTGAGTCCACAGCGTCTGTCGACCTTCCAGAGAGGTTGTTTTCTAGCTAAGTTTTTCAGGGTGCGTCGGACGCTATCCGTCGACCAGGCGTCGGACACTGGGAAGAGCGTCCGTTGACCTTCCAGAGAGGGTGTTTTTCAACCCTAGCCAGAACTCAGCGGCGGACGCTGTGGCTGAGCGTCCGTCGCCCAGTGACGTAGCGTCCGTCGCTGGGAACAGTGTGTCAGAACTAGCCGTTAGATAGAGGCGTCGGACCGTCCGTCGCCTAGGCGTCGGAGCGTCCGTCGCCTCAAGTATGAACAGAAACTAGCCGTTGGGCATGCGACGGAGCGTCCGTCGCCTAGTCGACGGAGCGTCCGTCGCCAACTTAATTTGCCAGCCCGAGGCAGTTTTCAGAGGGTCTATTTATAGCCCCTCCCACTTCTCTCCCACCTTGTCTTTGCTCATTTGAGTTGCTGAGTTTGTTGAGAAGGTTGGGAAGAGAGCAAGAGCCCTAGAGAGAGAGAGTGATTCGCGAATCCATCCATCCTCTCTCTAGTTCATCCAAGAGTTCAAGTGTGCATCCTCTAGTTGTGAAGCTTGAGTGAGTCAAGCGAAGATCGAGGCTTGTTACTCTTGGTGATCGACATCACCTAGACGGTCCGGTGGTGCTCGGAGGAAGGTGATCGCCGGAAGATTGTCGGCGGCCCTTCTCCATCGATGTTGTGATCGGTTGTGGGCGATTCACCGAGCCGGAGTGGTGAAGAATCAGCCCGTAGAGAGCACTCATCCCTTGCGCGGGATTGAGGGGGAGCTATACCTTGCGAGGTGCTCCAACGAGGACTAGGGGGAGTGTCGACTCCTCGATACCTCGGCAAAACATCGCCGTGTCAAGCATCTCTTTCCCTAGCTCTTTTTACCGCATTACTTTCCGCACTTGTCTTTCAATTCACACTAGAATTGTGTAGGAAGTTTTCGCTTTCCATTGCCTTGTTACCACTTTCTAGCTAGGACACACAAGCGGTAGGCACTAGGGGGTTAATTGGCTCTTTATAGGTTTAATTCTTGTTTAGAAATTAAAAAGAGCCCAATTCACCCCCCCCTCTTGGGCATCTTGATCCTTTCAGAGCACCTTCGAAGAAAGGGTTCCACGTAATGAATGCATGAGATAGTCATGCCACGGTGGACTTGACTGTGCATTCCCACGAACAACCACCAAAGCGACTTCATAACACTCAACACGTACGCACACTCGCCCCTACGAACATACGCACACAAACCCTACCTCTATGAGCACCTTCGAAGAAATGAGCGCCTCGCTGTCGACGGGCTTAATGCGTAGCGCCGGAAAATTCTGGAATAAATCCAGAATAAAGTGTGACACCCAGGATTTGAACCCTGGGTGGGAGCCCCCCAACTAATGGTCTTTGTCATTGCGCTGTGAACTCCTTGACTGATCATTATTGTTTACTTTCAAAGCAAACCAATGCTTTAAAAAGAAATATATATCCTTACAACAAGCCAACATATATATGACCCATTTTATTAGCAGATCGAGCCATTTACGTGGAGATCCTCTGGTCCTGGGCCACTTGGGCCTTTATAGCTGGCCCAAAGGGACGAGTGCCGCGGTGGCTGCTCACAAACAAATATGCTGCACGTAACACGCCCCTTCATGCATTTTCCAAAAAAGAAAATGCCCCTTCATGCATTTTATTGGCCATGCTACCCAACTTGCATGCTCCATGATCGGAAACTTGAGATAGCAAGGAATGGGGAGATGAATTAATGGTCCCTAAAACGATTGAGCAGATTCATACCATGAACAAACAGCATGATGGTAAGGTATGTAATAGCCATTCTCAATTGTACACCCCTCATGGTATATGAGGAAAAAAATTATGGTAAGCTGCCGCCACTCATTCAGATTGAACTACTTGACAAAGGAGGGGATAGTCATTTTTAGGTTGAGCAATCGAGCTCCCTTGTTTATTGTAACACAACAGTAATAATTTATAGTGCACGGATGACATATGGAAGAACAGATTTATGCAGCGTAACCAAACATAGAAACCATGTGCGACAAAGTTCTTTTTTGACGACTGGATGGCAGCTTTTTATTTATTGTTTGACTATTTAAGGCAGCATGTTTGTTATCTTGATCTTTTATGTGCACTTGTAATATAATTGTGGACTGATGCCTTTTCTATGAAGTGTTTGAACTATTTCCCATTATCTAAAAAATAGGTAAATTCTGCAGGATTCTTTTTTATATATTTGAAAGGACATAAACAGGCCAAAGTAAAGGACATAAAAAGATGGGTCAGGTACAAGGAAATAAAAAGTCCATAGGAAATGACAGATGATACAACAATATAGTAAGATAAATCCAGTGTGGGAAGAAAAATCGATGCAAGTTGGGTGTACTACATTGACAATATGCAATAAAAAAAACATTGACACACACAAGGATGAGACATAACACCACATTACATTAACCATACAATATAATTCATTTGTTTGTTGCCAAAACTAAATGTGGATCGCAAATGACTCTAACAACAAGGAATGAATGGTATCCTTTAGCTTGTAGCAGTTTGTGAAATTGTCCTCTTGGTTGTACATGAATTCCATCGTCCTTGCCAAGTTGAATATTCTCTCCAATAGTTGCTTTGGGTACACATTGCTGGGATTTAGCCACTCGCTATTTAAATCTTTCCAAGACTCCTCTTTTAGAATGTGTATCTTTTCCCGTGCCACTTCAAGTGAGACATTGTGCTTTTTCATGTAGCTATCGATTGTGGAGGCTACATGAGGGATTAGTTGCTCTCTCTGCGTGAAGTCAAAAATATCAGCAAGAAAAATCCTCAGTGTTGTTGACCTTTGATCATTTAGTTAGGTTTTTATAGTGGAACCTATTCACCCACATTCATGTGCTAGGCATGGATGCTTGCATTTTGTAGATGCATTCCAAGAATATATATATATATATATATATATATATATATATATATATATATATATATGGCATTTTTGGTGACTTTGTCAATATAAAGATCTGTTAGCTCAATCTGTCTGAATGAGTCTGCAAGTTTGTATGTGAGTGAACGCATATATACTGTTTTTATCAAAAAAATATCAGCATTGCTAAATTTAACAAAGCTATGTTATGTGATCATCAATACCAAAGTCCCATAGCAAACTCAAAGTGGGAACTATAAGATTTATATTATGATTAAAAACATGTAAAAATTTTAGTTAAGGAATTATAGAAAATATCTCATATGACCGGAGATCGTCTACTAGTCTGAGAATTATAGAAAGTGCACGCACCATTTTTGGTACACTAGAAATCCAATCAAACAAATCCTTTGTTGCTATATCATACATCCCGACAAAGGAAGCACATGATAAAATGGGACACCCGCCAGTTCTTAATGAAACCTTAAGATGCTCTTCAACAGACTTTGGGATATAGCCTTCTTGAAGCATTTTTACCTCCATGTTGAAGCCTCTCACTAGATCTTCTGTCTGCATATTAAAGATAGCAACTATATGGAAATTTTCCACATACTAAAAGCTAGAGATGTGTTAAACATGTTTGTTTGAATGATAGAATAAAAGCTAAATAGATATGCCTCATGGTTTCCTGGATAATCATTCACTGTGAGAACCAGAAAAAAATATTTAGAGGACAAAGGTAGCTTAAAAGTCTCTTAGATATGTCATGCGATACTTCTCCTCTTGGTGGAGCATATTCATAATGGTTTCATAGCTATCCAATATTTCTCCCAAAGCAAATTTCATGCAACCAGGGAGGTCTTGAGCGCCTTTGGGATCCCAGCTGGGCATGACAATTGGGAAATAACTCAATAATTCTAGACTACCTCTATGGTACAAAAAACTGAAACATTTTTAGGTAATTTAAATGTGTAATTATTCATCAATCACACAGTTTGAACCACCATTACATTTGTTGGACACCCCCCCCCCCCCCGGTCTAGAAGGGATTTTCCATGCATGATAATAGCAAACAAAACATAATTAATTACCAATATAGTATGGTAATCTCAAGGAAATAATATAAGTCATTTTCTATCTTCTTAAATAAAGAACTTTGATCTTATTTTGTAGTTATACAATACATCTATATAGAACTTACCAAGTTAAAATAGCACACACTTTTCTTTTTGTTCTTTAGAATTTTTATGGTCACAAGAGTGACATGAACTTGTGCAAACTTGGGATTACAAAATATTTGTAAGGTGGGGAAGTTAATGCAGACCTTTCAATGCAATTAGTGAGTAATCCACATTCTTCTGAAGTTGCATAAGAATAAAAAATATCGTCCAAGAGTGTCACAATGGCAATAATCATTGTCAATATTATCCGGGCTCTTGAATGACATGGTTCATAGTATACTCCTAAGATCCATAAAAACACTCCGCTATTCTATCTCGGGCGAAAGGAAGTTTCAGTCCTATCTTTATATCCTCCCACCATCTGCTTCAAAAATTTATTAAGCTTACAAAACAAATAAAATGATCTTTTGAAATCTAGACATTTCGTCTACGTATAAATTATTTTGAAATAAATATTTGTGTGTAGCAGAACTCTAGAAAGCAATACATGTTGCCAGTTCACCTTGTAAGGATATTGAGCTCTTGCTGATGATGGAGCTGCAGAATATTTGAACTCAACTTTGCAAGTTGCAATACCTTCTCATGCAGTGTTCCATCTTTCTCATATGTAGAGATATAATACTTTGACTCATAGATTCTAACCCTTCTAGGGAGTGGGATCTCGAGTGTGGATTTTACTTCATATGCTAATGACCCTTGCATGTAGGGCAATATCATTTCCAAACGAATTCTTGAGAATGTTATAGCTTCATCAAGTATTATCTCCCCATGGGTCCTAAAATGCCCAGCATTGTAGAGCCTCAGTAGGTCTATAGGATTGTTCGCTAAAAAACATCCCTCCGCATCTTTGAACCTCACAAACACATCTGCAACCAACAAACTTGTTGCTAGTAGAAGAAAGTTTATTTTGTGGAATAAAAGCAATTACTTCAAGAGACAAAAAGAAATAGCATTGTAGAGCCTAAAAAGGGATTACTGCCTGAACTGAGTTGAGTAACAGGACTTCATCATTTGGTTGGTTTTATGTTTTTTTGCCGATAGAGGGAGTAAAGTGTTCTTTTGGGCTTCATTTGGTTTTGCATCAATAGTGCATTAAAACATTTTAACCTCTGTGCAAATCCAGACCACGAACTTTCCTAATAATATTATTCTCAATAGCATTATTGCTACAATCTAGTACTTTACAATTAATAAATATATCTGCTAGAAGTATTAGGGAATATGATATTAGCTTGAGCCTTTTACATGAGTGTCATTAAGAAAGATCGCAATTACACCGAAGTCATTACAAAAGATGGCCGCACACAGTTCCAGCAGCCGGCGGGCGGCGCCAGGGGTCGACGATGCCCTGGCATGGTGGTGGGGTGCATCTGCGCGCAACCGGAGCACATCCCCGCGGTGGCGGCCCCGTCGGCGCTTGGCTAAGGCTCCTCCGCGCACGAAGATGGCTGTGCAGGTGCGCTCGCGCGGCCAGGCGAGCAACCCCACGGCGGCGACTCTTGGCTGGGACGCATCCCCATGGCGGCGGCGCGCAGTAGGGTGGAGCTCGTGCGGCGGCGGCCCTGGGCTGGGGCGCATTCGCACGCGAGCGGACGCATGGCCACTTCCGGCAGCGTGCGCGAGGCTTGCGGTGCTGCAGCGTGCGGACGGCGGGCTTGCGGTGTTAGAGCGAGCGGGCACGGGCGCGGGATCGGGGCCTACGGCTGGAGCGAGCGGCGGCCGCGGCGAGAAGGGTGGAGCTTGCATACGTGCTGCTGCAAGCGGTCACAGCCATTCCGGCAAGGCGACCACCGCCGCGCGCGTGAAAACACCGGCTCGGTTCGTCTCGTCGGACGGCACGCTCAGCGCCGCCCGCCGCACGGCCACATCGTCCGCGTCGCCTTCGCCTTGGCCTTCGCGTACAAGGCGCCCGAGTGCAGTCGGTCGTCACGGAGGAGCGCACCGGCGAGGTGTTCGACAAGGACATCACGGGGCCAGGGGCTTCGAGTCCGACATGGTGAAGCTGCTCCAGGTCGGCCTGGCCTGCTGCGACGCCGACGTCGACCGGCGGTGGGACCTCAAGACGGTCATCGCGCGCATCGACGAGATCCGGGAGCCGCCGCCGCTACCTCCGACTCCTCCTCCTCGTCGTCGTCGTCCTAGGCGAGCACCCGCGCATGTACTTGACCACTGATCGATCAGCAAGAGTCGTCTTGTCGTCCATGCGCATACCTAAGGTTCTTCCCCCTCTGAGACAACGAGGCCGGATTTACAAACGTGGCGGCCATGCGCTGGTTGGATGCGTTGGTCGGCTGATCGATTTGATTTGATGAGCAAATGCGTTTGAGATGGGATAAATCATGCAAGGTAATGCGGTTTCTGGTATGATCATGGGGAAGCCGGAGCTCAGGTTCGTCGGCGTGCTGCTCTGCGCCATGGCATCGCGTCGGGGCGGGCCACCGTCGGCAGAGGAAGCCGAGGGCGCTGCCGCCAGGGGTCCCCGCGCCGCGATGAGCACGAGCACGGGCGACTGGAGTTCGCCACCGCCTCCTTGCACGCCCTCGCAGTGGAGCTGCTCCGACGCAGACCCATTTCCGCTCCCTATCGTCTCCGTCGGCTGCTCCAGCTGAACTCCTATCCACGGCTTAAAGAGAAGAGAAAGAGAAGGTTTGAGTGGCTGACAAACAGGGCTCACTGTAGGGTAAAGTGGACATTTTACATATTTGTTTGACACCGTTAGATGGCAATGCGGACGGAATGACAAGGCTGACAAAAAAGTTTAGACCGGTGTTACCTGTGTGCGGCCATCTTTTTTAATGACTTCGGTATAATTACGATCTTTCTTAATGACACTCATGTAAAAGGCTCTATGGTTCGGTGAGAAAATATTATTTGCATGAATTAGTTCGCACGGACTATGACATGGTTACAAATGATGCAGACAACATTATCAAAAAAAATAACAACCGATGTGCACGGCCTTGGTCGTTCTCCGATCTGAGAATCACCTTTACTCTACCAAAATCTAAAATTTTTTCTAGTGAGATGAAGTTCTCCTAGTATTTTGATATTCAAAATTTAGTACAAACTTTTCTTACTAAATGTCTCCTAGTGAGAATTTTCATATGCCATGACTAATGATAGTTTTACTACTAAGGAGTCCACCTCTAGTAGTGTTATTTTAATTCCTTAAATTACATTAGATTCTTGTCAATGTCAGAGTATCATTTGAGGACGCTCCTTTTTATTGATGCATGGCTGACCTAACATTTCCTTCATGGGTAGAAGAACACGTACAATAGTGTACTACAATTACAAGCAGTACATGATTATTTGAAATCTATGGTTGGACGGTGGTTACAGTATAAATTTACCTGGTGAAACCCTGTATCGGTGTTTCCGAAGTAGATAAAACCACAGAGATACAGTCCCAATGTCACAGTCACTGACATCAGCAGTCTCAATTTGTGATAATAAAGCATTGATCTCTTCTTCGAACAGGTGATCCAAGCACAGCCGCTCCAAGGCATCGATGAAATGAAGCCTCTCATGCAGGCTACCCATGGTTGAATTTGCCGCTACTATTAGAGCCACTTCACCCTTTAGTTCATCAGCTCGCTCCATCCAAGTCTAATGAAACAGTAAGTACTGAAGCTATATAAGCATAATTACAAGCACGAGCACTGACAGCAGGTTTTAAACTTTCAACGGTCTTAATATAGATCATGCATGCTAAAATTGACTAGAAAAATGTAACTATATATCACACTTCATTGATTTTAATAACATAGATAGATAGATAGATAGATAGATAGATAGATATAAAAAAAGCGATCGTCGATCTGTAACCTGTTGGGACGAAGCTTCAGGGCTAGAGTAGCCAAGGAAGAAATCTCCCCATATAGATGGGTGGAAAATGCCGGTGTTTTGGATCAGACGACTGTCATCCTCATCGTCAAGATCTTGCTCTGTTCTTGGGTTGGTATACTGCTGCCGTTGGCAGCGTTGTTGCAACCTTCTATGCTTCTTCCAACTCCTTGAAATGCTTCTGGACCGCCTGAGTGACTTCGATTCAGAGGCTGCAGTAATAATATGGTAGATCCTCCTGCTGCTGCTGTGCTGTGGTTTGAAGGAGAAGGTAGCCATAGTAGATTACAGCATACAGCTTGGTGTCTCCGAATTGGCTTGCCCTTAATATATATACTTATATATATATAAGAAGTTGGTCTCTAGTACAAATCTGTGAAATCTAGCAAGAGATAACTTGTGCAAAAGAGGAAACCTACCTGCTCTAGCCTTACTTGTTTTGTGACAGGTGAGATGTAGCCTAATTTAATATAACACGAGGCACACGAGTTAGGAAAACAGACAACTACTCCTACCTGCCCCTAGCAGACACGAGGCACACGAGGTGGCCCACGACCAGTCTCCACACTTAATGATTTTTAGAAAACGAAAGAAAAGCCCTGATGAGAATCCTCCAGTATGTATATAGGCCCCTCTGCACGAGGGATAAGTTTAGTAGACCCATACACTATGAAGCAATAGCTAGCATTAGATCTCCATTTAGGATTAGGGTGGAGTTTCAATAGGGCTAGTTCCACCCCGCATTATTTCATAACTCTCCATTTAGGCATACTACCATGATATGTATGCCTTCTTAAAAACTCCATCCAAATACCTAGCGGGAAAAAGGTTATTGGATGAAAGAGTAAATATCGTTCATTTGCTTTACTTTATAACTTGCCTCATTAAAAACCTGATGTGAGAAACATCTCAAAAAAAACAGTTGTTCGAGGATTTTCTCGGCCAACATGGTTGACATTTTCTACCTTAATTACAATGCCCTGGGGGAGATCAAACCCCCCGGCTAGTCGAAACTTTTTTATGTGTATTTTACCCATGACTGACCTTGTGTTGGATAGTTTCTTTGTTACGGAAAGTTAAAGGCATAGTTCTCCACTATTACATGAAAAAGTATACGAGATGGGCATGATCATAGTATTATATGGTTGCATACATTGTTTATTTATTATATATATTCCATCGGTATTACATTTTTCATGATAGCCATACATGGAATTTCTTGGACGCCCTTTTGGTGATGATGTAGCTAATAAGCTAAACCAATCAAGGACAACCAAGAATTCTCTAGAGGAGGCATGCACTATATCAACCAACTATAGGAGTCTGGGCAACAACATCGACGAAGATGCGGACACGATCAAGGCGGAGATCCTGGGTCACAAAAGAGCCAACAGGCAAAACTTGAATGTGGGCATTGGGCATGTCTTTAAGAATGATCTCTTTTGCCTGCTTGATGGACATGCCCACCACCTCAGGCCATGACGTCTTGTTCTCGCCACCGGTAGCACTCACGACAACGGAACTCATCTTCAGTGATGGATTATATTTTCAGTCAATCTGATTGGACAAATATATGAACATATAGAAGCAAGGGGTCAGTTTAGTGAGAGAAATAGACGTTAGCACTGATCAGGCTCGTATACAAACTACTTGAGCTCACCAATGTGAACTTACAGCTTGTCAATGAAGATGGCTATGTATTGCGTTATTGTGGATGTTGAGACTGCTGGAGTAGTAGTGTATATTTATAGATCCATCCAAACGACTAGAGGAGAATGCAATGGTCATATCGACAAGGTTTTCATCAACTTGCTGCGGTGGCCTTCATATATGCCAAATTCCATATGAAGATAAGGATGCAAACAAATATACCAGTCAGCCTCGGTAATAGCTTGCTTTCATTGGATTGTTAGCTAGCCCCAATAAGGATCTTATCAAAATATGGTTGTCACAAACTTTCCATGTCATGAACATTTGTCAATAGCTAGCTGGTTTTATTCCCACATGGGCACAAAGACATAACAACCATATAAATGATTATCGCACACATAAATATAGTAGCATATCCATCTCTCTTTCTCTTTCATCCTCAAAGAAGAAACCTACTGGATCTCACTCCCAACAAAAGCCCAAGTATACAACAAACAAATCATCCCAAATTGATGTGCTTATATGTCCGGGATATGCACACACACATAATTTTGTCCTAGATTGCACCCTTTAACTTTGGATAAGATGATGGCCTACTATATACAAAAATAGTAAGGAAAAGTTGACACCACTTACTTCAACATGGTTTGAAAGTAAGGTTGTCCGTGCAATTGTTACAACAACAAGCCACTACTTTGGGGGGGGGGGGCTATGTTATAATATATTATAGGACTAAAAGGAATCCTAACTTTTGGGGAAAAAACAATGTATCTCATTAACTTAGTGCTAACTAGCTTAGCCATGTTCATGTTTCTATTTTTGAAATCCCTAGAGGGGTCCTTCAAAAACTATATTATTATTGCTATGCTTTTTTTGGCAAGTTGAAGAACACAAACAAATAACGCCTTACCAAATGGAGTGTCCTTCGTATGGTAAAAGACTTTGGTGGTTTAGGAATACCTCTCATCGTATTCACTTTATCTAACTTGCACCAAATATCTTTTACAGGCAACGAGCTCATCGGCAGCTGCTCCAAATGTACAAGCTTCTCCGACTCGTGCTACCGATGCCCCCCAAGTTTCGCAACCGAAACACGCCGGTTCACCAAGTGTTGTCCCCAAGAAGAAAAAAAACGCTTGAAACTGGCTACTCCCGTGTCACCCATCCCTGTTGATACTCCAACACCAGAATCAACATCGGCGACTACCCCTGATCAACCATCGGCTGAGATTCCCGACCAGGGAACAATGCCGTCACCACACGAGTTAGGTGAAACAATAGGAACAACATCGGCATCAGTACCCATATCAGCGCCAGATGAAACTCCTGACCAAGGGATGGTACCACCGTTGCAAGAGCCGGCTGCACCATTGATTCCATCAACTTCTGCACCGGTTTCTGCTCCCCAACCGGCTCCATCAGCTTCCGCCGATACCCCACTGCAAGAGACAGCCCCTGCTCCTGATACGGCATCAGTTGGAATCCCAGCTCAAGAGGCGGAACCGGTGACACATGAACCAGCTACCATAGCAACAGACACGTCATCGGTTCCAGCACCAACTACTACTATGGAAGAGGGTACACCGGCAACTGCTACCGATGGAGATGCTGCTGCACAAGCTACTTCGCCGAACCAGATGCGAGAGATCCGTATGAAGACGGTAAGCCACTTAACTTATAATTGTTGACACCGTTTTTCGACACGTGTCAAATGGGTTGAGGCTTGACTGGTCAGCGGCCATTCTCCATCGGTATCAGGAGTCGGTAGTGCCGATGGAAGGGTGCCTCATGTGCTGCGGGAAGACTAAGTGTCTTGCCGACGGAAGCTGATGAGCTTTGCCGACAAGATCGTTGAAGTCTTGCTGAAATTGATTGCCGATGAAGAGTCCTTGCCGATGGCCGATGAGGGGTTATTGTCAACTGCCGATGAAGGGTCATTGCCGATTGCCGATGAGGAGTTATTACCGATTGCCGATTGGGGATGATTGGTGTTACTAGCACAAGGTCGCTAATCGGAAATGTTGCCGATTGTCGATCAGGAAAGTGTTGCCGATGTCGATGGGCATAACTTAGCGATTGGTGGCAGCCGAAGATTACGAGTGGCCAAAGAAGGAAGGTGCGGATTGAAGGGATCTGCCGATGGAAAGTTCCATCGAAAGGAAGTATAAAGAAACTGGTGTCTTGTACCAGTATTATTATAGTAGTTTGAGTCCGACTCTTGCATGGGTCGTTTATTTTCCTTTAAAATAGGTGTGTTTGTTTAGCAAATAAATATTATTATCCGGCTCCTGCGCGAGTCAGTTTCCTTTAAAGTAGGAGTTTGTTTTAGGAAGGATATGTGTCGTATCTTTGTACAACTCTCCGCGCGAGAGTATAAATATGTGCCCAAGGGCTATGGAATAAACAATCAATCCAATTCAAAAACAAATCAATTCTACTTTTATCTTACTTTTATCGCAATTTACCCTTTTATGCATTAGTTATAGCTATCAACGAGTTCTTCAAGCTTTCGACGGGCTGCATCACCTTGATCTCCGTCAAATCCTTGCTAGTTCCGCGTGGGAGTACCTCTAGGCTTTGGCAATCCGGGCGCGTCGCTGTTTGCCTCGTCTAGCTCTACTCTAGTTACCCCTGATCAATCTGAGCCTTGACGTCCGGGCGCATCGCTGTCGTCTCGTTCAGTTTGTTCTAGTTATCATCCTTGTCGATTGATTGGTCAAATCGACTGGCACGCCCTCGACATCGAGCTTTGGGTAATAGCCCGAGGTGTTCACAGATCTGACGCTTTTTGTGTCAACACCTCTTTTGGCACGCTCGGTGGGACCCGATTATATAAATATATTTATCATGACTAATCCCAGGAGTGTCATTGAAGTCTCCACAGCAGATCTGATAGGTCATCAGAAACAGGCTCTGGAGCAGGCAATGGAGGAATACAAGCGCTCGTATCTTAGATCCTTCAGCCTAAACGGGATCGGCGAAGCAATACAGAAGCAAGATCCGCCGTCACCGCGGCAGACCACTTTCGACGCCGATCCTGGTAAAATACAAGAGATGGTTAATTCTGCATTCAATAATGCATTTATTAGTCAATCCAATGTGATGTCCGATGCTGTATGCAATGCCTTCAAGCAAACTTTCAAGGGGCAGGCACCATATTATGTTGGTCCAGAGCATCGTCAACTCGGATCGGCATCTGTTGCGATTCCATCGGCGGTTCCAAGGGTGTCTTCACCGACTATGAACCAATCTGCCGATGAGATCACGCCACCAAGATCGAGCCCAGCAAGCTTTACTTAGGTGAATACAAATCCGGTGGCCTCAGCAATGTCCGGACCTGTCGTCCAGAGTCAGTCAACCTCTGCCAGCTGGTGGGGATATGGTATGTTTCCGAATCCATCTACTGATTCCAGGTCGGTCCAAGGTAACCAGGCAGGGTGGAAGGCTCCCATGGCATCAGCAACATCTGTACAGCCGATGGTTCCAGTGATGCATTATACTACACCCTCTCCAACGGTGCAGTCGCCAACAGGGAATCTGCAAACGGCAATGCCTAGAGGGCCGCACACCCAATCATCAACGGGTCACTTGCCGATACAACAGGGCACGGCAGTTGCAAGTCAACCCATGGAGGCTATGGTTCTTCAAACTGCAGATCGAGGTAGCCATGCTGTTAATTATCCGGCGTCGCAGGGACAACCGGCATCAGTTGGCTGTCAGCCATCGACAACTTCTTGGCCAACGCAACAAGGTACGCCGATGGCCAATCAATCTGCATCTCATCCAAGGGTACAACGAGAACAAGCATCAGCCGGTTATCTGCTATCGGCAAGTGCTTGGCCGATGCAACAAAAACGCGCCAATAGTCAATCAGCCTACATCTGTAAATTACAAGCTTTTTTCATGTATGCCAGCAAAGAAGTACTTGTGAAACTGCCTCTCTAGATCGGCCCATGTAATTATAGAATTTGAAGGCAACGATATGAACCATGTGAATGCCGATCCAGACAATGATGAAGAGAACAGTCTCACCCTTAATTCCTCCCTGCTGGCAGCTTCCCCGCACTGGATAATGAAGCGGTTGATGTGCTCCATTGTTGACGTGTTGTCTTGGCCGAAGAACTTGGTAAAATCGAGCACCTTGTACCGATTTGGAAGAGGAATCAAGTCATACGCAGGTGGGTACGGGGTCCGATAGGAGTATGTGTTGACCTTGGGTTTGATACCAAATTGCTCCTTCATGACTTTGGCAATCTTGCCGACCCAGTACGCGTCCTGCTCTTGCCGACTCATTGGCTGATTATCGACTGGTGGAGTTGGCTGACGCGCCTCTTGGAGATGTGCAGTAGTCGTGGGCGCAGCACCAGTCATCTGGACGCTATGCATCGGCCGACTTGCCGATGGATAGATTGGCATGTTTGGCGGAGTCGGCTGATGCGCCCCTTGAAGATATGCAGTTGTCGCAGGCGCAACATCAGTCACTTGCACGCTATGCATCGGTTGACTTACCGATGGATGATTCGGCATACTTGGCGGAGTCGGCTGAACTGTCACGTTCATCGGTTGTTGTACCGATGATCCGCCTTGAATGTAAGCTGGGCCTCCATAATAATACATCGACGCGCTAGGCTGCTGAGCTGGTGGCTGGTTGACCCATCCAAGATTATAGGGCATCGGCATGTGAGTTGCCGATGGTTGATAGCTGACCGGAGCATGCGGCTCTTGAATCTTAGAGCAATTGATCACCAGATTACCTTGGGGCATCGGTACTCCAGCTTGAGAGTTTGCCGCCAGAGATTGACTATCGGTGGTTATAATGAGTTGCATCGGCACAGAGCTTGCCGATGGTGGCATCAGAGGTATCTTGGGGATTACTTGGAGATCATCTGATGGCACTTGTATGGTTGGAGCAGGCGCAGAGTTGTGCATCATATGAGCCATCGGCTGTGGCTGTGCTGCCGATGCCGTAGAGTTCTTCCAGGCTGAACCGTCTCCCTGCACCAGATTAGAACCAGCATATAGATTCGGAGGCATACCGTATCCCCACCAGTTAGCGGGGGCTGGTCCTGACGTTGCCGACACGGCTGGATCTGCGTTGAACTTGGTAGTATCGCCGGCGTGCGGTCTTGGTGATGTAGCCGCATCGGCAGATGGTTCCACAGGGGTGGAAGACACCATCTGGGCCGCCGATGGGCTTGCAAATGCCAATCCAGGTTGATGGTACGCTGGACCGACATATCGCGGTGCATGTCCTTCTTTGAATGTTTGCGCGACGGCATTGTAGACAGTATTGGACAGCACGTTGGAGTGGTTAATTAAAGCTTGACTTATAGCGGCGTTAACCATCTCTTGTAGCTTGCCAGGGTTGGCGTCGTACGTGACCTGCCGTGGCAACGGCGGATCCTGCTTCTGGATTGCTTCGCCGCTCCTGCTAAGGCTGAAGGATTTGAGATACAGCTGCCTGTATTCCTCCATAGCCCGCTCCATGGCCTGCTTCTGATCATCTTTCAGATCGGCCTCAGACACTGCGATGACATTCCTCTGATCGACATCGGCGTGGTCAGCCATGCCGGATGTGTAGATTTGTGTAATCAGGTCCCACTGGGCATGCCAAAAGATGTGTTGACACAAAAAGCGTCAGATCTGTGAACACCTCGGGCTATTACCCAAAGCTCGATGTCGAGGGCGTGCCAGTCGATTTGACCAATCAATCGACAAGGATGATAACTATGACAAACTGAACGAGACGACAGCGATGCGCCCGGACGTCAAAGCTCAGATTGATCACGGATGACTAGAGCAGAGCTAGATGAGGCAAACAGCGATGCGCCCGGATTGCGAAAGCCTAGAGGTACTCCCAAGCGGAACTAACAAGGATTTTGACGGAGATCAAGGTGATGCAGCCCGCCGAAAGCTTGAAGAACTCGTTAAAACTATAACTAATGCATAATAAGGGTAAATTGCGGTAAAAGTAGGATAAAAAGTAGAATTGGTTTGTTTTGAATTGGATTGATTCTTATTCCATAGCCCTCGGGCACACATTTATACTCCCGCATGGAGAGTTGTACAATGACACGACACATATCTTTCCTAAAACAAACCCCTAATTTAAAGGAAACTGACTCGCGCAGGAGCCGAATAACAATATTTATTTCCTAAACAAACACACCTATTTTAAGGGAAAATAAGCTACCCATGCAAGAGTCGGACTCAAACTACTATAATAATACTGGCACAGAACACCAGTTTCCTTATACTTCTTCTCGATGGAAACTTTCCATCGGCAGATCCTTTTAATCCACACCTTCCTTCTTTGGCCACTTGTAATCTTCTGCTGCCACCAAATGCTAAAACACGCCCATCGGCATCGGCAATACTTTTCCGATCGGCAATCGGCAACATCTCCTCGTCGGCAACCAGCAATGAGCCTTATCGGTAATCGGCAACCGTCTTTCATCGGCAATCGGCAACGAGCCTTTATCGGCAATTGGCAAGGCCCCTTCATTGGCAATTGGCAATAGCAGCTCATCGGCAATCGGCAAGACCGCCAATTAACCATTGTCGGCAAAGATCATCCAGATTCCATCGGCAACACACTTGGCCTTCTGCAGCATTCCTCCATCGGCAATATTGGCTCATATTTCACCGATGCCGATGGAGAACGGTCATTGACCAGTCAAGCTTCAACCCATTTGACACATGTCGAAAAACGGTGTCAACACATGAAGGTGTATGTGGAGTGCATCAATCGGCGTTCAAAATGAAGTGGATGATTAGGCGGAATGGATATTATTGGCCGACAATCCTTGAGGATTGCTTCAATTATTTCAAAGGGTGCCAGGACTGTCAGAAGTTTGGTAATGTGCAAAGGGCACCTGCATCGGCAATGAATCCTATAATCAAGCCTTGGCCATTTAGAGGATGGGCTATTGATCTCATCGGCCAGATTTATCCGCCGTCGAGCAAGGGACACAAGTTCATACTCATTGCTACCGATTACTTCACCAAATGGGTTGAGGCAATCCCGTTGAAGAAGGTGACATCGGCAAACATGGTGGATTTCGTTAAGGAGCACATCGTTTACCGATTTGGTATTCCTCAGACCATTACTACCGATCAAGGGACCATGTTCACATCGGGAGAGTTTGATGACTTTGCTGCTAGCATGGGTTTCAAGGTATTAAATTCCTCTCCTTATTACGCTCAAGCTAATGGTCAAGCCGAAGCGACTAATAAAGGAGTCATTAAGCTTATAAAGCGCAAGATTGAAGAAAACCCTAGGAGGTGGCACATGGTATTAAACGAAGCTTTATGGTCATATCGGATGGCTTGTCATGGTGCAACCAAGGTCTCGCCGTATCAGTTGGTTTATGGACACGATGTTGTCCTACCTTGGGAAATTAAAACTGGTTCTAGGCGATTATCTTTTCAGGATTAGTTGATGATCGATGATTATATTACTCTGATGAAGGATGAGTTAGAAGATTTGGCAGGTCATCGGTTAAGAGCATTAATCAGTATTGAAGAGAACAAGAAGAGGGTTGTCCGATGGTATGATAAGAAAGTAAAGGTAAAGGAATTTGCCGATGGCGATTTGGTTTGGAAGTTGATTTTACCGATTGGGACTAAGAGCTCTAAATTTGGAAAGTGGTCCCCTAATTGGGAAGGTCCTTATCGGGTAAAGCAGTCTGCTCCTGGTAATGCGTACATTTTGGAAACTCTCGAGGGAGTGGCATTTTCCAGAGCGATCAATGGCAAATACTTAAAGAGATATTACCCTAGCGTATGGGTAGATGCATAGTGTTCAGTCGAACACCGATGAAAAGAAAAGTTATGAACACATCGGTAAAAACAAACTAGCATTATATTACAAGACAAGATCAAGTATCAGGTTACATTCTTGCCGATACAACAGGCATTAGAATAAGGAGTGGATAACGTTTATCGCACGCAGGCGAATTTGATCTATTTCTTCTATCTCCTTGGCGTCAGCATCGGCAGAGCCCTCAACCGGCTTGATTTTCTTCTTCCACAAGATGGCTTGCCGAGCGTACTGATCCCTTTCTTGCTGTAAAGCCCCGATGGAGTCGGACAGTTGGGTCTTTTGTTGATTGGCAGCCGTCAGACCCCCTTCAACCTTTTGCAGCTCTGCCAGTAGCTCCTCCTTCCTTGCCGACAGTCGAGAGATTTCCTGGTCAAGGTTGCCGATGGAAACTTTGGCTTGACCGATGCTTCTGTGCTTCTCATCGGCAAGGCGTTTAAATTTGAGCTTCTCTTCCTCACTCTTGGCTTGGGCCGCTCTATCAGCAATGCGACGAGTAAGCCTCTGGTACTAGATCTGTTTGATATGAATAGAAGCTGCCTGGAGGAGGGTTTCTGCTGCATCGGCGGAAAGATGGCTTTGGATATCTTTGAATATAATCCTTGCCGCCGATGAGTCCTGGACGAGTTGAGAGGTGTCTTGCAGCAGTAAGGAGAGCAATTCTTCAAGTCTAGACTTGACTTCTGCTGACAGAGCTGGGGTGGAGCTTTCCTCTTCATCGTCATCAGGGACGTTGATAGCAAAAGAAAATAAGCTATCCGCTTGAAGGCGGCCTTGACGCTCGTCTTCGTTCTAAAGGTTCAAGTTGTAGGAGAAGAGGCTGTCTAGGGAGTCTTGGGCCTGAAAACAGAGGTTAAAATATACCGATTGTAAAACTAAGTTTTAAGGTGATCGACTTACCATCTTGAAGCGGATCTCCTACCTGGGACTTGGCATACTGGATGGTCCAGCTTCATCCTGAACATCGGCAGCGGATGCCGATGACTGGGCCCTCGTTGGAGAGGCAGCCGACGCCGCTGGCGTTGGTATGGTTGTAGCCGGCGTCGCCTCCGATGTAGTGGCAGTTTCTTGTGGTAGTTCCGTTCTGACATCGGGGACTTGGGTCGACGGTGCCGATGCCGACGTCGCTGCTGCTGCGGAAGGTTGAGTTCCTTCGCCGGGGACGTGAGTCAATGGTAACGATGCCGATGTCGCTGCTGCTGCAGGAGTTTCTTCATTCAGCGCGGCCGATACCGATGCCGATGCCGCTTCAGTCGTCGCAGCAGCTGCTATCTCCTGGCCGGGGGCGTCGTCCATCGGTTGGTCAGGTACAGAAACCGATGGAGGTTCTGCCGAGGACCCACCGGCAGGTAGTGCGATTGGAGCTAGAAGCAGTCTTGCTGGCGATGCATCGGCAGCTGATGGTGCAGTTGGAGTCGATGGTGGAGGAGAAGCCAGCCTCAAGCGCCTTTTCTTTGTCGGCGCAGCAGCAAGGGAGCCGATCCGTTTGGATGAAGACCGGGGGGCATCGGCAACCGGGCTGGAAGGCGTTTGCCTGCTGGAAGCAGATGCCGATGACCATAGTGCCTGAAAATACAAAGTGAGTTATGCAAGATAAATGTTGCCGATGAAACAGCATGTAATCGGTACAAGTAAAGATGAGTTTACTGCATAAGTTTGCGTCAAGGCAATAGCGGCAGCCGATGTAGCCTGAGCTGTTGTAGGCATCGGCGAAGGTACCTGTTGAGGCGTGAAGGCAGCCAATGTCGGAGCTTTGTTGCCGATGATCGATATGGGACCCATCATCCGAAGATTAAAGGGTCTACCGCTGTTGCTCGTTGTGGGAACTGGATCATCGGCCTGCTAGGTACAAAGGTGCAAAGGAGTTAGGTGTTGATACCGATGACAGATAAAGTAATGAAAGTGCATCGGATAGTAGACTTACTGCGTCGTCGGGGATGACGTAATCGGCGTCAATCAGGTGCCGATAATAATGTGAAGGCTTGGCGAGTAATTGGCACTTCCATTCTTGCCACCAAGACTTGAATTCGTTGGTGATAAAGGAGGTTGGCAACCAGGAGGACAAGTCAAGGTCCGACAAATCGGCATCGGCAGGGAGGCTGATGACTTTATTCCAATCCAGATTGCTGGAGATTGCCTGCCTGGGTCTTACCACCCTGGAGTAGCACAGCTTGATCGACAGTTGGCTAAATGCTAGTTGTCTCGCCGCTGCCGATGGATAGTAAAACTCATAGGATGGTGGAGTGTTCTTCCCAGATCCAAAGATATTTACTGGGATGGCGCGGGGAGTAATGCTGGCTATCATGATTGCTTGGTTTTCAGGTGAGCTCATGTCAGACAGATTAGATAGCAACGGAAACTGGTTGTGTTCGTCAAGATATGGCCACCAGGCCCGTTCCGAGGAAGGAAATCCATTGTAAAACTTTTGGAAATAGTGGCCGAAGTGCTCTACATCGGCATCGGTACCTAGCAGTATTATAATGGCTTCTCCAAAGTTAAGCGAAGGTCGAGTTGCCGATTCATCATCATCGTATCGGTAGTCTTCTGATATGTCCCTCGGGAATTATTGGGCAAATAGATCAAACCCGAGAGCCTTGTGCATATGTGCGTTCAGCCATAGGATGACAAACCACCAGGGGCCTCCGAGATTGCCGATGGGCTCTCCTAGCAGCAGCTTATTGGATACTTGGTGCAGCAATCGGTAAACTGATCCGAGGAGGTACCTGCCTAAAGGGAGCCTTGTGCCATTGGCAAGCAGTTCAGCAGCGGGGAGGTGCATGGTGGTCGGGCCGATGGTTTTGCCGCAGAAGACAAACTTTTCCAGCCACATGTTTAAGAAGATGGCATGCTCCCGTTGGGTTACCGATCCGGTTTTCTGGTGTTCCTGAATGTAACTTGTCCAGCCGCCGATACTACGGGTGTTCACCTTGTACTCAGCTTTTCTGTTGAAGAGGCTAAGCGTATCGGCAGAGGTGATATCCAAGCCGGTCAGCATGTAGACATCGGCAACGGTGGGAGTAGCTGGTCCATGCCTGAAGAGGAAAGCGTTCATGCTATCGGACTAGAAGTATGAAACTGCTATTATCAAGTTTTCATTCCTCTCTGCATCGGCAATTGAGAGCCTAATGCATTGATCTAAGTCACGCTCCTGCCAATACACTTGCTGTGACCTGGCCAATCTCAAGAACCAGTTCTTCCATCCTTTGGTGTGCTTGGGCCATGAGCGGAATGTGTCCTTCCACAGTCCTAGATCAAAGCTCTCAGATCTAAGCAGTATCCGGTTGGTTTCTGCGTTGATGATGGAGGTGGGGTCTGGATTGCCCATTGGGCCTAGGCAACTGAGATGGAACCAGCGAGGGGGATGATTACTTTATTGTACAGCTCCTAGGGTTCGAAGAAAAAGGGACGAATCAGAAGGAAGAATGGGGATAAAAACCAGGTTTTTGCGGAGAAAAGAACTGTGCAGAGAGGTTGGATTGGATGGAGAATGAATCTTACCTTCGGGATGTCAACTTGGATCGCCATTTGGAGCCGAAGAGATGCTTGGTTCGTCCTTGGAGTGCGAAGGAGTACTGTTGCTCGAGCCTGTGTTCTTCAGAGCAGCCGGAGGTTGAAGACGAAGGCAGGAAGGTGAAAGTGAAAATGGGCTCGGGTAAAAGGGCAGTGTGGATCCCGGTAACTCTTATAATCCTGTTCAGGGGTATTTTGGGGTTCTGTTCTACACTGTGCAGGAATGTAGAGAGGCTCGCGGTAGATACGCACGGTGATCGAGGTGGTCTGTAACTGTTCGTGCTACAATCGAGGGATTTTATTATTAAATTGCAGTTCCACACGCGGGGATCGAGGAAACCGTACGCCTATCTCGGGGGTAACGGCTACATCAACGGCTACAGTGGAGAGAATTTCGGCACGTAAAGTTATATGCTCCAAAACTGAGGGGCATGTGTTGACACCATTTTTCGACACGTGTCAAATGGGTTGAAGCTTGACTGGTCAATGACCGTTCTCCATCGGCATCGGTAAAGTATGAGCCAATATTGCCGATGGGAGAATGCTGCAAAAGGCCAAGTGTGTTGCCGATGGAGGCTGGGTGATCTTTGCCGACAAAAGTTAATTGGCGGTCTTGCCGATTGCCGATGAGCTGCTATTGCCGATTGCCGATAAAGGGGCCTTGCCAATTGCCGATAAAGGCTCGTTGCCAATTGCCGATGAAAGATGGTTGCCGATTACCGATAAGGCTCATTGCCGATTGCCGACGAAGAGATGCTGCCGATTGCCGATCGGGAAAATATTGCCGATGCCGATGGGCGTGACTTAGCACTTGGCGGTAGCGGAGGGTTACAAGTGGCCAAAGAAGGAAGGTGCGGATTAAAGGGATCTGCCGATGGAAAGTTTCCATCGAGAAGGAGTATAAGGAAACTGGTGTTCTGTGCCAGTATTATTATAGTAGTTTGAGTCCGACTCTTGCATGGGTCGCTTATTTTCCTTTAAAATAGGTGTGTTTGTTTAGGAAATAAATATTGTTATCCGGCTCCTGCGCGGGTCAGTTTCCTTTAAAGTAGGAGTTTGTTTTAGGAAGGATACGTGTAGTGTCTCTGTACAACTCTCCATGCGGGAGTATAAATATGTGTCCGAGGGCTATGGAATAAATAATCAATCCAATTAAAAAACAAACCAATTCTACTTTTTATCCTACTTTTATCGCAATTTACCCTTTCTTATGCATTAGTTATAGCTTTAACGAGTTCTTCAAGCTTTCGACGGGCTGCATCACCTTGATCTCCGTCAAATCCTTGTTAGTTCCGCTTGGGAGTACCCCTAGGCTTTGGCAATCCGGGCGTATCGCTGTTTGCCTCGTCTAGCTCTGCTCTAGTTATCCTTGATCAATCTGAGCCTTGACGTCCGGGCGCATCGCTGTCGTCTCGTTCAGTTTGTCATAGTTATCATCCTTGTCGATTGATTGGTCAAATCGACTGGCACGCCCTCGACATCGAGCTTTGGGTAATAGCCTGAGGTGTTCACGGATCTGACGCTTTTTGTGTCAACAGACGGAAAGACGAACGTTGGCACTGTTGAATGGTGTGAACGATGAGGAGCCGGTGCCTTGTGCACTCGACCAGAAAAGGACTGGGAAATTCACCTTCGATGTTATGAAGGCCGATGGGATATTTGACTTATTACTTTGGGAAGGGCGAATTAAGCTAGCCCCTAACCAGGTAATTCTATCGGCCGAGGAGCTCAAGGATACTAGGTACTGCAAGTGGCACAATACAACTTCTCATAGTACCGACGACTGCAAAGTGTTCAGGCAGCAGCTGCAGTCAGAAATTAACTCTGGACAAATCCAATTTGAAAGTCCTAGAGTCCAAGAACCGATGGAAATTGATCAGCGCCCGTTTCCAAATAATATGGTGGAAGCCGGTGGAAGAACTAAGGTGCTGACATCGGACGCTGCTAAAAAGAGTGCATCGGTAGATCCTGATCATCAAGTGGCTGAGCATGACATCGGAAAGTTTGCCGATGACAGGAAAGGCAAGCGAATTGCTAATAAAGGTGCCTATGTTAGTAGGGCTCTTGGCATAGTAATCACGCACAAGCTACCAAGGCGGAACTATCGGCAATTACGAGATGAACGACATCGGCAGGAAGAAAAAGAACATCGGGAGTGGCTTCGTCGGAAAAATCATTGGAAGTGTCCCTTCTTCATTCACTGTTGGGAGGAAGGCATTAAGTTACCCACTGCCGATGATTGTCCTGAATGCAACGGGTATCACACTGCCGATCAGTCAGGGAAGTCTTGTTTGGATGATCGGGCATCTAGGCGCGCCGAGCCGCTCAAAGAGAGGAGATCGGTACGTGATCGACTGGGGGGCAAGTTTGATGCCCATAGCACGCTTGGCAGGCAGGTTGATCAAGGGGAGAGCAAGGAGCAGATCAAAACAAAAACACCCGATGAAGAAGTGCTCTCCAGAAATTCAAGCATCGGAAGCAATGCCGATGTAAGTAATGAAAGTCAGCACCAGCCTGTCTAGAAAACCAAACTCTCTCAGTGGTGCCCTAAGGGTTTAACAAAAACCCAGAAAAGAAGAATTCAGCGCCAACGCCGCAATGACCTGCACGGTGATGCAGAACTCTCAAGGGAGAAGCAGTGGAGGCCGAAGCGCAAGAATGGAGATCCATTGGCAAACAGCAATATTGTGCCGGTGGTCTAATCGAGGTCAATCTTGGACCTGTTGGCTTGAAGGCTGCAATCGGCAAACTGGCAATTTCAATTATTGCACTTGGGGACTTCTACCGATGGTTTGTGTATGGGATGCCGTATTGTCGATAGGTTCGTTAACTGCCAGAAGATGGTTGTGAGAATGATTCTGCCGCGCTAGAGTGTGCGGTGCACGCGCTCTGGAAGTTACTCCTCGTACTCTTTGGTGGGTCTATCGGCATTGTTCTAATTCTGATCCGATGGAAGCATGGAGCCTCATTGCCGATTATTGTTACAGTCGGGCTAAATACCAGGGTCTGTTAATAAGTTGGGATTACTCAGGATTTTAGCCGACTTGATGAGTTATGACATCAGTGGTGATTGCGATGACGGGGTGAGCGAGTTTGCCGATGGTACTCTGGCGCAAAGATTGATCTTACCAATCAGGATTGAATTCTAGGCCTGGAGTGGTTTCTTAATCAAATTCTTATCGGGTGAGACAATCTGCTCCCAACAAAGCATACATTTCAGAAACTCTCGAAGGAATCAACGTATAGCGTGCTCGTTTGGGAGCCGAGGAAAAGGAAAATATAAAACATCGGTAAGAAACAAGCTGGCATTATATTACAAATCAAAATCAAGTCTCAGGTTACAGTTTTTGCCAATACAACGGACATTACAGCAAGGAGTGGATAACTGATATCTCACGCAGGAGGATTTGCTCTATGTTGTCCATCTCCTTGGCATCGGCATCGGCAGAGCCCTCGACCGGCTTAATTTTCTTCTTCCACAGTATAGCCTGTCGTGCATTCTGGCCCCTTTCTTGCCGCAGGACCTTGATGGAGTTAGATAATTGGGTTCTTCGTTGGTTGGCTGCAGTCAGATTCCCCTCAACCTTCTGTAACTCCGCAAGCAGTTCCTCCTTCTTTGCCGACAGTCGGGAAATCTCTTGATCAAGGTTGCCGATGGAGACTTCTGCTTGGCCGATGTCTTTATGCTTCTCATCGGCAATGTGTTTGAACTTAAGCTTCTCTTCCTCGCTCTTAGATTGAGCGGCCCTATCGGCAATGCGATGGGAAAGCCGCTGGTATTGAATTTGCTTGATGTCAAGGAAGGTTGCCTGAAGAAGGGTTTCCGCCATATCGGCACGGAGATGACTTTGGATATCTTTGAAGACAATCCTTGCTGTCGATGAGTCTTGAATGAGCTGAGATGTGTCTTGCAACAGCAAGGAAAGCAGTGCCTCGAGCTTGGTCCTGATCTCTGCCAATAGAGTTGGAACAGAGCTTTCTTCCTCCTCGTCATCGGGTATGTCAACCAAGAAGGAAAATAAGTTGTCTGCTTGGAGGGGGTCTTGGCGTCTATCTTCATCCTGCGGGTTGAGGCTGAAGGAGAATAGGCTATCTGGAGAATCTTGGGCCTGAATACAGAAGTGTTAAAATATGCCGATCGGAAGATTACACTAGAATTTTCAAGTATTAACTTACCATCTTGAAACGGATTTCTTGCCCAGGACTTGGCATATTAGATGGTCCAGCCTCGTCTTGAACATCGGCGGCAGTTGCCGATGACTGAGCTTCTGCAAGAGGAGCGGTCGACGCCATCGGTGATGATAGTATTGTCGCTGGCGTTGCTTCCGGTGTGATACTTGGTGGTGGCGGTAATGCAGCTCTTTCATCGGGGTCTTCAGTTGGTACCGATGCCGATATTGCCTTGGCTGCTACGTCGGGAGTTGTCTTGTCGGCAGCTTCGGCTGACTGCACTGATACTGTTGCTTCGGCTGCTGTAGGTACAGCCACCTCATCAGGGACATCGGCTGATGGTGCCGATGCCGATGTCACCTCCGCCGCCATTATGGGGGTTTCTTCGTTGGGAGCTTCGGCTGAAGGTGTCGATGTCGATTCCGCCTCTGCCGCTGCAGCAGATGGAACTGCCTCCTGACCCAAGACGTCGTCCATCGGCTGATCTGGGATAGGAGCCGTTGGAGTTTCTGCCGATGACATACCGGCAGTTGGTGGTTCAACTCGTGCCGATGACGAAGATGGGCTAGCCAGCCTCAAGCGTCTCTTCTTCCTTGGCGCAGCAGCAGGAGATCCAGCCCACTTAGACGAGGACTGGGGGGCATCGGCAGCCGAACTTGGAGGTGCTTATTTGCTTGGGGCAGTTGTTGATGACCTCATAGCCTGAAAATATTCAATGCAAGTTATATGAAGTAAATGTTGCCGATTAAACGGTATATAATCGGTATGAGTGAAGATGAGTTTACTGCAAACACCCGCGTCAGGGCAGCAGCAGCAGCCGATGTAGCCTTGGCTTTTGCAGGTGTCGGTGTGGGTACCTGTCGTGGGATGAAGGCAGCTAACGAGGGAGCCCTATGGCCGATGAGTGATACGGGACTCATTATTCGAAGCTTGAAGGGCTTGCCACTTTTGCTCATCGGAGGAATCGGGTCATCGACCTGTCAAACGCAAGAAGGTCAAATACCGATGGCGAAGGTAAAAATGAGGAATGCATCGGGATGAGGACTTACTGCGTCGTCACGGATGATATGATCGGCATCGATCATGTGCCGATAGTAGTGCGATGATTTGGCGAACAGTTGACACCTCTATTCTTGCCACCAGGACTTGTACTCGTTTGTGATAAAGGAGGTTGGTGACCAGGAGGACAAGTCAAGATCTGATACATCGGCATCGGCAGGAAGGTTGACAACCTTGTTCCAGTCCAGAGCACTGGAGAATGTTTGCCTGGGCTGCACTACCTTGGAGTAACAAAGCTTGATCGGCAGTTGGCCAAACGCCAGTTGTCTTGCCGCTACCGATGGGTAGTAAAACTCAAATGATGGGGGGCGTTCTTTCCCGATCCAAAAATGTTCACTGGGATAGCTCGAGGAGTGATGCTGGCCTTCATCATTATCTGGTTTTTAGGTACATCCCCATCGGTAAGGTTAAATAGCAATGGGAACTGATTATCTACATCGGCATATGGCCACCAGAGCCGTTCTGTGGCAGGAATTCCATTGTAAAACTTCTGAAAGAAGAGACCGAATTGCTCCGCATCGGCATCGGTCCCTGGCAGCACAATAGTGGCCTCTCCAAAGTTGAGTGGAGGGCGGGTTGCCGATTCATCCTCCCCACACTGGTGGTCTTCTGGTATGTCTCTCGGGAAACGTTGGGCGAACAAGCCAAGTTGAAGTACTTTCTGCATATGTGCGTTCAGCCACATGTTGATGAACCACCAGGGGCCTCCAAGATTGCCGATATGCTCACCTAGCAGTAACTTCTGGGATACTTGATGGAGGAGACGATACACCGATCCTAGAAGATATCTGCCCAAGGGAAGCCTCGTCCCATCGGCAAGCAGTTCAGCTGCTGGGAGGTACATGGTAGTGGGTCCAACTGCCCTGTCGCAGAAGATGAATTTGTCTAGCCACATGTTCAGGAAGGTGGCATGCTCTCTCTGGTTTATCGATCCCGTTTTCTGGTATTCCTGAATGTAACCCGTCCAACCGCCGATGTTTCGGGTATTCACTTTGTGCTCAGCTTTCCAATTGAATAAGGTGAAGGTGTCGGCAGAGGAGATGTCTAGGCCGGTCAGCATGTGGACATCGGCAAGAGTGGGGGTGGCTGGTCCATGTCGGAATAAGAAAGCGTTCAAGGTGTCTGACCAGAAGTAGGAGGCAGCTATCAACATGTTTTCGTTCTTCTCTATATCAGCAATGGAAAGCCTGATACATTGGTCCAAGCTGCGCTCTTGCCAGTAAACTTGTTGTGCCCCAGCAACCCTAAGGTACCAGTTTTTCCATCCCTTAGTAGGCTTGGGTCATGATCGGAAAGTATCCTTCCACAACCCTAAATTGAAGCATTCAGAGCTGAATGGGATTCAATTAGTCTCTGCGTTGATTATATAACTGGGATCCGGATTCCCCATGGGGCCTAAGCAACTGAAGGTGGAACCGGCGAGTGGAATCACTACCTTGTCATACAGTTCCTAGGGTTCGAAGGAAAAACGGGGAATAATCAGAAGAGGGATGGAGATAAATCCAGATTTGCGCGAGGAAAAGCTAGCGGGAGGCTGGAGTGAGAAGAGAATAAGTCTTACCTTTGGGATGTCGACCTGGATCGCCATTGGAGTCGAGGGAGTGCTTACAGTTCATCCTTGGGTTGCGAAAGAGTACTGTTGCTCAGGTTCGTGTTCTTCAGAGCGAATGGAGGTTGAAGACGATGGCAAGGAGATGAAAGTGAAAGTGGACTCAGGGTGAAAAGTAGTGTGGACCCCGGTAACTTTTTATAAGCCTGCTCAGGGGCATTTTGGGGTTCTGTTTCACATTGTGCAGGAATGTGGAGAAGCCCGCGGTAGATACGCGCGGTGATCGAGGTGGTCTGCAACTGTTTGTGCTACAATCGAGGGATTCTATTATTAAATTGCAGTTCCACACACGGAAATCGAGGGAATTGTGCGTCTATCTCGGAGGTAACGGCTACAGCAACGGCTACGGTGGAGAGAATTTCGGCACGTAAAGTTATACGCTCCGAAACTGGGGGGCATGTGTTGACACCGTTTTTCAACACGTGTCAAATGGGTTGAGGCTTGACTGGTCAGCGGCCATTCTCCACCGGTATCAGGAGTCGGTAGTGCCAATGGAAGGGTGCCTCATGTGCTGCGGGAAGACTAAGTGTCTTGCCGACGGAAGCTGATGAGCTTTGCCGACAAGATCGTTGAAGTCTTGCTAAAATTGATTGCCGATGAAGAGTCCTTGCCGATTGCCGATGAGGGGTCATTGCCAACTGCCGATGAAGAGTCCTTGCCGATTGCCGATGAGGAGTCATTGCCAACTGCCGATGAAGGGTCATTGCCGATTCCCGATGAGGAGTTATTACCGATTGCCGATTGGGGATGATTGGTGTTACTAGCACAAGGTCGCTAATCGGAAATGTTGCCGATTGTCGATCAGGAAAGTGTTGCCGATGCCGATGGGCATAACTTAGCGATTGGTGGCAGCTGAAGATTACGAGTGGCCAAAGAAGGAAGGTGCGGATTGAAGGGATATGCCGATGGAAAGTTCCATCGAAAGGAAGTATAAAGAAACTGGTGTCTTGTACCAGTATTATTATAGTAGTTTGAGTCCGACTCTTGCATGGGTCGTTTATTTTCCTTTAAAATAGGTGTGTTTGTTTAGGAAATAAATATTATTATCCGGCTCCTGCGCGAGTCAGTTTCCTTTAAAGTAGGAGTTTGTTTTAGGAAGGATATGTGTCGTATCTTTGTACAACTCTCCGTGCGAGAGTATAAATATGTGCCCAAGGGCTATGGAATAAACAATAAATCCAATTCAAAAACAAATCAATTCTACTTTTATCTTACTTTTATCGCAATTTACCCTTTTATGCATTAGTTATAGCTATCAACGAGTTCTTCAAGCTTTCGACGGGCCGCATCACCTTGATCTCTATTGACACCGTTTTTCGACACATGTCAAATGGGTTGAAGCTTGACTGGTCAATGACCGTTCTCCATCGGCATCGGTAAAGTATGAGCCAATATTGCCGATGGGAGAATGCTGCAAAAGGCCAAGTGTGTTGCCGATGGAGGCTGGGTGATCTTTGCCGACAAAAGTTAATTGGCGGTCTTGCCGATTGCCGATGAGCTGCTATTGCCGATTGCCGATAAAGGGGCCTTGCCAATTGCCGATAAAGGCTCGTTGCCGATTGCCGATGAAAGATGGTTGCCGATTACCGATAAGGCTCATTGCCGATTGCCGACGAAGAGATGCTGCCGATTGCCGATCGGGAAAATATTGCCGATGCCGATGGGCGTGACTTAGCACTTGGCGGTAGCGGAGGGTTACAAGTGGCCAAAGAAGGAAGGTGCGGATTAAAGGGATCTGCCGATGGAAAGTTTCCATCGAGAAGGAGTATAAGGAAACTGGTGTTCTGTGCCAGTATTATTATAGTAGTTTGAGTCCGACTCTTGCATGGGTCGCTTATTTTCCTTTAAAATAGGTGTGTTTGTTTAGGAAATAAATATTGTTATCCGGCTCCTGCGCGGGTCAGTTTCCTTTAAAGTAGGAGTTTGTTTTAGGAAGGATACGTGTAGTGTCTCTGTACAACTCTCCATGCGGGAGTATAAATATGTGTCCGAGGGCTATGGAATAAATAATCAATCCAATTAAAAAACAAACCAATTCTACTTTTTATCCTACTTTTATCGCAATTTACCCTTTCTTATGCATTAGTTATAGCTTTAACGAGTTCTTCAAGCTTTCGACGGGCTGCATCACCTTGATCTCCGTCAAATCCTTGTTAGTTCCACTTGGGAGTACCCCTAGGCTTTGGCAATCCGGGAGCATCGCTGTTTGCCTCGTCTAGCTCTGCTCTAGTTATCCTTGATCAATCTGAGCCTTGACGTCCGGGCGCATCGCTGTCGTCTCGTTCAGTTTGTCATAGTTATCATCCTTGTCGATTGATTGGTCAAATCGACTGGCACGCCCTCGACATCGAGCTTTGGGTAATAGCCCGAGGTGTTCACGGATCTGACGCTTTTTGTGTCAACACCTCTTTTGGCACGCTCGGTGGGACCTGATTACACAAATCTACACATCCGGCATGGCTGATCACGCCGATGTTAACCAGAGGAATGTCATTGAAGTGTCTGAGGCCGATCTGAAAGATGACCAGAAGCAGGCCATGGAGCGGGCTATGGAGGAATATAGGCAGCTGTATCTCAAATCCTTCAGCCTTAGCAGGAGCGGCGAAGCAATCCAGAAGCAGGATCCGCCGTTGCCACGGCAGGTCACGTACGACGCCATCAGATGATCTCCAAGTAATCCCCAAGATACCTCTGATGCCACCATCGGCAAGCTCTGTGCCGATGCAACACATTATAACCACCGGCAGTCAATCTCTGGCGGCAAACTCTCAAGCTGGAGCTCCGTATCCCCAAGGTAATCTGGTGATCAATTGCTCTAGAATTCAAGAGTCGGCTGCTCCGGTCAGCTATCAACCATCGGCAAGTCATATGTCGATGCTTTATAATCATGGATGGGTCAATCAACCACCAGCTCAGCAGCCTGGCGCGCCGATGTATTATTATGGAGGCCCAGCCTACATTCAGGGCGGATCATCGGTACAGCAACCGATGAATATTACAGTCCAGCCGACTCCGCCAGGTATGCCAAATTATTCATCGGTAAGTCAACCGATGCACATCATGCAGATGACCGGTGCTGCGCCCACGACAACGCCACGCCTTCAAGAGGCGCATCAGCCGACTCCGCCAAGCATGCCAAACTACCCATCGGTAAGTCAACCGATGCATAGTGTGCAGATGACTGGTGCTGCGCCCGCGACTACTGCACATCTTCAAGAGGCGCGTCAGCCGACTGCACTAGTCGACAATCAGCCAATGAGTCGGCAAGAGCAGGACGCGTACTGGGTCGGCAAGATTGCCGAAGTCATGAAGGAGCAATTCGGTATCAAACCCAAGGTCAACACATACTCCTATCGGACCCCGTACCCGCTTGCATATGACTTGATTCCTCTTCCGAATCGGTACAAGGTGCCCGATTTTACCAAGTTCTCCAGCCAAGACGACACGTCAACAATGGAGCATATCAACCGCTTCATTATCCAGTGCGGGGAAGCTGCCAGCAGGGAGGAATTAAGGGTGAGACTGTTTTCTTCATCATTGTCTGGATCGGCATTCACGTGGTTCATATCATTGCCTCCAAATTCTATAATTACATGGGCCGATCTGGAGAGGCAATTTCACAAGTACTTCTTTGCTGGCATACACGAAAAGAAGCTTACCGATTTGGTCAAGATGAGGCAACGCAACGACGAATCGGTAGAAAGTTTTGTGCATAGGCTGCGGGACGTGAAGAACAAGTGCTACAGTCTGGTGCTTGATGATCGGCAACTAGAAGATTTGGCCTTCCAAGGGTTACTGCAGCACATCAAGGACAAGTACGCATCCTAGGAGTTTGAGAGCCTAAGTCACCTGGTGCAGAGGATTGCCGATCAAGATATCAAAGCCTTTGAGCCCAGGAGGACTTGGAACAAGAAGGTGACCTTCATCGGGAAAGAAGAAGACTCTGGATCGGATGAAGAGCTAAATGTCGATGCGGCCGAATGGGTGAAGGATAAGAAGCTTGTGTCTTGTCCGTTCGGCCAAAAGGAAACTGAGAGGTTCACCTTTGACATCACCAAGGCCGATAGGATGTTTGACCTATTGCTGCAAGAGGGGCGAATCAAGTTGGCGCCCAATCAAGTGATTCCATCGGCCGAAGAGCTCAAGAAGATTAGGTACTGCAAGTGGCATAATGCAACCTCACACAGTACCAATGACTGCAAAGTATTCAGGCAGCAGTTGCAGTCGGAGATCGAGTCTGGGCGTATCAAGTTTGAAAACTCTAAAGTCCAGAAACCGATGAAGATAGATCAGCACCCGTTCCCAAACAACATGGTGGAAATCAGTGAAAAAACCAAAGTGCTGACATCGGAAGCAGCCAGAAGGAGCTCATTCGTAGACCCTGACTACCAAGTGCATAAGCACGATGCAAGGAGGTTTGCCGATGATAGAAGGGGTAAGAAGGTTGCCGACGAGGGTAACAGCACCAACAGGGCTCCTGGGGTGGTGATTACTCACAAACAGCCAAGGCGATATCATCGGCAATCACGTGAAGAATAGTATCGGCAAGAAGAGGAGGAGCATCGGGAATGGCTTCGACATAAAGACCACTGGAGGTGTCCCTTCTTCGTTCATTGCAGGGAAGAAGGCATCAAGCTGCCCACTGCCGATAACTGTCCAGAATGCAATGGGTACTACACAGCCGATCGGTCAGGTAAGCGACCTTGTTTTGATGATCAGGCACCCAGGTACGCCAGGCCGCTCAGAGAGGATAGATCGGCACATGATCGACTGGGGGCAAGCTTAGTGCCCATGATCGGCTTGGCAGGCGTGTTGACCAGAGGGAGCTGGAGGAGATGGCCAATGCTAGAGTGCCCGACGAGGAGATATTCTCCAGAGATCCCAACATCGGAAGAAGTGCCGATGAAAGCGGGGGAAAACGGCACCAGCCCGTCTGGAAGACCAAACTTCCTCCATGGTGCCCTAAGGGTTTGACTAAAACCCAGAAGAGGAGGATTCAGCGCCAGCGCCGCGACGATCTGTATGACAGTGCAGAACCCTCGGAAGAGAAGCAATGGAGGCCGAAGCGTAAGGACAGGGGCCCATCGGCAGATATAAACATGGTTGTCATGTTGCCGATGGAGTTCATGGCGCCCGTCAGCGATGATGAAGAGGTCGCCGATATGGCACAATTGATGCTGGATCCGATGACGGCTATCTTTGAAAAGCCTGCCGAAGATGAGAGGCAGCACTTAAGAGCTCTGTTTATCAAGGGTAAAGTGGATGGTCAGCCGATGACCAAGATGCTAGTGGATGGTGGCGCATCGATCAACATAATGCCCTATGCCATGTTCAGGAAGCTTGGCAAAGGCGATCGGGATTTGGTCGAGACTGACATGAAGCTCAAGGACTTCGAAGGCAATGTGTCAACCGCCATGGGAGCCGTATGTGTTGACTTAACCATCGGCAGTAAGACTTTGCCGACAACGTTCTTTGTAATCAGCGGCAAAGGCACCTACAACTTGCTCCTTGGAAGGGACTGGATCCATGCTAATTGTTGTATCCCTTCTACTATGCATCAGAGCCTGGTGCAGTGGATCGGGGATAGAATTGAGGTCGTCTGCGGTGAAGCCCATCTACTGTTGCATCGGCAGAGTTAGACACTTATGAGCAGACCAGGTGTATATCTGGCAAAGCCTGGGATAAAGAGTTCCTCAAAGTTGCCGATTACCGCATCAAGACAATCCAAGCAGTCGGTCCTGAGGAGTCTTAATGGATCAGTTCGCCGATGACGGAAAATTGGGGCAGGGCTTCACGTCTGCCGATGACTTGCTCGAGGTCGACATCGGCGATGGTAGTAAACCTAGGCCTACTTTTATTAGTGCTAAGTTAGATTCCCAATGTAAGCAGCAGTTAATCGATTTATTGAAAGAGAATAAAGATTGTTTTGCTTGGGATTATACAGAGATGCCTGGTTTAGACCGATCAATAGATGAACATCGGTTACCCATCAAGTCTGGTTTTCAGCCACATCGGCAGCCGGCACGCCGATGCAATCCTGCTATCTTACCCGATATTAAGGCTGAGATTACCAAGTTGATCGAGGCTTGATTTATTCGGCAATGCCGATATCCCGATTGGATTTCTAATGTGGTTCTTGTGTATAAAAAGAATGGAAAACTTCGTGTTTGCATTGATTTCAGGAATCTGAACAAGGCTACGCCGATGGATGGCTACCCGATGCCCATTGCCGATCTATTGATCGATGCTGCTGCTGGGCACCAAATTATTAGCTTTATGGATGGTAATGCTGGATATAATCAGATATTCATGGCTGAAGAAGACATATCCAAGACTGCTTTCCGATATCCAGGTCACGTTGGCTTATTTGAGTGGGTAGTCATGACTTTTGGCTTGAAGAATGTCGGTGCTACCTATCAGAGGGCAATGAATTTTATCTTTCATAAGTATATCGGCACAATAGTTGAAATCTACATCGATGACATGGTGGTTAAGTCTGGAGACTTCAAAAATCATCTTGCCGATTTGCGGAAAATATTGGAGTGCACGAGGGAGCATGGGTTGAAGATGAATCCTAACAAGTGTGCGTTTGGCGTATCGGCAGGGCAGTTTCTGGGCTTCATGGTGCATCAGAGAGGCATTGAAATTGGCAGAAAATCTATTGATGCAATTAACAAGGTAGTTGCTCCCACAAACAAGACTGAGTTGCAGTCTCTGGTCGGCAAGATTAATTTCATTAGAAGATTTATATCCAATCTGTCTGGTAAGATTAAATCTTTTAGTCCTCTATTAAAGTTGAAAGCCGATCAAGAGTTTATATGGAAAGAAGAGTAGCAGACAGCCTTGGAAGAGATTAAAAGATACTTGGTAAATCCTCCGGTCTTAGTTCCACCTCAACACGGGAAGCCTTTCAGGTTATATTTGTCTGCCGATGACGGTGTTATCGGATCAGCCTTAATTCAAGAATTTGAGGGGAAAGAGCGTGTAATATACTACTTGAGCAGAAGATTGGTGGATGCTGAAACCAGGTATTCGGCCATAGAAAGATTGTGCTTATGTTTATACTTCTCTTGCATTAAATTAAGACACTATTTACTGTCGGCCGAATGCACTGTTGTCTACAAAGATGATGTGGTGAAGTACATGCTGTCAATGCCGATTTTGAGTGGACGAATCGGTAAGTGGATTCTAGCGCTATCAGAGTTTGACCTAAGGTATGAATCGGCAAAGGCTGTTAAAGGTCAGGTGATGGCCAATTTTGTCACTCAGCACTGCAATATGGTGAGTTTTGTTGAGATTGCTCCTTGGGCTCTGTTCTTTGATGGGTCTACGTGCAAGGATGGAGCAGGTATCGGTATTCTGTTGATTTCACCCCGAGGACAGAGGTATGAGATTTCATTGCCGATTGTTGCTACTTCGACAAACAATCAGGCTGAGTACCAGGCTTTGCTTAAGGGGTTGGAACTACTCAGGGAGGTGTGTGCCGATGTTGTTGAAATCTTCGGTGATTCCATGTTGGTGATTAATCAGTTGATCGGGATATATGAGTGACGAAGTGAAGTGCTAATTGCAGCCCATGAGCGGTGTTTGCAGTTGTTAAAGGAGTTCAAAGAATACCGCCTTGAACACATTCCAAGGTTGCATATGAAGAGGCCAATCGGTTAGCACAGAATGCTTCAGGATATCAGCCGATTCAAGAAACCGTGACATCGGTAACGGTTGCCGATGACTGGAAAAAGGAGATTGCCGATTATCTGAGGGATCCATCCAGGAAAGTTGGAAGGCGTCTAAGGTTCCAAGCCACTAAGTATGTGCTCCTTGATAATGAGTTGTATTATCGGACAGTTGATGGGGTTTTGCTTAGATGTCTTGGCAAAGAGGAATCAAAAGAGTTGATGGGTGAAATCCATGAAGGTGTATGTGGAGCGCATCAATCGGCATTCAAGATGAAGTGGATGATTAGGCGGAATGGATATTATTGGCCAACGATCCTAGAGGATTGCTTCAATTATTTCAAAGGGTGCCAGGACTGTCAGAAGTTTGGTAATGTGCAAAGGGCACCTGCATCGGCAATGAATCCTATAATCAAGACTTGGCCGTTCAGAGGATGGGCTATCGATCTCATCGGCCAGATTTATCCGCCGTCGAGCAAGGGACACAAGTTCATACTTGTTGCTACAGATTACTTCACCAAATGGGTTGAGGCAATCCCGTTGAAGAAGGTGACATCGGCAAACATGGTGGATTTCGTTAAGGAGCACATCGTTTACCGATTTGGTATTCCTCAGACCATTACTACCGATCAAGGGACCATGTTCACATCAGGAGAGTTTGATGACTTTGCTGCTAGCATGGGTTTCAAGGTGTTAAATTCTTCTCCTTATTACGCTCAAGCTAATGGTCAAGCCGAAGCGACTAATAAAGGAGTCATTAAGCTTACAAGATTGAAGAAAACCCTAGGAGGTGGCACATGGTATTAAATGAAGCTTTATGGTCATATCGGATGGCTTGTCATGGTGCAACCAAGGTCTCGCCGTATCAGTTGGTTTATGGACACGATGTTGTCCTGCCTTGGGAGATTAAAACTGGTTCTAGGCGATTATCTTTTCAGGATCAGTTGACGACCGATGATTATATTACTCTGATGAAGGATGAGTTAGAAGATTTGGCAGGTCATTGGTTAAGGGCATTAATCAGTATTGAAGAGAACAAGAAGAGGGTTGCCCGATGGTATGATAAGAAAGTAAAGGTAAAGGAATTTGCCGATGGCGATTTGGTTTGGAAGTTGATTTTACCGATTGGGACTAAGAGCTCTAAATTTGGAAAGTGGTCCCCTAATTGGGAAGGTCCTTATCGGATAAAGCAGTCTGCTCCTGGTAATGCGTACATTTTGGAAACTCTCGAGGGAGTGGCATTTTCCAGAGCGATCAATGGCAAATACTTAAAGAGATATTACCCTAGCATATGGGTAGTTGCATAGTGTTCAGTCGAATACCGATGAAAAGAAAAGTTATGAACACATCGGTAAAAACAAACTAGCGTTATATTACAAGACAAGATCAAGTATCAGGTTACATTCTTGCCGATACAACGGGCATTAGAATAAGGAGTGGATAACGTTTATCGCACGCAGGCGAATTTGATCTATTTCGTCTATCTCCTTGGCGTCAGCATCGGCAGAGCCCTCAACCGGCTTGATTTTCTTCTTCCACGAGATGGCTTGCCGAGCGTACTGATCCCTTTCTTGCTGTAAAGCCCCGATGGAGTCGGACAGTTGGGTCTTTTGTTGATTGGCAGCCGTCAGACCCCCTTCAACCTTTTGCAGCTCTGCCAGCAGCTCCTCCTTCCTTGCCGACAGTCGAGAGATTTCCTGGTCAAGGTTGCTGATGAAAACTTTGGCTTGACCGATGCTTTTGTGCTTCTCATCGGCAAGGCGTTTAAATTTGAGCTTCTCTTCCTCGCTCTTGGCTTGGGCCGCTCTATCGGCAATGCGACGAGTAAGCCTCTGGTACTAGATCTGTTTGATATCAATAAAAGCTGCCTGGAGGAGGGTTTCTGCTGCATCGGCGGAAAGATGGCTTTGGATATCTTTGAATATAATCCTTGCCGCCGATGAGTCCTGGACGAGTTGAGAGGTGTCTTGCAGCAGTAAGGAGAGCAATTCTTCAAGTCTGGACTTGACTTCTGCCGACAGAGCTGGGGTGGAGCTTTCCTCTTCATCGTCATCGGGGACGTTGACGGCAAAAGAAAATAGGTTGTCCGCTTGAAGGCGGCCTTGACGCTCGTCTTCATTCTGAAGGTTCAAGCTGTAGGAGAAGAGGCTGTCTGGGGAGTCTTGGGCCTGAAAACAGAGGTTAAAATATGCCGATTGTAAAACTATAAGTTTTAAGGTGATCGACTTACCGTCTTGAAGCGGATCTCCTGCCTGGGACTTGGCATACTGGATGGTCCAGCTTCATCCTGAACATCGGCAGCGGATGCCGATGACTGGGCCCTTGTTGGAAAGGCAGCCGACACCGCTGGTGCTGGTATGGTTGTAGCCGGCGTCGCCTCTGATGTAGTGGCAGTTTCTTGTGGTAGTTCCGTTCTGACATCGGGGACTTGGGTCGACGGTGTCGATGCCGATGTCGCTGCTACTGCGGAAGGTTGAGTTCCTTCGCCTGGGACGTGAGTCGATGGTACCGACGCCAATGTCGCTGCTGCTGCAGGAGTTTCTTCATTTAGCGCGGCCGATACCGATGCCGATGCCGCTTCGGTCGTCGCAGCAGCTGCTATCTCCTGGCCGGGGGTGTTATCCATCGTTTGGTCAGGTACAAAAACCGATGGAGGTTCTGCCGAGGACCCGCCGGCAGGTAGTGCGACTGGAGCTAGAAGCAGTCTTGCTGGCGACGCATCGGCAGCTGATGGTGCAGTTGTAGCCGATGGTGGGGGAGAAGCTAGCTTCAAGCGCCTCTTCTTCGTCGGCGCAGCAGCAGGGGAGCCGACCCGCTTAGATGAAGACCGGGGGGCATCGGCAGCCGGGCTGGAAGGCGTTTGCCTGCTGGAAGCAGATTTTGATGACCATAGTGCCTGAAAATACAAAGCGAGTTATGCAAGACAAATGTTGCCGATGAAACAGCATGTGATCGGTACAAGTAAAGATGAGTTTACTGCATAAGTTTGCGTCAAGGCAATAGCAGCAGCCGATGTAGCCTGAGCTGTTGTAGGCATCGGCGTAGGTACCTGTTGAGGCGTGAAGGCAGCCAACATCGGAGCTTTGTTGCCGATGATCGATATAGGGCCCATCATCCGAAGATTGAAGGGTCTACCGTTGTTGCTCATGGTGGGGACTGGATCATCGGCCTGTCAAGCACATGGGTGCAAAGGAGTTAGGTATTGATACCGATGGCAAATAAAGTAATGAAAGTACATTGGATAGCAGACTTACTGCGTCGTCGGGGATGAGGTAATCGGCGTCGATCAAGTGCTGATAATAGTGCGAAGACTTGGCGAGTAGCTGGCACTTCCATTCTTGCCACCAAGACTTGAACTCGTTGGTGATGAAGGAGGTTGGCGACCAGGAGGACAAGTCAAGGTTTGACAGATCGGCATCGGCAGGAAGGCTGATGACTTTATTCCAATCCAAATTGCTGGAGATTGCCTGCCTGGGCCTTACTACCCTAGAGTAGCACAGCTTGATCGGCAGTTGGCCAAAAGCCAGTTGTCTCGCCACTGCCGATGGATAGTAAAATTCATAGGATGGTGGAGTGTTCTTCCCAGATCCAAAGATATTCACTGGGATGGCTCGGGGAGTAATGTTGGCCCTCATAATTGCTTGGTTTTCGGGCAGGTTCATATCGGTCAAGTTGAACAGCAACGGGAACTGGTTGTGTTCATTAAGATATGGCCACCAAGCCCGTTCCGATGAGGGGAGTCCGTTGTAGAACTTCTGGAAATAGTAACCGAAGTGCTCTACATCGGCATCAGTACCTGGCAGCATTATGACGGCTTCTCCAAAGTTAAGCGGAGCTCGAGTTGTCGATTCATCATCATCGTATCGGTAATCTTCTGATATGTCCCTCGGGAATTGTTGGGCAAATAGATCAAACCCGAGAGCCTTGTGCATATGTGCATTCAACCAGAGATTAACAAACCACCAGGGGCCTCCGAGATTGCCGATGGGCTCTCCTAGCAGTAGCTTGTTGGATACTTGATGAAGCAATCGGTAAACCGATCCGGGAGATACCTGCCTAAAGGGAGCCTTGTGCCGTTGGCAAGCAGTTCGGCCGCAGGGAGGTGCATGGTGGTCGGGCCGATGGTTTTGCCACAGAAGACAAACTTTTCCAACCACATGTTTAAGAAGATGGCATGCTCCCGTTGGGTTACCGATCCGGTTTTCTGGTGTTCCTGAATGTAACCTGTCCAGCCTCCGATACTACGGGTGTTCACTTTGTACTCAGCTTTTCTGTTGAAGAGGCTCAGTGTATCGGCAGAGGTGATATCCAAGCCAGTTAGCATGTAGACATCGGCAAGGGGGGGAGTAGCCGGTCCATGCCTGAAGAGGAAAGCGTTCATGCTGTCGGACCAGAAATATGAAGCTGCTATCATCAAGCTCTCATTCCTCTCTGCATCGGCAATTGAGAGCCTAATGCATTGATCTAAGTCATGCTCCTGCCAGTATACTTGCTGTGACCTGGCCAACCTCAAGAACCAGTTTTTCCATCCTTTGGTGTGCTTAGGCCATGAGCGGAATGTATCCTTCCACAGTCCTAGATCGAAGCTCTCAGATCTAAGCGGTATCTGGTTGATTTCTGCGTTGATGATGGAGGTGGGGTCTGGATTGCCCATTGGGCCTAGGCAACTAAGACTGGAACCACCGAGGGGGATGATCACTTTGTTGTACAGTTCCTAGGGTTCGAAGAAGAAGGGACGAATCAGAAAGAAGAATGGGGATAAAACCAGGCTTTTGCAGGGAAAAGAACTATGCAGAAAAGTTAAAATTAGGTGGAGGATGAGCCTTACCTTCGGGATGTCGACCTGGATCGCCATTTGGAGTCAGAGAGATGGTTCGTCCTTGGATTGCGAAGGGGTAATGTTGCTCGAGCTTGTGTTCTTGAGAGCAGCCGGAGGTTGAAGACGAAGGCAGGAAGGTGAAAGTGAAAATGGGCTCGGGTAAAAGGCAGTGTGGATCCCGGTAACTTTTATAATCCTATTCAGGAGTATTTTGGGGTTTTGTTCTACACTGTGCAGGAATGTAGAGAAGCCCGCGGTAGATACGCGCGGTGATCGAGGTGGTTTGTAACTGTTCGTGCTACAATCGAGGGATTTTATTATTAAATTGCAGTTCCACACGCAGGGATCGAGGAAACTGTACGCCTATCTCGGGGGTAACGGCTACAGCAACGGCTACAGCAACGGCTACAGTGGAGAGAATTTCGGCACGTAAAGTTATACGCTCTGAAATTGGGGGGCATGTGTTGACACCGTTTTTTGACACGTGTCAAATGGGTTGAAGCTTGACTGGTCAATGACCGTTCTCCATCGGCATCGGTAAAGTATGAGTCAATATTGCCGATGGAAGAATGCTGCAAAAGGCCAAGTGTGTTGCTGATGGAGGCTGGGTGATCTTTGCCGACAAAGGTTAATTGGTGGTCTTGCCGATTGCCGATGAGCTGCTATTGCCGATTGCCGATAAAGGGGCCTTGCCAATTGCCGATAAAGGCTCGTTGCCGATTGCCGATGAAAGATGGTTGCCGATTACCGATAAGGCTCATTGCCGATTGCCGACGAAGAGATGCTGCCGATTGCCGATCGGGAAAATATTGCCGATGCCGATGGGCGTGACTTAGCACTTGGCGGTAGCGGAGGGTTACAAGTGGCCAAAGAAGGAAGGTGCGGATTAAAGGGATCTGCCGATGGAAAGTTTCCATCGAGAAGGAGTATAAGGAAACTGGTGTTCTGTGCCAGTATTATTATAGTAGTTTGAGTCCGACTCTTGCATGGGTCGCTTATTTTCCTTTAAAATAGGTGTGTTTGTTTAGGAAATAAATATTGTTATCCGGCTCCTGCGCGAGTCAGTAGGGAGTTTGTTTTAGGAAGGATATGTGTCATGTCTTTGTACAACTCTCCATGCGAGAGTATAAATATGTGCCCGAGGGCTATGGAATAAATATATAATCCAATTCAAAAACAAACCAATTCTACTTTTTATCCTATTTTTATCGCAATTTACCCTTTCTTATGCATTAGTTATAGCTTTAACGAGTTCTTCAAGATTTCGACGGGCTGCATCACCTTGATCTCCGTCAAATCCTTGCTAGTTCCGCTTGGGAGTACCCCTAGGCTTTGGCAATCTGGGCGCATCGTTGTTTGCCTCGTCTAGCTCTACTCTAGTTATCCTTGATCAATCTGAGCCTTGACGTCCGGGCGCATCGCTGTCGTCTCATTCAGTTTGTCATAGTTATCATCCTTGTCGATTGATTGGTCAAATCAACTGGCACGCCCTCGACATCGAGCTTTGGGTAATAGCCCGAGGTGTTCACAGATCTGACGCTTTTTGTGTCAACAATCTCCATCAAATCCTTGCTAGTTCCACGTGGGAGTACCTCTAGGCTTTGGCAATCCGGGCGCATCGTTGTTTGTCTCGTCTAGCTGTGCTCTAGTTACCCCTGATCAATCTGAGCCTTGACGTCCGGGCGCATCGCTGTCGTCTCGTTCAGTTTGTTCTAGTTATCATCCTTGTCGATTGATTGGTCAAATCGACTGGCACGCCCTCGACATCGAGCTTTGGGTAATAGCCCGAGGTGTTCACAGATCTGACGCTTTTTGTGTCAACAATAATACAAATTTGGGATCAGCAAACCCTAACCCTTTTCTTTTTAGGCTCAAGACTCTCCGAACAGTCTGTTCTCCTTCGCCGTCGACAACCCAGAAGATGGTGAAGAAGAGATTTCCACTCAAGCCTCAATCACGGTATCGGCAGAATTGAAGGCCAAACTTGAAGCATTGCTCCTTCTAGTGCAACAAGATACTTCGCAACCAGTCCAAGATTCCAGCGCAGCAAAAGCAGACTTCAAGGAAATCCAAGACCAACTGCCTGCCGATATTGAAGAGACACTCTTCCAAGCGGCATTCCTCAAGAGTCGGCAGCTCCAATACCGAAGGGCTTCACGTCACATTGCCGAAAGAGCTGCTCAGGCGGGATTTGAAGAAGAAATACTCAAGTTCAAACAAGTCGCTGATGAAAAGCACAAGGACATCGGCCGTCTAGAAGCTTCTAGCATTGACCTTGAACAAGAAATTTCCCGTCTATTGTCAAAGAAAGAGAATCTATTGGCAGAGCTAAAACAAGTTGATGAAGCTTTAAGTTCAGCTAACCAGAAGAAAACTCAACTTCCCGACGCCACCAAGATCTTGCAACAAGAGAGAGATGCTGCTGCTCGCGAGGCTCTGACGTTGAGGAAGAAAGTCAAACCAGTAGAAGGTACTGCCGATGACGACGCCAAGGAACTAGAGGAAGTGGACCAGATTCGCCTGCGTGCGATATCATCCATCCAATCCTTGTTGTAATCTATTGTAACCCGTCATGTCGGCAATTTGCAAACCTTGACATTTGATTTTGCATGTAATATAACGTTAACACATCTTCTGCCAATATTTTGTATGATTGTAATCTTATCGGCACTTATACTTTGTGTTGCTTCATGCATCTACCCAGATACTAGGATAATACTTCTTTAAATATTTACCGTTGATTGCTCTGGGAAACGCAACCCCTTCGAGGGTCTCCAAAAGATAGGCATTACCAGGAACTGACCGATTTATCCGAAACGGACCCTCCCAATTATGAGACCATTTTCCAAACTTAGAACTCTTAGTCCCAATCGGCAAAATCAGCTTCCACACCAGATCACCATTGGCAAACTCTTTTACCTTGACATTCTTATCATACCATCTGGCAACTCTTTTCTTATTCTCTTCAATACTAATCAAAGCCCTCAACCGATGACTCGCCAGATCCTCTAACTCATTCTTCATAAGAGTACCATACTCATCGGCCCTCAACTGATCTTGAGAAGACAATCGCCTAGAACCAGTTTTAATCTCCCAAGGCAAGACAGCATCATGCCCATAAACCAACTGATACGGCGAAACCTTAGTTGCACCATGACATGCCATCCGATATGACCATAGAGCTTCATTCAACACCATATGCCACCTTCTAGGGTTTTCTTGAATCTTGCGTTTGATAAGTTTAATAACTCCTTTATTAGTTGCTTCAGCCTGACCGTTAGCTTGAGCATAATAAGGAGAAGAGTTTAATACCTTGAAACCATACCAGCAGCAAACTCATCAAACTCTCCCGACGTGAACATAGTTCCTTGATCGGTAGTGATAGTCTGAGGGATACCAAATCGGTAAACAATATGCTCTTTCACAAAATCTATCATGTTTGCCGATGTCACCTTCTTCAACGGAATGGCTTCAACCCACTTCGTGAAATAATCAGTAGCAACAAGTATAAACTTATGCCCTTTGCTTGATGGTGGATAAATTTGACCGATGAGATCAATAGCCCATCCTATAAACGGCCAAGGCTTGATTATGGGATTCATTGTTGATGCAGGCGCCCTCTGGACATTACCAAACTTCTGACAATCTTGGCACCCTTTAAAGTAATTGAAGCAATCTTCAAGAATCGTCGGCCAATAATACCCATTCCACCTAATCATCCACTTCATCTTGAACGCCGACAGATGTGCTCCACACACTCCTTCATGAATTTCGCCCATTAACTCTTTCGATTCTTTTGTACTAAGGCATCTGAGCAAAACTCCATCAATGGTCCGATAATACAATTCATCATCAAGGAGCACATATTTGGTAGCTTGAAACCTTAACCGCCTCTCAACCTTTCTAGACGGATTTCTCAAGTAATCGGCAATTTCCTTCCTCCAGTCATCGGCAATCGTTACCAATGTCATTACTCCTTGAATCGGTTGATACCCTGAAGCGTTCTATGATAATCGATTAGCCTATTCATTATGCAACCTGGGAATATGCTCGAGGTGGTACTCTTTGAATTCTTTTAATAACTGTAAACACCTCTCATGGTGTGCAATCAACACTTCACTTCGGCATTCATATACCCCAATCAATTGATTGATCACCAACATAGAGTCGCCAAAGACTTCGACGGCATCGACACACACTTCCCTGAGTAACTCCAACCCTTTTATTAAAGCCTGATACTCAGCCAGATTGTTTGTCGACGTAGCAACAATCGGCAACAAAACTTCATATTGCTGTCCTCGGGGTGAAATTAAGAGAACGCCGATACCTGCCCCTTCTTTGCACATAGACCCATCAAAGAACAAAGTCCAAGGAGCAATCTCTACAGAGTTTATCACATTGCAATGCTGAGTAACAAAATCGGCCATCACCTGACCCTTAACGGCCTTAGCCGACTCATACCTTAGATCAAATTCTGAAAGTGCTAGAATCCATTTGCCGATTCTCCCACTTAATATAGGCATCGACAGCATATACTTAACCACGTCATCTTTGCAGATAACAGTGCATTCGGCCGATAACAAATAATGTCTTAATTTTATGCAAGAGAAATATAAGCATAAACATAATCTTTCTATGGCCGAATACCTGGTTTCAGCATCTACCAGCCTTCTGCTCAAATAATATATCACACGTTCTTTCCCTTCAAATTCTTGGATTAAGGTTGATCCGATAACGCCATCATCGGCAGACAAATACAACCTGAAAGGCTTCCCGTGTTGAGGTGGAACTAAGACCGGAGGGTTTACTAAATATTTCTTGATCTCTTCCAAAGCTAACTCCTATTCTTCTTTCCATGTAAACTCTTGATCAGCTTTCAGCTTTAACAATGGGCTAAAAGACTTAATTTTACCAGACAAGATGGATATGAATCTCCTGATAAAATTAATTTTGTCAATCAAAGATTGCAGCTCAGTCTTATTGGTAGGAGCAACTACTTTGTTTATTGCATCAATAGATTTCCTGCCGATCTCTATACCTCTCTGATGTACCATGAAACCCAGAAATTGACCTGCCGATACTCCAAACGCACACTTATTAGGATTCATCTTTAACCCATGTTTCCTTGTGCATTCTAGGATCCTTCGTAAATCGGCAAGATGCTTCTCAAAATTTTCAGACTTGACCACCACATCATCAATATAGATTTCAACTATCGTGCCGATGTACTTATGAAAAATAAAATTCATTGCTCTCTGGTAAGTAGCACTGGCATTCTTCAAGCCAAAAGTCATTACAACCCACTCAAATAAACCGACATGACCTGGACATCTAAAAGCAGTCTTGGATATGTCTTCTTCAGCCATGAATATTTGATTATATCCAGCATTACCATCCATGAAACTAATGATTTGATGTCCAGCAGCAGCATCAACCAACAGATCGGCAACGGGCATCGAATAACCATCCATCGACGTAGCCTTATTGAGATTCCTGAAATCAATGCAAACACGTAGTTTTCCATTTTTCTTATACACAGGAACCACATTAGAAATCCATTCGGCATATCGGCATTGCCGAATAAATCCAGCTTCAATTAACTTTGTAATCTCAGCTTTAATGTCGGGTAAGATAATAGGGTTGCATCGGCGTGCTGGTTGCTGATAAGGTTGAAAATTAGACTTAATAGGTAACCGATGTTCAACTATTGATCGGTCCAAACCAGGCATCTCTGTATAATCCCAAGCAAAACAATCTTTGTATTTCTTTAATAAATCACTCAACTGTTGTTTACATTGGGAATCTAACTTAGCACTAATGAAAGTTGGCCTGGGCCTACTGCCATCGCCGATATCTATCTCTAGTAAATCATCAGCGGATGTGAACCCCTGTCCCAGTTTTCCATCATCGGCGAATCGATCCATTAAAACTCTTCTTCAGGACCGACTGCTTGGATCGGTGTAATGCGGTAATCGGCAACTTTGAGAAACTCCGTGTCCCAAGCTTCACCCGATATGCACCTGGTTTGCTCATAAGTTTCCGATTCTGCCGATGCAACAATTGACGGAGTTTCACTCCGAACGACTTCAATCTTGTCTCCAACCCATTGCACGAGGCTTTGGTGCATTGTAGAAGGAATGCAGCAATTAGCATAGATCCAATCCCTTCCTAGGAGCAAGTTGTAGGTGCCTTTGCCACTGATCACGAAAAACGTTGTCGGCAAAGTTTTACTGCCGATGGTTAATTCAACATATACGGCTCCCATAGCTGGTGACACATTGCCTTCAAAATCTTTGAGCTTCATGTCTGTCTTCACCATATCTTGGTCACCTTTCCCAAGTTTCCTGAACATGACATATGGCATTATATTGATTGATGCCCCTCCGTCCACCAGCATCTTTGTCATAGGCTGCCCATCTACTTTGCCTTTTACGAATAGAGCCCTTAGGTGTTGCCTTTCATCATCGGCAGGTTTCTCAAAGATAGCTGTCATCGGATCTAACACCAACTGTGCCATCTCAGCAGCTTCTTCCTCAGCATCGATAGGTGCCATGAATTCCATCGGCAATATCACGACCATATTGATTTCTGCCGATGGATCCCTATCCTTGCGCTTTGGCCTCCACTGCTTGACTGGAGACTTTTCCCTTGAGGGGTTTTCACTGTCATATAAATCTCCTTGGCATTCGCGCTGAATCCTTCTTTTCTGAGTCTTTGTCAAACCTTTGGGGCACCATTGAGGAAGCTTAGTTTTCCAAACAGGCTGGTACTGTTTTTCACCGCTTGTATCGGCACCACGTCTTATGTTTGGATCTCTAGAGAATATCTCCTCATCGGGTACTCTTGCATTGGCTATCTCTTCAAGCTCTTCTTGACAAATACGCTTGCCAAGCCTGTCATGTACGCTGAGCTTGCCCCCCAGCCGATCATGTGCTGATTCTTTCTTCTGATCGGCCCGCCATAGCCTGATGTCCGATCGTCAAAACAAGGTTTCTTTTCTGACCAATCGGCAGGGTAGTACCCATTGCACTCAGGACAATTATCGGCAATAGATAATTTAATACCTTCTTCCCAGCAATGAACGAAGAAGGGACACCTCCAATGGTCTTTATGCCGAAGCCACTCTTGACGCCTCTCTTCCTCCTGCCGCCGATATCGTTCTTCCTGCGATTGCCGATAATCTTGTCTTGGCCGCCTATGCGTGATTATAACACCAGGAGCCCTCTTGGCATTACTGCTTTCATCGGCAACTCTCTTGCCCTTTCTGTCATCGGCAAACTTCTTCACATCACGCTCAGCGACCTGATGGTCTGGATCCACCGATGCATTCTTCCTAGCAGCTTCCGATGTTAACACTTTAGTTTTTTCAGTAGTTTCCACCATGTTATTTGGAAACGGATGCTGGTCAATCTTCATCGGCTTCTGGGCTTTAGTATTTCCAAACGTGATTCGCCCAGATTCAATTTCTGATTGCAACTACTGCCTAAAGACTTTGCAATCATTGGTGCTGTGTGAAGTTGCATTGTGCCACTTGCAATACTTGATCCTTCTGAGCTCTTCGGCCGATGGAATTACCTGGTTAGGCGCCAGCTTGATCCGCCCTTCTTGAAGCAATAGATCAAACATCCTATCGGCCTTGGTAATGTCAAAGGTGAACCTCTCAGCTTCCTTCTGGCCAAACGAACAGGATACCGACTTCTTGTCCTTAACCCATTCAGCAGCGCCAATGCTCAGCTCTTCATCTGACTCAGAATCCTCTTCTTGCTCAATGAAGGCCACCTTCTTGTTCCAAGTCTTCCTGGGCTCAAAAGTTTTAACATCTTGATCGGCAATCCTCTGCACCAGATGACTTAGGCTTTTAAATTCTTGAGACGCATACTTATCTTTGATATGCGGCAGTAGTCCCTGGAAAGCCAAATCTGCTAGTTGCCGATCATCAAGTACCAGGCTGTAGCACTTGTTCTTTACGTCTCGCAGCCTCTGAACAAAGCTTTCCACCAATTCATCATTACGCTGCCTCAGCTTGACTAAATCGGTAAGCTTCTTCTCATGCACGCCAGCGAAGAAGTATTTATGAAACTGCCTCTCCAGATCGGCCCATGTGATTATAGAGTTCGGAGGCAGTGAAATGAACCACGTGAACGCCGATCCAGACAATGATGATGAGAACAATCTCACCCTTAGCTCTTCTCTGCTGGCAGCTTCTCCACACTGGATAATGAAGCAGTTGATGTGCTCCATCGTTGACGTGTCATCTTGGCCAGAGAACTTGGTAAAATCCGGCACCTTGTATCGATTTGGAAGAGCGATTAAATCGTATCCCGGAGGGTATGGCGTCCGATAAGAGTATGTGTTAACCTTGGGTTTAATGTCGAATTGTTCCTTCATCACTTCGGCAATCTTATCGGCCCAGTACGCATCTTGTTCTTGCTGACTCATTGGTTGGACGTTGACCGGCGGAGCCGGCTGATGCGCCCCTTCGGGTCTTGGTGGCAAAGCGCTTGAAGTAATTGGTGCATACGCAGTACCAGTCATCTGAACATTATGCATCGGCTGATTGGCCGATGGGTAGCTTTGCACACTCACTGGATTATGTTGTGGCATTACATTCATCGGTTGTTGTACCGATGCTCCACCTTGAGCGTTTGCCAAGTATTGATACCCGGGTTGTACCACCTGATGCTGAATTGGTGGCGGAGCAGTCCAACTAGGATTGTAAGTCATCGGCATATAATTCACCGATGGCTGATAGCTAACTGGAGTGTGTTGCTCCTGTATTCTGGAGCAATCAATAATTAGACTACCTTGAGGCCTTGGTACTCCAGCTTGAGGATTTGCCACAACCATAGGCTGACTCGTATTTGCAGGACCCTGCTACATCGGTAAAGAACTGGCTGATGGTAGCATTAGAGGCATTTTAGGTATCTCCACCTGAAGCTCTTCTGACGGCAATTGCATACTTGGAGCAGACGTAGCATAATGCATCATAAGATTCATCAGCTGCGAAAACATTGCCGATGCCATAGGACCGCTCCATGTTGTACTATTACCCTAGATTAGATTAGAATCAACAGATGGATTTGGAGGCATACCGTATCCCCACCAGTTGACGGGAGTTGGCTGACTCTTAGCTGCGGATCCTTATATTGTCGATGCTTCCATATCTGTATTCAACGGAGTGACGCTTGCAGGGCTCGATCTTGGTGGCGTAGCCACATCGGCAGACGGATCCACAGGAGTGGAAGACGCCATTGGAACTGCCGATGGGTTTATAGATGTCGATCCAGGTTGATGATACGCTGGACCAACATAACAGGGTGCATGTCCTCCCTTGAAAGATTGCATGACAGCATTGTATACAGTATTGGGCAGCAGATTGGAGTGGCTAACTAATGCTTGATTTAAAGTAGAATTAACCATCTCTTGCAATTTACCAGGATTGGCGTCGAAAGTGACCTGCCGCGGCAACGGAGGATCTTGCTTCTGGATGGCTTCGCCGCTCCTGCTTAGGCTGAAGGACTTCAGATATAATTGCTTGTACTCCTCCATAGCCCGCTCCATAGCCTGTTTTTGATCATCTTTCAGATCAGCCTCGGAGACTTCGATGACGTTCCTCGGATTGACGTCGATATGATCACCCATAGCAGATGTATAATTGGTCCCACCGGGTGTGCCAAAAGAGGTGTTGACACAAAAAGCATTAGGATCTGCGAACACCTCGGGCTTATACCCGAATTTGATGTCCAAAGGTGTGCCAGTCGATTTGACCAGTTAATCAACAAGGACGATAACTAGGACAAGATCTGAACGAGACAACGGCGATGCGCCCGGATGTCAAGGTTCAAACTCGATCAGGATAACTAGAGTAGAGCTGAACGAGACGACAGCGATGCGCTCGGACGTCAAGGTTCAGGTTGCTCAAAGGCGGAACTTGCAAGGGTTGATGGAGATCAAGGAGATGCAGCCCGTCGAGACTTGAAGAACTCGTAGGTAAACTAGATCTAATGCGATAAAAGTAGAATTGCTGGAAAAGTAAATAAGAATAATAGATTTGTTTGATATATGATTGTATTCACTTTTCACGTGGCCCTTGGGCACATATTTATACTCCCGTATGGGGAGTTGTACATGGATACGACTCATACCTTCCTAAACAAACACTCTATTCTTAGGGAAATAACTGACTCACGCAGGAGTCGGACCCAAATAATAATAATCTTTTCCTAAACAGACTCTTCTATTATTAAGGAAATAAAACGACTCGTACAAGAGTCGGACTCAAACTCCTATCACAATACTGGTATAATAACACTAGCTTCCTTATCTATCTTCTTCGACAAAACCTTCCATCGGCAGATTCATTTAATCCGCAACTTCCTTCCAACGCCATCGGAGTCTTCTACTGACATCAGTTTCCTTATTCCACTTCCATCGCAACGTCCTCTCATCGGCAATATGCTTCAATCGGTAACTCTTCACTCCTGAACCTGCTTTTACCAACCAAATTATCGGCAAAAATCGTCTAGTTTCCATCGGCAACAAACTTATCTCATTTGCAGCATTCACTCTCATCGGTAATCTCAACCGATGACCTTCTGATGCCGATAGAAAACGGCTACCGACCAGTGCAAGTCTTAGCTTATTTGACACATGCCGAAAAACGGTGTCAACAGATGTTACTGCACAACATAGTCCATCAACACAAAACCAGGTATGCAGGTATAGGCACGTATCTCTTTCAAAACTAAACATGGCACTGAACTAAACAACATATATAGTTGTCGTACTGGTCCTGAGCTAGCAAACAAATAGATTGGAGAATCTCATTCATCATTATTTGCCATGTCTTAGGATCATCACAATCCTCTAGAACGCTCTGTAGCAATTTGTGATATAATAACAATATAAGTAATAGTATTACAGAGGTAAATCCTCCAAATGGATGAGAATGAAGCATATAATTAGCATACCTGAATAACTCAGACAACCATATGGATGAGTGGGTGGCATTACAACTTGACCATAGAATGTTGAGACAATAAACTCGATTGCATGCTGAGGAATGCACTCTATGCATTTATGTATAAAATGGTTCCCATTCAGCGCATGACATGCCCCTTCAGCTCTGAAACCATTTTAGTCTACAATCCAAATCAATAACTTCTATAGCCTACACCAGGGGTAGATCTGCCACCCGAGCGGGGGGGCTCAAGCCCCCCTACCCCGATCACGCCATTGGAGCGCCCCTAGCCCCCCTAAAATTTTCAGCCATTAATCATAGGGAAGGAGGGGCTGGAGGTCTTCCCGACATAGGTGACGGAGGTTGAAGACGAGTTGCGTCCTTTCTTTCCCTCCTGAGTCATTATGTGAAAGACCATGTAGGTAGATATGTCTGTTCCACTTGCCACTTCCAGCCTATTAATAAGACCGAACCTTTTTTCTTCCTAATCCCCTCTCGTCGGATTCTTGTTCACGGAGTCGACTCGAGCGGACAGAGGGTGCCGCCGCTGGGTAGGGTTAGCACTGCGGGGAACGGGACGGCGGCTCGAGCCTCGAGGCTCTTGGCCACCGGCGGGCGGAAGCGGCGGGCACAAAGCGGAGAAGCCGGACCAGAAGACGCGAAGCGGAGCGGTGAGGGTGCGATTGCGTGAGGCCGAGCATAGCGGCTATGCAACTGTGCAAGCAGCAGTGGCCGCACGGCGTGGGCTGTGGGCGAGGCGGCGAGTGGCGTGCCAGTGTGGGCTGTGGGCGAGCGTCGTGGCTGCAGGAGCAGGTCGGCAGGCAGCAGGAAGCCGCAACTAGCAAGCAAGCAGCAAGCAGGTATATGTTTGTACTCTGTAGCTTATTTTTTTGTTTGCCTTCTAAACTTTCTAATTGTTCAAAACTTAGTTAAGATTTAATAAATTGCAGATTGTTCAAAATGTCCATAAGAACACTGCAGTGTGCATCCTGGAAATCAACCAAAGATACGCAGTGGAGTTTAGTCAATTCGATGTATTTGGTGATCCTGGAAATTGCATACCAATTGAAGAATATGCACATGAAATTAGAGATCAAGTAAGATGGGCATATGCTTTGAGAGGTCCAACCCAACCTCGTAATCTTACCTTTGCTCGTAAATGGAAAAGTGGGCAATGAAGATCATTTCAACAAACTTGGTTTGATGAGTTTGATTGGCTAGAGTATAGTGAGTCCAAGGATGCATCTTATTGCTTATATTGTTATCTTTTCTTTGATCCTGGAAAGCCTAAAAAAATTGGTAGTTCTATCTTTGCAAAGGATGGTTATGTTAACCGGAAAAAAGCTAAGGACACTTTTAATCAACATGTTGCTTGCAAAACTCACAATAATGCTAGGTTGAAGTGTGATGACTTTATGAACCAAAGAACAAATGTGGCTAGAAAATTTTATTTAATTAGCAAGGAGGAAGAGAAAAGATATGAGATTTGCTTGAACTCTTCTTTAGATGTAGCAAGATTTCTCATAATGCAAGGTGGTGCTTTTCGTGAACACAATGAGTTGTCTACTTCCAACAACGAGGGTACCTATAGAGAAATGGTTGATTGGTATAAAGATAAAGTTGAGATTGTTAAGGATGCCTATGATAAAGGTGTAAAAATGCTCAATGATATATCATCATATACAGAAGGACCTTACAAAAGCTTGTGCGGAGGGAGTCATGTCAGTGATTATGGATAAGATTGGAGATAAAAAATTCTATGTGTTGATTGATAAGTCTCGAGATGTATCAATTAAAGAACACATGGCTATAATTATGAGGTTAGTAGATGAGAGCTCTATTTTTGTACCTTAACTTTTACTCTTGTTTAATTGTACCTTAACTTTTACTTCTACTTTTGTAGGTTTGTGGATGATGAAGAGAAGGTGATGGAGAGGCTTCTTGGACTTCAGCATGTTGAGAGATGTGCAACTGTTACATTGAAAGAAGCTTTGGTCAATATGCTTAACAATCATAATCTACCAATATCTAGGCTTCGTGGGTAAGGTTATGATAGTGCTTCCAATATGCGAGGTGAATTTAATGGTGTGCAAAAATTGATTCAAAATGAAAATCCTTATGCTTTCTATGTGCATTGTTTTGTCCATCAATTGCAATTAGTGGTTGTTAATGTTGCAACTTCTAATCCGGCCATTGCAGATTTCTTTAACTATGTTCCTTTAATAATTAACACTGTCGGTGCATCTTGTATGAGAAAGGATGTCTTGCTTGCAAAACATCATGATGTGTTGTTAGAAAAGTTAGAGAGTGGGGAGATTATCACTGGAAAATGTTTGAACCAGGAATGTAGCCTAGCAAGACCTGGAGATACTAGATGGGGTTCACATCTTAAAACTTTACTTTGTATTTTGGTGATGTGGGAAGCTATCATAGACATTCTTTAAATAGTAAAGAAAGATTCTATTAAACCAACAAGTAATGGTGGAGCATTTGGTTTAATTAGTAAAAGTTTGTCATGTCACGTGCTTTACAAAGGAAGGATCAATACTTTGTTGAGGCAATGCATTTGATCATAGATGTGAAAGAGCAGTTGCAAGATATGAGGGACAATGGTTGGGATCCATTATTCAAAAAAGTGAAAACATTCTCTGATAAGAATGAAATTGAAGTGGTAGATATGGATAAGGAAATAAATGCTAGAGGGACATCTGCACGTAGAAAGCAAAAGTTAACAATCATGCACTTCTACCATGTTGAGGTTTTCCTTGCTGCCATAGATGCTAATTTTGATGTCGATAAGCTTCTGAGACTTGCTGAAATTTATGTTGTGGATTTTGATGTTGGTGACCTTCTTTGTTTGCCAAATCAACTTAGACGCTTTCTCAGTCATGCTAGAAGAACTCAAGACTTTCTTGGATGTAAAAAGCTTGAAAAGGTTGCTAAAATTATGATCAAGACCAAAAATGAACACATCTTATTAATTGGTGTATCGGCTCATTGAATTAACAGTAATTCTTCCGGTGGCAACAGCTTCAGTTGAGAGGATATTTTCTGCTATGTCTATTGTAAAGACAGATTTGCGTAACAAAATGGGTGATGAATGGCTCAATGACTTAATGATATGCTACAGTGAGAAGGAGATATTTAGAAGCATCAAGAATGACCAAATCATAAAACGATTTGAAGACATGAAAACCTAGCGTATGTTAGTGCCTTGGAGCAATTTAGTGGTATGATATATCATATATGTTCTTTTCTACCTTTAAAACTTTAAAGTTAAATACTTGAAATTTGTTTCACTAATTTATTTGTTTTTCTTGTATATAGATTGCTTCTAACATTTCATGAAGAATTGGCAGCCGGCAGCGGGAATGCGTCGTCATCGATCGATCTTATTGGCTAGATATAAAATTGTATCTTTTACTTCTTATGTGTTTTATGATGCACTTTTGATTTCTTTTCTAAGTTATCATGTAAAAAGATTAGAACTGTTATATGTTAGCTTTGTATAGGATATAATTAAGTTAAGTTAGTTGACCTCTCTTCGGTCCAGCCCCCCCTAAATATTTTTTCTAGATCCACCACTGGCCTGCACATATATCATCAATAGTGTCAGAAACATGTCACTCGCTACTACTTTTCAGCCAATTATGTAAAATTCTAGAGGTGCAAGGGTTAAGCAATTGTATAAGCCCATATAAAATGCATGGAATTATGGCTGCCACCAATTATACAACATTAACTTCTCATAGTATAGTGGTATGTTTCATGTGTTTTCATACTAATTTGTTTTATAATCAGGAGAAAACTATGGACCAACAGCATACCAAATCTGTAAGCTAAATGACTGATCACTCAGAAGCAACAGTATAAATTATTGTGCAAAGTAAAATTATTGGAGCCATCGACACACTTGCAAGTTACAAAAAACAACAAAGCTCTACTTATTGAATAGACATGAAAAACAAAAATTATATATTGGTATTTGTTGGTATCAAAACACATAGTTTATCCTCTTACCATAGGATGATCAATTAACATAACACAAGGATCATCGATGGCATTCATTGCTTGGGAGCTGCCCATACGGCCATGCACCAACTTGACCTATTGCACGGACTTAAGATTTTACCCCAAAAAAAACTCACATTTCATGTTAAAAGCGTCAGAATATTTGCAGGATGGTCAGGGCTGGGTGCTGCAGCATCTCCCTCAAGAGGGCGGACTGTTGGATCCCGGCGAAGCTTACGTCGAGCCACTCAGGATGGCACTCCGGGTGGTTCTACCTGAGGAACGACGACGGCCTTTTCCCCGCCTACACCGGGAGGACAGTCAACTTGAGGCCCGACCACTGGAGGTACGGCATCGAGTAGAAGAAGCAGAAGCGTCTCGACCACTTGTTTGAGGCGATTGCCCGTCTAAAGAAAGCGGGGCTTATGGCGGCCATCGTGCCGTCGGCGTTTCATCAGCGGCGAGTCGTACCGCTGATGGTCCGCCCACTACACCTCGACAAGATGCGGCCGGGGGCAGACCTCACGGGGTGTCGCCTCGTGGAGGACGAGGTGCCCCTCGAGAGGGTGGTCCACCGAGTACAGACCTCCTTCGCCGGCGCGTTCGAGGTGGAGAACGTCGCCAGCGTCCCCATGATGCCAGACCAGGGCCACGTCCAGCTGGTACGACCTCTTCCTCTGTCAATGCCCCCTTGTTTGTCTTATTTGTCCCCTTTTGCCCGTTTTCTTACCACGCCTCGCGTTCCTCAGGGGAACGTCGTTTACCGGAAGTCGCTGCCGCCGGTGAAGGAGAGGAACGACTCCCAGGTGAGACGCTTTCAAGCCGAGCAGGACAAAAGGAACAAGGATAAGGCCAAGAAGGATAAGGGCATAAGGGCCCGAGAGAAAGAGGAACGTGAGCAACGCCGGTCGCGGCAAAGGCAGCCCAACCTCCCCGAGGAGGAGTCCCCTTCGGAGGAGGATGAGGATGAGGAGACAAGTAGTGGCGAGGTTGTTGGCGGCAGGCATAGTGGTGTAGGGTTGTGACCATTACTTTGGTCCTGACGGATATTGTTCTTTGTGCAGGAAGAGGAGCCGGAGCAGGAGGAGCAGGTCGAGCCACGCAGAGGGCTCGAGGAAGACAGAGCGATGCCTGGGCGCCCAGGGTCGACGTCGAGGTCGGCCCCGACCGCCCGGATCGAACCGGAGAGCAAGCGCCCTGCGGCCTCTCAGGGCAAAGGGGTGCGACGAATGCGCAGCCGCTCGTCGTAGTCCCCGTCAAGGGGTGGGTCGAGCACGTAGCCGGTGCCTGCTCAGTCGAGCGCACGGGCCTCGAGTCTGTCGACCCAGGAGGAGACCAGGACGGCGGCGAAGAAGACGTCGTCGGCCCCTGCCAAGGTCACGGCCCTGGGAGCAGCCTCGACCCCCGGTGGAGGAAAAGGCAGCTCCCGGGTGTCGGCCCGAAGCCCACGAGCGGTTCGAGGTCCGTCGGCCGGACCCCCCTGATCCCGATAGGGTAAGCTCTTTTCCTTCTGGTCCTGAACTCCCTTCCGCTTGGGTTGCAACTTGCGCTAACCGTGGCGCACGCGTTCCTTTTTCAGGGTGAAGCGTTCGCGGGAGGACGCGTTCGCTGGAGGACGCGACCCCCACCCCGGCCAAGAGGCTGAAGGCGGAGGCCGCGGCCAAGATGGTCGCTGGAGCCAGCCATGCTGCCCCGTCCCCCTCGACCCTCGCCCCGGTTGAGGCGTGGGTCGCCAAGGCACGGGAGGCGATAGGGCGCGAGCAGGCGCAGTCTGCCGCTGAGCGGGCTCGAGCAGAGGAAGAGGCGGGTCGACCCGTCGCATCGACAAGGTCCGCTGGAGTGGCGGTCGAGCCCGTGCTCACCGCCCGTCGGAGGGGGTACGCCAGCAGCCTCGGAAGGCATGGAGCCGGCGTCGACGATGGTCGTGATTGAGGGGGTTGATCCCCAAGCCATCATAGAGATGGAGGTGGTCGACTTGACCTCCACCGGCGAGGAAGAGACGCTGGAGCGCCCGGCGCCGATGCGGTGGCCTGAGAACGTTGCGTCGTGGGAGGCGCGTCAGCAGCGCGAGCGCTAGGAGAAGGCGCGGCAAGAGGAGGGAGTGATTGTCGCTGCGTCGGTGGTGCCGCCGTCGGTAGAGACCCTCGTCGAGGGGGCCTCGGCGTCGCCGGCGGCGGGGACGGCGATGACGACGGAGCTGGCAGAGATGGCGGTGGTGACGACCCCCCGGTCGGAGCCGAAGGGGCCTGTCGAGGCACTGCAAGGACGCAGCGCGGCGGACGTGACGATGTCCGAGGCGGCTGCTCGGCCTGTCGTCGAGGTCGGGCAACTGTCTGCTCGAGGTGCTCCGCCCCCTGGCTCGGTCGACGTGGAGGGAGGGGACCGCGGTGAGCCTGCGACATTGGGTGCTAACGTGTGTTTCTTCACCACGCAGGGTTATTCTCATAGCGGAGACCTCTTCCGCCTAGAGGCGATGACCCAGAGGGGCCGGCGGCGGCCCTGCAAGATGACTCTGAGGCCAGGAGTGCCCGGCTCGAGGGGGCGGCCTCCTTCCCCACTCTGGCAGAGCGGGTGATGCTCCACGGGGGTGACCTCGAGATGCGCCAGGGCATCATGCGGGAGGTCAAGGAGAGGATCGACCGCCGCAGCAAGTTCTAGGGGCAGGAGCCCCTCGAGCTGGCCGACCCCCAAGATCTAGGGTGCACCTTCTTCAAGCTCGATGATCAAGCCGAGCTCGGGGAGTGGGAGCACCTAGAGGAGTTCCGGGCATGGCTTGCCCATGTGGTACGCGTGTCGGCGGAGGTTGCTTCCGCGGATTTGTACCGGGGGATGGAAGTAAGCCTCGTTTTCTCTCTGATCTTGCTTGGGTCACTTTGCTATTCTTTTCTGATGGCCTTCCTTTTTATCCCTGTCAGGTGTTGAGGGCAAGGTCGTACGATAAGTCCCAATTCATCCTCCGGGCGCAGGAGCAGCTCCCCACCCTCCGCGCACCGCTGGAGAGGGCGGAGGTCGAGGCTGCCGAGGCGAGGGGCGAGGTGGCCACCGCGCGGGGGGAGGTCGAGGCTGCTCGGGAGGAGGCCTCTTCCTCATGGTCGAGGGCTGAAGCCGCCCTCAAAGAGGTCGCCGAGGCTGGGCAGGAACGGGACGCCGCCCGGGAGGCCCAGCGTAAGGCTGAGGAGGAGGCCGCCGCGCTGAGGGAGGAACTGGTCCAGGCAACGGGTCGTGCCCGGCTGCTCGAGGGCGAGTTGGTGGAGGTGGCCACCAACCGCACCTCTCTCGAGGAGCAGGTCTGGGCGCTGCAGTCGGGCGTCGAGGCCGTCTCCCAGGACTACGACGCGCTGAACGTCCGGATCGCCATCCTGGAGGAGGACGTGGCTGCCAAGGCGAGGGCCCTCGAGGGCACCGGTAAGCTCATCGAGGAGCTCCGGGCTGAGAAGAGTGACAAAGCCGCGGATCTCGCTGATGCCCGCCGCCGACTCCAGGAGGTCGAGCAGGCCTACATCACCCTAGACACGCACGCCCAAGGTGAGCTTTCTAGCGCTATTGCTGAGCTTGCTCGGTCTCTACCCTTCCCCTGTTTTTGGTTTTGACGGAGTTCCTTGTTTGTTTCGGCAGCCCTCGAGGAAGATAAGGCTCGAGCCCATGAGGATCTGGGTAGCCTCCAGAGCCTCCACTGGGCGGAAGCGGCCCTGAACGAGAGGCTCGAGGGCGCCATCTCCGCCTTCTGCGACGATATGGGGGTCGAGCCGGAGCCGGCGGTCGAAAGCGACGTGCGAGGAGACTCCCTCCTGCGCCGCTTCTACTCCATGACCCGAGCAGTGACGGAGCAAGTCCATGCTGCTCTACACGTGGGCGTGAAGCGGGCGCTCGTGGTCGTCCGCTCGGGCTACTCCTACGACCTCGACGTCGTCGCTCGTGGGTTCGTCGTCGACCCGGAGCTGAGCAACGAGGCTAACGTGGCGAGATGCCATGAGCTAATCGAGGCCGCAGAGGTGCCCGGAGGCGAGCTGGCGAAGCTCTTCGAGCCTGAAGTGCTCCCCTCGGCGGATGGAGATGGCGGTGGCCACAATTGAGGCCTGTGAGCCGAATCTGGACAAGAAGGTCCATGTAATAGATTAGTTTTGTGACAATTTGATGTCGAGCCCCTAGGGGCTTCAGAACTTTAATGCATTTTATTCGGGATGCATCTGGGTGTTTTTATTTCTCGAGCCGTCTCAGTTTCTCTTTGCCTGAGTTGTCGCTCTTAGACTAAGTGTTCGACGCGCGCTCGTATCCCTCGAGGGGGGAGCGAGTGGGGGTACCATAGCCCTGAGGCGTAGGAGAGTCCCCGGCTCGACGGCCCTCGACCCTTAGGGAGTTCGAGGCGTTTTTACTTAGCTAAGAAGCATACTTAGGGCAAAGGTGGAAAGAGAAGTGCTGAGTTTTGAAAAAACGTTCAAGTTTTTTAAGGACTTAGGAGGGGGGTTCCCCCCCTGTCAGCCCCCGAGGGAGGCTTGACTTTGCAGCAGCAGAGTCGAGGCTACCTCAGAATTATGAACGAACGTGAAATGTATTTCGAGAACATTTTATTCATTCATGATGAGATAAATGTACATAATGCGTAAGATGTACGAGGCCTCGAGGCCTTAGGGGTAGAAGCGACGTAGTTGTTCGATGTTCCATGCGTTGGTGAGGATCTCGCCCTTGCTGTTCTTCAGCTTGTAAGTCCCTGGCTTTAGCACCTCTGCCACGATGAAGGGTCCTTCCCAAGGTGGCGTCAACTTGTGACGCCCCTTGTTGCCTTGTCGGCGGCGCAATACAAGGTTGCCGACGTCGAGGTCCCTTTTGCGTATGTGCTTGTCGTGGTAGCGCCGTAGCGTCTGCTGGTACCTTGCTGACTTGAAGACGGTCGTGTCCCGGGCTTCCTCGAGCTGCTCGAGGGAGTCCTCTCGGGCTGCTGCGTTGGCTTGCTCATTGTAGGCCTTTAATCGAGGGGACCCGTACTCGAGGTCAGTGGGGAGGACGGCCTCGGACCCGTAGACCAAGAAGAACCGGGAGAACCCTGTAGCTCGACTTGGCGTCATTCTGAGACTCCATAGGACAGAGGGCAGCTCATCGACCCATCTCTTGCCATGTTTGTTTAGCCGGTCGACGATCCTTGGCTTGAGGCCCTGCAAAACCATACCATTGGCGCGCTCGACCTAGTTGTTAGTTCGAGGGTGGGTGACTGCGGACCAGTTCACCTTGATGTTGTGGTGGTCACAAAAGTCCAAGAACTTTTGGCCGGTGAACTGCGTGCCATTGTCAGTGATGATGACATTGGGGACCCCGAAGCGATGGATAATGTCTGTGAAGAACAGCACAGCTTGTCGGGATTGGATGTTGGCGATGGGTCGAGCCTCGATCCATTTCGATAACTTGTCTATGGCCACGAGGAGGTGGGTGTGGCCACCTTTTGTTTTCTTCAGGGGGCCGACCATGTCGAGCCCCCATACTGCGAATGGCCAAGTTATGGGTATCATCTGAAGAGCTTGGGCGGGCAGGTGGATCTGCCTGGCGTAGAATTGGCATCCCTTGCAAGATCGAACAAGTTTGGTAGCATCGGCGACGGCTGTCGGCCAGTAGAAGCCTTGTCAAAAGGCGCTTCCTACCAGGGTTCTCGGCGCCGCGTGGTGGCCGCAAGCCCCTGAGTGTAGGTCCTTCAGTAGTGCCCTCCCCTCCTCGAGGGTGAGGCAACGTTGAAGTACACCGGTAGGGCTGCGTCGATACAGCTCGCGGCCATCCCCATACAAGACGTAGGTTTTGGCGCGTCGGGCTATGCGTCGGGCTTCGGTGCGGTCCTCTGGGAGCTCGCCCCGTATCAGATACTCGAGGTAGGGTGTGCGCCAGTCCATCAAAGGGGTTAGTGTTGCGGTTGTTTCATCGATCTCCATGACCTCTCCTCCGTTCGAGGGAAGATCGGTCGAGGAGGAAGGGTCGACCCCTTGCTCGAGGGCGGGAGCACCCGAGCCTAGGTCGACGGACGGCTTGTGAAGGTCCCTCGAGAAGACGTCGGGAGGGACTGTACCTCGAGTGGATGCGGTTTTGGCTAGCTTGTTAGTGGCTTTGTTGTACCGGCGGGCGACGTGGTTGAGCTCAAGGCCGTAGAATTTGTCCTCGAGTTTTCGGACCTCCTTGCAGTAGGCTTCCATCTTGGGGCCGTGGCAGCTCGAGGCCTTCATCACCTGGTCAATTACAAGCTGCGAGTCCCCTCAAATATCGAGGCGTCGAACCCCGAGCTCGATGGCGATGCGCAGACCGTTGATGAGGGCCACGTACTCGGCTACGTTGTTGGAGGCGGGGAAGTGGAGGCGGATGACGTAGCGCATGTGAACCCCTGAGAGAGATATGAACAACCGTCCGGCGCCTGCCCCCGTCTTCATCAGCGACCCGTTGAAGTACATGGTCCAGAGCTCGGCCTAAACCTGCGCCGGGGGTATTTGAGTATCGGTCCATTCTGCAATGAAGTTTGCCAATACCTGAGACTTGACGGCCTTCCGAGGGGCGTAGGAGAGAGTTTCCCCCATGAGCTCGGCCGACCACTTGGTGATTCTCCCAGACGCCTCCTGGTTCTAGATTATCTCCCCGAGGGGGAAAGACGAGACCACAATAACCGGGTGGCCCAGGAAATAGTGTTGGAGCTTGCGCCGAGTAAGGACGATGGCATACAACAGCTTCTGAATGTGGGGGTATCTCATTTTGGTCTCGGAAAGTACCTCGCTCACGAAATAGACGGACCTCTGAACCAGCAGGGCATGTCCCTCTTCTGCCCTCTCGACTACTATGGCAGCGCTGACTACCTGTGTAGTTGCTGCAACATAGAGCAAGAGGGGCTCGGCTGGGCTCGGGGGCACCAAGATAGGTGGCGAGGTGAGTAAGGCTTTAAGTTTGGAGAGCGACTCCTCAGCCTCGATGGTCCACGTGAAGTGTTCTATTTTCTAAAGGAGGTGATAAAGGGGGAGGGCTTTTTCCCCGAGCCGTGAGATGAACCGGCTGAGGGCGGCGAGGCACCCTGTGACCCTTTGTACGCCCTTAAGATCGTTGATCGGGCCCATCCTAGTGATTGTGGTTACCTTCTCAGGGTTGGCCTTGATCCCGTGTTGGGAAACTATGTACCCTAGGAGCATGCCTCGAGGGACCCCGAAGACACACTTCTCTGGGTTTAGCTTTATGTGATTTTCCCTAAGGCACCCAAACACGATCTCAAGGTCCCCGACTAGGTTCTCGACTTTCTTGGATTTAACCACGATGTCATCGACGTAGGCCTCGACGGCTGGCCCTATATGTTTTCCAAAGACATGGAGCATGCATCGTTGATATGTGGCCCCGGCGTTTTGCAAACCGAAGGGCATAGTGAGGTAGCAAAACATGCCAAAGGGGGTGATAAAGGAAGTCGTGAGCTGATCGGACTCCTTCATCTTTATTTGGTGATAGCCAGAATACGCATCAAGAAAGCAGAGAGTTTCACATCCCGAAGTGGAATCTACTATTTGATCAATACGTGGTAATGGAAAAGGAACCTTAGGACATGTTTTATTTAAACTAGTGTAGTCTACGCACATTCTATCCTTTCCATTCTTTTTCTTGACAAGTACAGGATTTGCTAACCACTCGGGATGATGTACCTCCTTGATAAATCCGGCCTTCAAAAGCTTGTCGACCTCCTCCCCGATGATTCTACGCTTCTCCTCGTCGAAGCGGCGCAGCCGTTGCTTCACCGGTTTGGATCCGGCCCGGATGTCCAAGGAGTGCTCGGCGACATCCCTCGGAATGCCCGGCATATCCGAGGGACTCCACGCAAACACGTCAGCATTCGTGCGGAGAAATTCGACGAGCACGGCTTCCTATTTGGGCTCGAGGGTGGCGCTGACCGTCAGCGCCTTCCCATTCGTGTGGCCGGGGTCGAGCGGGATGGTCTTGGTGTCCTCCGTAGGCTTGAAGTTGCCGGCGTGCCGCTTGGGGTCGGGAATCTCCTAGAAGAAGTCGTCGAGGGCCGCAAGGAGGGCGGACTCCTCGACCGCCTCGGCGTTTTCCACGCACTCGACGTCGCAGTCGTAAGCATGCTCGTAGGAGGTGTCGATGGTGATGACTCCCTTGGGCCCTGGCATCTTCAGCTTGAGGTAGGTGTAGTTTGATATCGCCATGAACTTGGCATACCCAAGTCGACCGATGACGGCGTGGTAGGTATCGTGGAATGCGACCACCTCGAAGGTTAGATCTTCCTTCCGGAAGTTCGAGGGGGGTACCGAAGCAGACGGGTAGCTTGACGCGGCCGATCGGGAGTGCTTTCTTTCCTGGGGTGATCCCGTGGAATCCCCCCGCGCTGGGCAGGAGCGTGGTCCTCAGGATTCCCAGGAGGTCGAGGGTCTCGGCGTAGATGATGTTGAGGCTGCTTCCCCCATCCATGAGTACCTTGGAAAGGCGGGTGTTGAGTATGATGGGGTCGACGACGAGTGGGTAGACCCCTGCGTTGGGGACATGCTCGGGATGGTCGTCCCGATCAAAGGTGATCGGCACGTGTGACCAGTCGAGGTATCGAGGGGCCTGAGCTCGAACGGAGAAGACCTCCCGACGCTCACTCTTGCACTGACGCGTGCTGAGTCGGGTCGAGGGTCCCTCGAAGATCATGAAACAGTCGAAGATCTCCGGGAAGCCCCCGTTCTTGCCATCGCCCCCGTCTTGTGGGTCCTCCTTCTGGTCGTCTTTCTTGAGGCCGAGGGAGTAGAAGTGCTTCTTGAGCATGCGACAGTCCTCGAGGCTGTGGTTGGCTGGTCCCTTGTGATAGGGGCAGGGCTCTTTCAGCATTTTGTCGAAGACGCCCCCCTCGAGAGGGGGGACCTCGAGGCTTCTTCTTGTCTGTCGCAGCGACAAGATCGTCAGGATCGACGTCGCGTCGACCCGGCTGGTTCTTCTTCTTGTTGTTGTTGTTATTGTTCCTCTTGGGCCCATTATTCGAGCCCCGGGGCTCGTCCGCCTTGGCCTTCCCCTTGTCTGGGGATGCATAGAAGAACGCGCCAACGGCTTCCTCGTCGGCTACATAGTTGGCGACGATGTCCATAAGCTCGTTGGCAGTCTTGGGGGTGTTCCGTCCCAGCTCCCGCACCAGCTCCTTGCAGGTTGTCCCGGCGACGAACGCCGTGATGACGTCGTGATCGGAGATGTGGGTTAGCTCAGTACGTTGCTTGGAGAACCGTCGGGTGAAGTCACGGAGGGTTTTCCCCTGGCTTCTGCTTGCAGCTGCGGAGATCCCAGGAGTTTCCTGGCCGCACGTAGGTGCCTTTGAAGTTCCCCTCGAAGATCCTGACCAGGTCGGGCCAGCCACGGACCATATTCGGGGGGAGTTACTCGAGCCATCTTCGAGCGGTGTCGGAGAGGAAGAGCGGGAGTTGTCGAATGATGACGTGGTCATTGTCGGCTCCTCCTAGCTGACATGCCAGCCTGAAATCAACAACCAGAGCTTCGGCTTGGTTTCGCCGTTGTACTTGACCAGGCTGGTGGGTGGACGGAAACGAACAGGCAAGGCGGTTTGCCGGATCGCCTTGCTGAAGACTCGCTGCCCTGGTGGTTCCGGGGATCGACGTCGATCCTTGTCGCTGTCGTAGCGCCCACCTCGATGAGCACTGTACCTCGAGCCTCAGCGTCACCGTGTCGGCGTCGTTTGTTGTCATTGATGTCGTGTCGCGCGTCACGTGGTTGTCGATTGTCGAGGGTGCGGTCTCGAACTGGTTGTCGCTCCGCCCCGCCTTCGGGCGCATTGTCTTGGTGGACAGATACCTCTCGATCTAGTCGAGGGGGCACGTCCCGCCGCTCGGAAGCAGCTCCTCTGCGCCTCGAGGCCGAGCTCTCCGCCTGCTGTACGACAGCGATTTGGAGGAGCCCCTGGATTTCATCTCTAATGCGTTGCGCCTAGGGCGTCGATGGTGTCGGCATGTCGCGGAGCAGCATCGCGGCTGCCACGACATTCTGGCTAGTACGGTTCTAGACGTGGCGCTCGTTTGCCCCTTCATTGACGATCTGTCGATGGACGTCCTGAGCCCGCTCGCAGGCTCCTCCACCTGGTGGTCGCACATGATCTCGCTCGAGGGCCTGCTCGACCTGTTGGAGTCGTAGGCGCTCCTCCTCGAGCTTGGCGAGCAGCTCTCGGACTTGCAAGATTTGGGCGTCCCAGGGTGGATCGGCTTTGTGTGGAACCGGGGGGCGATGTCTCGCGCCGGGGTAGCGTTGCCCCCTCCTCCTTCATCTGTGGCCGCGGCGTCGTTGATGTCGTCCTGGGAGTCGACCGGATCGATGAGGTGGAAGCACTCCCGCGTGGGATCGTAATCCTCATCGGGGGAGTCTGAGTCGGGGTAGCCGTGGTAGAAGTTGGGGAAAGATCCCCTGCGCTCCTCCTCCAGCCGTCGTCGTAACGTGCCCCGGGTGTGATACCCTAGGGCCGGGGCTCGTCGTGGCTCCGGGCGCTCGTCCGGTGGAGGGGTGGTGACGAGGTTGATCGTCGCACGTAGCAGGTTACCTGGGGACCCGTAACGTGCGTGCATCTGCGGGCCTACAAAAGCAAAAAAGAGCCTAGCGCTGTTGTAGAGCCCGTACGGAAGCAGGTTGCGCGGCGGCATGGCCAAGTACGTCGGAGAGGCCACAAGGATACTCCGAGATGACGGTATGGCAAAGCCAAGGTCAGACCCGGCGAGGTACCCGCCCCCGACCCGCAAGCATGGGTCAAACAGGCTCCCGAAGGGAGTAACTGTGTCACCAGCTGAGGCCGGGGAGATGCCACTACCTGAGAGTAGAACCATGTCGTGGTCGTGGCCCGTGGACATGAACTCTAGGCTCCCGAACCAGATGATGGTGGCGAATGGAAGTGATGGGATCGTGGAATCCATCTGGGAGAGTAGTTCGGAGTTGATCGACACGCAAAGCCCCCCTACCTGGCGCGCCAACTGTGGTGTTATGACTCAGGGGGTCAAGACCACCAACTAGTAAATTTGTATATTGCGTGCTCCCTCTCCCAGACGTGATGCAAGAAGAACACAAGATTTATCCTGGTTCGGGCAAAAAAGGCCCTACGTCCAGCGGGGGAGGATGGATTGTATTATCTTGCACCGAAGTGCTCGTACAGGGGGGTACAAGCTAGTTTACACGGGGGTGCTCAGGATGAGCTGAGGCCTAGGACTAGCAGGGCTACCCTAGGTGGTCGGTTGGTGGATTGCTTGAGATGTTGATCAAGCAGGTAAGAAGTGGTGTTGCGAGGTGGGCGGATGTCCGATGATCTGACCCTCCGCTTGGCTTGGAGGTGGAGTTCTGTGTCTCTCTGTGTCGTCTCCCCCTCTCTATTATCCCAGCGTCCCCTTTTATAGGCCAAGGGGAGGCTTAGGGTTACAGGAACCTAGTACGTATCGGAATGGGAGACATGTCCGTGTGTCATGCCTGCGACGAGACGTCGATCGCTGTAGCGGCATGTTCCTTCTGTACTTCCGATGTTTCAGGGCATGGCGATGTCAGACTGGACACCGTCGTACAACATGGCGCAGTACGGTTGGCCTTCTGTAGATGGGTACGAGCCCACAGTTGACGCAGGACGGACTGGACGGGAGCCATGCCAGAGTGGTTGGAGACGATAGTCGAGCCCCTGGTCGAGGGGGGTCGAGGCCAGCGTGACCCTGTCATATCCCTGAAGACACGGTCGAGGGTTGTCCTGTTCATGGCTCGAGGGGGTGCCTCTGGATTCCGTACCTGCGATGTGGCTACAGCGGCCGCACGGTTGACGGAGGTCCCGGGCATGGGCGGCGAGTTGATGGATTTGACTGTGGTAGTGGGCGCCCATGGCGTTAGGCGGGGGCAGATAGGCGCATTGGATCCCCTTTACCCCATACCGGGAGCAGGTAAGTCGATCGAGCTTCCTTCTCAGGGGTCGAGGTTTGGGGTCGTTCCCTCGACCCCCGTCCGTCGGTTGAGGTCGAGGCGGAGGGGTCGTTCGTTCGACCTCTGTCCGTCAGTCGAGGTAGAGACGGAGGGGTCGTTCGTTCGACCCCTGTCCGTCAGTCGAGGTAGAGGCGAAGGGGTATCCTGCCTTCTGTGTTTCCCGCAATGGACCGGCCCACGATTGGTCACTGTTGCCGGTGAGAAAGGCCTTTTGGTGATGGGCCTTCCTCCATTGACTTGAACGGCTAATCGAATCCTGCCTTAAAAATAGTTGCTATGTTGAGCTTTAGATTATCACACGTTTAGGGTACCCCTTACCTTTGTACCCGACAACTCCTGCAACAACCGTCCGGATTGACCATGACAGATGACAGTATGTTGTACAACAGGACATGCACCATCCCAATCTCTCCCTTGTTTAATTTTCAAACGAAAACAAGGGCAAGGGAGGTCTCAAAGACTGCAACATTGCAAAACAAGAAAATGTCTACCACAAAACACCTCAAGAACAAAAATTATATGTTTATCGGGGGTGAAAATTGATATTAAAAAATTCAGACATCAGGGATCTGGATTACATGAGACTCAACCATTAGCACAAGAAATGAACAAAGTCACATTACATACCAAACAGTTCAGAAAAGCTGATACTAATAACTTCAGCTTAACTGTGAAAATGAAGGCAGGCTAGTGCGCCTCAGCTTTATGTTACAACAAAGGCCAGATAGACAACAGGAAGCCACAGCAGCTATACCAAGAGATGAAACAGGGTGTGCTGATGGCCTTCAGCTTCTTTTTTTTACTTTTCTTTTAGACAGACAGCTAACAGCTTACTTTCTCCTCACTCTAAGAGCTAAGTTTAATTTGTACAGCAGCAGAGTAACTGACATGCTTCTCACTCCTTCCATCTTCCTCTTTACAGCAGCCTTCGGATCGATCGGACTCGCACGCATCACTCCTCCCTTGATTCCGCCGCATGCATATGGTGGGGATCTTTCTGCTACAGGATTAATGTACACTCTTCCGCGCAAACATACAGTATTTATTTTTCCGGTGAGGCCTAAAGCGGCCTTCATATAAGGTTTTAGTAGAGAAAAAAATGTGAGTGCAAACCTAGCAACTGTTAGCTGTACAACTAGAGAGTTTGCCTTTTAGGCGGCGGTGCATGCTGGTTGAAGCCCAAGGCGCTTCTCTGTGAGCACAACAACATATACATCATTATTAGCGCCTAAACACAGACAGGCACACAATGTCAAATCCTGGAGCCATAAAAGATAGAACATGTATATATACCTCCAGCAGCAACAAGCTTCTCTACACGGGCTACTATGTGTTTCCCGTAAGTGTACTTCTTGAGGGTGTTCAGGTGTGTCTTTATCCTTGTTAGGATCATCTCTCTCTGCTGATCGTCACAAGTTTCTAACACCTTCTGCACCACATAATTTGCAAACTGGTCTTTCATCATTACCTAGCAACCACAGTGCAACCCATATTTTATCAGTAAAGAACCTGAACACAGATTAGCCAGTTATTGAGTGAACAAACATTTGGCCAGTTCTGCTTAAATAAAAACAATTTATACAGAAAAAGAAAAGATAGAAATGTCACCATACCTCAAGAGGTTCACTTTCGCTAGTGGATGATCCAAGCATCTCACCAATCAGAACCTGACGCTCTACAGGATTTCCAAACGACAAACACTTCTCAATGACATTTGAGGCAAACTTTTGCTGGCTCATTTGCACAATTTGGCCAATTAGCTTCTCAATAATAGCCGATCTCTCATGGGGTTTGCCATGTTCCAGAACATGCTGTAGAGTTCAGCAAGTCACTAGTAAGAAATAAAATCAAGAAACTAAACACCTAGCACAAATAAATCAAAGTAGGTCCCAAAGATCTCAGAATCATGACTAAGCATATGGCAATGGTTCTGGCACGCTGTAAGGGCAACATTTGACTCTGAATCAATGTGGTATCCTAAAGCAAGATTATTATGTGCACTGCTTACAGCAGGGGGAAAATAACCCATTGGAATGTCTGCAGCCGAGCATTTCAAGTTTTGGTAACAAAACCAATTTTTCATTTATTAATATTCTACAAAAATATATCCACAGAATTATCCCCAGAAGTAATTGCATAACATCACAATTTACAAACAAAAACACACGTTAGCAGCCGAAGTCATGTTGAAGACTACGTATCTCCAAAACATATTACTTGTAACCTGCAGAGTAACAACTAGTAGCACCATATAACCACAAAAATCCATCAAGCTCCCTACATATTAACTAGAGAAAACATAAAAAGAAACCACTTAAGGAATCTTAACAAGACTTCTGAGCAATGGAATGTCAATACTGAGTTCATAAAACTCGATTTGTCCAACCCAAGTGTTCAAATGTTTGTAGAGAAGTAGTGACAAGTAACACGCAATGTTGAAGTTTACATGAATTGACCAGCAGCTAAATTACTGAACCACTGTCAATTTGGCAATATCAAGGTATACTGGGATAAAGGTTCCATGCTTGCACCTCGACATCATACTCGATAAGACATGGAACGGAAAATATGCAATTGATAGCCCGTGTCACGGTGGTCCTGCAAGGTGTCGGAAACAAGCTTGCCCTATGATCAGGGGCAGACCCAGTGGGCTACATGAGAATGGTGTAGCATAACCTAAACCTGGCTCAACAAGGAGTTATTCCTTCATTAAAAAACATAGTGCTCCCGTCCGGGAGTGACTCATTCCTAGCCAATAGGGAAACTAGGTGCTGCCGCACCAGACCCCCAAGCAGTCGAGCCAAGGACCGCCGCTGTCCACCGCCACAACTCTGCCATCACGCCACACCTGGTGAATTCCGAGCACCCCCTTCTCCTTTGGCCTCCTCTTTGCCTATTCACCCAAATCCTAAACTCTCCTGGTTTGCGCTAGGCAATTAGGAGTACCAGGTCAGCGCCTCGCCTCTCTTGTTGCTTCCTGTTCCACATGGCAGCACGGCACATGGCCACATGACAGGCAGCAGTACTGGAGACCCTAAGTCTCAACTGACCAAGGACAAGGACAAGGTATGTTACAGACTTACTGTGACAGTAGTTACTTAGATCACAAATTAGTTCAATTGATTGACGTAGCCCGTAGATGTAGGAAATAGAAATTAAAGATTTATTTGTTGATTATTCATGCATTGTGTACTTAATTGTTGAATTTAAGACACATTTTGTTATTTAGTACTTGTATAACGAATTATAAGACAATTTTTACAGTTGTTTACTGCTAAATGGATTTTACTGAATTATGTGTGAAAATTTTGGTGTGTCATACACATGGCAAAAAACAGGGTTCACTGCTGCCTATGGTGTTCGGCTGGAGCAGTGTGGCTCCGAGAAGTTGCTCTCAAGGTCAGTTTCCCTGGACATGTAACTCAGTACAGGTGGCGTCTACAATCTTAGCATGTGGCAAGCCAATCAGTTTATTTGCATGTCTTGGGGTGGGCTTTGAGGGTGAGTTGCGTGTTACAACAAAATAAGCTAACGCTGGTACGACAAAATAAGTCTACCTATATTTCATTTAAGGAGAGAAGGGAGGTCCATGATCCACATTTCTGTATTGGATGATACTAGTTATCAAGCAAACAACATACTAAGATCAGCATAATAGCCTAGAGATACTGCAACACAGCCCATCAACACAAATCCAGGTGGGCAGGTACAGGCATGTATCTCTTTCAAAACTGAAGATGGCACTGACCTGAACAACATAGTTGCCATACTGGTCCTGAGCTAGCAAGCAAACAGACTGGAGAATCTCATCCATCATTATCTGCTGTGTCTTAGGATCATCACAATGCTCTAGAACCCTCTGTAGCAATTTGTGATATAATAACAATATAAGTAATAGTATTACAATAGGTAAGCCTCCAAATGAATGAGAATGAAGCATACGATTAGCATACCTGAATAACTCGACAACCATATGGATGAGTGGATAGCATTACAACTTGACCATAGAATGTCGATACAATGAACTCAATAGCATGCTGAGGAATGCACTCTATGCATTTCTGTATAACATGGTTCCCATTTTGATCACGTACACAGCGCATGACATGGCCCTCCAGCTCCGCAACCATTTTAGTCTGCAGGTCCAAATCAACAACTTCTATAGCCTGCACATATATCATCAATAGCATCAGAAACAACATGTCACTTGCTACAACCTGTCAGCCAATTATGTAAATTCTAGAGGTGCAAGGGTTGACCAATTGTATAAGCCCCTATAAAATGCATGCAATTATGCCTGCCACCAATTATCCAACATTAACTTATCATATTAGAGTGGTATGTTTCATGTATTTTCATACTAATTTGTTTTATAATCAGGAGAAAACTATGCACCAACAGTGTACCAAATCTGCAAGTCAAATGACTGATCACTCAGAAGCAAAAGTATAAATTATTGTGCAAGGTAAAATTATTGGAGCCATCGACACACTTGCAAGCTAAAAAACAACAAATCTCTACTTATTGAATAGACATGAAAACAAAAAATATATATTTGTATTTGTTGGGGGACATTTCAATTGACAAGCACCTTCTGTATAACCCGGCACCCATACATCTGAAGACTAAGAGCAAGGACACGTCCAATAAGCTGACCAGCTAATTCCTTTATCTGGGCAGTGCTTCCATGCTCAAAAAACTGAGAGAAAAATGGAGCATTGAGTTAAGAAAAGATATAAGAAAGCTACAACTGCAAACAGATATCCGAGCAGCACTTCAGTACTACCTTTTGAACAACATAATTTCCAAATACATCAGTCATTAATGTGAGAGCTTGAGGCATGATTTCTGAAAAAACCATGTCCTTTTCTTCAGTACTTGCTGTTTCTAGCTTCTGTTGTATGAACCGGCTCCCATATTGATCAGCACTACAAAAATATTCAAAATTAGTAGGATGATTTGCATGTTACAATAGTATCATGATTCTAGAAACATAAACGAGAAAGAAGTGTACCTAAACTCAACAACATGGCCAGCTATTTCGGAGAGCTCATATGATTTACTTTTGTTGCTCTTGAATTCCTCCAGAAGCGAGGGCATCAAATTGGCATCCATCTTTCCACCCATGCCTGAATTCCATGAGCCAAAGGAATTACCAAAGTTTCTCATGCCTGATGGAAAGCGCATGCTGCGCTCACCATGCCCAAGTGGACTGCCTGGTGCAATAGGTGAAGAGGGGAGAACAGGACTTGTCAACGGACTTCCACCATAACCAAGGTTAAATCCAAGATTGCCATAGTAACCATATTGCTTTTGTGACTGAAGTAAAGGGCCAAGGTTAGCTTTCTGAGTACCAAGTAAGTCCATGTAAGAATTTCCCAGATGGCCCCTGTCCATTAGCGGATCATCACAGGTAGCTGCAAGTTGAGCAAGGTACTGGATATACACTGGATCAATAGAACTCTGGAGAGAAGGTGACGCAGTTGGACTTCCAATTCCATTATAGTTTAGCATATTAGACATACCAGCTAAATTTTGTCGAGAAGATACAGTCCCTCCAGGGGATCTAGAACCAATCCTAGGGGAAGCAAAACCAGATCCAAGAGACAAACTGTCAAAAGATATGAAACTGCCAGCATTAATCTGGTTTCTCATCGTAGATGAATTGGCCAAATTGGCAGAATATCCATCAGGTAACTTAGATTGTCCGTGCTCAGGACGTCTCATGTAGTGCTGCTGATTACCATTTGCTTGGTCACCCTGTCGATCAAAAAGGAACTTCTGGACATTGTCGACATCCTGATAGAGCTGAGACTGGTCCATAGTTTGCCCACTCATTGGCCTAGATGATAGGCTCATCCCAGATAAAGCAGCCACCAGATCATCAGATTCGCCGATTGCGGATGAACTACGACGGAAAGAAGAGGAACCACCATTGATCTTCTTATCGGTGTTACTAACTTTCACACCAATTGGAGGCAGGGATGGACTAGGGGCCCTCCTCACAAGCTCAGGATCTGGAGATGCACTCCTAGAAAGAGATGACCCTAAAATAGAAGCAAATGTATTTGATGGCAGATCATTGTTCTGAATTTCATCCAAGCTCCGTAAACTATTGCTAGAGTGCAGGCCTCCAATAGTTCCATGTCCACGATTTAGAGCATACTGTATTCCAGAAGAACCTAGTAAGTCATTACTATTGTGGCTGGCAGTCTGCCTATCCATATCACGCTGATATGAGTCCTCCTGCACCATTCACAAAAAGTGCAAGCCTGATGTTAGAACAAACAAAACAGAAGGAATGAGTAAAAGTCCAGGAAAAAAAAGAACCTTATAGTGATTAATGCAGGGTATCAAGAATTTTACAATACATAATCATCAATAAATAAAGATTGACAAATGGAACCACAAAATTTAGAAGGTTCTCTGTATGCGCTTCTGCAGAATATGATGCACACATATGTTGAAACGGATAGGCTACAGCAACAGGTGCATCCAAGCATTTTGCAAGTGAAATATGGAACAATGCTTGTCGTTGTCCGTTACACAGTTCTCAAAACCAGAAAGCATGAACTGCTCTGAAACTAGATTAGTTTATTCCATCATAAATGGAAAAATGTTTGTCGTTGTCCGTTAGACATTTCTCAAAACCAGAAAGAATGAACTGCTCCATAACTAGATTAGTTTATTCCATCATAAATGGAACAATGTTTGTCGTGATCCAGTAGACATTTCTCAAAACCAGAAAGCATGAACTGCTCCAGAACTATATTAGTTTATTATACATCATAAATGGAACAATATTTGTCGTGTTTCATTAGACAGTTCTCAAAACCAGAAAGCATGAACTGCTCCGGGACTATATTAGTTTATTCAATCATAACGTGTATTCCATCATAAATGGAACAAATGTTTATCGTAATCCAGTAGACATTCCTCGAAGTAGATTCGTTTCCACCATAACGTTTGTTCCATCATAACATTACTAGTAACGGTTTAGCGTCACAATCAGGAAAGACAGCTGAAAAAATATACTGCTTAGGCCTCCAAAGTCAAATAGGGTAAGAAGGCGTTTTTTTTCGCTCCGTGCGTTACCTATCTTCATGTAATATAGATTTCGCTATGTATCCATGAAGAAGCACGACTCCAACAAACCAATACAGATCACATAACTGCAAGACAAAGACATCACACAGGTCTAAAGTGCAATCACGCATTCATACTGCAGAGTGTGCACAACGACTGGATACCTAATACAGTATATGTCAAACATAGCAAATCTAGGATACTTCAGCGCTAGATATATATAGATACTCCACTATAAGTGGAGTGAACTCAAGACTTATCACTCATCAGTCAAGAAACAGTAGCAACTAGTACAAGGTCAAACGCTTTCTAAAGACATATATTAGCACAGAATAAAAGAAGCAAAGGGAAACCCAAAAAGATTCGATCTTTCAACCTGAAAGACGGTGGAGAAGCTCCTCTGTCGACCAAGATCGATCCCAGGTAAGCCGACCGTCCCATCAGCAGCCGACGCCTGCTGCTGCCTCCTACCGTCCCCGATCCCGCCGAAGCCCGCCGCGGAGGAGCGGAGGCGGTGGTGCGAGGAGCGCCAGTCCTCCTTGGAGAGGAGCGGCGGCGGGAGGCGCGGGTTAAGGTGCGCATTGGAGTAGTAATAGCTCTGATACGCCGGGTCAGACCGCAGCTCATCGTCCACGAGCAGTCCGCCGGCGGCGGCCGCGGCGGCCGCGCCAAGGGCGCCTTCAACGGTAGGCGGCGCGGAGCCGCTACGGAAGACCTCGAAGTCGCCGCGGTCGGCATCCGCGGGCCCGAACGCCGCCACCGCCTCGCCGCCGCGCGCTGCCATCTCGGTCACCATCGCCGCGGGGGTGTGTGCGAGGGAGTAGCAGCAAAAGTGAAAAGGGTAAAAACAAAAAGGCTAGATCTTTAAGTCCGCCACACTAGAACCCCGCCATTACCGCGCTCCGGCGGCGAGACTGAATCTTTCAGCGCCGGAATGAGCGGAGAAGAAGGCGGCGGATGGAACCGGGTTGGGCTGGCTGGTCAGAGCGGGCGAATCGGGGGGACGGCGTCCATCTGCGGAGGGGGTGTCCGAATTCGGCGGATTTGGGATTGGATTGGAGCTCTCACTCCACCTCCGAGTGGGGGTGTGCTGCCTGCGTGAGCAGTGGCGTGCTGGTAGTGGGGGGGGAAGAAGAGAAGAGTAGTAGAGAGTAGAGACTGGAGAAGAAATCAGTCAGAGGCCGGTTGCGGCTCGCTCGGTTAAGTACAATGGCTGGAGTGAGGTGCGCCGTTGGATCTTGGGATGGACGGTTGAGATCTGCCTGAGGGCTTTGGGTCCGCTAGGGTTTTGTTTGTTGTCTCACGGCACAGTCATCATCCCTGCTCTGCTCTAGAGAGAGAGATTGAGAGCTGCCAAAGCCATTTTTGTTTGTTGTTTACTACTCCTGTAGTAGCGTACTTGTTTAGAAATGGAAACTTTGGTGGTGGTGATAGCAGTGCATATATACATAGGAGTATAGGTGTTTGTAGAAATGCATAGTATGCTGCTGCTCTTGGTTTGGTGATTGAATTGAAAGAGGAAAGTTTTTGGGAGCGGTCAGTTTCCGTTATCCAAACCAAAAGTGTAATCTTCCTTCTTGTTCTTCTTTTTCTTCATTCATTCAGATGGCGTAAGATTCTTCTACCTTTTTTTTTCCCGGCAGAGGATTAAAGGCAGAGTTGTGCAGATTGTGTGCCCTCCACAGTCCAGAGGATTAGATCGTGTGAGTGAGTGATACTACCATGCAAGATCAGCAGTAATTTTGGCAAGGGAACCCAGCCCACGAAACTGGAACTTAAGGTACCTTTTGGAACATAGATTTTTTTTCATGGATTTATTTATGTGTTTTACTTGTAAAATTGCAGTGTTTTGTACTAAAAAAATTCATGTTCTAAAGGTGGCTATGGCGATTAGATAAAAGTGAAACAGTCAAAACAAAATGTGTATTTGGCATTGCTTCTCGTTCCTTTGAACTACTTTTAGTTTGTCTCAGCTTATTCTCTTTTACATAACACTATTCAATCAACCAACTTTTCTACTAGCGGAAACGGGTCTTACAAATTTTTAAATTGTAGCCCCTCTTCCATCCAACCAAAACGATCCGAGCTCCTTCCGTATACAATTGAAATTGTTCTAGCTCATCTTCTGTATATTAAAAAAAAGAACTTCTTTCTTTTTGGGTTTCTTCGGCTCTTAAGGTCTGTTGACACTTGACACTGTCGTCGAAATCAAACAAACCCGAAACCACACAAAAACAGGCTCTTATATACAGTAGCTTTTTTTAAAAAAAAAACTAGGACTGTTTAGAACGAAAGAATAGAAATCTCAGTTCCGTAGGCAAAGAAAAGGATATAGAAAAATAGGAAACCAGAGTTTGGAAATGGGAGGAGTGATGATGAGTACGTGCAGGGTGCAGGCAGGAGCAGGAGGCCGGCTGCAGCGCGTGCGTGCGTGCTGTCGCGTGGCCACTGGACTGGACCCTAGATGAGTAGAGTAGAGACCCACCACCACGTGACTGACGTTAACACCCTATCCCATACCACTGTAGATGGATCATGATTAACAGCATGCAGTAACAACAACAGCCCAAGAATAATACAGTAACAGTGGGTTAAAAAGCGGAGGAGGAGGAGAAGGGGGTGACTTTTTCTTAGCAGCACCGCGTGCATCTCGAGGCGTCGTCCATCCAACTGCTCCGCCACTCACGTCCTCTCATGCCTTTAGTTTTCCTTGCGATGCTTTTCTTCTCCTTCCTACATAATATTATAATAATAATACAGTAGTAACAAAGCAAAGCAAAGAAGATCTTCAGGGAGTTCTGCATGACTTGATTAGTAGTAGCACGGAAGAAGAAAGGGTGGAAAATATATTGGTATGAAAATGGCTTAGGGTGGGATTTTTTCTTGTTCCTGTACTTTTTCCTACGAAAATGAACTAATTCCTGTGAAATTCTTGCGTTCCAAACAGACCCTTAATCTCATCGGGTTAATTTATTCTCCTCGGTAATTCAAGTGATAATGATTTTTACGGTTGATAAGTCATCTAATATTATTTTATTGCAAGAGAAAACCATTATATATGTGATAAGTTTAAATGAATAGGATACTTTAACATGGTGATGACCAACAACTGGAATAAGAGTAGGAACCGGAGTATTGTTCAACAGCTAGCAAGCTAGCTAAAGAGAAAAAAAATTCTATACTGAGAGACCCATAGCTCCAAAGGATTTGAACAAGGCCACTGTCGGGTACAAAGGTAAGGGGTACCCTAAACATATAATAATCTAATGCTTAACATAACAATTATTTTTAAGGCAGGATCCGATCAGCCGTCCGAGTCAATGAAGGAAGGTCCATCACGCAAAGGTTTCCTTCACCGACAACAGGGACCGGTCGTGGGCCGGCCCATTGCAGGTAAAACAGAAGACATGATACCCCTCCGTCTCTACCTCGACTGACGGACGGGGGTCGAACGAACGACCCCTCCGTCTCTGCCTCGACCCCGACTGACGGACAGGGGTCGAACGAACGACCCCGCCTCCGCCTCGAACCCTCGAATGACGGACAGGGGTCGATCGAACGACCCACGCGCAGGAGGCTCGGGCAGCTCACCTGCTCCCGGTATGGGTTAAAGGGGATCCAATGCGCCTACCTGCCCCCGCCTAACGCCATGGGCGCCCACTACCGCAGTCAAATCCACCAACTCGCCGTCCATGCCCGGGACCTCTGTCAACTGTGCGGCCGCTGCAGCCATGTCGCAGGTACGGAATCCAGAGGCACCCCCTCGAGCAATGAACAGGACATCCCTCGACTGTGTCTTCAGGGATACGACGGGGTCACGCCGGCCTCGACCCCCCCCTCTCGACTAGGGGGCTCGACCATCGTCTCCAACCACTCCGGCATGGCTCCCGTCCAGTCCGTGCTGCGTCAACTATGGGACTCGTACCCGTCTGCAGAAGGCCGACCGCACTGCGCCATGACGTTCGGCAGCGTCCAGTCTGCCATCACCATGCACTGGAGCCCCGGAAGGACAGGGAGGCCACGCCGCTACAGCGATCGACGTCCCACCGCAAGCATGGAGCACGAACACGTCTCCCATGCCGCTACAGTTTAGGACTTTGTACTCCTGTACCTCCCCTTGATCTATAAAAGGGGACGCCGGGATAGATGAAAAAGGGGCATTGGTATCGGCTCAGACATTTCGACATCAGCTCTGACCGTATACACCAAGAGCCAAGTCGCACACACCGCACCCGATTGCTTGATCGACCTCTCAAGCAATCCACCACCGACCATCTAGGGTAACCCTGCTTGTCCTAGGCCTCAGCTCATCTTGAGCACCCCCATGTAAACCAGCTTGTACCCCCTGTACGAGCACTTCGGTGCAAAATAATACAATTCATCCTCCCCCGCTGGACGTAGGGTCTTCTGTGCCCGAACCAGGATAAATCTTGTGTTCTTCTTGCATCACGTCTGGGAGAGGGAGCACGCAATATACAAATTTACTAGCCGGTGGTCTTGACCCCCTGGGTCATAACACCGACAGGTGGCGCGCCAGGTAGGGGGATTTGCGTGTCGATCAACTCCGAACTACTCTCCCAGATGGATTCCTCGATCCCATCGCTTCCTTTCGCCACCATCATCTGGTTCGGGAGCCTAAAGTTCATGTCCACGGGCCACGGCCATGACATGGTTCTACTCTCCAGTAGTGGCATGGACAGCAGCAGCTCCGGAACGCCGAGGCCAAGGAAGACCAGAGTACGGTCCCACCACTCGCGCCTCTCATCTGCGACCAAGGGGAGGCGTGAACGACGACGCCGCACTCTTCGCCCCACGGATCCCGAGACGCCGGACGCCGTCTCCCCGGCCTCAGCTGGCGACACAGTCCCTCACTTCGGGAGCCTGTTTGACCCATGCTTGCAGGACGGGGGCGGGTACCTCTCTAAGCTTGACTTTGGCTCCGCCATGCCGTCATCTCGGAGTGTCCCCGTGGCCTCTCCAACGTACTCGGCCATGCCACCGAGCAACATGTTTCCCTACGGGCTCTACAATAGCGTCAGGCTCTTTTCTGCTTTTATAGGCCCGCAGATGCAGGCACGTTACGGCTCCCCAAGGAACCTGCTACGTACGACGATCAACCTCGTCACCACCCCTCCACTGGACGAGCGCCCGGAGTCACGACGAGCCCCGGCCCTAAGGTGTCACACCTGAGGGACGGTACGGCAATGGCTGGAGGAGGAATGCTGGGGATCTTTCCCCAACTTCTACCACGGCTACCCCGACTCGGACTCCCCCGACGAGGGTTACGATCCCACGCGGGAGTGCTTCCACCTCGTCGATCTGGTCGACTCCCAGGACGACATCAACGACGCCGCGGCCACGGATGAAGGAGGAGGGGGCAACGCTACCCCGACGCGAGACGTCGCCCCCCCGGTTCCAGTCGAAGCCGATCCACCTCAGGACGCCCAGATCGCGCGAGTCCGAGAGCTGCTCGCCAAGCTCGAAGTTTATATCCTTTGTTTTGAAATATTATGTACCATGAGATTGTCTTGCATTTCGTATAGGAAATTTCATTTTCAACTCTTATGTATTCTCCATTTTCGTATTAGATTTTCTCTGCTTTTCAAAAGGCTACGGGCTTCCACGACAGTTAAACTTGAAAGAGAGACCTATGATTGGGAACCAATCCACTCAACTGACCTTATTGCCTGATTTTACATTGACTTTGATAGTTTCCTTTGTGTGCCCATCCGGTATTTGATCTATTGGTCTTCATTTTGCGGTTGACCTTGTCGCCCTTAACTGTACCTTAACACACTCCCACGGTAAATCCTTCACGAAGATATGTTTTATTTCATGAATTTCTTCCTGATTACAGAATGTCCTGCGGAAATTCACAGCTTATTTATCGAGTTTTTTACCACTATATTTTTAGAAGGTCAATTCTTTATCACTCTGTTCATGTTATAAACCATTGCATTGCAACCTGGGCTGCATGTCATGTGGTAAGCGTCATGTTGATGAGTTCACTTTAGCTTAATTGATATTTGAGTTACAAACATGCAGTCATTTTGTATTTTGTACATACATTACTTTTGTCATATATCATCCACTATGTATGCGTCTAAAAAGTCAAAACGTCATACAATTTGAAATTGAAAGAAGTACCTTACAAGGTGGTACACTATTTCGTAGACTATTTTTACATACCTTTCTATGTTCAAATTAGCATGTCTGATCACTTAGAACCATGCAGAAATTACTCTTTATTCTTGTGGTTATTGCTCTCAACACTTATACAATTGCCTTATACGATCTCCATTTTTTAACTATTAGCATCCATGTTAAAAATGTCAGTGCATTACCTTTCTCTGATTGCACGGTACTATGATACTACTTATTTTGCACTATTTTTTCTGTCATTATTAGTTTACTCTTAGATTAGCTACAAATTCTGCTTTAGTGTGTACAGAAAGCTGGCATTTTAGGGGGCCCTTGGTTGTTTCATTCGCTGTTCACTGTTATACCTAGCTGAGCCAAGCTTTGCCTCGCTCCCATGAAAGCCAATTCGGCTCACTCAACCGGGCAAGGTCCTCGTGGCTCGCGTTGATGCAGCGAGGCAAAGTGTACCTGCTGCCGCAACCAAACAACCCCTTATTTGAGGATTTATCAGTTGCTTAATCTGACCCACGGCTAATAAATTGATATGTTTTTTTTTATTTTTTATCGTTATTGCTCATTTTCCTTTATTTAATTGTTTGTTCTCCTTTTATTCCAAATGCAGATGACTTGCAGTCTATATTGCTCCCCAATGGAAAGACAATTATGGACATGGAAAAGTTCAATGCACTTCAGTCTACTATGATGACGAGCCCAAAGAAAATTACCTCCGGCTCCACCGAAATTAAGTGTCCCAAACAAAACAATGGCAATCTCATAGGCAATGTGAGGTTTACGCATGGCATGGAAAACAAAGGACCTCATTCCGCTGAAGTTGACAACCTGAAAGTTGTAGAGCAAGTAGTCCCAAGGTCAATCTATTATGACAAGAGGCAAACAAGAGTTCTCAATTAGAATGATGCGTTCGAACGCTCATATAGCAATGATATGTATCTCCATGGGGTTTCTTGAGTACTTCTCCTGACCTGATTATTCCTGCTACACTCGAAAAGTTTTAAATACACGCTCAAACAGAGCAGACTACTATAGAACCTACAAATATTCATTGTGTTTAAAATCTTCAATATATATTGACCTATATTATTACTTATATTGCAGTCTATATATCCAACACATTTTCTCTAGCTTTGAAACCTTTTTCTGTGCCCATGCATGCATGCGATGGCGCGCGCCCTACCACTAGTTATATATAGAGACCAACAAAGGAGTCAGGTCAATGGCATAGCCAGCCGAGATGAGCCGGCCAAAGGCAAGCTATGGCAGTAAAATATAATATAAAGGAGGAGTCAGGCCAAGCCAGGCTCCTTTCAAGACAAAAAAAAATGAAATAAAATAAAATATCTCGAGCATAGATATTTGGGTTATCATTTAATCAATGAAACAGTGGAGGGTTGGGTGCCGCAACAATTATCACCAATTATCACGAAATAAATAACACACCTGCATCCTAAATTATAAGATATTCCAAAAATCTTGGAGAGAGAAAAATATAAATATTTATGAATATTAAATAGGCATACTATGAAAATATAATTGACAAAGAATCTAATGATAGTTGGTATCATAAATAAATGTTATTGTATATTCATATAAGTTTGGTCAAACTTGAAATACTTTGACTATCTAAGATTCTTGGGATGTCTTATAGTTTGGGATGCAGGAAGTATTTAGTAATAAAAGTTTATCATAATTCATAAGTACTATAGAAAATAAATATAGAAAAGAAACAGGGGTTCTCTTTTTTTTTGTTAGGAATGATGAAGATTAGGTCAACATGAATACTTTCCAAACAAATAATGAAACCTAGGTGTAAGCAATCCTCCATGATAAACTTGGGCTCCGAGAAAGAGTGAGAGAGAGAGAGAAATACGTTAGTTACTGCATCGTAGTTAGCGATAGGTAGATTAATAATATTATTGTATAAAAGTGGAAGTGGTTTTGACTTTGATTAAAACACTTTGTGAGTTTAGAGATCCTCAATTGTTTGAGTTATTTTTTTCGTGGAATCTGAGTGGCTGAATGTTCTCTCATTTTTCTTAACTCGACTCGATGTGATGAAAAATATGTATACAATATAAAACAACTTTAGGAAAGCTTCGACAAAATGGGCCTAAAAGTATTGGTCCATCGTGAAGGGCAAGCCCAAAGTATCCTTCTAGTTACAAAAACCCATCCATCGGTTATTCAAGATTCTGGCCCAAGAGACCCTAGTAGCCACTATATGGGCCAAAGTTGACATCCATCGAGCTTGCAACCCAACTGTATCATCATCTCTACCTTCCTCTCAAAGAAAAAAAAGGAATTATATCCCTTAATAAAACAAAGTAATGTTTAGTGTCTCTAATAAACTACTAATAAGTACTAGTAGTAGTAAAAACGTAATGAAAAAAAAAGGATTCTTGCTCGTGAGCAGCGATAGTTTGTACCCCTGGTGGCTGGCATGTGTGAAAGTAATGTACGTGTGCCCGTGCATCCGTGCAATCATTAGAAGATTAATTGTAAGGGATTAGGATGATTGTACGTCTCCCAAGTCCCAACACGTACACAATTCAATCACTCATCCATCGATCAGGCCGTACATTAAATTATTGGTATCCTGCTGTCTTATCTCTCTACATTGCAAACCATGTTGGTATACCTAAGAAATAAGCCAAAGACCGAGGATCGAGTAACGTGCACTTGATAAAAACACGTACTAACAGATCTTTTAGTTGGGATAAGATGGTGAGGAGGAAATGAGTTTTAGATGCAAGAGTATAGACGACATCTTCGGCTTGCTTCATGGGAGTGACAATTTAATTAAGTGGGGAGGAAACAAGAGTTTAGAGGGTGAACTATCACTGACCACTTCCTAGCGAGAGAGAGAGAACTGTGCTTCAAATCTGTTTGTCTGATGTTTCTTCGGTTAATAAGTCGGTTGATACTTATTTCGATTGTTTTGTTACAGGAGAAAATTTTTGTATCATTATAATTCATCCAAACCTTCTTTCTGCATTATTTCAGTGTTCAGGGAAGAAACGACCGCTAAATGTAGGCTATGATATACAAGCTTCTGCAGACAGTCTGAAAAAACAGCGTGCCTTCAGTAATCAGTACAGCTTTAGCTTACCCATCCTTCAAATTTAAGAAATTTTGTAAGTACTGTGTTTTGTGAATAGAAATCTAAACTGATTGATGCCTGAAGTTTTTAACGTTTTCGAACATGTAAAAGAGTCAAAACACTGTTGAAGTACAGCAACAGGATTCATCAGGCAACTGACTTGCATTGGTGGTAGCTATCATCCAGCCAGCCGGCAGCTTGGCCCATCATGCATGGCCCATGGATGCTTAATAAAGATATGCATGATATATCATATCCTTGCACGCACACGCACGGTTGGCAGCAGCAAGCCAGCAACTGGATTGGGACTGGGTCACTGGGATAGCTTTTCGCAGCTTATATTAGCTTTATTTGACTGAATTCTCACGTATATTCTCTCTGTCCTGAAAAAAATACAACTACAAAGTTAGTGACATCAAAAATAGTTTATAGTTAACTAAGTTTTCTAGTGAATATTATTGATTGGGATCGTATCTATCTCTCTGCATTGCGACCCATATTTTTTCCGGGTAAAGAGAGCTTTATTTAAATGGGTGAAACATTACGATGATCGTTTAGGAGATACTCTCTTCACCTTCTAGAATCCGCCATCATAGAATTTTCACTTTACCATCATATTCAGGGCTTCTAAAATGACATCGGATCTCGGACCTATCCATATATATAGTCAGTCACAACAAATTGCGAACCATGTTACTATAAGAAATAAGCTACTAAGACCGAGGAGTACCGTGCACTTAAAAACACTAACAAGCACGTTTTAGATGTAAGAGTTTGAAAATCTTCAGCTTATTTTGTGGGAGTGAGAATCTAAGTGGGGAGGAAAATGAGAGTTCAGAGGGTGAACTTTCACCGACCACTTCCTAGCTAGGGAGAGAGGTGGTGATTGTTGAGTAGGAATAGTATTTTTTTTGGAGTTTTAGTTCGAAAAAAGATGAATTCATCCTAATTGTATATCTCATTACTTCATTTCATTATATAGTTTTGTAATACAAAAATCCACACACCCAGGCGATATTATGAATGGAATATGAAACCCACTCTCTTATTCCGTACATGAACCAAACAAGAGATCGACACTAAAAAACAAATTCCTACCTTGATTCCCTTCAACAACTCTCACAACTAATTCTCGTACCATTTTCATCACACTACTAAGTATTTTCTGCACATGACAGATGCAGGGCTGGAAATTAAAGCATGCAACAGTATCACTGGTTAATAGGTACATTCATATTCTTTCCATGTGTGTGTGTATATACACCATGCTAAAAAAATAAAATATCGTAGGGATAAATATATTATTTGTTTTCCTCCGATCAAGAAACTAGCTGGCCTGCAGCGTGACTGACGACTATATATGTGTGTGAATGTGAAAGTGACTGACGACGGACCTAGAGCGCCAAAACTCCCTGGTGTCTCTCTCGCAATCAGTGGCGGATCCAGGATGGGACTAAGAGGGGGCCTAAGTAATGAAAATGATGATTAACAATAAAGATTTAATAGTGATTTAGGGTTAATGGTATAGTAGTTCAATGGAGAATTGAGGCTCACGAGGGGGGCTGCAGACACCCCAGTCCCCCTCCTAGATCTGCCAATGCTCGCAATGATACTCTATGTCACAAATTAAAAATTAATCAATGCATTCTTGTGTATAGAAGACAAAATATTAGGGGACTAAAGTTTAAGGAGTATCACATCGTGTTGTTCTTCGAATACCAATTAAAAGGACTAAATATTAGCTAATTATGGAATTAATTACAGAAAACGTGAATAATTCGCGAGACTAATCTACTAAGCCTAATCAATCCATCATCAGTAGCATATGTTTATTGTAGCGTAACATTATCAAATCATAGACTAAATATGCTTAATAGATTCATCTCGCAAAATTTAGTCTCATTCTATCTAATCACATTTGTAATTAGACTATATTTATCATTCTAAATTAATGTCTAAATTAGTCTATATTTTAGTGAGCCTATTCAGCTAATTAATAAGTCGATTTTGACTATTAAGTTAAATGAACAAGCTGGCATTCAAGAAAAGACTAATAAACGTAGGCTATAACATGGTACAAACTTTGATTGTGCAGTTAGTCTGAAAAACAGCCATAGATGGACACTGCTAAATAATATAGTAGTTATATATATAAATTAAAAAACAACATCAATAAACTTATGAGCCATACAAATCTCATGAGCCGAACGATGTAAAGTTAACACACTGTCAAGGTACAGCAACAAGATTCATGAGGCAACTGACTTGCATTGGTGGTAGCTATCATCCAACCAGCCGGCAGCTTGGCCCATCATGGTCCATGGATGCTATTTATGCATGAAAAATCATATCTTGCATCCACAAGCACACGCACGGTTGGCAGCAGCAAGCAAGCAACTGGCCCCTGGGACTGGACTGGGTCACTGGGATAGCTTTTGGCAGCCTATATGTTAACTTTATTTGACTGAATCATCACATATACTATGTATCATCACACGTGAATAAATAGGCAGAAACAGGAGTATATAATAGTAGATGAGACCAAACTGTGTACTGGTAAGAGAAGAGCATATAGAGAATCAACTTGGTAGCTTTCTTCCTTTGTTTGATTGGTGTAAAATGAAAGTTTGCCAACAACAATTGCCAAGTGCACGGCCATATCTTTTTTCTTTTTTTTTATAGGAGAACAGGAGGGGTCAGGCCACTACTGGAATTTTACTAAAAAAACTTAAAAGAGGCATCTTGTTTTAATTAATAAGACAACAATGTTTCAAAATAGTAACTAGAAAGCGTGCCTGCAAAAATATAAAGAAGCTGCTGTTAATAACATTAATTAATTAATTAATTAAGCAGGAAACAATAATATGCCAACCACCACACTAAGAACCGAACTGGGCCCCCTCCGGCCACGTACGGCCTAGCTAGGTTCATTTGTGTGTGTGTGTGAAAGGCCAAGCAGGTCCATCTGTAACGTGCACGTAGACAACGTGAGGCGTTCGAAAAACAAATACCCCAAATATAGGGATTTGCTAAATTTAGTTTCTTTTCAGCCGGCAGCAGCGGCAGATCCAGAAACGAACCAAGTGGGCGGCTAAATAACAGAGTAAAAAAAAATTGTCGTTGAACACATACGCTAATAACTCCTTATTTAGGCTCTATTTAGTTCCCTTAAAATTTTAAAACTTTACAAGATTTCATGTCACATCGAATCTTTGACAAATGAATGGAGTATTAAATATAGGTGAAAAAGTAAATAATTATACATTTTATCTGTAGTTTGCAAGACAAATCTTTTGAGTCTAGTTACTCCATAATCAGACAATAATTACCAAATACAACAATTTTGGATCTAAACGAGGGCTTAGATCACTTCAAAATTTTAAAACTTTATAAGATACCCTGAATGTTTGGACGTATGCATGAAACATTAAATATAGGTAAAAAAGATAACTATATAATTTACGAGATAATCTTTTAAGTCTAGTTACTCTATGATTAGACAATAATTACTAAATACAAATAAAATTTTACAATTCAAAATTTTGTAATTTTTTTATCTAAACAGGCCCTATATGACTAAAATTGATAATTTTATATTGATTTAAAGTACTAAAAAAATCAAAGATATAAACTTGTTAAATAAATTTTCAGGCCACGTGGGGGGCTGCAGCCCCCAGCCCCCCACGTGCATCCGCCAATGGACGACAGTTATTGCATATGTTCTATACTAAAATTACAGTTTTAGTTTGTTGCAATTTATGTGGACCTAATTTTCGATTTCAGAAATAAAAATTTTGTTAAACAAAACTACAAACCTGACAAAATCTTATAAATGTTGGCATAAAAACAATTCAACAATTACAATTATTTCTATAGGAAGACAAGGATAAAACTTTAATATGTTATAACACAAAGAAAAATAACAAAATATAAAATTAACAAGTAACTTATACTAATTGATGGTATATTAGTGTTGCCTGAAATAAACTTAAATTTCAGGCACTTGAACTATAGAAAAAGTGATATATAAAACAACGTAACAATTCATTAAGCTTTGCATTGCACCCGGGTATGAAGTTTAGAATTGATATGCTATGTATTTTATTTACTTGTTTTTTGTTTTGTTTTGCTTCATGATTGCATATAACATGTTATTCGTAAGTCTCTCTAATCTACGCATTGGTTGTGGTTGTTAACGAGCTCTCTGTCCTGCGCTAAACGAGCTAAATTGAGTTAAAGTTTTAGCTCATTTTCTTAACGACATAATGAGCCGACCTGGCTCGTTATATCCGACCTTAAAAAAACAAAGGTAATGTGCTAGCTAGTATCATATAAGTGGACAGCTCAATGAGTAAATAAATCCTCGTTTGGTCCACACACAAATAATAAATGAAACCGACACACTTACTTATATCCTCCAATCAAGGAAACCGACCGGCCATGACGCCGGTCATCCTGACTGTGTGGGGAGCACTACGCATTAGAGCAAGTATAGTAGCAGGCTGCAAGCCGGCTAAACAGTGATGTGGATGAGAGAAGAGAAGAGAGAGAAGCAAAGCGGGCTGTAAGCTTATAACCGACTCAGACACAAGAACTAAAGAAGTCAGTGAGAGTGACAGGTGGACCCAATATTAATGCTGAAAGCTTAACTATTATATGGGTGGACTGAGAGCAGGCAGGTGTTGGTTGTATTATTAGCCTTGCTCTTATTATGAACCTAGAGCGCCAAAACGTTGTTGCTATTATATTGCAATATTACATGAATTGGTTTAGTTTGGTTAAAATACAGCTAATTGCTTGCTATGCTGCAAATCCAAAATGTAAGTTGTTTAAAAACACCTAGACGTGGTTTACAAGTTCACATCTTAACATACGAGTACTACACGGTAGCGACCAACTGATTGTAATAGTTTTATAGAAAGCTGATGGTCATCCACATGTCCTAAGTTCTCATCTCTGATAGCTAGGTTCTGGAATTTATAATTTTGGTTACTAAACTTGTTCGAGTTTTTAATCTATCCAGATCTCAGCACTTTAAAATTGCCGTCCCAAACCTATCTAAAAGTTCTTATTCAGATCCTGAGTAGCTATTGCGTATACCCCGCATGCAAATGCAATCTCCTGGGGGTGTGTAATAAAAAGAAAAAGGAGATTGCATTCAAATGAAATAAATAAAAGTTGTTAGACAGGCAGGTCCAAAGTATAGTACAAGCTGTTTTATTATTACTAGCAAAATATGTCCGTGCGAAAACTATCAAGACTTATTTGATTCAGCTTCTTACACAACTGCAATAGCCGCCGCCGCTGACAAAAAAAATGGAAAAAAACCTAGCTTCACGCCACCGCTAGGTCGCTCGTCGGAGCGGTGTCCGCGCGTGGCTCCATTGAGCCGCCCTGCAGAGGTGCTCAAGCGTAGCGGCGAGCCGAGGCACCAATGGCCGCCGTGTGGCCTAGCCGGTGTCGAGACGTGCGGAGCCGATCTGAGGGTCGACGCCGGCGGGAGCGTACACTGCAGGTTGACCTGCGCCGCCGCTAGGTCGCTCGTCGAAGCTCGTGTGCCGCGGTGTCCGCACGTGGCTCCGTCGAGCCACCCTGCAGTAGTGCTCAGGCGTCCTAGCGGTCGCGAGCGGAGGTGTCAATGGTGGCCGCGTGGCCCGCGCCCCTAGTGGCCGCACGGACTGCTCCGTCGTGTCGCCCCGTGCTGGCGCTCAGGCGTCCCAGTGGTCACGAGCGGCGAGCCCGGACGCCCCGGCGGTGTCGGGTTGTTGCATAGTCGCGGCTGCTGAGGCGGACGGGGGTAGCAGGGTGGCATTGCGAGCTCAACCAGCGCGCGCTCCACGCGGCCAGTTGTTGGCGTGGGATGACGAGATTTGTCCTTTCTTCTGGCAAGTTGACGAATCGAAGTCCGCTGCACCGGGTTTGGCGTTTTCTCAAGCCAGATTCGTTGATCGACGGATCGAATTAGGGCCTGTTTGGTTTCAGGGGCAAAACATTTGCCCCTATCACATCGAATCTCTCGTCCCTAGTTTCGTCTATTTAAAATATACTAATTAAAAAAGTAATTTGTCAGCCGGAGGCAACTTCGCGAGACGAATCTTTTAAGCCTATTTAGTTCATGTTTTGTCAATGTTATGCTACAGTAAACATTTGTTAATTATAAATTAACTTAGCTTAATTGAATCGTCTTGTTAAGTCCCGCAGTGGCATGTAATTAGTTTTATAAGTAGTCTATTTTTAATACACTAAACTAGTGTCGAAAGATTCGATGTGACACGACAAAACAATTGTCGCTCCATCCAAACAGGCCTTTAGTCTCTTTACGGCCATTGCTTCCCTTCTTTTCGAAGGCAGAGTTCCTCGCAGCTAGTATCAAGATGTGCGATTTGTTTCGTAGGGGATTTTGATCTCTCTACTGTATATATTTGTTTGTGTTGTATCTCCTCAACATAAACGTATTGTATCTGGACTCGAGTTTCTTTTGTTTCTATTCTTTGCTGCGTCCGATTTTTGTTCCTAATATAATAATCAGGATTGTTACGGAGTGATAGAGGCCGGGATTGTTAGGGATTTGTCCAGACCAAAATTATTGGCCTCCATTTGGAAAATTCATTGTCGTGCTGAAAGTCTGAAACTGATCTTGTATGTCATATCATATACTCGATTTGGATAATTCATTGTCGTGCTAAAAGTCTGAAACTGTTCTTGTATATTACAACTCTACTAACCTGAATTGCGTTGACTGATTTGGAAATTATGAGATAGAGACGTGCATGATGGGTGGGAGACGGTTTGTAATCGGACTCTGTATCACCGCGTGATAAAAACTATTCTAACTCGTATGAGTACAAGTGAGTACGTATATATATAAATCTAGACAAAGAAATTCTCTATTACCGGTAGTTAGAAAAAGACGGATCTAAAAAAATGGATGGACGAAAAAAAAAGAGCCTGAAATTTTGACTCTTTATTATTATTAGGTATAGATTATTATTACAATTATTATTGGATGTTTCTGAAATGGGTCTTGGGTCTTGGCTGTTTTCTTTTTCTGTTGCTGGAATGGGTCATGGAAGAGAGGAGAATCCAAAGGATGGGCTGGGTCTGGCTGCGTGCGTCGACCGCGTGACGGAAATGCCCCTCCTACAATCCATCCAATCCCCCACGTCTCTTCTGAGAGTTGAAGCAGCTGCCTGCCAGCTAGCGCCCAGGGTCCCGCCAAAAAAAAAATCAGTACATAGAGTATGCTGCAGACTAGTAGTCTGGTCGCTGGTCAGCGAGTACGTACTCGTAAAAGACTCAGACTCTATTATAGAGTCTAAATCTATTTATTACTACGAATATTATAGATTTAGAGTCTAAATAAGATTTAAAGTCTTGTTTTTTTATCATCTTTCTTCAATAAATATACTGTCACATCAACAAAATGTCATAAATAAATAGTAATAAATAGTCTTAAAGTCTATGATAAAATCTTATATTGTCAGTGCCCTAAGAAAAATGGCGAGGCTCGCACGCGTGCAAATCCGATCCGATACGAACGAGTCGGCATCCCTGTCCTGGCAGATGCACGTCAGCGTCGTCATGGCAGATGCTAGGCCACCACCGGGTTTTTTTAGTTGCTCTAAGGGATTAAATGAGAACAATAAAGCAAGAGAATCAGACCTAATATGCTCTAAGGGTTTCTTTAGCTTGCTCTCTTAAATTTTAGTCTCTCCTAGATGCATGGTTTAGTCCCCTTTAGTCACTCCAGAGCAACTACAGAGGACTAAAGGTCATTTAGTCGTATTTAGTGATAGCGTTTGATTGTAAAATGACTCAAAGAAACTTAAATTTAGAAGAGTAAAGTTTTAGATAGGAAAACCAAACAGTGCCCGACACAAAACATCATATTCAATGCAAGGTATGACACAATCACTTATCTTTGAACGTAGGTTCCTAAGGCAGGGGAAAAAATTGTTGTTGGTGTTGTGTTTGTAATTCAGAGATAGATGATTAAAGTTCATTTTTAGACAATGAGATGGTTAAAGTTGACGAAACTCTTTTACCTTCTTACTTCTTATATAGAAGAAAGGTATACAAGAAAGGTGATGTCTATAAAGTCCACCGGTCCTCCCCCAGTCAATCAACTGCTAATCCATGACCAACAAACACAAATGACAATGGATGCAGTTGACCAGAGTATTACCTTGGACAATAGTTGATCGTCTCCTTTCCACAAAGTCCCATTCAATCGTGGCATATGCCCTCCTCCTTAAAACAATGCACCTGTGTTGTCTGTCTGCGTTTGAAACTAATACGTGACCACCAACAAACCGACGGTTTCAAACCCGGTATCCCCCAACGCAAGGGTTAAAGCCTCGCTCGTGAGGATACGATCGGGTGAACCACCAGCACCACCAGTTGACCGAACATTTGTCGCCACTACAACATTTCAGAAAAGCGTGAGAAAATGAGGATGCGAGGAGTGATCAAAAGAGATGGATGGATGGATGTCTTTGGCATGCCGCCACTGATCTCGCAGTCCTTTGGCTGGCCCTCTTTGCTCGAACGAAGAAAGGAGAGTGGTAAATGTGATGGAAGCGTGGTACTTATATTGTATCGGAGCTGGGGGATTAGAGCTAATGAAATCATGTTAACCATTGTCTGGACAGGGTAGCAATAAACATACTCCCTCCGTTCCAGATTAAAAGATGTTCTAGGATTCAAATTTTGTATTAAAAAGGAAGACGATTTAGCATCTGATAGCTTAGTACGTGTGCAGCAGCCTAGCATGTTGTACATCAGCGTAGCCTGGCACCCCACTCACTCTCCATCGGCTCATCACCCACCCTCTCTATACGTCCATTCACATCAGCAGCTTTTTGACAGAGAGAATAGGGGTAACAGAGTCATTTAGTTGCTGCTTTGATATATGCTCCGATTGCTAGAACGTCAAACATTTAGAGACAGAGGGAGTAACGCGTTATGTGAAACATGAATTCCATCGAAATGGAGTCAAAGTAGATGTGAGCTGTCATGACTGCCGGCGCTTGCGCGTGGTAGTGGGGATAGGAGTCGAGTACCACCACCACCACTCCAACGTGTGTGATGCGTACCGCACGTGTGGTTGGCTGATTTGATTTTTATAACAGTAAATAAAAATTGTTCACAAAAAACAAAAGAAGAGGGAAAAAAGGTAAAAAACGAGAATGAAAATACAGATAATAATAATAATAATAATAATAATAATAATAATAATAATAATAATAATAATAATAATAATAATAATAATAATAATAAAAAGGAGCTTTCCGTGATTGATGGTGCCTGCCTACGGAAACACACGAACGAACGAAAACCAAAGAGATCCAAAACGCCTTTCGTCGGTACAGACAGTGAGGAGGGAAGCTGCGCGACGCGGCCGCCGCCTTGGAATTCAGCGTGCGTGGTCGTCGCCGTTCCTCCTTTCCCCCCTCTTTTTTTTTTTTGTTCATTCACCCTCAACATGATGAACGCAACGCGCTTTCATTCATAGCAGCAAAACAGTCAATCATTTTTTTTAAAACCAAAAGGAAAACACTAATAATAATTTAATATTTTTCCTGCATCAATCAATCAACCAACAATAGTCTGATGAAGCGTCGAAGGAATCGCAACGCGGCATGGGTGTGTGCGTCGTCTGAGCAGCTAGGCAACTTCCACCACCACCACACCCCCCTCCACTTGCCCCTTTGCTCTCTTTTTTCTTTCTTTTTCCTGCCTCCCCCACTCTGCCCCGGTCCGCCGGTTAAAAACCTTTGCTTTCTCCTCCTCCTCCACCCAGACCCAGAGACAGACCCAGCAATCATCCATCCCCCCATTTTCTCTCCTCTTCTCCACCCACCCACCCAGCAAGGGAGGGGAATCGGTCCTCGCCTCCTCCATCTCCTCCGCCGCCGCCGCTTCGAGCAGAAAGCAGCTGCCTTTCCCCAGCCACCGCCGTGCCGCCCGGGTAGCTCCGGATCGGCTGCCGTCCGCAACCAGCAGCGTCGGTCGTCCGACGGACGGCAAGCTTCGACTCCTCCTACCTTGGGATACTCGGATTCAACTCCTCCTTTCCCTTCTCGCGCCGCCCAGATCTGAGCTGAGTCTCGTCTCCCCCCATCTCCGATGGCGATGCCGTCTTCCCCATCCCCAACCCGCTCCCCCTCCTCCTCCTCCTCTTCCTCCTGGTACTGGTGCTACCAGTGCGACCGCTTCGTGCGCGCCACCACCGCATCGTCCCCTTCCCCATCCTGCCCGTCCTGCGGCGGTGGGTTCCTGGAGGAGATGGGAGCGCCACCACCACGCGCAGCCTACCTCCGCCGCCACCACCGCGCTTCCCACACCCACCACCACCACCACGTCGCCGCCGACCTCCGTCCACGCCGCGCTCGTCGCGTCGGCGGAGCCGTCACCACCACCACAACCACCGCCGCCGACTCCCGCGCGTCCCCCTTCAACCCCGTCATCGTGCTCCGCCGCTCCCCTCCCACCACCACCGACTCCCCCACCTTCACCACCACCGACGGCGACGGCTCCTCCTCCCCCACCGCCACAACCACAACAACAACCGGAAGCAGCTTCGAGCTGTTCTACGACGACGGAGCAGGCTCCGGACTCCGACCACTCCCCGACAGCATGTCAGACTTCCTAATGGGATCCGGCTTCGAGCGACTCCTCGACCAACTCGCGCAGTTCGAATCCACCGGCCTCGCCGCCGCATCCCGCGCGCAAACCGCACCACCAGCATCCAAATCCGCCGTCGAGTCGATGCCGTTCGTCTCCATCTCCACTTCCCACGTCGCCGCCGACGCGCACTGCGCCGTCTGCAAGGAAGCCTTCGAGCTCGGCGTCGAGGCGAGGGAGATGCCCTGCAAGCATATCTACCACAACGACTGTATCCTCCCTTGGCTCGCCCTCCGTAACTCCTGCCCCGTCTGTCGCCACGAGATGCCCACCGACGCCGCCGCCGCCCCTCGCGGTGGCACCGCCACCGCCGGCGCTGGCGGTGCGGGAGGAGAGGAGGAGGCTACGGTTGGGCTCACTATCTGGAGACTTCCTGGTGGTGGGTTTGCCGTTGGGAGGTTCGCTGGTGGACGGAGGCCTGAGGAGAGGGAGCTTCCGGTGGTGTACACGGAGATGGATGGCGGGTTCAACGGCGCCGGTGGCGCGCCAAGGAGGATCTCGTGGGGGTCGAGGAGGCAGACGGCGTCCTCGGATAGGGGTGCTGTTCGTCGGTTCTTCCGTAACGTCTTCGCTTGCTTTGGTGGTGGACGCGGTCATGCCTCGTCTTCGTCGGCGGCGGCGGCGATGCCTGAGCTGCTCAATGATGATGATGTGTCTGATGATCATAGCCCGGCGTTTAGCCATGGGTCTAGGAGCCGGAGCACTAGCTGGAGACTTGAGGATGGACATGCCGACGCCACGGTGCAGAGATGATGAACAACGACGACGACGGCTTCTTCTTCGCCTGATGTCTGTCTGTCTGTAGTACAAAAAGCTTGTTGCTTTGTTTCATTCATGTTGTATTTACCATATACTACTACGGTTCTTGCTACTTTGTCTTTATCTTTACTAGAAGGAGGAGGATTTGAGTTTGTAGAACAGGGCAATTGGTGTTGTTGTAAGTACATAGGAAGGAAGGAAGGGGAGGAGAGCAGCATCTGCATCTCTACCTCTCTCTTTGCTTTGTTAGAGAAGAGAGACCATGCATTGCAGGTGGGGAATTGTTGTTCAGTTCACTAAGAAATGGTGATTCTGAAAATGATGATCATTTGGTTCTTCGGTTGGTTGGTATATTTAGGAGGAGGTGATCGATCAGCTGTTAGGTGCTGTTTGGATCAACGAAGGCAACGTGAACGCAAATGTAACGGTTCCACAGGAGCAACGGGAAGGGGATCGATTGTTTGCTTTTTTGTTTGGTTCCCGTCGGGGCAATCTGTCAGGGGCAACTTTCTTCTTGCCGCAATTACTGGACGCGAGTGTTAGCGCTTACCGCCCACCTACGGACGTAATCGGCGCGTTGAAGATTTGTAACCGTTCCCGTGCCAAACGATCGCACTGTGCGAAAACCAAACAATAATCAACGCAATCTGCTGCCGCCGTGATCGGTTCCCGCCACGAAATGCACGAACCAAACAGTACCTTAGTACTAGCATGTTGCTGGCATGATGGATGGATGATTCATTCGATTCTATTAGTTCTATACATCGCTGGCTATCGCTGGATTTAACAAAAATCTTTCTTCTTGCTAGGATATTTCATATGGTCTCCCTCTGTCTCTCGTTGTTCTTATCTGATGCAGTCTTGCACCAGATGGATAAATACTAACATACTCCGTACACCTCATAGGTTGACCATTTCCTGGATACTCACCTTCGGTGTTGTTTACTATCACTATGATCAGCGATCAATCAGGTTCTTACACAATTATATAATGCATTCTAGAGTTTTTTTTTCTTTGTTTCACAAGTCAACGCCTCTTCATTCATTCAGTCCAGCCCATGCTCATCTGTCCAAAAAGAACAAGATGCTCCGTTATCTATCCTTGTACTCCCTATGAATAGACTGCCTGCCCGAAATCTTGAGTTTTGTAGGCATGCTACGTCATATTCAGAACTTGGGATTTTTTTTTTGCGCTTCTTTTCTATTTCTATTCTATATCCTACATACTTTTATGAAGCAAGATATTTGGGTATTTTGGTTATTTTTTAGTAGTATCCTACTACTACCGTAGTACGTATCTCGATGAAGGAGGATATTTTAGCAAGTGTAAGCTGGACGAGTACGACTTGGTAGGCAACACCAACAGCATCACTGTCCCGGGGTGTCTGTCCACTGTCCTGATGCAATTGCAAGCCAAAGCAATGAAGCAAAGCAAAGCACAGAAAGTGGCATCTCCATGAATTTACTTGCCCTCTTTTTAGTGTTTACGCACTAGTACTACTCTCTAATGACCGGCGCGGTGCCTTTATATGGGGATGGGGATGGTGATGAAAACTCGAAAAGGGCCTGCACATTGCACTGCATTGCAGGTAAAAAGGAGCTCAATAGTAGATGGGGAGCTCAATAGTAGATGGTTGACTGCCATGTGCTTTGGCTTGCAGTAAAGTTTGGCGTCTCCTTGACTCTTTTTTTTCTACTGCTTGTCTGCAAGCCGGATTTGCTGCTGCTACTGCTACCTTTGCTTGCAGTTGCATTGCAGACTTTGATGGAATGGGGCATGGCCATCTGGGCACCACAATGACCATTTGGTTGGCTGGCAGGCATCACTGGTCAAAGCAAAGCATGCTCCCCTCCTCTCCTCCTCCCCTTCACTTGACTTTGCTCGGTCGATGGTCCATTGTTAGTAGTTGCTAGCACGTCCATGGATGATCGATCCTTCATTCCCTTTCAGGTTTTCAGCTTCTCAACTGAAAGCACAAAAGTTCGCCGGTCCTGAAGCTCTTTGTTTGTGCTGTGACGTTTCTCCATCCATCCATTCATTCATTCATTCATTCATTCATTCATGTAGTAGGAGTACCCCTACTCCTGATGAAGACATGTTTGTACCAAGAAGCACGCACGCAGGCAGGAAGGCAGGCAGGCAGACCCAGTGATGAGCGATGATGATGGTGATGATGAAGCCGTTACGCAGATGCTTCCCGATGTCTTTTCAGCAGGTAGCTGAGCCGCAAATTGCGAGCTGAAAAACAAGGACGATTACAGCAGGTACGGTGGCTGCGGCTATGTTTAGTTGCCTCAAAAAACCAAACTTTTACACTATGTAAAAAGAAGATTCACCGTCACATCAAACTTACTAAATGTAGACGAAATCAAAAACTAATTGCACAGTTTGCTTTAACTTTGCGAAACGAATCTTTTAAACCTAATTAATCCATGATTAGACACTAATTGTCAAATACAAACAAAAAATGCTACAAGATTTTTTTAGCAACTTTTCATCTTTTGGAGACATCTAAACATAATCTTCTGTTGGGCTCGCTTGTCGATCTGCAGCAACTAAATCTCTGATGCCATCATCATCATGCTGTCTCTGTGCCTACCCATCGACAGTTCACCTCTAATCTAGTTATATACTCCCTCTGTTCAAAGGGGAAAAAATGTGAACTCTTCATTCTCCAGGAACCGAACAATCCTCAATCTAACTGAGATTTGTAGAAAAAAAGTTTCAACATTTGTATATTTAAATAGGTTTCTTACAAAACGAGATTTCTGTTTTGCTCTGTCTGAAACCAGATGCAGGCTTCCTAGACTACTTTTTTTTGGTCATTTTAGTACGTACTGTATTTGATTGAGAAGCAAAAAAGATCGAGTTGGCAAAATTGATATGGACAGGCCCTGTTTTCATTGCAATTTGCACCCCTGCTGTTTGCCATGCATGTTTGAGAAGCAAAAGGCTACCAGAGTTTACGGGATTGATACGGACAGGACAGGCTTGTTTGCACTGCAATTTGCAAATGCCTTTTTGAGTTCAATTCTGTGACCATCACAAGCAAGCAAGCACACATGGGTCCCGTGTCCGTGCCCGCGGTTTCTCGCCATTGCTTCAAGAAAATGTTCAGGGAGGAGGAAGGAGGTCTTCGATCGATCGATCGATCGAGGCATGCATGATTCCTGTTGTTGTCAGTCTTGACTATCGATCCCCTTTCTGTGGCGTGTTTAGCATCCACGGCGACGGCACGCCGTGCTCGCTATATTTTGGATTCGCTAACAATAATATAATACTATAATGGTTCGTTATATTAGTGGAGGAATCAATTCAATTCAATTCGATTCAGTCTCGAGGTGGTCCAACTGCTCCTTCACGCGTGTCTCGTGGCCGCCCCAACGTGCAGCCACCAACGGAAATATAATTTATATATTCAAAGTCATTATTGGCTTGGTTTATACTACTACTAGTATATATCGTTACCAGGGGCATCTCTGATTACTTATGAAATGGTTGTGAAATAATAATACTCATTCATATATATATTTGACAACACTAAAAAGCTCAAAGTATAAACTTACATGACAGTTTTTATGTAGTCTCCAAAAGCACCATAGCGAATAATACTTGTTGTTCGGCTGATGATTTCTACTGTTTTTAAGCTGTTTTATTGAGAAAAAAAATACTATAGCATGACTGATAAACTAGACTAAACAAAACTTTTGGAATAGCATGACTGATAAGCTGGACTAAACAGAACTTTTGATTCCGGTATTTAGACGAAGAGATATGGATCCTGGAAGAGAGGCGAGCTAGATCATGGAGGACAGACAGTCGGATACTACAAAACAATACAATGCGATGCAGGCTCATGCTGACGAGGACTGGCTGCATCAGTGGCCCACGTTATCCACGATGACATTGACGTATGGGTCCCAAGCATCAGTGCAGCATGGGCCCACATGACAGGCTGCCGGCCGGCCGGCAGCGACGTGCTCACGTGCCTTCCCTTCCCTCGCTTATCCGCCTGTCATCCGCGATCCACTTTTGTGAGGTCGCATTTCAGCCTCGTCGCCACCATCGTCTCCAACCTTAGTCCTTCAAAAGCTACCCACCTCCACCTCGAGCCTGCTGCTTGCCACCTCCATTCTCACTCCATCTCTTGCCGGTCAGAGCTCGATAGCTAGCAACAATGGCTGCCGTCGTCAACACGCCAGCAAGGTCGTCGCAACTGCTCCCACCACGCCGGCCTGCTTTGGCCAGCGGTGCGTCGTCGTCGTTTCTGCCATCGATGAGGAGGACGACGAGGGCTGCCGGCGGGAGGCTTGTCGCGGTCTCGGCGGTGGGCGACGTCGCGGCGGAGGGCAACACGTACCTCATCGCCGGCGCGGTGGCCGTCGCGCTCGTGGGCACCGCCTTCCCCATCCTCTTCTCGCGCAAGGACACGTAAGAAAACAAAACAACCGCCATTGCCATTATCGATCCATCTATATATGAGCTTCATCAATTCCATGCACACGCATATATACGCATCAATCCTTGCCACCATGAGCAACTGATGATCGATGATGTGTTCACGGGCCGGGCATGCAGGTGCCCGGAGTGCGACGGCGCCGGGTTCATCCGGAAGGCGGGAAAGACGCTGCGGGCGAACGCGGCGAGGAAGGACGAGGCCCAGATCGTCTGCCCCAACTGCAACGGCCTCGGCAAGCTCGGACAGATCGACAAGTAGCTAGCTTATAATAATTCCATCGTCCACACCCAGGCATCATCAGTCAATCCACATTGCAGTGTAAATTTAATCTGCTTTTCCTGACAGCGAGTTTCTGAATGTACGTATATATATGCTGAAATGAGTGTTAATTTGGTCTGTAATATATATATAACGTGTTGCTTTATCAGAAACACGTCGTTGCTGTGTATGTAATAACATTGTTATCGGCCGGTACGTGTTGTATATGTGTGCTAGTAATGTTTTTTTTAATTATAATCTAATCACTCTCCACTTGTAACCTAGCATTGACTAGCTCCAACCTAGATAAGGGTGGCCATAGCTCACACTAGCCCAATGATACATGAAACCATGATGACAAGGACAATTATGAGCTACCTCCCCTTCCTTTTTACTGCGTTTTGGTCATGTATTTTACTCTTTTGGTCATGCCGGAAGGCAAACACAACTCTTGAATTTATTCATCTCATAATTTTACCAATATGGCCGGGTATCTATTTTATTGAGGGAAATATGAGGATCTATAACTTACCCTCTTAGTGAAGTGGAATCAAATTGCATACCTATTTTTACAAATTTGTTCCTTTTATTCCCCCTTTAGCATGGTATATGCAAGTTAACTAGCAATGGGTTAGCAACACAACTCATTGCGAAAAATTATGCATGCAAGTGGTAGTAATAATCTCTCCCTCTCTGCAAGACAAGACCCAGAAAGCAACTCAAGCTATTATCTCAATTCCCAACCCTAAAATCGCCTCTTGTCTTCAATATCCACCCCTAGTTGCATTGTCCAACATCTTATCTGGCCAACACGTCATCATGGTTGTGTTGCCTTTGGATGATAGCCTGAGGTCGATCAACTAGGGCAATAGAATATATGAGGGTGGAGAGGGAGGAATCAAGAAGAAAATAGAGGGAGACAAGGTGGAGTAGAAACCACACATGGAAATCACCCCCTTGAATCTTGGCTTGTGTTCCCCCGCTGGTGATAGAATGATAGCTAGCATGCATACACCTTGTAGCTTAGACCCGTATCAGTGGAGATTCATTAGAGTTTTGTTCTCATTTGCTATGATACATCACTAAGTTTGCTGACTTGACAATATATTTCTAAGAAAAGAGAATAACCGAGTTTCATTAGGATAAAACTAGTTTGTCACCATTACCAACTCAATGAAATGCAAAGATACATCCACCGATACCAATATGTTCTATTTTCACACTCTCTTGGGCATCTCGCGTGTAGGTGTGCCTCCTTCTGGTTGGCTCCACCTCACATTTTCACCAATATCTTTCATGCCTACTCCTGCCATCCCAAGGATATTTTGTGTCTCTTGTCATGCCTGTCTAGTCCATGATAACGGTGGACCAAATTGGTGCATGATGAAGAAGACATCGATGTTGTGTTGTTGGTGGTAGATCAATTTTGAGAATAAGGGGAAGCGAGGCGCCCCAATTACGTGGTGGTGAGGCAGGTAGGGTCAGCAACAATAGCATTAGCAGGGGCGGCAAGATGAGGAACTTTGGGGCTGTGGCCATGGTGTGTATCTTATGAGACTCCACCGCAACGTCCAGAGTGAGGGTCAACGCCGCCATGGAGCTCCATGAGATAGAGCCCAAGATGGGGCTTGCCCTGGCTGCTGATGACGATCTCTCTTCTCCACCAAGTCCGTACACTAATATTGTTTTTCACCTTTCTTTTGAATTATTAATAATCGAATCCTACACCATACTATGCCGATGTACATTCATTAATCGTAGAACATTGCATGGAATTGGGAACAAAAATATTATTTATTATATATGTTTGCTCTAGACTCCATGGCTATGTACGTGCATATGCTCGATTGTTTTCCCAAACAAAATATCCTTGATGATTTTCTTCAACACATACTTCAATTTGTATATACAACTTCAAATGGCTATGAGTATGACACATTTAATCACAATACCATACAAAAATTAAATGCCACGGCTTACCTGTAAAATAGTAAAATGAAACGCATGAGTGCACAACTAACTCACCTGCATACGGTTACTCTCGTTCTGTCGTTCGTTCAGTTGCTGCCAGCCAGCCAGCCGGCCAACCAGCTACCTTCCATTAAAGCACCGTTCAATCCATGCATTCTTATTTGTCTAGTCCAATGCAAACAACCACGTATGAAACCCAAGAGAAAGGCATTGCAGTTTTCATTTCTTTTCGTTGGATCTGTTATTGTTAGAGATCGATCTTCGACTACACGACCTCTCCTCGCTTTACTCCAAATAAACATTTTTGTCCTCTAATTTATGGAAAAGAATCTAAGCTAGTTTTGTTTTGTTTTATTATATTTATGATTAAATTATGATAAGTGAAACCAATAGTAACAAATAAACCATATATGTGATGCAATAATGCATATGTTTAATTTCATATATGTATCATATCACCAACCACACATTCATCAGGAATCGATGGATCAATTCGCAATTAATGACTGAGCCTTGTCTAACTCAAGTTTAGTGAATCAAAAATAACAAGATAGAAGCAATGGAGGTACATGAACAATGATTCACTTCCACAGTCAGTCACACTCACAGATGACATGCATGTGAATGCCGACGATAGCGTCTACTCCTGGTGAATCATATTCATGTTGATAGATACGACATCCGGCGGAGCAAGCAAGCTAGTCATCGGTGTCGTGCCAACAGACGAGCATGGCAACGCAGCGGCGCACGATGTAGAACCGCGCCCGATGCTCCTTGATCTTCCGGGACAAACGCGCGCCAGCACCATAGCGCCTCCTCAGATGCTGCTCCCCCTCACCCTCCCCTTCCTGCGCCGCTTGCTGCCGCTGCATCTGCTCATGCTTCACATCGCCGTCGACGGTGGCCGCGATCACGGCGGTGGTGGAGTAGCTCCTACCGAGCACCATGGCTGCAGTGGTGGCACCACCTGTTATGGGCGTGGGTGTTACCGCCGCCGCCATCTCGATGTCCAGGTCCGTCGATGAAGACCACCTCCTACCGTGCCCGCGACCATGCATGGACACCGACCGGCTCCACGCCACAATATTCTTGCTATCACTTCTCACGAGCTTCTTCATCGCCATCACCTGCTTCTCGCTCCCCTCGCAGCCTTCCTCCATTGAATTCAGCGAGGAGAGGAAGGAAGGAGACCGAGGGACCCACTGGGCAGTGTCACTTGAGCCTGAGGGCATGGCCTTTATAGTAGCTATTAGTAACTGAACCCTCAACAGCTGGGCCTGCAGACAAACCCACAACATTGCAACATCGTGACCCTAGCGTCCAATCTGTTGAGAAAGTAGGGGTCCATGTCTGCTATAGATTCGAAACCATAGAATTCCAGGGTCGATGTCGTCATCGATTCGTGGCACGCGTGAGAAGGATCGTCCCTTGAACCAAACATAGAAAAGGATGCTAGGGGCGCACACGCCCATCATGCTTCTCTTGTCTTCTCGGTCGTAGCCGCTAGAGTCCCCCCGCCGCAAATGTGCAGGCACTATGGTAGTTCCCAAGACATAATGATGAAAGGTAAATTGCAAAATTGGTATATGGACAGACTTACCATGTGCTAGTGCACACATAAGAGGCATGATGCACGCATATGCGACACGATATATCTCTAGACATCTCCACCATCCACCACCTTACTGATAGGCAACCACCTTTCGTAGCTATAGCTATAGCTATAGCCTGCGCTGCTTAGTAGCGCATATGGTTAGTCACAGAATCTATAACGTGTGGAGGATATTCAACGGAGTGACATATAAGTCGTTGAGATGCACCTCCTTAACATCCCCCAATTGCATCATGCTTTCCGGTGGCTTTAGATGCATTGGGGTCTATTTACTTATATATGGTTTTAGTTAAATCCATCAACTCCAAAAGTACACTTCTAGATTAATAAAGTTTTGAAACTATTCATTGTAGGTCCATTCCCCTCCACGTGTGCACCTTTGCAACTTCCTCTTTCTTGTCTTCCTCAATCTCTCTCCTCTCATTTTATCAGTCAGCTATAGAGAAATGACATCTACTCTCAATGTGTAAATTTGGAGGAACAATCTCACTTTTGTGGAAGTTGACACTTATGCCATAAATTTATTAAACCTATACCATGATACCTTTTTTATTCTTCAAGTGATATGATCCTTAGCAACATCCAAAAGAATAATGGTATTATCTGCATGTTTTGGGGAAATACCATCATCAACTCTAAAATCAAACTTAAGACCTCAAACAAACATAGCTCTAGCTACCTTCATTGACATTTTAGTCAAGACATCACCAACAAAGGTTGAAAAGAATAGGAGAGATATGGTCCCCTGTATAAGACCTTTACCAATTTTGAAGAAATTACTTTCTTCTCCATTTAGATTTAGATTCTAGGATGTCAAGAAGAAAATCTCAACTAACTATGTCATATGCTTTTCTGTAATCTAATTTCAAAATATTTCTCAGATTTTCACTTCTGTGAACACTAGAAACAATCATGTGAGGACAAATATGCCCTTGATGAAAGCACTTTGTTGAGAAAAAACTAGACTTCTGAGGCTGAGCTAACTTCCGAGCCTATTAGTCAACATATTCCTAGCTTTAGCTTTTTTGGAAACTAAGGTTAACATGGCAAAATTTAACATGAAAAGATCTGATTTCCCTTCATAAAACTCACTAAATGGGTTGATTAGATCACTTTTGATAGTTTCTTCAACACGCTAGCTAAATAGGGTTTTCTTAATTTCTATTAAAAAAACAGTTCCACTCACTTAGCATTATTTTCCTCTCTGGTAACCTTCTAGGTTTAGTGCAGAAACTAGTATATATCCTATAGCAGTACTTCTATACTACTGCATCCATCCTAGATTATAAGACATATCCCAAGAATCTTGAAAAATCAAAATATCTCAAATTTGACCAAACTTATATGATAATATAATAATATTTACGATGTCAACTAAGTACCATTATATTCGTTATCAATTATACTTTCATAGTATGTTTATTTGATGTCATAAATCTTTATAGATGTCTCTATAATTATTGGTCAAACTTGACATACTTTGACCCTCTAAGATTTTTGGAATGTCTTATAATTTGTGATGAATGGAGTAGAAAGCAAAGTTATTGTAAAAATCCACCTCTATATTTATCATACCTTCCTGCCCCCTTCAAGTTGACCTTGAGACCATATGGAACTTCAATTCTTTTCTTTCTATTTTTTTGATTTACTACAACCTGAAAGTACGCTATGTTTCTATCATCCTAAAAACATCTGTATCTAGATCTTTGTCTACCTTTAATTTCCTCCTTCGATGCCCAAATCTTACCAAGTTCTTTAGTTATCTGCACTGCATTCTAGCCGTTTCATCCTTAGTTAATTAACTCTCAAGAGATTCATAGATTACATCTCGATTATTGTATTCCTAAGCAAAATCTGAATTTCTATCTATTTAACACTACAACTATATTGATCGCCTTCAAAAGGACTATTCTAGGCTCTTTGCTCACCGCTTCTTTAAAACCTTCATTTTCGAACCACCATTTTCCAAAACTTAAAAATCTTCCTACCAACAAACACATTAATCAAGGTGTAACTCTAAGCTCTACATCCTCGCTAAGAAAAAACTTGGATGTGCTTCATTTTTTTTCCTTTTGAGGATCGCTTGCGTTTCATTGATTTTTTTTTTTAGGATCGGATGTGTTTCATTGATGATAGGCCCTTGAATGAATAATAATGTACGGAAAGTGATATTTTAAAGGACAGATCTCGCAAAACCAAATTTTGGGCCATTTCCAGCAAACGAAGCACATACACTCCCACAATCCTGACAAAAAGGGCCCAATTCGAAGTGGGTATGGCCCACTGACACATACGGCCCATCAAAGCGTCAACGGCCATCATCCGCTGCAACCAGCGGCAAGAAAGCGATAAGGAAACCAGTTCTAGTAAACTGACCAGCTGCTTGCTACCCACTCGCCGGAGAACCATGGCCACGGCGGCGGCGTGCGTGCGGGTGGCCTCTCCGTTCACGGCCCCACCTCTCAGGCATCCCTGCCACGTTATATCAGCGAGGAGGGGACCCAGTAAGGCCGGGCTGGCCGTCACTGCGGCGGCGGCGGCGGCCGGTGGTGGGTCGCAGCGCACCGTGCTCGTCACCGGCGCCGGCGGCCGAACAGGTAGGTTTCCTGAAGTTCGTCTCATTTGGCATTTCTCACCTGTACGCAAAGCCCTCGACTTTTATCTGTGGTAATGGTAATCCAGGCCAAATTGTGTACAAGAAGTTGAAGGAGAGGGCAGGCGAGTTTGTGGGACGAGGTTTGGTGAGGAGCGGAGAGAGCAAGGGGAAAATCGGAGGCGGTGACGACGTGTTCGTCGGCGACATAAGAGACCCCGAGAGCATTGTTCCTGCGATTGACGGCATCGAAGCGCTCATCATCCTCACCAGCGCGGTCCCGAAGATGAAGCCCGGGTTTGATCCTAGCAAAGGGGGGCGCCCTGAGTTTTACTTTGAAGAAGGGAGCTATCCTGAGCAGGTGGCTGAAATTGTTTGATATATTGCTTACATTACAGTAGTTGTGTTGATTTCTGAATTTGTTTGGAATTAATGCTCTGTGTTGTTTGTCTCTGTTTCAATTTCAAGGTGGATTGGATTGGCCAAAAGAATCAAATAGATGCCGGTAAATGTTACCCCTTGTCTTGCATATATGTCATTTATTGAGCCTTCATAGACAATCTGTGTTTTTATGCTAATCTGTTAAGCTACTGATCATTTCAAATGACTGTTAGGTGAAGCTGAAGCTGCCTCTCTTTTTTTTTCCTGGCAAACATAACTTTCTTTTCTTGTTTCTCAGCTCTTTTTTCTTGCATGTTTACGCAGCTAAAAGCATCGGTGCAAAGCACATAGTTTTGGTGGGATCCATGGGAGGAACAGACATCAATAACCCACTAAACAAGTTAGGAAATGCGAATATACTGGTACATAGCATATTTAGCTTTTCTTCCGATTTGTTCTTTTCTATGTTTGTCTGTCTGTGCGCGCATGTGTTGTGTGAGAACATGATCTGCGTGCCGCATTGTTTGGCAACTTCCTGGTAATTTCTTCTAATTTTCAGGTGTGGAAGCGCAAGGCAGAACAGTACCTAGCGGACTCTGGTCTTCCATATACAATTATAAGGTTGTAATACAAGGAGAGTTGCTAAAGCTATAACTGTGAATGCTTATGTTGGTAATATACTGTTCGTTTTTCTTTTCCTTGCAGAGCTGGTGGTTTACAAGATAAAGATGGTGGCGTGCGAGAGTTGATTGTTGGGAAGGATGATGAAATCCTGAAAACAGAAACAAGAACTATTGCCAGGGCCGACGTTGCAGAAGTTTGCATACAGGTAGCTTCATGTGGAAGGCACATACTGTAGACAATGCATTTCTCAAGCTCTTGTGATACGTAAGTTAACTCTATCGTTTGATTGATCTGTGGCTTTTCTATGCAGGCCTTGCTATTCGAAGAGGCAAAATTTAAGGCATTTGATCTAGCATCAAAACCAGAAGGTGAAGGGACACCAACTACAGACTTTAGGGCACTTTTTGCACAAGTTAATAGTCGCTTCTAAAAAGATAAGACTGTTCTTGCCAAGAAATTAAGGGCATTCTTTTATAAAGTGATATGAAATGTGTATTGAGTAAGGTTAGTTTCCTGTTTACTAAGTTCCTAAAATATTACCTTTGTTCCATGTAGTAATGTATCATCCTTTTTTTTTATCTCTCGCTCTCTTTAGCTATTTTTTGGCTTCATTTCCTGTCATAGACAGCGGATTCTGCACACAATGCTAATGAACTTCCATATCAAATAAGATCGCTCAGTTATCGATAATGTTCAAAAGATAAGTCAGCACACATGCTTTCATTGTCTTGGAACATGCAAAATAGTTCTGTATCTTTGTGTTAATGTTCCAACTCTCCCTCCCTCCCCCTCCCTCTCTCTCGCGTTCTCACTCCCTCCCTCCCTCCCACACATGCACACACACAAGAACACTACTTCAGAAGCACCACGCAGTACAGTACAGACAACCAAACAACTAGGAACTAAGCCGGGCATAAGGAGCTAAGGCATTTTGCTGCCTAGTGGCACCAAAGCTTGGCCTCATCGGTCATTCCTTCAATACCATTTTGACTTTTGGAGGCACTCATATCCACCATGCACCCAGAATTACAAGGGTATTAAAACCTTTCTTGTTCCTTTTCTCAACTCAACGATGCGCCCAATGTCACTGGTCCACAAACACTATGTTATTGTGGTTTAGATAGTGCAGAGGCAAGTGCATGATAGAAGCTGTGAGTGTAACTCCCTTGTGGAAGCACAACTGGAAAGGATGTGCTGAGCTATGTCGTTGACTTGATCACATAATGGACAGAATCTGGGTGAGGAAGACCATGGCGTGCTAACTAATCAGGTCCAGCAATGATTGTGGATGGCAAGCCATATGAAAACTTGCATTTGGAGGAACCCTTGATCTCCAGTGTTGTTTCCATGGCTCAAAGCCAACTGGAACGATGATTTCATAAGCGGACTTTGTGAGGATACTTGAAGCGTTTTGCTGAAGATTGTCTGATGGTCCTCACAATGTTTAGCTGACTTGTTCACAAAGATCTACTTGGATCTTATTGATTAGTGTATGATTTTTTCGGTTTCCATGAGGACACTGCATACATTATCCTCCCCTTCCATCCTTGTAGCAGCCATCTGCTATCTTCGTCGATGCTAAAGTCTTCATGATAATGCTTGTTTTTTTCATCTATTGATCTCTTCAGGATTGCTTTATCAACAGGAAGTTGCTTGAATCCAGCCTTGAGACATCTCACTTGCCACTGTTTGTAAGTCTCTGGCCTCTCAATCCTTTCTGCACCCTCACAAGCTACAACGTTAAGTGCACTTGCTCCAAGCAGATCCCTTTCTATCTGTATCCTATCTTCATAACTCTGGAGAGCAGTTGCATCAAGCATGTCAAACAGCGCAGAATAATAAAACAAAACCTCTCTGAATCGGGGCAGGAAGAATGGGGAGCTGAACATCCCATTCATAATGCCAAGAATGAGAACCTCTGGGTTGATCCTCTTCATGGTACGCAGTACCCTATCCCTTGCACTATCTATGTCTTCTGTTTCATCACCAAGATATTTTGTTCGGAACATGCTGTTGACTATAAGCACCTCGTCATTGTCAATATTGAGATTCTCGATGCAGATATCTTCCCATTGTGAGGCGATGCCTTGGTACTCAAAAGGTACATTGAACATTTCTGCATACTCAGCCAAGCGTTTTCCTGTCGCCTCAATTATTGCACGGGGGCGAAAACCTGGCTGGGGTACATCTATGCCTGTGATACGAAGATTAGGGGGACCACCTTCTCGCTTGGCAAACCGCTGGATTAATGATGGCCACTGAAAGCCAGAGTGTGATGCCGAAATCAATGATATGCACCTTTGGTCGTCCGTTGGAAAGGTTAGCAATTGTATGGTTGGAGAAGTAGTATGCTACCCTAGCGAAAGGGCACACTGCAATGAGAAGATGGTAGGCCTTTAACATGTCTTTGGCCCTTGTTCGTTTCTCCATCAGTTTCTGATACACATGACTCCCTGTCCCAGCCAAGCGTGCCTCAAGACCATTTGCAAAGTAAAGTGCCAGCCTCTGAGAGCCATCTCCATATGGTGAAGCATGACACCTTATCGTCTCCAGTAGCTCATTGGCTAATGGAATGTTGTTTACTACTATTGCTTGTGCACACTGCATGAGATGGGCCATGAGGTCGATCCCCTCTTCTTTCTTCTTAACTCGTGACTTCACTTGCCCTTGACCATATCCTTTTATCCGAACATTCTGTGAACTGATGTTTGCTTGTTTTTCCTTGATTTCTCTAAGATGAGCAGCATCACAATTAAACTGCCAATCACAGAGCAGAACACTGTCAAACATTTCATCCCGGGTTGTTTCACTAGCCGAGATGGCCAAATGCTTACTCTTCCTTGATTCCAAAAACTCCAAGTCCACATGAGGATGGCTTTGTATTTTGCCTACATGCTTTCCCTTTTGTCCAATTGTTGCTTCTATCATTTGATTGGAATCAGAAAGGTCATTACTATCTAGATCAACCAATTTCACAATACTGGGAACTAACTTATTTGCTTCCTCAGCACCTCTCTCAAATTGCAAAGACAAACGGTCACATTCAGAAGTCCAATAATTGGCTACCAGGTGCATACCTTGTGGCCCTAGAATATCATTGACAAAACTACCACTGCATGCCTGTTTACTATAATTGCCTTGGGGACAATTTACTTCAGTATCTCCACTGATCATTGTCTCCTTAGGTGAAGATGGATATGTCTGTCCTAGAATATCATAAAATGGCTTCTCCATGGCCTGAAGTGCATCAAATTGTTGGTATATGCTGGCCTTCTCATCAGTGCCCTCCTCCATTAACAGTCGCTTTATGTAGTCGAGAATCACATTTGAGTTTATCTCACAATACTCAGGACTTTCCATTGTGTTAGAAGTGCACTAGACCTAGCTTTGCCTGAAAAGTTTATGATCTACAAAAGATAGTATCCACCTTTTCACTTTTGTTTCTTGGCCATGCGTGGAGGGATTTTCCTTCCAAAATATAATTGCCAAAATGTACCTTCACAACTGAGATGTCCTGTTTAGTAGCTGCAATGAAAAAAGGATAAAATTGGTCAGCATGCTGCTAGTTCTTCTGTCAACAGAACAGTGAAAGTCCTGCTCAGCTAGCTTGAAACTTTGTGCCTCACAGCTTTAGTCCTGTTCGACTCAAATTTATGTTCCTACCTCTTCTAATTTACAGTGCCACATAAGTTTTTCCTAAGTTGGATGATTTGTTTTATTTGTACCCCTTAGGAAGTTGATTAAAAAATATGCATTAGGTTATCAATCACTGAATTCCTTTTGAGCAATAATCCCAGAAGTAATCGCAAAGTTCACCGGCAGCTACATGTTGTTTGCAACAGAAACATAGAATAATTCTTCTAAAAGTTGTAGTGGTCTTGTTTTATCTGCATAATGTTGTGTATAGATGTAGTGCTTACTTGGCTTGTAAAGTCATACATTGGTACTTATAAGCTTCGAACTCTGGAAGAGCATCTCCTGTTGAGAAAAACATTGATGCATCAAATTTTAGGAGATGGAATTCAAAGTTGCATAGGAACATAAAGTTCAAACAGACTGTACTCGAAAAAGATGCAATTTAAATAACACTTCTGCTTAGTTGATTGATGTGAATGGCAGAAAATCACCTGATGCAACACCTGATTAGCTTTCTTCAGTCTCTCTTAGCCCTAGTGGATGCTGAAGAAGGTTAAAACACCTGATGAACTTGCTTTTACAGACATGGAGAGCATTGGTTGGTGCTTAAGAAAGAGACTGGGATTTCTTGTTGTGCTGATTATGAGCTTTTCTTGTTGTTGCAATTAAGAAAATTATTTAGTGCTGCTCTTGGACTTCACCTCTTGTCGTCTTTTTCTCAACATGTTTCTGTATGGATGGGTTACATTTCTTGTAAACATCTGCTTGGCTTTCTGATTTATTGAAAATAGTGTATTGATTGTGGCATGAAGCTATCAGAGTTTCCCATATGTCATGTGGGTACATTCCTCTGTCACAAACTAGGCAACATTGTTATTCAGCCAGAACAAAACAGATGCCTTGGAACGTGAAGATATAGAAAGCTGTTTTTTTTTCTGGAATACGATGCATTAAGATAGGAAAAAAGGCTAAAAATAGCCAATACAGAGAAGAATTCACACACTCCCCTCGGGGTAATAGCTGTTACACAACGCTCCTGTTCATACACAGAGACGACCGAAAACCACTACTGTAGGAGCTGTCATAGAATATTTTCTTTGTAGCTTGGGTAATGATAATTATAAATTAAACTAAATCAGAGTAAATCTGTATATGTGTGTATCAGATTTGTGTGATGAACTTGAACTGTATGACTGCAGCTATCGACTCTTCTTTTTACTTGAAATTCCAGCTATTGATTTCATGTATCTTTTGTCTCTTGTGTCCTTCCCTGGTACTTCTATATCATCATGTTCATTTTACATATTATAAATCTATGCAATTCATCTGTGGCTATGGTGTTGAGTTGTCAAGACTTTGTTGGCTTATCCCTTGAGAAACTCTCCTGCATAAATCATAAAGAATTACATCTGGTGGGCCATGATCTATTTTCCTTCTGCTTTTCAGTTACATGTTTTTTCTTGAATTACACAGGAGAACTGCGTGTCATTCATTAAAAAGAATAATAAAAAAATACATAAGGGAGAGAAGTAACCCCCTCCAGTCACCCCCATGGAGTTTAGTACTTTATTTAGTTCAGCACTCTGAAAAATAAACTAGGAAAACACAACCAGCAGCCTCAAACAACTAAGGACCTAGGGATACATCAAGGAACTCTTGTACCACCATACACCATAAATTAATCATTAGCCACAGATTGATGCAGCACCTCTATGCTAGGCCTAGCACCTTCAAAAACACAAGCATTTTGGTGTTTCCTTAATTCCCAAGCAACTTGGATGTTCAGACTTGAGGCCTTTGCGCAAACCCTTGGAACGCATTTGATGGCGCTGCACCACCAACCAGAGAAGCGAATATTAGATCCTTGAGGAGCAAAAGTCAGCAAGTCCTGCTTTTGTAAGCTTTTCAGCTATGTGAGGGTTTACAGCTATAACTGCACAAGAAAACATCACTTATGAGTTATAAAGATTTTAGGAGAAATTTAGCGATTCTCTGGTATGGTTTTGTGCCTTCTTTTTATCTGTGAAGATGAAGCATAAATTAAAAAAAAAGGAAGTAAAAAAGTGGTCCCTTAACATGGTCATTTGAGCATAAATGAATATACGTTTGTGACAATCCAAACCTGAGAAGATATCAGGCAGCAACAGAGAAGACGTCTCAACTAAAGACAAGTTTTTTTTTCTCAAACATGTGGGAGAACTGTGTATCATTGCTAAGAAGGAATAAAGAGTTTGTTGCAGCTTACTGTCAGGTTTTCAAAAGTTACATTTGTGCTTGTATATGAATTTAGAGCTACATTAGCTTCAGAACTACCCACTACTTGCTACCAAAACAGCTAGGCCTTAGGCACTGACCGGGCACCACCAAAAACAAGTTACTAGGGTTTCATATATAATCACCGAACTTGGTAGTTCCCAACTGCAGTGCAACACTGCTTTTTGTCATTTTCAACTTAGCTCCATCAATTGTTCTTTGTGAAGGAGGAGGATAAAATTAACTGCATTTCTAACATGTTACATGCATAGGAACCTTGTGTTGATCAATACCACCTCCATCTTGACCAGAGGTGGCATTTGCTCTGGACATTGATGTCAACAATTTTGAGAGGTAGACACTGCAATAATGACCTTTTTCAGAAAATTCTGCATTCAGAAATGTTATTTCTGTCAAGTGTCAATTTCATATCCAATAGGACCTAACAGTAGTTGAGAGTTCATTCACTATACAAAAAATGCCAAATTAACTCAGCATCTTTCTGGAACTGTTTGTTAAGAACATAAATAAAATGCCAATAGAAGAAAGTATTTTGTAGATACACTTTTCTAAATATGTTTTTATTATATGCACAAATTTGAAAAATGTGGAGTGCCAACAGTATAATCCCCATGCCATCCCCTTTTGAGATAATCTCCTATGTTCACCAGACAAAGTAAGTAACTTTTAGTCATCCGTAATCCAGATCTATTATGTGCAAAATTGCATAACTAGATACAGGAGTCTGGAGTTTCGTTAAGCACCTTCAAGCATTCATACGAAGAACCGTTTGAAGCTTTCTGATCAGCTTATGATTCATAAGGCTTCCATTTGGATACACACAAATTACTCTCCTTTCCCATCCTTGTAGCTGCCAGTGGCTGCCTTCATCAGCAAGAAATTCCTCATGATAAACCCTTTTATTGTATCTGTTACTAAATTCAAGATGCTTGGATTGACATGAAGCTGCTCGAAGCTTTGGGAAAATTTACTTTCCACTACTTAAGCAAAAGCCAGTGTCTTAGATCATTGTTTCAATATCAGTTCAGCCAACAAAAGAGGCAATTTGTGGTACTTTGAACCTTTCTGCTGAAGATTGTGTAACTAGCTTGGAGGTTTCAAATTAACTAAAGTTTATAACATCATTATTACAAGTGTAATTGACTTACAAACAAAGATTATCTTTAACCGTACTTGTTAATCTATGAATCTTTAGGTTTCCATGAAGATATTGCATGCATTATCCTTCCTTTCCATCCCTGCAGCAACCATCCACTGTCTTTGTCGATGACAAAGTCTTCATGATAAAGCTTCTTTCTGTCTACTGAATTCTTTAGAATGGTCTGATTAATAGGAAGTTGCTTGAACCCAGCCTTGAGGATTCTTACTTGCCATTGTTTGTAACTCTCTGGCCTCTCGATCCTCTCTGCACCTTCACATGCTACAACATTAAATACATTTGCCCCAAGGAGATCCCTCTCTATCAGGATCCTTGCCTCATGATTCTGCGCAACAGTTGAATTTAGCATGTCAAAATGTGATGAGTAATAGAACAAAGCCTCTCTGAATCGTGGTAGGAAGAATGGGGAGCTGTACAACCCATTCATGATACCAATGATTAGAACATTTGGATTCATCCTCTTCATGATACGCAGTACCCTATCCCTTGCACTATCTATGTCTTCTGTCTCATCGCCGAGATTTTTCATTTTGTGCATGCAGTTGACTATGAGCACCTCATCCTTGTCAATGTTGAGATCTGAAATATATATGTTTTCCCATCGTGAGGCAACACCTTGATACTGAAAAGGTACATTGAACATTCTTGCATACTCAGCCAACCGCTTTCCTGTCTCCTCAATCTTTTTACAGGGGCGAAAACCTTTCTCGGGTACACCAATACCTGTGATGCGAAGTTGAGGGGGGCCACCTTCTCGCTTTGCAAGCTTCTGGATTAGTGATGGCCACTGAAAGCCAAACATGATGCCAAAATCAATTATGTGCACCCTTGGTCGACCCCCCAATACATCAATGATTGTTTTATTGGCAAAGTAGTATGCTACCCTGATGAAAGGGCATGCTGCAATGAAAAGGCTGTAGGCCTTAAGCATGTCTGTGCAGCTTGTTCGCTTCACCACTAACTTCTGATACATTTGACTCCCAGTCCCAGCCGCACGTGCCTCAAGAGCATCTGCAAAATAAATTGCCAGCCTCTGAGAACCATCTCCATATGGCGAACAATGCTCCCTGATCTTTTTTAGCAGCTCATTAGCAAATGGATGGTTGTTAGATGCAATCGCTTGTGCACACTGGATTAGAAGAGCCCTGAGATCAACCTCTTCCTTTTCTTGCTTTTTACATTGTTTCTCTTTTCCTTGGGCAGATCTTGTGTTTTGAACATACCGCAGAGTTATGTTTGCTTCTTTTTCCTTCATTTCTCTAAGGTGGGCAACATAGCAAAAATGCTGTCCACCACAGAGCAGAACTCTATCAAATATTTCATCCCGAATTATTTCACTAGTTGAGATTGCTGAGTGCTTACTGTTCCTCCCCTCCACCAACTCCAAGTGCACATGATGGTGGCTCCTTATTTTGTTTGCTTGCTTGCTATGTTGTTCAATTGTTGCCTCAATTGTTTGTTTGGAACTGGAAAGGCCATTGCTCAGCAGTTTCTCGATACTCGGAACAAGCTTCCTTGCTTCCTCAGCAGTTCTGTTGAATTGCAAAACAGCATTGCAAAGTTCAGAACCGCCACCATGTATGTCTATCAAGCTCACATCCTTCTGCCCAAGAAGATCACTGACAGAGCTACCACTGCATTCCAGGTTATGATAATTGTTGTTAATATCATCAGGGAAATCTGATTGACTACCACTATTGATCACAGTTTGTTTAGGTGAGGATGGATATGCCTTTCCAAGAATATCATAGAAGGGCTTCTCCATGGCCTGGAGTGCATCATGATGTTTGTATGTGCTTATATCCTCATCAGTGCTTTCTTCCATCAATATTTGGTTTATATTGTTGAGAGTTATGTCTGAGTTTAGCTCATCGTACTCAGGGTTGTCCATTGCCCCAAAGTTTCACTGATTAGCTTTTCATGGAACACAAGTGATATACATAAGATAGATCCAATCTTTAATAAGTGTTCCTTGACCACCCAATGGGGTATTTCATTTCAAAAGTTATTACTGCAAAATGTACCTTGGAGTTGAAAACCAAGAACTTCCATTGGTGTCTACAGTGGAAAAGAATAAATGCATGAGAATGCTGCTATTTCTTCTGTAAATAGAACTGAACTGAAAGCTCCAAAAACAATTTATTTAACATGGAATTGCACTTGAGGAACAATCCTAAATTTGGTAGGAAGGTGTCAATAGTTTTTGAGACCAACTGAGCTGGAAGCATTAAACAAAAGTACAAAACCATACATTCAAAAGATGATTTCACTTTTCTTATAGCAATCATAATCTGTGGCCATTATTGAGGTTAGTATTTACTCCTTGGTGCAGTAAAAAAAAAGTATTTACTCCTTGCTTGCCCTGTAAAGTCATGCCTTACTTCTTGAAGAGCACCTACTATTGAGAAACATATCTGTGTATCAAGAATATGAGAGTTGGAAAACCGAAGTTGCATATCGAAACATTAAAAGTCACAGAGACTACTAAAAACCCCAACTACAATGAAACACCTAGACAGTTGTTGAGAACAGCTAGCTAGTGAACTCACATGAGCAAGCACCTGATTATTTCTCTTAAGTCTCTGAAGCCCAAGGAGATGGTAGAGGGAGGTCAATGATTAAGAGCTCTCCTTCAAGGCGTAGAGAATATGGTCATTGTCTGGTAACTTATAGAATGGTCTGGAGTCTCTTGTTGTGTTGATGCTCAACCTTTCTTGTCGATGTGATCGGGCAAATTATTTTCTGGTATTCTTGGACTTTCTTCTTGTTCTCTTTTTTTCAGCGTCTTCCTTAGTTTTTGTAACCTTCTTTATGACTTATTTATCATTTATGGAAATTATGATAGCGACATGAAGGTAACAGCGTGTGTTCCAAATGGCTTCCTGGCAAATGTTTCCTGTCAGAAACTATGCAACATTGTTATTCATCGAGACTGGTGTATTTGGTTGCAGATTTTTCGCTCAGGTGCCCCCACAGTGTGACTGTGATCATAGAGAGATGCGCTATAAAGTATTTTTTATATCTAAGAAGATGTAATTATTAGAAATTAAAGTTCGAAGGATATTTTTAATCACATATCATATTCATGTGGTCCACACTAATTTCACATGAGAAAAGAAAATCAGAAACTAGTTACTGAAAAGTTAAAACAATCTACACTTTGGCCCAACCTTTTTGAAACATTGGTTACGAGTACTTTTAAGAGGATACTAATGGTTCTTTGCTAGAACATTGCTGCAGCATCGACTCGATATTCACGCTGATCACTTGGTACATTTGGAAGGAGAGGAACACTCTTCATTTTTAACCATGAAGAAGCTACATCAACACAGGTTGTTCATCTGGGCTGGGCATCTGGCTGCCCTTGGCTGGAGTAGCACTGTCAATTTTTGGTTTGCTTCCATAATTCTTTTTATGCGCATGACGCGTGCATGTGCGTGTGCCTTTGAGCCCTTTGTAAACTGAAATCTATTTTTTACTTATTATTAGATACAAACTCTCATGCATTCTTGAAAATAAAGCAATGGTTGTTTGCTGTGGTTTCTAGACTTATTTCTCTATGAATCTGACGTATGTGTTTATACAAAAGAAAAATAGGCAGTGTGTATATAGAACATATAAAGAATGACAGAAACAAAGTATTGCAGCCTTTTTCTTTCGTCATTCCATGACAATCTCCTATATCACCTGACAAAAGTAATTTACAGTCTACAGTATTCTGGAAGACCACCAACTGTTTGAATATTACTGATCAGCACATGATTCATTAAGCTTCCATTTGGACAGTGCATACAGTACTCTCCCTTTCCACCCTTGTAGCAGCCACCCGTTGTCTTGATCAGCAACAAAATCCTCATGGTAAATTTCTTTCTTCATCAGTAATACTGACTTCATGATGGCAGGATCGAGAGGAAGCTGCTCAAACCCAGCCTTGAGGCACCTTGCTTGCCACTGCTGATAAGTTTCTGGCCTTTCAATCCTGTCAGCACCCTCACATGCTATGACGTTTAAGATATCCCGCCCAAGCTTCCCACCCTTTAACAGTTTTCTCGCTTCATTATCCCGTGAAACATTCGCATCAAGCATGTCAAACAGGGAGGAGTAATGGAACAGAAGCTCTTTGAAACGTGTCACAAAGAAGGGGGAACTGTATGATCCATCCAGAATGCCGAAAATAAACACCTTTGGGTTCATCCTCCTCATGATCTTCAGTACTCTATCCCTTGCGCTATCCATGGCTACTGTCTCATCGCCGAGGTTCTTCATTCGGTACAAGCAGTTGATTATAAGCACTTCATCCTCCTCAATGTTGAGATCTTCGATCTGAATATCTTCCAATCGTGAGCAAATGCCCTGATACTGAAAGGGTACCTTGTACATGTTTGCATAGTCAGCCAACAGCTTCCCTGTCCGTTCAATGTTCTCCAAGGGGCTGAAACCTGGCCGAGGCGCTTCTATACATGTAATCCGAAGCCTTGGAGACACTCCTTGCTCACCGAAAAGCTGAATCAGTGATGGCCATTGAAAACCACAGCACACACCAAATCGACGATGTGCACCCTGGATTGCCCTGCTGACGTTTCCATAATAGTTTGATTAGCGAAGGTGTATGATGCCCTGTGGAAAGGGCAAACTGCAAGATAAAAGTCGTAGATCTTCAACACGTCGTCTTCGCTTACTCGCTTTGCCAACATCTTATGGAACAACTGGCTCCCCGTCCCAGCCAGGCGTGCCTCAAGGCCATTCACGAAGTAAAATGCCAGTCTCTGGCAACACTCTCCATCTCTTGAGGAGTACTGTCTTATCTTCTTGATGAGGTCACTGGCCAGCAAACGGTCGTCAGCTGCCACAGCTTGTGCACAGTGGATGAGGAGGTTCCTGATATCGACCCACCTCTTTCTTGAGCTGCGTAGTACCCTGCGACTTCTGTTGAGCATCTGCTTTGCTTTCACCCTTTGGTGAATTCTTACTTACTTCCTTTGCAGCCTGCCTTGCTGTTTCGATGAAACAGTCCAGATCATAGCATAGCAGAACACTGTCGAACTTTTCGTTGCGGCTTATTTCGCAGGTGATGGTATAGTTTTCACTTCTCCCTTCCCTGCTATCAGAGTCCTGGATATATGGATTGTTCCAGTGATCCGTGATCTGAAAGATTGCATATTTTCTCTTGCTGACTACTTTTTTTGCTTTAGTAGTGGTCAGTCTGCAAATATAAAGCTTGTCGTCGTCCAAACGGATCACCATCTTATCAGACCCCTTTGCCTCATCGGCTTCTCTTCTAATTTGCAAGGCAGGGAAACCAAATCTTGAGGCTCTCCCAGTGCTTGCCAAAGACTGATCTGGCAGGAAAAGACTCCAGCCGTAGCCATATGGACTCAATGGGGCTGGCGAGGACTGCAACATGCTGTGACTGGAAATGTCACTAGTGAAACTGGTTGTGCGAGGCCTGTTGTGACAATTGTTGCTACCCTCATCTGGTCGTTCTTCTGCTTCGCTGCTGTTATGTAGCAATGACCAGTCAAGTGGAGGCGGGTATACCTGCTCAAGAATATCGTAGAAGACCTTCTCAGCAGCCTGAAGAGCGTCCCCTTCATGTGAGCCGACCCTCTCATCGACATCCTCCATCAGGATCTGGTTTATGTGGTGAAGAGCATTGTTTGATCTGATCCTTTGGTAGTCTGGACTAACCCCTGAAGTAATCTGAAGATGGTTCTGTCCGAGGTTGGTACTGACATTGTACATTCCAGGGATGGTGACTACATCCGAGAATTGCATGTTTGATTCATTGGTTGGTTGGGGAAAAAACTGGGGATCACAGAGTCTGTGGTCATACAGTGTGAAGTGTTGCTGAGAAGAAGAGGAAGAAGAGCCATCTTGCTGTTGTTCAGGCGTTGCATTGGTCTACAGATCATCAAAGGGAGGCTCAATCTCCATCGAGTATTAATCACACTGGGAGGATTAGCCCTTTAATAGAACACAAATGCTCAGCTTGTCCCTGAGAGGAAAACTAGTATGTATTGGATCGAATTTTCTGCAAAAATAGCAAGAATTAGGTCCATCTTATTTGCCTATCAAGAATCTACTTGTTGGTAGAGTCAGTTTTTTCTCCTAAGTGTGTTTTGTGCATTTTGTTAGTAGAGTCTGTGTTAGAGTGAGTGAAGCTGATAGTTTGGTTTTGTTGTTTACAGTCAAGTTGTTTTTAGTGTTGCCTCGTGCACTAGAGATGGTTAAGTTTTAGTAGTCGGCCTTCTTGTTTGAGTTGTTGATCGTTGTATTCTAGTCCGGCGATTTTTGGGCCCAATTTCCACTCAAATAACTAGGCTGTCATCTTTTTTTTTTAGTTCTTCTAAAATCGCGGCAAAGCTTTTGTGGTCCTTTCTAAAAAAAAAGAATCTACTTGTTGGCATCAGTGGCACACAAGAAAGACTCATTTACCACATTTCTTGCAGCAATTATGGATGCTCCTAATTTTTCTTATCTCTTGTCTGAGCTGCAGGATGCATGTATAATGCCTAATCTAGCTTGGACATGAAGAGCAAGCATTCAAACTGTACTTGACATACCTTTATTAATAGCAACGTCACCTTTGTTCAAGTCCTTCAGCAGGAGGTGGCAGGAAGAAGAGGGCATGTCTTTCTCTCCAGGCATTGCAAGCAGCCTTTTATAGAGATGGCCCTATAGAGATAGAAAAAATCTTCACTATACAAGACTTGAGGTGCCCCGTGATGTTGTTACACCGAACAGTGAGACTTGCATCAGTGTAAACCAAGCGAAGTTATCGCCTCCCAACTTGCCCTTTTGTTATTTTTCTAATTTCTTCTCAAGCAACACCACCCATTGGGGATGTCGACATTCCGAATGAAGACAGAGATTCTCCAGATGGAGTTTGGAAGATCAATAACAGGCGAAAACTGGGAGCAAAGAGCGAGGCCACTTGATCAGCTGTTTAGGGTTCCGTGCAGATGGAGTTTATTTGACAATGTCATCTATCTGCCCAGGAAACTAGCATGGAGGTTAATGTGAATAATATGATGGATTTATATCCTAACAATAGGCGTACCAATGCTTTTACAAAACTTGTTAACCATATAAATGAAGTCATAATTGTTTACCCAAATGAGAATGATACCATACACATCAAGTTTTTGTTCACCCATATGGTAAACCTAGGTCCCAACTTGTATGTGGAACTATAAGAAATATCAGATAATGCATGGCCCAATACTTCAGAATGATATCATCCTACTTTCATGTGTACACTAGGGGTTTTTTTTGGCAGTTGATTTATATTTCATGGACAGCAGAGGTGCATATAATTTTTTTATGTGTCTCCAAGTTCAACATTTTGCGCATAGGTTGTGTCCCATCTGTAGCAAACTACAAGGTGCTACAATATTTGATAAGGTAGATGCAGTCGCACCATATTACGTAACAGCAGGGCATAAGCTACGAAGAAATAAACATTTTCTTCTCTGATGACGAAAACTAGAGTAATAAATGGACTGGCAGACAGTCCACAACACTACGAACAAGATGCAGGCACAGTTAATGGTGCCAAATCGGGAGTGATAGAAACAAATGAATCCAGGTTGGTACGGGTGAACCAATCAAAAATCAGTTTTTTTTTCATCCTTTTTCTTGTAAAGAATGAAGATAAGTCGATTTACTTACTAAAGTTAGAACGTCTAGAAATGGCACCAGTATTACAAATGCAGATTTAGTCTTATATACTCTCTACATTACAAATTATAATATATTTTGGTTCTCAAGATATATTGTTTTACTATGTATGTAGACATAGTGTATATCTAAGTACATATCAAAAGTTATGTATCTAGAAAAGTTAAAATGTCTCATAATTTTGAACAAAGGGAGTATATGCTATTGAAAAGTGACATAATTTGTCTAATTAAATTTGCAAATCAATAGTTCTTCATGCTGCAAGGTTGTTCAAACCTGGCGCTCTATTCTGGAAGGGCCATTGCAGAAGCCTGCCATTGCAGAAGCATATTCATTTGATGCTGACACATCTGGCAGCCAGGCATATCATCTGGTTCAAACTTTCTATGGAAGATTTTTTTTAGCAGCTTTCAACCACATTTCTGACAGTAATCGTGCACCAGGATATACAGAGCTCTGGCATTGGGATAAAGGAATGATGGAACCTATGAAAAGGCAAAATGTCCTCGTATCAATAACTCCAATGGAAAAGGCACAATGATACATACAGGATGATATGATTCATCTGATAAAATAAAGCTGCCTTACAGTTTGCTTTTGCATAAAATCGACTGTAACAAAACCCAGAACAATTCCTGTGTTAAAAGTTGTACATCAAATTCACAGCTTAATGCAGGTGAATGTTGTTTGACTGCAAACTCAGTGATCAACATTTTGCCCTTCTGATTGAGGATTCCATAGACAGTGTTCTACTTGGCACTGAACTAATCCCATAGTACCAAAATTACACTAGGGTTGGGAAATAAAATTACAACTCAGAACCGTTTTTGATACAATGCTCGATCTAAGATGCTCCTTAATCTACACTGTTCTGGTGAGTCTCTTCTGGCTGACACGGTGAACAAAGGTCGCATGGTATGTGCACCAAAGGAGCTTCTCAAAAGTGAGCCAAACTGTATACTAGAGTCCACGAAAGCTGCAAGCAACAAAAAGGAAAATGACATGTCAATGACCAAACCGAGATTTGTCCTTTCCTTTTCATTGAAGTGTAATAGGATAGTTACCAGGAAAAGGGTGAAAGAAGCGAAAAGCCCCTCCTGAAGTAGCGCCCCATGGCCTCCATATTCCTCCTCGTCAATCTTCAACAGGTACGTGTAGTACCAATAGATAATGCCAGTCGAAATGGTCAGAAATCTGCAAGAGGCCACATTATATGTCATAATAGAACCATAGTAAAAGCTCACATACTGTCTACTACTCTACTGAAGTCAAATAAAGATCAAACCCAAAAGTAGTCGTAGTTGTAGCAACTGACATTTAGGTCATGGAAACAAATTCGTTTTACGTGGCAACCAGCACATCATCTGAAACTTAGCAGGTAATGAACCGTGGTTCTATTCTGCAAGCCTTTCCTGTTTGCTAAGGCCACCTTAAAAGTATTCAGTCAGTACTGACCACGACTCATTATGGAAAACCAAGTATTTATATTACAGCCCGAAGATAGTCGGGAGCATGATAATACACTCCATCAAAGAAGACAAAGAAAGGTCCACCTGGACTGAATCGTCGAAGTATACAAGGTACATACCGCCACAGCTGTGTCGGCTGTAGTACTATCTAGCAGGAATTGGAATTCTGGGCATCCAAACTAGCCAAAGCACACTGTTCTACAGAGGTAGTAACTGTCAAATTTAGCTACTGCCCAACTAATCAGATCCCTAACTCACAAGTAAACGCAAGGGGTGACAGCAGATCTGATTACTAGCAATGTGTAACTACTAGCAGTGGTGAAATCGTCCCTGAACCGACAAACAAAATCGAGAAACCAATCACTCTGCTGAATTCCAACCACACAAACACTATCAATTTAACAGTGACAATGGCCAGTCGCAATGTCCCAGAGCTATAAAATCGATCTGATATCTATCTAATCAAATTATAACAAATTACAAAGTGTATGCACGTACAAAAGGGCTTAATTTCGCTTATGTGCGCGTAGGTTAAGCTACAGATCTACACACGGCAAGGCTGGAGCTCGAGAAGATGGGAGAGAGAGAGAGGTTAGGAAGGGGCGGGGGACTGACAGTGCGATCCAGACGGCGCCGACGAGGGGTACGGCTCCCCAGAGCAGGCCGCAGATGAGCCCCACCGCCTGGCGGATCCAGTGCACCGCGTCCAGCAGTTGGTCCTGCCACAGCCGAGCCGAGACGAGAGTGTCAGCACGGCAGAAGCTACCGGCGCGCGCGGGGGAAACGAGGGACGGAGCGTACCTTGTCCAAGGAGGCCTCCGGGTCGAGGTACCTGGCGAGCTTGGAGGAGAGCGCGTGGCCGCCACCACCGCCGCCGTTTGGCTGCTGCGCCTGTGCCTGCGCCTGCGCGCGCGACTGCTTCGCCGACGACCTAGCCTTGGCCATCCCTCGCTGCCGATCGCTGCGGGTGGGGGGAGTAGAAGCGGATGGAGCGGCGGCGGGATCCCCGAGGCGAGGCGAGGGGAGGCGGGGGCGTTGGGAGATGGGATCGCGGGCGGCGGCGCACGCGGGGGAAAAAAATCGAAGTCGAGGCAAACCGCAAAGGCAGGCAGTTGGGTCAAAACTCAAAAGACACCCCCACAACTTTTGTTATTTGTGTTTATGCAAATCGGATGGCCGCATCTACTGTTTTCATTCACGCTTCCGTGTAAAATTACAACAACTTCTGGAGTGCAACCGAATTGGATACAAACCGGACAGTTTGACTTCAAATCTGCGTTCACATTTTGTTTTTTAAAAAACATTGCTGATAGAGAGTATCCGCTTGGTGACCATGAATTTCGATGGAGGAATGAAACCATTATTATAATGGTCGGGATAACGCAGGAGCATAGAGAGTAAATCCTAACTTACAAGTAAACCCAAGGGGATAACATCAATCTGCGCACGTGTGACTACTAGCAGTGGTGAAATCATCTCTGAACCGACAATACAAATTGAGAAACCAACCACTCTGCTGAATTCCAACCACACAAACACTATCAATTTAACAGTGACCATGCCCGGTCGCAATGTCCCTGATATCTATCTAATCTAATTATAACAAACTACAAAGTATATGTATGTACAAAAGGCTTAATTTCGTTTATGTGCACGTAGGTTAAGTGCAATTCTATGTGAGATTCTAGTCTGCGTCGTTAAATATCTCGACTTTTTCTCTCTCCACGTGGTTTGCACTAGGATAGGGAGTAGAAACTTCTCCTTGTGTGTGTTCCTCCTACACCTCCTATTGTTGTCTTCTCCTCATCTCCTGTAGTCCCTCTCTGCCCCCCCCCCCAAGGTTGTGCTCGTCACTTGCAATTCGAGCTGCCATGCCCCGTTGTCTTTTATCTTAGATTCATGTGTATCTTAGATTCATGTGATGCAGGCTTGTATTATGCCCTCCTCTCTTAGATCTGTCGCCACCATCTCTCTCCATCTCCATCTCTCCTACCCACCTATTTAGCGCCATTGGTTTGTGGCATAGTGAAAGGATCAAGATGCCCAAGAGGGGGGGGGTTGAATTGGGCTTGTTTTAAATTTCTAAAGCAAATATAAAAACCTATCAAATGCCAATCACCCCCTAGTGCCTACCGTCCGTGTGTCCTAACTAGAAAGCGGTAGTAGTTCATAGGAATTAAAGACAACCTAAGCAATTCTAGTAGAAAATGTAAAAACAAGACGGAAATGTAAAGAGCTAGGGAAAAGAGAATCTCATGGATGCAGCGATTTTTTTCCCGAGGTATCGAGGTGTCGACACACCCCCCTAGTCCTCGTTGGAGCACCTCGCAAGGTATCGCTCCCCCTCTACCCGCGCAAGGGTAGAGTGCGCTCCACGGCTGCTTCCTCTCCACCTCCAGACGCTTAGTTTAGGTGTTTCGACGCCAAAGGGGGAGAGAGAGAGTCGAGTAGATGGGCTAGCTTTAGGGAGAGCTAGTAGGACTCGTTCTTTTGTTGTGTATAAACTCTATTGCATCATGCATCACGTTTACCGTCTTATTGCATTGTATGATATGTGTGATGTTTGAGACTTGATGGTTGTGTGACATGTGTGGACTTTCCTATATTTATATATCATGTCACTTGGTTATGCTGTTGCTTCCGCGCTAATCTCTGATCTTTTGGCTATAGCATATCCTTTTTGAAATCAAGTACTATATTCATTTCTTGTCTTTTGTGCTTGTCATGGCTTGAATGGTTAGGCATGTACTTATCTTTTTTATTACTAACCCATGTCTATCTCATGTCAAGTTATGTTTTCTCTCTTCAAAATTCACTCATTATTCTCTACTCGAGCTTGTATTGTCGTCAATCACCTAAAAGGGGGAGATTGTAGAATCATGGACTCTTGTGTTTAGGCGATTAACGACAATACTAGATCACTATGACTAACGTGTGTTTTGCAGAGACAAAGTCATATATGTTAGGTCATGAGTGATGTATTTTGAATGGGTTTAATGGATACTCATGCCCCCAAGATGGAAATCGTTTCGGTTGCAAAGGATGGAGATTCTCGATGAAGACTAGGCTAGTTCTTAGTGTCATAAGGTTGAGAAGGGCACTAAGTATAGCTAGGACTTTTGTTTTTCCTTTGACCGTACTATAAAGGGGGGTATGAGGTTAGTAGCTTGACCTAGGAGAGTTTAGGAAAGTGGGTATATGCACACTTGTCACAACTAGTCCTAGAGACCTTGCTTTCAGCCCTTGATAAACCCTAGAAGTTATAGGAGAAAAATCCCTTGAGAATCCTCAGCGAAATCGGTTGTTAGAGAGGGAGAAAGAGGCTCCGAACCACTCTGCTAAGTAGGCACCGGACCAAGGAGAGTAGTCCGGTGGTCCCTGACTTAGGCAGATTCTTAGCTCGAGGAGCTCCGGACCACCTGTTTGGAAAGCACCGGACCATAGGAGAGTGGTCCGGTGGCTTGGTTCAGAGAGTCAGAAGGCTCCGGACTAGTCCGACGGTGCGTCCGACGGCTAGTCCGACGCCTCAAGACAGGAAGTTTGGTCTATGCAGAGAGCACCCTGGCTCCGGACCAGAGCGTCGGACCAGGGCACCGGACCAAGGAGAGTGGTCCGGTGGTGTGTAAAAGAGAGATCAGTTTTCACTCAGAGAACACCGAGGCTCCGGACCAGAGCGTCGGACCAGTGCGTCGGACCAAGCAGAGTAGTCGGACCAGTGTGCATGGTCCGGTGGTGTGAGCTCCGGACTAGTCCGGTGGCTACGCAGAGAGAAGAAAAAGTGAAAAACGGCTAGTTTTGGAGGTGGGGACTATTTATAGTTGCCCCCTTGGACCTTAGAGGATGACTTGGCCATTGTTTTAGCTGGTGACACCTTGAGAAATCTTTTGGAGAGCCAAGAGTCTAGTGAGGGAGAGATTAGAGAGAGTTCATCTTGTTCTTCCCTCCTAGAGTGATTAGAAGTGACTTGTGTGCATCCATCCACCTTCCTAGCCTTGAGTGGATCAAGTGAAGGTCTTGTGCTTGTTACTCTTGGTGTTCGACAGCACCTAGACGGTGTGGTGGTGTTCGGAGGAAGTGACCGTCGGAAGATTGTTGGCGGCGCATCTCCAAGCTCTTGTGATCGGTTGTGGGCGATTCACCGAGCCGGAGTGGCGAAGAATCAGCCCGTAGAGAGCCCTCTACCCTTGCGCGGGTAGAGGGGGAGCGATACCTTGCGAGGTGCTCCAACGAGGACTAGGGGGGTGTGTCGACACCTCGATACCTCGGGAAAAAAATCGCTGCGTCCATGAGATTCTCTTTTCCCTAGCTCTTTACATTTCCGTCTTGTTTTTACATTTTCTACTAGAATTGCTTAGGTTGTCTTTAATTTCTATGAACTGCTACCGCTTTCTAGTTAGGACACACGGACGGTAGGCACTAGGGGTGATTGGCATTTGATAGATTTTTATATTTGCTTTAGAAATTTAAAACAAGCCCAATTCACCCCCCCTCTTGGGCATCTTGATCCTTTCACATAGAGGTAGAGCAAAAGAAATTCCTACCAAACATTTTTTTTGTGGGTAGAGAGCCGATAGAGCTGAGATCAAAAGCGCTAACATATGTAGATTTATAATGGTTTTCCCAATGTCATGGCTATTGGTATAGGGGGTGAAACATTCAAATAGATGTTTTCTACTCGCACATTCATTTGAAGGGTTTTTGTCTACTCATATATGAGCCTAGATATCCAACATCTTGATCTCGTGGGGTTGTTCGGCTGATAATTTCTGTGACTGATAAACTGACTGATGTTGTTGTGAGAAAAAAAAAACATTGTACCATAGTTGCTAAGTCGATAAGTCCAAGCAAATAGAACACATATCTAATTCTGAATACTCAGTCAAATATCTTATATGGATCATAATACTTCACTATCCGTTGACCAATCTAGACGCAAGCTATCCATATGTATGCCTAGCAATATCCAAGTCTAAATCTAAATTATAAAAAACAATTTGTATTTGTATATATCCATTCATGGTCAATCCATTTTCGCCCCTGTGTATCAATGAATATTTCAATAATAAAATATATCAAACAATAAGTCTATATAAGCGAATAAATATTTCAAAACATATATCAATAAAATAAATGAAACAGAATATACAAAAAAATGCAACATTAAATAATAAATTATCTAATATTCATTCATATCCACATCTACCTCGGATACCAATCCAAATTTGGACCATGCAGATGAAGAAAGACAAATTCAAATCTATTTATTATAGTATCCATTTTGAAAACAGATACATATATGTGTATTCACATTTTTTGTGGGTACGAAAATCAGATAATCATTTGGTTAAGTGCTAGCTATAACCTACGAGCTCGTGGTTGCTGAAATCTCATAAACTTGCTACACTACATATAGACACCATAAACCAAAACACGACTCATTACCTCATCCACTAGAGCAGAGCACAACTAAATATTACAAGCCAAGTTAGCCACTCTGCCCAGCCAAGACCCAAGAGCCAACTGCCATCCAAGCCACCATAACCTTCTAGATTTCAGTTAAATTAAAAGGAAGAAATGCACCATAGGACTAAATCACCACAGTATCAGCTAATCACTCGGTTCAAAGTCCAGGTCAGAATCTGCTTCAGCTACTAGCTCCCTGGCTCCCTGCATTTCCTGCACAAACAAAGCAAAAAAAAAAAAAAAATGACATGACCATACTACATTAGTCAGCTTGCCGTCTAGAATCTAGATAATCACTAGCCGAGAATGGAAATGCATCTAGACATTGACATAACCATACTATATCAGTCTAATTATTGCCCTCTACAATTTAGATAATCACTAGCGGAGAGTGGAAATGCATATAAACATAGGCAGTCAACTTGCCTTGAGACGTGGGGAACGACGCACAACACCAGGAGACGCTCCTGACAGGGCTGTGGATTCTCTCTTAGCAGGAAGTAACTGCCCATTTTTCTTGCTTGCGGATTGGGTTTGATTGTGAGCGTCCACACTTTGTTGCTAACTGACATCACCACGGAGATGGGAGTGGTGCTGGAGAGACATCTGAACCGACGACTGGAGTTGCAGGAAGAGTCTCTAGGGAGACAACTGGGCTTACAGGAAGAGTCCCTGAGGAATAAGTGTTAACTGATAACTTCCAGAGAAAATACACAATCTTATCTTGCATACATAAATCTTGGGACACAAAAGGGTTCAGTCCATATCCAAGAAAGAAAAAACAAGAACTGGTTTTTAAATTGGAAAGCATGCACCATATTATTTGCATTTTGCAACATTAGAAATATATTTCAGAACTTCCAACACAGCCAAAACTACATAATAACCAACCCATAGAGCCTCCATAATTGAAACTTGACAGTGTATATATTGTATGTCCGGCATCTACATAAAAAGGATGTAATTGAGGCAAAGTCACATGGTTACTTGGGAAGAAAACAGGTCTGTTTTGCTTAAACCTATTGCCCCTCTGTTTTGCTTAAACCTATTGCCCCTTGCCAGTATTTTGGGGAAGACATAAGTCCATTCAGATTACTATATTTGTAGAAAGATGTTTATAAATCTGATACTTGATCACATTATAGTAAAAAGGTAAGGGAAAATTGTGTTCTTGCCCTTATATAGGAGTCTAATTGTGATTTTGCCCTTGTTTTCTCAACTTTGTGATTTTGCCCTTACTATTTTGAATTGAATCATCCGTTTGCCCCTAGTTTGGATGCCGTCAGATAGTCATGGAATAAATGAATTAAAAAAATTCAAAATCTGAAAATACAAAGGAAAAAAGACCAAATTGCCCCTTATCCTTATATTCAGCCTCTGGAAGGAAACTATGCCCTTCTCACGCGCGGGGGCATCCGGCGGCAGCGGCGGATCCCGACGGCAAGGCTCGTCACGCGCGGGTTGGCGATGGCGGCAGCAGCGCACGGCGTGTGGGGCGGCAGCAGATCCCGATGGCAAGGCTCGTTGCGCCTGGGGCGGCGGCCGGGCTCGGGACGTGACGCGCGAGGGCATCCGGCGGCGGCAGCGGATCCCGACGGCAAGGCTCGTCACGCGCGGGTCGGCGATGGCGGCGGCAGCGCACGGCGTGTGGGGCGGCAGCGGATCCCGATGGCAAGGCTCGTCGCACGCGGGGCGGCGGCCGGGCTCGGGACGCGACGCGCGAGGGCCGCGGGGCTTGGCACGCGACGCGCGGTGCGGGGGCTTCGGACGTGCGGCGCTCGGAAGCTGCCGCGGCTCGGTCGCTCGGGTGCGTACGTGCGTTGGTACGTTGGCAGGCGGCAGCTCTTATCTGGTCCTCATCCTCCCAGATCCCGGTGGCAGGCGGGCTGCTGTGGCGCGGCGCGCCGACGCGCGGCGGGTTCAGCTACCATTGGCTAATTGCGCTGTGCTGCTGCGCCTGGCCGCTGGCCCGCGTGCCTGGTCAAAGCTTCTGGCGGTTGGCTGGACGGCGGGAGTCGGACGACAACAACAACCAGCAGCCGCATGAGGTGGCTGTAGCCCCTGATCCGTGATCCCTACTCACTGCGGTTGACATGTCCCTGCCGTGGATTTTTTTGGATTTTTTTTTTGGTGAATCAGTGTATATGGGGCATGATGAGACTTCGAAATGTGGTATGAACGTGTTGTTTCTCTATATTTGTTGATTTGTTGTCATGTTTTTATATGTGCTTAACATTGTTGCCATAATCCAAGCAAAATATTGCTAAGGTGCTCCAAAATGTTGCCACCATTTTGAATATTCTTTCAATATTAAATCATATTTGAAATAATTATAAGTTGTTCTAATTTTATTTGACCAAATCTAACCATTATTATCAAAATACAATATAAAGGTCTCATTCCAAATCAAAGGTAAAATCACTAATAGATCTGCAAAACCAGGGGTAAAATCACAAGGGCATATTTGTCCTTTTATACAAAAATTAACACCTTTAGGGGAGGATGACAGAATAGGGGTAAAGTGGTGCTTCGTTTTGAAAAGGCAGGGGTAAATTCACAAAGTTTAAAAAACAGGGGTAAAAACACAATTTCGATACAAAATAGGGGTATAAATGCAAGACCCCCAAAAGGTAAATGATATAAATTTTGTTGCTTACCGTTGATGAAAGAAGACTGGAATTTCTCTCTGGCCATTCTTACAAACTTGAATAGATGTTCATTCAAATCCAAATCCTTCGCCAATTCCTCAATGTCCTTGACATGAGGATCACATTCGATGACTGCTATGAATGAAAGAACAATAATTTTAAGAAAACATATACATGTCAAAAAATGGGGGAAAATGAGTTATACAACAGAGGCACTTGGCCAGACACCGGAAGGAGTTTCAACTCACATTCTAATCTCTGACTTAGGCGAAACGAGTATTCCTTCTCTGGCCGTTGCGGGTCAATCTTGTCGAAAACAAACTTCACATCTTGAGGGGAAAAAAACGAGGATGCTTGTGAGGGAAGGAACACAGTGGCAGCACCGCACCAGCACCATGTAACTAAGTATAGCATCAAGCTCATGTATGGCTTACCTCCTTCACCTCCGATAACCTTGAAGCCAAGGAACTTATCATACCAGAGAACAGCTCTTGGTAACTTGTCATCCATCACTGTTTTACTCCCTGCTTCAAGTGATTCGACAGCTGCGACAGGATAGTAGAGAATATTAGTGTTATTACAATAATTGGCATCGGCAACCGAGGTATGGATGCATTTGTTATGACTGGTGACGATGTTTTTGCCACAGCAACAACAACCCACGAGACAAAAGTAGCATGGGGAAGGGGATAGTAGAGAAGGGCATGCATACACCTTGAAGTTCATCGGATAGGATTGCAGCACGCATGTCCCTGTTGCGCCTGGAATCGGCAACCGAGGTATGGAGCCGCTCATTCGTAGCCGTGGCCTTCGAGATCAACTCTGTGGCAAGCCTGCATTTCGAGTCCTTGCGCAACTGAACTGCAAAGGGAGGAGCGGAACCGAATTTCAGTCACCGTATCAACATTATATCTCTAAATAGGTTTTGTCGGGTACGAAGGTAAGGGGTACCCTAAACGCTTCGCTAAATTAACGCTAATCATAGCAACCATTTTTAAGACAGGGACCAGCCCACTGCTCAAGTCAGTAAGGCAAGGCCCATCACTCGAAGGCCCCCCTACACCAGCCGTGGCGACAAGTCGCGGACCGAGGGGGCGAACGAACGACCCCTCGGCCTCCACCTCGACGATAAACGACGGACCGAGGGGGCGAACGAACGACCCCCCGGCTCCTACCTCGACGATAAATGACGGACCGAGGGGGCGAACGAACGACCCCCCGGCCCCCACCTCGACGCCGAAAGACGGACGAGGGGTCAAACGAACGACCCCCGGCCTCTACCTCGATCCCTCCGACTCCGCCTCTGCTCCGACCCTACCTCGACGACGAGCGACGGACCGGGGGTCGAACGAACAACCCCCGGACGAGAGGCTCGATCAGCCCAACTGCTCCCGGCATGGGTTAAAGTGAAACCACCTAACAACATGGGCGCCCGCGCCCGCTGTCAAATCCGTCAACTCTCCGTCAAGTCCCCGATTCCTGTCAACTGTGCCGCCACTGTCGCCACTACACGAGTACGGACTCCAGCAGCACCCCTCGGAAAGTGAACAGTGCAGCCCTCGACGACGACTTCGGGGGTACGGTGGAGCCACGCAGGGCTCGACCCCCCCCTCGAACGAGGGGCTCGACCCCTCCCTCCGACGACTCCAGTATGGGGCCCGTCCCATCCGCCCCGTCTCGCTTCAGCTGTGGGATTCGTGCCCGTCTGCGGACGCTGTGCCACGACGTACTGCGGCGATTTCCACTGCCACCACGACCGGGAGCGCCAAAAGGATGGGAAGGTCATGCCTCCACAGTGCTCGACGTCTCTCCGCCAACACTGTGCCACGGACACGCTGCCCATACGACGACAGTTAGGACCCTGTACCCTCGGACCTCCCCTTGGTCTATAAAAGGGGACGCCGAGGTAGAAGAAGGGGCCGATCGATCAATAGCTCTCCGGACTCCGGTCTCTGGCTGTTTTCTCCCACATCCCACACTTCACAAACCCCGCCGCTTGATCGACCCCTCGAGCAGCCAACCCGCAGCCTAGGGCAGCACTGCTAGCCTTGGGCTGCAGCTCCTCTGAGCAAACCCGTGTAACTCAGCTTGTACCCCCCTGTACGAGCACGTTTTGGGTGCGAGATAATACAAGTCATCCTCCCCCGCTGGACGTAGGGCCTTCTTTGCCCGAACCAGGATAAACCTTGTGTCCATCTTGCATCACGTCTGAGAGAGGGAGCACGCGATATACAAATTTACTAGTTGGTGGTCTTGACCCCCGGGTCATAACACCGACAGGTTTATTATAAAATATACATACCATAATCAGTAGTATTTTTTATGTGTATTTAATCGAATTTAATGACTTTCAGAGAAATGGAGAAACTGAGAAAGGTCGTATTGCGCGCGTACGTGTGAGAGCCTCGCTGAGCTGCGACTGGAGGTCCCGGAGCTGATCCTTGAGTCCCTTGACCTGCTCTGCAGACAGAAACAGCCAACACCTCGAGCTGAACTGAAACGAAACGGGAGGTGGAGGTCGGGAGGACGGGCGGCGGCGGTGGCGGTACCTCGGCGCGAGGAGGTCTGGTCGGCGAGGGACCGAGCTGAGGCGACCTCCGCGGAGAACGCGCCCGTCGTGGCCCTGGCGCGTTGCGCGGCCTTTTGGCGCCGAATCGCCGCCGCCGCCACCAGATCCGGCGCGCCTCCCCCGGCTCTACCAGGCGCAGCGGCGGCGGGGGGCTGACGGTGGATGGCCGCGGCTAACTCCTGCTCGAGGTCGGAGGACGACGACATCCACTGCTCCTCCTCCAGCGGCTGCGGATCCCCCAAGCACGGGGGCTCCTCGTCTCCTCCAGATTCGAGCCGAACGACTCGAGGGCTTGCGGGGAAGGAGGGAGGGAATTCGGGGGAATTTTACAACGGGACTTTCGATTGGGGTTGGGGGGAATGGAGTCATGGAGAGCTGGAGTTGGGCTGAAAGAGAGATGGGCTCGATGGTTGCCCCATCTATCCTTGATTATTATTGTTTGGGCTTTGATGGGCAGTTCAATGGCCCAGTTTGTTTAGTCTAGGCGTGAGTAATTACGTTGGAGTGGCAATACAAAAATAATAGTACTACCTTCTGTCAGGGAAAAAAGCTTCCACTTCTCTGACAATCATTAAATTTGATTAAATACAAATAAAAATACTGCTGGTTTGATACGTAATAAACCATATTTTTGTAATAACCCTAGTTAGAGATATAATGTTGATACTATTTTTCCTATAAAACTAAGTAAAACTAAATAATGTTTGAGTTCTCGAGAAATGAGAATCATATTCTAAAACAAACTTAGAGAGAGTGTTTTTTCTACGGCAACTTAAGAAAGTAGTGATCTTGAACGCCCACGTTAATTTATCCATATCCACATCTCTACTTTTTATCTACTATTAAATTAAATACTTAAAGGAGAAAAGCTTTCTCCCTACTTTTTCATCACTACTCCCTACATTCCAATCCAAATTTTAAGACCAAGAATCTTGGAGAGTCAAAAATCTCAATCCAAATTATAAGATATTCTAAGAATTTTGGAGAGTCAAAACATCCCAAGTTTAATCAATAATTATAGAGAAAACTACAAATATTTATGACATCAAATATGTATATTATAAAAATATAATTGATAACGCATCTAATGATACTTATTTGACATCATAAATATTGTTATATTGTCATATAAGTTTGGTCAAACTTGAGACACTTTAACTCTCCAAGTTTTTTAGAATATCTTATAATTTGAAATGAAGGAAGTACGCATGTATTCTTTTTGGCTTGATTGATCATTCTATGTTACTCTGTCCCCAATTAATAATCGTTCTAGAACCAGACACGAAGATCAATGTAAAGTCAAAAACATAAAAATAGTCTTATGAAATTAGTACATGGCAGCAATCTCTCTCTTCAACGGTTCTGGAGCTAGTCATGAAGACCAATCGCGTTACTACAAGGGATGCACGGATGAGTAAAGAAGGACAGGAGGAGATGGGATGGGGTGATAGGATATGGCTGCAGGACTGTTTGTAGGTGCTGGAAAGCCTAAACGACACTTTAAATCGGGGCATGTTTCTTACTACCAATAAATCAGGATAGAGAGTACTCACTTTGCTCTTTTCTCCCACATGACTACGCCTCATGTCTCGGTTCAATTTTGGTTTGCATCTCCGATGCTACTCCAACGCATCTAGCAATATGATACCATATTTTTTCTAGATATATACATACAAAGTTAGATTTTAAAACATATCTATATCTATATCTATACTTATATCTATTCTATATACCTAATAATAAAGAGGTAAAATTTCTCTCCTCCACCTTTTTGATCCGGCTCCCCTAATCCGATTCATATACGTATTAAGTTCTGTTACAACACACGGGCATGTTTACCGAACAAGGTACAAAGTTCAATTTTTACATGTATTGAGTTCCGCTGCAACGCACGAGCATATTTGCTACTAATAATAAAGAAGCAAAATTTCAGTCTCTTTTTTTTGGCCATCCATTCTTTTGTCCGTCACTTTCTTTAACTACCGAATAATATCTAACGTGATACAGAGTCCAATTCCAAAACGCGATACAGAGCCCACTTCCAAAACGGATTAGGTCATCCACAAGAATAGTAGTACATGCAAAATTTCTCTCCACCATTTTTTGGGTCCGGCTCCCTCAACTACCGGACAAAGTACGAAATCCTATTTTTATACGTATTAAGTTTCGTCGCAACACATAAAAATATATTATATAAATTGACTTGCCTAATAATTGGAGTCCGAATAGTACTCAATGCACATATTAAATTTCGTAGCAACACATAGAAAAATATTATAAAATCGACTTGCCTAAAAATTGGAGTCCGTATAGGACTCAAACTAATGGATGGATGCAGCGATGGCCACCGTGGATCATCCGTCCAATAGTAAATGGTACGTAGATGTAATTATCGAATTTCAATTAATATACCAATATGCCCCTATTAATTTAATCTATTTAATTTATTGATAATAGATGAAAATTAAATCAATGTAAGGAAAATAATGTGAGACTGTGATAGTATATGGAAAATATAAGTATGCAATCTAATTCTATCTCCAAATCGCAAATCTTCTAGGTCATTAGATGACAAACTATAATTAAGTTGCAACGTATGGACACATTTGCTAGTTAGAATAAAATATAATTTTTGCACAAATTTCTAAACCGTAAATTGTACATGTGACCGAGCAACTAGTTCGATATCGCAGCGCACGTTTTATATACATGTATATATTTTTTTTCTGGTAAATAATGATCGAATTCGTGGTCGTATCGTGTGGTGTGCTCCTACTGTGTACCCACTCAATACCCAGTCCCAGTGTGTATAATATACATGTATATATTCTCTGCTGACTGATTTTTTATGAGAGAAAAATACTCTTCTAGCTGGATTTAAGCCGGCTGAAAAACCAAGTGACTCAGCCACGAGCCTGAGGCTGCTGCTGACTTGTAGCCATCCATGTCCATCCGTCTCCTCCTTTTGCCGCTGCCGCTGTGCAAAAGATCTGTTCGCACCCTGCCTGAGACGCCGCCGTCGCCCCGTGCAGCCGAGCCACACGTTGTCCCGCCCTGAGACGTTCCCCGTCGCGGCTGGCTCTGGCTGGCTGGTTTGTGTCCTCCACGCAACCGCCACTCCCTCGACCTGCTCTCTCGCAGCCGCAACACGACGACGACGACGCCCAGTTCCAGTGGATTGCTCGATTCGGTTGCCCTCTCTACTGTGGTCTGATCCCCCTCCGCGCCGCGCTCTGTTGTCCCCCTCTTTCTCCTCCTCCTCCTCCTCCTTCTCCTTGTCCCTTCTCCCACAGAGAGGTCGCCAAGTCCGACGACGAGAGGAGAGAAACACAGCTGCCGCTCGGCTTCAGCCTTCTTCAGCCTATGGCGGCCGCCGCCCCGGTGGCGCCCGGGAGCGGCTGCCTCAGCCACCCGCGCCCGTGCCCGCGCCGGGTGGGGCTGCGCCGCGCGGTGGTCGCCGCCGCCGCTGCCGCCGCGGCGGAGGGGCCGTCCTGCCTCTTCGTGGGGCCAATCGAGACCGCCAGCCAGGAGAAGCTCGAGGCGCTCTACCACCAGGTGGCTTCCCCTTCTGCCTTCCCCTCCTTCTCCATGCCAGAAAGAAGCTTCTTTTATACTAGAAAGATTGTTCAGTTCTTGCTAGGACTGGGAGAGTATCTGTTTGCCTACTACAGTGTAGTAATCTGCTCAGCAACAATAATCTACACGCGCCATCGCTCGATTTCGTTTGTTTCTGTTCATGTTCAATCAGTTGCCACTTGCCAGTCATTAACACTCTTCATCTCTGTGTTGTGCTCTGTGTGTACAGGCCAGAGATTCCTACTACAGCGGTCAGCCATTGATCGTCGATGACATGTTTGACAAAGTCGAGGTAAAGTAAAATTCAATTCTACAGTTTCCCAGATTAGCTTATACCTATTTCACCACGTCTCTACATATCCAGACTCCAAATTCCTTGTACACCAACGTTCCAGCAGCTCTTCTTCTGACGAATCATATACCCTTAACCCTTGTTGACAGCTGAAGCTCCGGCTTTACGGCTCAAAATCCGTTGTAAAATACCCCCGCTGCAGCCTCATAAGGCAATCGACATACGCCGACGCCGAGGTAACCTTTCGCATTTGTTTTGTTTTCCCCGGATCGCTCGGTGCCTGCCAAGGCTACTATTGGCTTATACGCTTCGATGTTGTCTTATCGATCGGCCTTTGGGTATAGGGCAGGAGGACCAATCGATGTTTATGGCATTATCAAGCATCTGGATGTTGCTCCTCCTGTTTGGTACCTCTGCCTTTCTTGTTCCTAGTCTGTACACTCTGAGCATCGCGTTCGGGGATATTTTTGGAGCAAGTCACCTCCTGTACGGTGAAAAGTCCCTTGATGCGATAACAAGAGTTAACGACTTGGCTTTGGTTGGATTGGGGTTTCTCGTTGGTTATCCCATCGCTTCTGCGTCAGGTGAGGATGATGCTGATACGTTGATTCTCACTTTTAATTATAGTCATGTTTGTACATCTGATATCTTGATTCCTAACACATGGTAAGCCGTTTCGTTGGTTTTTCAGTTGGTGCGCTGCGAGGCTTATTGGCAAACAATTTGGTTGCACTAAAAGGGTCCTGCCCAAATTGTGGTGAGCAGGTTAGGTTCAGTTCTAGTAACGTAATGATAGTAATCAATTGTCATTCTGCTTATCATTTACTTGTAATCATCTGGTGGTCTGAAAAACTTGAGCGTGTTGCTGTCAGGTATTTGCATTTGTCAAGACTGATAAATCCGTTCGAGCACCTCATAGAGCAGAATGCCATGTCTGTGAATGCCCTTTGGAGTACCGCACGAAAATTGAGGTACACAGAACACCTGTATTTTCATGCTACTTTGCAGTATCAGCAAAAGAAATGAAGTCACATTATGATTTTTCGGATGGCAATGTATGCAAAACAACACACTTTTCTTTTTTCAGAGTATAATGACATCTGTTGATCTGCACCAAGATTGTGTTGTATATATAAGAAAAAATCTGCTATCCCTTAGCTTTGGACATGTTCAGCTCCTTAGCTGTGACACATTTCACATTCAAAGCCGGTGCTGCAATGCATAATGAATCGCATGTGATTAATAAAGTTATTTGTTATTTATGCGCTTGATTCCAGATTTTCATAGGGCTCACAAGTGGGTGAACTCACTATAGATTTTTCTCCCCACCACAGAACATGGCATCTTAGTTTTCCCCCCTTTGTCGTTGTGTTCTGCAGAAAACTTTGTCAGGGCCTCGAAGAAGTTGGGTCTACGGCCGTGTTTATCTAGTGAAGCAAGGGCAACCTAGGAAACGGAAATGGATAAATGACTAAAATTCTAATTGCAGCTGCTGAGGCAAATTTAGATAATCTCATCAGATGGCACTCTTCTGATCGACCGAAACATTTTTCAGATGCCACTCTTATTGAACAGAAGGGCTTACTGTGTACAAATCATTTTAAAGATTTGATCAAGCGAAGTGTTTTGTAAAACAGATACATTCCTTTCTGAGATGTGTCCATATGCATCAGATGAACCCATGCTGCATTGTATTCTTTTCTGTTTTAGATAAACCCATGATACAATTGGGATAAAGAACTACTGAAGAGGTTGCAAAAGTGTCTTTGCTATCAGGAGGGAGGGTCACTGAAAGGCAGACGCTCTGCACCAAACATGCTTAATCATTTGATTGAAGATGTGCGTGAATTAATTTATCCTGGATAACTCAGCATGTATACAGACTGTTCAAATGTGATGTGTTATACAAGTATATATATTTTCAGGGTTAATATATGTTCTCAAATTCATTTAACAAGATCTGGAACCTGTCTTCATGCCTGATAACACTTGATCAATTGCATCCGTTCTACGCTCAGATTATATTCATAATAAGATGAGACAGAGCAGCTTGCAGAGTTTTAACAGCGGTTGAGCTGTTTGGCTTGAACAAAATTTAATAACACTCTGGACTGGATGTAATTATGTATTTACATACTGTATTTTACAGAGATTTGAAAATATAAAAGCATACATGATAGACACAAAACATCCAGAACTCTGCCTCTTTATAAATCCCTCTACGAACCTACTATATTACCTACACCTACAAAAGGGTGAAAAATACTCTAGCATATAATGCACTCACTCAAACTGGTTTTACAGAAGGGGCAGGCTTCCCCTTCAGTGCCACTTTGACACCATTGTTATCCATGCTCCGACTGCTTGGCCTCTTCTGTAGGTGATGGTTACCTCCTTCCTTGGCGTCCTGGAGCTGTTCTAAGGCTGTTACCACCTCATCCATGCTGGGCCTGTGCCTGGATTCCACTGAGAGGCATTGCAAGGCGAGAGCTGCAGCCTTCTGCGCCCTAGCAAGGGAGTACTGCCCACCCAGCCGGGGGTCCAGGATGCGAAATATACGTCGCTTACTTCTCAGGTATGGCCTAGCCCACTCCACCAGGTTGTGCTCCCCATTCGGGCGGTTCTTGTCCAGTGCGCGGCGTCCTGACAACATTTCTAGGAGTACTACTCCAAAGCTGTACACATCGCTCTTTGCGGTCAGATGACCTTCACAAGGAAAAATGACATTTGTTAGTAGGTTCAGTAATTAGATTCAAAATGACTCTTAAGACTGGCAGCAGTATGAGGACAGCAAACATAGTGTGAATGAGACATAATTTTTTTGCTACAATCCAATCATGCTTGTTTTAGATAGATTTAGTTAAATTTTAGCAATATATAATTTTAACCATTTCAGTGTGATTCATGGTTTGTGATGCTAGTTGCATATAATGATTTGGAATCTAGAACCACCGCAATACCTGTTGCAAGGTATTCTGGAGCTGCATATCCATGAGTCCCCATCACCCTGGTGGAGACATGGCTCTTGTCACCGGTTGGACCATCCTTCGCAAGCCCGAAATCAGATAGCTTCGCATTGAAGTTCTGCAGAATAGTTATCGCTATGAGTTCAACCAGAGGAGCTATTCTGTTTGTCCAAAGGATACGGCTAGTGAATTTTGCATACCGCGTCTAGAAGGACATTAGAGGTCTTGAAATCACGGTAGATGACTTTAGCTTCATCGCTATGGAGATATGCAAGACCTTTAGCTGCTCCAAGGGCAATTTTCATTCGTAGGTTCCAGGACAGTGGCTGGAAATAGGAGCTCCCTGCACGATAACAAAACATTCTATTACCGTTCCTTCAAAAGTGAGAAAGAGCAGTAAGTAGCGAGCAAAAAGGAAGGGCAGATGCTTACTCCTAAATAGATGATTCTCCAAACTCCCGCGTGGCATGAACTCATACACAAGGAGGCGTTGTTCGTCTTCGAGGCAGTAGCCAACGAGCTTTACAAGACAGGGGTGCGACGGCGTTCCAAGGTAATTCACTTCAGCCTGCACATCAAAGGAACAGCACGTTATACAAAACACAAAACCAGCACTAATTAAATAGCAACAAGGGGTTCTTTTTTTTGCCCAAAAAAACAGTAACTCCATGCAGCCAGGTACTAACCAGCCACTCCTTGTGACCCTGGAAGCCTTCCTGGTTGAGCTTCTTGACAGCAATGACCATCCCAGTACCCGGTCTAGCCGGGGCAAGGGTCTTCTCATCGATCCAGCCCTTGAAGACCGAGCCAAACCCACCCTCGCCCAGCACGCTGTCTGGTCTGAAGTTCCTTGTGGCCGTCCTCAGCTCATTGAAGGTGAACGCCTTGACGTTCGCCGACTCCAGAATCTCGTCCTCGCTCCGCGGAGTTGGCAGCATCGACGCTGATGAGGCATGGCTGCTGCAGCCGCTCAAGGCCGCTCCTCCGTTCCTGCTAGCGAACTTGGAAGTTGTCCCTGGATCATCAAGAAAAGCTATATACTTTCAGAATTCCGCGCATCATATACCAGTACAGCTTATTACAAACAAATTATGGAGTACATATATTCCATTTTTTTCGGTGTTATATTAATTAAATAAAGGGAGAAAGAAAGGGAAAAAGATCGACGGATGAATCTAGGAAGTAGGTGGCACCAAAACTGAAGTTTCCTCTTCACTTCCTTATTAGCTTGGCTTAGAAACAAAACAAGTAAACCTTTATTCGGCGTGGAGCAGTCAAAAACATTGAAAAAACGGGCAAGGATTTAGCTAGAAGGTAGTAGCACCAAATTTTGAACGTTCTATCCAGTGCCGTCAGTGGCATGTGAGGAAAAGTCCTGCAAAGTGAGGTGCGCTAGCAATAGCATACCAATATACCATTGTTAATGTTAGAACAACACTGGAACACAAAAGTCGTCTCAGGGAACTGGAAAACGAGAGGTTTGGCCTTAAGCACATGGAAGGGATCCAAGAGGGCGAATCCAGTCAGTCTGAAAGCAGACGTGTTTTTCTTTTGAGCACGCGCGCGCGGCGGGTGCGGGGGGAGGGGGGCAGTGCTAGGTGCCAAAGCATGTGATGGCTGGCAGTGATGATACACGCGGAAGGACACAGCATGTGTTTAGTAGCCGATTGGTCGATGGATTGGTTAATGAACGGAGGAGACGAAGGAGCACAAAAAGCTAACATGATTGGTGATGGAATAATAAAATATTAAATTAAGCGATCCAAAGAAGAAGAAGAGAGGGGATGGAGATTGGAGAGGAGAGGAACCTGATGGGGAGAAGGCGCCGCGGGACGGGCTGTCGGAGCTGATCTTGGCGCCCCAGCAGTTGCCCATGGCGCTGAACCGCTGAACGTATCCTCGAGAGGTACGGCGCGGGCTCGATCAGAAACGCCGCCGCCGTCGCCGGCTCTGGGCTCGAGCCTTGATCCCCCAGGGCCGAGAGCTCGCTAGACACGGTGGTGGAGCTGCGGGAGAGGAGGAGAAGAGCACGTACGAGACAGAGCTGCAAGAATCAAAGCCAACCGAGCGTCGAGCCGGATGCTTTGTGTGTGCCCGAAACTGCCAAATCTTTTGCTGTGTCCGGGGTAGAGGGAGGTGGGAGATTTGGGGGAGCAGCACAGCGCAAGTAGGCAGAGCAGAGGAGAAAAAGGCGAGAGCTTTTTTGTGCGAGCGGGCGGGCGGATGAGGGTGGTGGTGGGGAGGGGAGGGGAGGGCAACGGGGCGGCGGCAGAAAAGCCGGCGGTTTCCCTTTCCGGGTCACGCACCCTGCGTTGGCCTGCACGGCTCCACCCAGCCTAGCCTCCTAGCCTAGCCTTAGCCAAGGGGGCTGAACAACTTTCGCGCCACCTCCCTCTCCCTCCGATATCGCCTGCCTGCCGCCGCTTCTAGAAGAAGGAGGAGGAGGATGAGGGAGAAGACGCAGCCGCCATTAATGGCGGGCGGGGCGAAGCCGCGAAGGGAGGGGAAAGAGAAAGCCTCTCCGGGAAAGCGAGAGGCCGAGGACTGAGACGAGCTGCTCTGCTGCTGGTTGGCTCCCCACCCCTTTCCTTTATTTTTTTGTGCCGTGCCCCCACGTGAGGGCCGCGTTCACCGTACGATGCGCATCGGACGGACGCGACGCCTTCCGTGGTGGGTGGGAAACGTGAATGAATTGAATATTATTGTTAAAAAGTGATCATAATTGAATAATAAATAAATAAACAAATGGACGGATCAATTTGCCGGCGCACGGCTCTGTCGTCGTCTGCCCGTTCGTCCTCTCTCGAGTCCAAAGAGGCACAACTTGTAGTTGTGGGGTCTCGTGGACTAATACTTCCTCGATTTCCGAATAAATTAATTTTTAGATACAAGCTGTGATATGTATATAAAGAGCTTATGAAAATATATTCTATAATAAAATCTAATATTATTAATTCAATTTGATACTATAAATCTTAATATTTTTATTTTTTAAAATATCAAAAATAAATAATAAAAATTAATTTAAGATAATAGAAATCAGAGACACAGGAGTACTTCTACTCCTTCCTGCAATAATAGATGTTCTTTATTTATTTCATTTCCGTTTCGTGTGTACAATATTTATTGCATTCAAGTTTGTTTGGTCATCTTTGAGGCATGCATGACAATGGCCTCCTTTGGCGGAGAGGCAAATAATTAAATAAATAAACAAAGGTGTCTATTCACACGCAATGGTCACTCATTAGACTAGCTGATGATGTTTCCATTGCCAACCTACCTAGACCTAGCTAGCTAAACGGCAACGTACCACAAACATACTGTGTATAGATCGAGCCGTCCTATATATGATGTCGTCAAGATTAATTAATTCATTGATTTGGTTGAATAATTGGTCTACACATGTATGGACAAAGGTGATGTAATACTAATACAACTGTCTGATAGATGGTGTCCATGCATGATACAACACCGAGGTGAGGCGTTTGGTACATGCGCTACAACTACAATGTTTTGTATATATACTTTTGATTCAAAAAAAATATGTGTGTGATTAGGTGGTGAGCCAACTGATGATGATGATGATGATGATGATGATGATAATGACCTTGGCAACACAGGCGAGTCAACCAGGGATAGCTCCATAATGCAAATAGCAAATCGAACAAAAACAAAAACAAAACAAAAATATTATTGCGATTTCTGTCGATCTCCCGGACTCTGTCTATTTATTTATTTATCTGATCACGTAATTATTAATTAGCTCCACTTTGACCCTCCCTGCCCCATGCATGAATGCAAGCATTCATTCATCCATCCATCGTTATCCCGGAGTGTGTGTATGGATGGATCGGACAAAATATTACTTTTTGATGGCCGCCAAGTTGCTCCTTGTGATGTACTGTACTAGTACCCGTTCACAGTGACCCATTGGACAAGGACAATTTAACCACTCCACACCGTGAGCCAGGTTTGGCCCTATTCAGTTGATGATTTGTGTAACTAATTAAATCAGTTGATGTTATTTTGTCATGAGAGAAAAACGTTACCATAGCTAATAAGGTCGGGTTTATAAGTTCAGGTGATCAAAGATGGTACTGCTAATAGCTAGCAGCAATAAATATGAATATGGGCTACTAAGAGCATCCCCCCTACGGCCCTACACCTAAAACGTTCCGGTACCGACATAGAGATGATGGGAGATAACCTCCTCTCTTGTATCTCTAAGAGCAAGTCCAATAAAATATAGAGTCAAAGTGTTGAGCTATAAATTAACCAAGTTATGAGTGACAAGCCAAATCGATTTTGAGGCACTCTCCTAAATAACTTGTAGAAGATGCATTTTAAGAGATCTAATGGAGATGCTCTAACTATGTGTAGGGCTGACTCCTTCTAAAGGCTTGTTTGGCAAGCTCCGCTCCAATATTATCTAGCTCTGCTCCTTAATTCTCTGGTAGAGGGATTCTATTTTATTCTGGTGGAGGAAGACAATATATTGATTCTAAAGATGATTATGGTGCAGCTTAAATAAGTAGTAGTGAGGAGCCAGGTGTTTTTAGCTCTCAGCTCCCAGTGTATATTTTGATGTGATTCTTGTTTACACCTCCAACAAAATTTATGCGCGGTTTGTTGTTTGACCGAGGAGGAGTGATTCTCAGGAGAATCCGTTCCATGGAGCTCTTCCAAACAACCCTCCTAAAGCAACTCTGGGTTTAGTTTCTCTTGTGGAGCAACCTTTACGGTGGAGTTGAAGCTGTTTTGGCCAAAAATTGGACAGGACATCTCCAATGACAATTTCTTTTTATAATGTGTCAATTTTTTTGAATTGGATTTAGAGAAAACACACTTCTTTTGTTCTGCTTCATGCATTAGTATAAAAACTGCTCTGACTTTGCAAAAATCCATTTTCTATATGGTTATTTGGCAGTTTTCTTACAAAGAGTCCCGCTAAATAACCATACAATTTTTTTGGGGGTTTTATGATACTCTACATTCATGTGGAGTTCCTTTTTTTTTAAGACATGTGAGGTTCCTGACAAAGAGAGAAACAATACTATTACTAGTACGTTTCATATAGTCGCATTCGTATATCACCTAGTCCAAGCAATTAAATGCCAGCTTATCCATCCGTTGAACAAGAAGAAAAGGGTACGGTAGGTTGTCAGTCACGCACAATATTTCTTTTTTCTCCCATAATCGTTTACCTGGTACTAGTCCAAGGGGTTAGGTCGGCAGGTTTGGTGTGCCACCTCAACGGAATCCTATTTGTGTGTATGCACATGCACACACACCTGCCAGCTAGTGTGCCTACAGATGTGAATGTGATCGGGGGACTGAATTGCTGCAAATTTAGATCCCATCTGGTTCTTGGCCAGTTCTAGCTCTGTTTTTTTTTATAAAGTATATATTTTTAAAAAATTTAGCTTATATTGAAGTTTGATTTTAACCTCTAACTATGAAATCGGGTAACAAACACTCTCCAACTGTTAAAACTGGACAAATATGATAATCAACTGATTTAAAAGTGATTTCCTATTTTCTAATAATAATAAAAATCAGGTTGGATCTCTATGTTAAATTTGTAAATTCCCAAACCTATCTTTGTAAACCTAAAAATATTATATATGTTGATGCTATGTTTGAAATTGTTTAGATCTTACTTGTTTTAAAAATGTTGATGATATAGTAGTATGTTAGTAGGTTGGGTAGATCTGCGTTGAATTGTATGCACATTGCCGGCCGTGTGCGTGCGTGCACACGTGACGTGAGAGCTTTGCATATGCATGTGTTGGAGCGACTCTTCTTTGGCTTGCTCATCGTTTTGTCTCGCCTCTAGGGAACACGCAGTCTGAACACGGCGCAAAAAATCACAAAAAGGATGACAAAAAAATGCACATGCATGTTTGGTAACATTTTTCGTGCGTGGTGGAGAGCCGTGCACGGCAAATCCAAAATTTGGCTTTTATAAAAGGTGCGCCTTTTGAAAAGGCTCTCCATCTCGTCCTGATTTATCGGGAAGGCCGGCTCTCGAGCATCATTTATCAAACGAAGTAAAGAAATGGCAACCGGGTTTGAACTGGGAGCCAAGCTAAAACTTTTAGTTTTCTACCGATTTCTCCTCTAAAAAATACTCTTTTTTATAGAGTTGACCTGCATCGAGCTAGCCATTTTAATTAGAAGGATTACGGCTCTGCCAAATAAACTCTAAAGGTGACAGTGCTAGCTAGCGTGTGCTCTTCAATTGTATTGTTTTTAGAATGCAAACAGTAACAATAAGCTAATAGTTTAATCGTTTAAAATAATAAAAAAAATATTGGATGCACCTACAGAATGCAAAGATTGTACTACCTCCCTCCCAAAAAGGTATACCTATAGATTTGTATTGAGACAAATTTCTTTAAATTTTACTACTTATAGAAAAATGTTAATAATGTTTTCTATAACTTTAGTAAAATTATATATGTTGTGTGTATTAAAGAAAAGATAGTCCTCAAAAGAGGAGGAGTTGTTTTTTTTAGAACGGAGGATGTGTGTGTATGTCTTGCATTGGTCAAGCCTGCCGAGCTAGCCGTCTCAGTTTTTTCTTGTTAACAGCCGTCTCTCGGTTGTCGTCGACCAAACAAGCTACTCTTATCTTCTTGTAGATACAAAATGCGTTGTTATTTAGTCAGTTTGGTAAAATAATTTCTTACTACTTGCCACCACATTTATTCACGCATGTTCGTACACGATCCTGCCAACTTAGACCGAACGTCACATCGTATATGGATATACTCTCTTTATTTAGAGGCCACAATGCACAAACTATCTTAATTTCTATAATCTTTATTATCATGTCATTTAAGCATTTTGGTCTTCTTTTTTTTTTTTGCGAAGATTTAAGCATTTTGGTCATGCTGCCATCCCAACTGGGCTAGCTGAGCCCAGGCGCTCCACCTTCTTCGCACGGACGTTGTTTCGGCCCAACGGCACGGCCCGTTTATAATAAATGTGTAAGTAAACACGCTAACTTGTGAATCCGGCCGGCCGACGGACCGGGATCGAAATACTATAACTATTAGTTTCACGAATTCATTGTATTAATTAATTCGATTCGAGTTGGTGATAGATAATCATCAGATGATGGAGAGAGTCCATCTATCTCTGCGACATATTGGCACGCATGAGCCTTTGCTTACTCCTACGTTGCCGTCAGTGTCATCTAGTTACTTGTTTGAGGGCAACCAGAGAGCCAAGTTATTGTTTTTTCTTTTATGATGAGTTAATAATGACTGATGAGGTGGCTTAAATTAGATGGACAAAGTGGATTGTCTAAAATATGCTTCTTCGATGATCGATCGTCATATAATAGAGATATTATTGTACATGCATACATATACATCATAGAAATCAATTAATGGCGGCTGGCTATGTGTGTGCGTATATATATTTATTTAGTTGGCGTGCCGACATAGCTAGCGCAGATAATAGAACGTAGATATCGTGATGACTAAGGCCGGAGGAAAAGCTCGCAGCTCGGTAGCTCGCTCGACTCAGCTCGTTAGTGGCTCGGCTCGTTTATATTTTTCAACGAGCTGAGTCAGCACTTTAACTCGTTTAGTTAATGAGCTAGCTCGCGAGCTGGCTCGTGAGCCTAATGAGCCAAAATTATTGACCCACAAACTTTATTAATTTTATAAGACTTCATATTTTACACTTTACAGTTAGTTAATGATTGGACTTTAACTTTATAAATTTGAGATTAAATGAGTTTATTTTGTTTTTAATGAATTATAAATAATCAATTATAGATTATAGATGCATTATATATAATATAAAGTATATATAATATATGTATAGTGTAGTACTATAATATATTAATACATATTATTTTTTGTTTGATTTAAGAGTTATGAATAAACAACTTTTATATTATTATTATTCTCAAAATTTAAATAAATACATATATTATATGTTTATTTTTGTCTGGCTCGCGAGCCTAACGAGCCAGCTCTAGCTGGCTTTCTGGCTCGTTACGATAACGAGCCGAGCCGAGCTGGCTCGTTAGTCCAGCCTTAGCTGTGCATAACTCGGATTGTTAGCAAGAAATAGAACTAGCTTGAATATCCGGATTTAAGTCCTTTATAAGCATTTTCAAGAGAGATGTTCTAAATCTCTCCGAGTGTGTTTGATTCTCTTCCCCACCAAACCTGGCTAGCAAAAACAAACCAGGCTAGCTCTAACCAGGTTTATCCAATGCAACTGCCACTTGTTTGGTTGCTCTGCTCTAGGTAAGCCTAGCTTGGTTAGATTTTGTTTGGTTTTCAGGCTTATCCGGGTGCATCCACATCGTCTCTGCATAGGTGAACTTTCCTCCACCTTCTTTTGTTCCAGCATTTTGCCGAACAGGTTGTGAGCATCGAGCTAGAGCAGCACTACATAAATGCATGAGGGACTGCAGCAACCTAGCACGGACACAGAAGCAATGGATGATAGCTCCATCCTTGGTTGTGCGTCGACAGAGACCGTGCCCTGCTCGTCGGTCCACTAGGCCTAGATGACGAGCGCATGAGCCCAGATGGAAACTCACATTTGTCTTCTGGATTCCGTCGACTCCGCCGTGCCTAGCTCGACAGGTTCCGCCCCGACCTGGTAGCCACCATCGGTCGCGCTTCCCGGGTAACACACCACCGCCGGGGGTGAAGGCGACCTCACCGGGACGGAGGCAAGGTGGGGGCGGCGGTCAGGCTCCTCCTCCCGGGGAGCACACCACCGCCTGGGGTGAAGACGACCTCGCCAGGGTGGAGGCGAGGTGGACGGTGGCGGCCGACGGTTGGAAGCGAGGTGGAGCGAGATGCGATCTCGGGCCCGACAAGGTAGAATATGGAGAGGAGGTGAGCGAAAGCGGGATGGCTCATGCAAGCCAGGCTCCACGGAAACGACGGGGGCGAGCGTTTCCAGCAAGCCTGGCTATCACCCCGTGTGGGCTTGCGTAAGCCTGGCTAGAAGGCCCATACAGCCAACCAAACAGATCCTAGTTGCATTATTCAAGCCTAGGTAGGGATGAAGTAGGGAACCAAACACACTCTCTGTGAACTCCGATTTAGCTATTGAGGGGTTAAAATTCCTCCGGCAAGTGGTCACACCCACTCGTGCGATGGAGTGTGACGCCTCCAGCAAACCTTTCTGCATTTTCCTTGCAACCAAATTCAATTCAGAAAGCTGACACTGTTTGCACCAATCAGCATTTACCGTCTCCAAAAAAAAAAAACTAATAAAGTTAGCAGTCGCATGCACCTTGGTAGTGCATTTTTTTTATTAGAGAAAACTCAACTTCTAGGCAGGATCATGCAGGCATGTTAGCAACCTCATCCAATTTTTTTTATATAGCCTTTAAATCCTGGTATTTAGAGATTTGGTTTATAGTGTCTCTCGGAAGCATCTTTAGTGATTTTGGCGTTATCCAATTCTGTTGCTGCAATCCATTAAAGATGCTCGTATTAGTAGAGTGTGTGCAGGTGTACGAACAATGTGCTTGCATGTAGGAGTATGGCCGTGTTTAGTTCACGCTCCGATTCGGCGGTTGGTACAGTGCCCAGAACAATGTAGCGTTTTGTTTTTATTTGTGAAATATTGTCTAAAAATTCTCAAACTAGGCTCAAAAGATTCGTCTCGCAACGTACAATAAAACTGTGCAATTATTTTTTGATTTCATCTACATTTAATACTCCATGTATGTGCCAGCATTTTGATGTAACGGGGAATCTTCTTTTTGCATAGTGTAATTTGAGAGGAATTTGGGAACTAAACAAGGCCTATGTATTTAAATATTTTTTGTCTCTAGTGTGTCAAAAACGTGAAAGACGTCGTCTTCAACTGGAGTTTTTTTTTTCTTTTTGCTTGAATCTGAAAGTGGAGGAGTGGAGAGGCAGAGGCAGAGACCAGAGGAGTGGAGACATGGAGTGCTTCAACGGGCCTAGTGGACCGACCTAGGAAGGTGAAAATCAATTCGAAGGCCAGCCAAAAGGCCGTTTTTTCACTGATTTGGGCCGCAATGAGCTAAAACATGACAGAAAATTATATATACATATAAAAGATGTTCTAAAAAAGTGAGGTATTCCCAGGAATATATATACACACGTGTGTCTAAAAAATGTATCACTATACAACATGTCGAATACTACACATCTCTATATATCTCTTCTTATACAACTAAAATATACGGAAGTATATCGTCGTCCGGCCTCCTTCGATTCACCCCGCACGACGCAACACCCGGCAACGCCAAAACTTACCCACGCCTTCGCCACCCGGCCTCGCGGAAACACCCCCACGATCCCACATTCCCACGTCTCCGCCAGCTTCTGCCCCGCATGGCGCGCCCACTCTCATGCCACACCCAGCTCCTTCACGGCCTCTCCTGTGTCGCGCATATATTCGACGCCCTACATAGCGTTCCGGCGAGCCTCATCCGCCCCCACCCGCAAGCTCGCCATCTGGCGGTGGCCTTGTGGGACGTCGAGGCCGTCCTCGAACCGGCGTCCGCGACCACAATAGACAAGGCTTCGGCGTCCTTGCACGCGGCGTCATCAGCCTGCTTGGGCGCCGAGCGCAGTGCGGCGGCCCCGGCGAGGGAGCAACATCGTCCGCCCCTGACCCACAAGCCCGACATCCGGCAATGGCCTCATTTAACGTCGAGGCCTCATTAGTCATTGCTCCCTTTTGTTATCAATTGTGCGGGATTCAGATGTGTTCCCCTCCTCTCCTGCAATCGGAGTGTTCCTCCACTCCTTCACGCGATGGGACGTGCAGGCTACGGCGGCATATGATGGTGCAGCCCGCACTCGTCCGCTGCCTGGTCGTGTGATGATATGACCATGATGCTGGGGACAGAGCTTATCCGCTCCACCGTGAACGGCGAATGTGGCCTGATTTTAGGTCGGTCTCATGGTGCCGTAGATTTCCATCCCCTTGGCAGGTGAACTTCTCGACGAAATGCCATATAGTCCAGATTTGACTGCTTTACATGATCTGAAGACAAAAGGTTACTTAATGAATTACTGACATTGCTTCATGAATTATCCTTTGGTGATTGTTGCCTACTTTCTGCTAGGCTGCGTATATAATTTTTGTCCAAGCTGATTTTTGTTTGACTCCAAACATAAATCATGGATAATGTATGTGTTGTACTGTACTAGCTGAACCACTAAATTGGAACTGATCTTTTGTTTTTTGCAACTGAAGTGGAAACAATATTAGTTGAGAATGAAAAGAACTGATGTATATCACTATGACATTTCTGAAGTTAACTTTGACTGTTCCACACAACTTGACTGATCTACATTCGAGCAGTAGCAGCGAGGAGCACCATCGTAGAGGACCTACCTTGTCCTACATCCACAGTAGCTTCTCCAAATATTTCAAGACCGAACAAGGTAATTAATTATAGTGATTTGTCTATGTATGATTGCATTTACTGAAAGTTACTGGCCTCTATAAAATAAAGTCTGTGTGATTTAGGGGTGTAATATCACAGTTGGTAGGACTGTAATAATCTAAATAGATATGTATGGGTGCTTGGTTAGGAAAATCTTTCATGTATGTGGTATGGTTTGAATGATCCTATTTCAAGCAAATTGAAGCTTGAGTGGCTTTTTCTGCACTTATTTATTTGAAGTAAGTAGTACAACTTTGATCCTGATAGTGCATACTGCTACTGTGTGGGGATAACCCTATTGCTTCCAACTGTTTGGAGGTGATCACTAATTTATGCAGAAAATAAAATTAATACTCTAAGACTAATTTGATTTTTGACGGTGCCAACTAAATATCATCCATACATATACAATTGTTCTTTCGTTGCAACACACGGACACTCACCTATGATAATAAAAATTCTTAGCTGCTTGCAACACAAGGTCACGAACCTAGTACACCTAAGACATACGGAAGTATATCGTCCTACGTTCGATTCACCCCGACAAAAAAAACCGCCCGGCTCCCCACACCCACGTCTCCACACGCAAGTCGCCGGTTCCCTCGACAAACTCCGCCCCCCGCTCCTCCTCGGCTGCTCTCCCACGCCGCGACTCCTCCACGGCCGCGCCCCCTCCACGGCCCGGGCCGCGCCGAGCCGCGCCTCCTCCACGGTCCTCCACGGACACGACGCTCCGCGCCGCGCCTCCTCCACGGCTCTCCACGGCCGCCTGCGCCTCCGTCCCCGCGCCTCCCCGTCGCCCCACCCCCGTCGCCCCCGAACGCTCCTCCCGGGCTCCTCCTCTCCAGGCGGCGCACGGCCACGGCAACCGACGCACGACCACGGCCATCAATGACTGGGGCCAAGACCTCGACCGCCACCGATCTACGGAGCCATCGTACGTCACTGGTTAGCGGCCACCGTTCCGCTTGGAGTTCATCGTCACCGGCACGGCCCTCGTGTACGACCTGTCGGTGAGATCAGAGATCCCCAACCGTGGTCTTGGTGAGATCAGGGATCACCGACTGCGTGCATCTGTACGACCTATGAGAGATCCCTGTCCTCTTCCATTTTTGTTTATGATGCATCTCAACCATGAATCATATGAGTTGAGCATACCATTGCTACTTCACTGAAAACTGCAATCTTTTGGTTTTCGTTCACATGTATTGAAACATCTTCTGCTTCAATTGAGGCCGAGGTTAATTTCTTAATCGTGGTGTAAAGAGCAAATGTTACTATCTTATTGCCTTGACGGTTGTTTATGAAAATAGGGTGCAGTCGTGAATTAAAAACCATACCTACAATAATTTGTTTTGTTGGGATGACCCTGTCCAGTTTTTATCATCCCGTATATATCATACTTGTGTATTAGTTTACCACTTGAGTGTTTAGTTGTTGCCTTTTGTCTCACAACCTGGCCATTACATTGATTATGATTCCAAGAGCTTTCATGGTTATTTGATATTCAGATGCAGTTTTTTTATATGCTTGACTGAGTGAAATCTTGCAACAGGCTTTTAGTGTTCTTGTTTTATTTATTTTAGACACATAGATAAAGTTATTGGGCTATTTGTGAATGTATAAAGTTCATTGTGAGATGAAGGTCACCTACTAAATCCTGGGGGTGCCACAATAATTTAAGAATCATTCAATAAATGATGCTAACTTTGAAGTCTGAACTATCTGTGATTTGTCCTAAGGTCCACAAACCGGCTGCCGATGACTTGAGGTGAATGGTTATGGCAAAATAAAAAAACTTCTATATTTGCAAAGAGTCTATGGATTACTAGCTTTAATTTAGAAAAACTAGGACCAAAACTAAAGCGTAAAGAAAAGCTGATACGACAACGGAAATAGAGGAATATACATCTGAACCTTATTTGGGGGTCGATCCGCACATATATAACTCATAGAGAGACTGCTTAGATGCGTGGACATGGGCAAAATAAATTTAGTATTCCTACCGTTCCTAAAGTTGTGGAAATAATTGACATACTTTTTTTCATGAGTCAACTGTGTTTTCAAGTTTGCCTGCCTTTAATCCATTTCAAATGCTTAGCGAGTTTATAGATGATGATGAATAAGGGATTTTTTCATAGCCGTACAGATTATTAAGTGGTACCAAATAAAGGTTGTGCAGGTATGTGATGTTGTGCAGGTATGATGAAAAGGAGGTCAACAGCTAACGGAGAGAACCTAGCGCCATTGAACCTACAAATTACTGAATTTTCAGGTTAGTTTCCAGTTTTGAGGTTGTGGCGTGCTCATATGAGTACTTGCATGCAGACACATTAATAATGTGATATGTACCCTTCCGTAGAGTGTCTTTGCACATGTTCTCCTTTGTACTTCCTATCAGTCATAATTTCATTTTCTTCTAGGTTCCTTCCTAAAGGTTAATTGATTAACTGAAGCACATGTGGCAGCTAACTGAAACCATCAACCTATAGGCTATACACCATAAACATCAACCACAAATTAGAGTGATTTATGGACCACATGCTTATTAGTTAGGCAAAAAATAATCTTAGGATTGATTTGACTCCTTTTTGTTATGTTAGCTTTGTTCTTAGTCTACATTCCTTGAAGTACCTAAACTACAACCCCAGAAATTAGTTGGAAATAAACACTTGGCCTTATTGGTTTCCTTTCTTTTTTATGTTCCTGCCTGTCAGATGCAGGAGGTGAGCTAGCTGGATTTCTGATTCGTCCTTCTGTCAGCCCACGCCCGGCCGCTCCCCTCTCCCTCACCGACACCGGCGCCCACGCCCGCCCGCTCCCTCTCCCTCACCCGACGCCAGTCGATCTGCTCAAGTGCCGGATTTCCTATTGTAGCCAGCAACGATCCCCAACCGTGCTCTTGGTGAGATCAGATATCACCAACTACATTTGTACGACCTGTCGTCGTGCTCTGGGTCTCGGCCGGCATGGACGTCTCTCCGATCGGACCACCGGATTTCAGTAGCAGCGGATCATGGCGTCAGCAGCAAGGTGAAGGACGACCCCACGTTGGAAGTCGACAAGGCCAAGCGCAAGCTCCATGGCCTGTCGCCGCGAAGAACTGCATCACAATGTGCCGCCTCGTGTATGCCTCCTCCCCTCGTTTGTTCACCAAATCACCATCCATTCATCTGTACATTGGTCCGTCTGCTGTGATTGTGCACAATCTGAAACTCTGTCTAGGCATTCATTATTACTGAATCTTCGACAATGGGTACAGCTTGCACAATCTGTGACCTTCTATGTTGCTATTGTCTTGTTGTGTTGCCATTTTTGCTATTGTGTTTACATTAAAATATGATTTACACTACAGGATATACGTAAGGTAGAGGAGTTGTGTTGCCATACATGCTATTGTGTTTGCCACACATCAGGTTTGTTGAAGTCTAGCACTAAATATCTTCAAAGCTTGTTCTGTGGTCCAGTTTGCTATTGACGTCTTGTGTTTACTGTGTGTTCCTTTGTGGCCATCGTTACTATTGTGCTGACACTATGATTTACTGGTTACCTTCCTTTACAGCCATGGCTGGATTGGCACCAGAAGGGTCCCAGTTTGACGACAAGCAGTATGACAAGAAAATGCAGGAGCTACTGTAAGTCCTCTTGCATAGATTTGTTTTTACTTAGTCACTTTGATGCTATGCTTAGTTCTTCACTTGTCCTATAGCTTTTCATTTACTTAACTTTTGTACCATGCTTGCAATGTACATAACTGAAGAGTTCTTCACTTCGTATAGTCTGTGAAAGTTTTGACATGGGGCTACAAGAGAACCTTCTGAGAGGCATCTATGCCTATGGTATATAAAAATCTCATTTACTTCCTGATATTCCTCTATGCAGTGAGTTTTGATCTGCCCTGCAATTACATTACTTAATTTGCATTTGCATTCTTCAGGTTTTGAGAAGCCATCAGCTATTCAGCAAAGGGGAATAGTTCCCTTCTGCAAGGGGCTTGATGTGATTCAGCAGGCCCAATCTGGAACTGGAAAAACTGCTACCTTCTGTTCTGGAATCTTACAGCAGCTTGATTATGGATTGGTTGAGTGCCAGGCATTGGTTCTTGCTCTAACCCGTCAGCTTGCTCAGCAAATTGAGAAGGTTATGCGTGCTCTTGGGGACTATTTGGGTGTCAAAGTGCATGCCTGTGTTGGTGGAACATCCGTCCGTGAGGACCCAAGGATTCTTGGCAGTGGTGTGCATGTAGTGGTGGGCACACCAGGGCGTGTGTTTGATACGTTGCGTAGGCAGTCCCTCCGCCCTGAGAGCATCAAGATGTTTGTGTTGGATGAAGCTGATGAGATGCTTTCCCGTGGATTCAAGGATCAGGTTTACTTCTTACTCCTTGTTAACACTACAACTTCCCAGTGCTATTGTTAACCATGCATGTGTGATTGTTCTTGCCATGCTGTGGTACCTTAAGTACAATTTCTGTGTTTTTTAAGTTTTGTGACATGATATTGTGTTCGATGTTACCCATGAAGGCTTAAACCTGATGCGTCCTGATTTATCAAAAAGCTATATTGATAAAATTTGGATTAAAACTTATCTGATTCTTGAATTGCTGTTACAGCCTGTTTTAAATTTTGTGCCTGATTGTTATCTTCGATCAACTAATCCATGTTTTGCATGGTATTTGGTATAGTGATATGCACAGGTCAAATTTATTTTTGGGATGCATATAAAGCTAATTTAACTTCTGCGACCAAACTTGCTGATATGGTCATCTAATGTTCCTGAACCAGCTTTGAACTGTTCTTTTCTACTACTATTATTACATAATATATCTTTTGATAGCTTATAAGCTGCTTGACTTCAACTGATGTGTGCCCTTTGCAGATCTATGATATCTTCCAGCTTCTTCCATTGAAGATTCAGGTTGGTGTGTTCTCAGCTACCATGCCCCCTGAGGCCCTTGAGATCACCCGCAAGTTCATGAACAAGCCTGTGAGGATTCTTGTCAAGAGAGATGAGCTCACCCTAGAGGGTATCAAGCAATTCTATGTCAATGTGGAGAAGGAAGATTGGAAGCTTAACACTCTATGTGACCTGTATGAGACCCTGGTCATCACCCAGAGTGTCATCTTTGTGAACACTCGCTGCAAGGTGGACTGGCTAACGGACAAGATGAGGAGCAGGGACCACACCGTCTCAGCCACGCATGGTGATATGGACCAGAACACCAGGGACATCATCATGAGGGAGTTCAGGTCCGGGTCCTCACACGTGCTCATCACCACTGACCTGCTCGCCCGTGGTATTGATGTCTAGCAGGTCTCACTTGTCATCAACTACGACCTGCCGACCCAGCCTGAGAACTACCTTCACCGCATCGGTTGGTTTGGAAGGAAGGGTGTTGCCATCAACTTCGTCACCCGTGGATGCTGTTTGACATCCAGAGGTTCTACAATGTGACCAACGAGGAGCTGCCGGCCAACGTCGCTGACCTTCTCTACATAATATGGCTGCTAATGTTTCTGGATAAAGAAGTCTATTTTTGTTAAAATACGCCAACTTTTCTCTGCTTTGGAAGAGTGGTAAGGTTGGGGTCTATTCGAATTGTGGGCGAAGGAAGGTTTCTAAGTTAATTTTCTCGTATGCAACGTTTCAGATTTTTTGTAGCGGGTAGGCTATGTGCTGCTCCTGGGCTATCTGGGTGCTGATACACTGCTGGAGTATTTTAATTTCACTGTTGGGCTATGATTTGTGTCACTGTGTATGTTATGTCCGGCCTTCGGAGCCATGTCTGCATTCCTGCATCGTATGAACTGTCTAGCTTTCTATTGTTTGTCTGTTTGTTGAAGATGGGGGTATCAAGCAGATCCTTCGTAGACGCTGCTACATATTTACCCCCAGCCTAGAAAGTATGCAGTTCAAGAGATTCTGTCTAGATCACAATGTCTTAGTTTTGGCAGATTTATAGAAGAAGCGACGTTTGTTGAAGTCTAGATGAAACATTTGTTTAGATATGCTTATATGTTTGTGCTTATCATCAGTTCTGAATTTTGACAAATGCCAGCACAACTAAAGGAAGAATTACTAAAAAGGCGTTGTGAAGACCATCAATGAGAAAAAAGCACGGACTTAGGCATGTACTAAGTTGAATGTTGTTTTTAGTTAAGTTTATTTTTATGATATCAATTGAATATTAAATTAGAAGCACGGACAACTTATTGTATCTCGATGCAATGTACGGGCACTCACCTTAGTACAACTAAAAAATAAAGAAAGTTATCGTCCAGCCGGTCCGCTCCGCATTCACCCGGCGACCCCGCATGCACGACTCCCACCCGGCGTGCGAACTCCACCCGGCCGGCTTTCACCTCGCGTAAGCAAAGCTGGCAGCGGCCCGGCCCTCCCACGTCTATCCCGCACGCGTTCCCCCGGCGCTCCAGCAACCGCCCCGCGAGATCTCGCCCTCACCCTCGTGCTGCAGCCTCCGCTCGCGCCCCCTTGTCCTCGCGTGGCCGACGCGCTGGCTCCCGGAGTTGATCCGCCGCCGCCGGACACCGCCGCCTCCATGATCTGCCCGCCGCAGCCCCAACGTTGCAGGATCTAGCGTCGCGTCCACCGCCTCCACAACGCAGGACGCGTGTGGTCAGATCAATTTCCACTCGAATACCCATCGCCGGCCGCCGCGCTTATTCATCACGTCTCTTCCTCCCGCGCTGCGTGCTGAGTGGAAGCGGACCTGACGGCATGTCCTTCTCCATCAGCGGCCAAGTGAAGACCTTGTCTAATGAAGATGATGGCTGACTGAACCAACGACGACCAAGTGAATAGAATTGACTAATCAGGTAAATCTCGCACCACATCTCACCAATGCATGCTAGGTGTTTGATAAAATTAGCATTTGGATACTGATAAGTGATAAACAATTGTTAACTTTCAAACAAGGTGCATCATTAATTTTACAAAGCTATCATTTTCCTACATGGTTTTTTATTTTGTTTTCTAATTGATGGATACTGATAAACAATTGTTAATTAGGAACGCTTTGCCTAGATTCTAAAGTGAGGCCAGCTGTCTTAGTGATCAGACTTCAAGATGATGATTTACTCATTCATGGGAGCTTACGTTGTTATCTTGTGAACAATAAATTTAGCTACAAGGTATGTATGAAATATTCTTAAAGTAAAACCTGACTATATAGGGTTGTCATGAAAGCACAATGCTTTGGATGGAACAATACTATTGTTTTTGGTAAACTATAGTTCCACATGTTATTCCATTTGACACAAATAAGTAAGCTCCTTTGAACCACCTTAGCAGAATAATATACTACGCTATATTTAATTTTACTTACTACTCATCCTAAAGCAGAGAGCGCATCACATTGAACATTTTCGAGTTGCAAAATAAATACATATAGAAGCATATTGTTTTTGCTTTTTTAGTGCAGACCAAGTTACCTGTGGTTTGCTTAAAAAAAAATTGCTTCAAAAGTTGTCTGTGCTTCAACCGGTGGTTCAGGAGTTAAGTGTTGTAAATCTTTAGTGTGTCTTGATGAAGCCTTGAACGAATGGTTGAGTATTAGGTAAGTTATGCTTCCCGGCCTATTGTTGAATCATTTCCTAGATTTGTCTCAATCGCCAAATGTTCAATTCTTAATATTAGAAGAGTGGACTTTAGCTGCTTGTAGGTTCATTTAGTTGATGACAAACATGTGGCATATGGATGATGGTGTTCAGTTGTAGGGAAAGTAGAGCATAAACCATGCAGTGCGACTCCAGCTTGTCGGTCTCATCCATTTGGTTCCTTTGGTTCCTTATGATCTATGTAACCAAACTGCATGTATTCTAGAAACCATTTTCTTTGAGATTGTTTTGGTCTCACATTATATTCTAATTATTCATCCATCGTGAAGACTTGTGAAAAAAAGTGATATTGCAATTGCAAACATCGTGCTCTGAATATCTTTTTTTCAGTTACAATGCACAAGTATTTATTACTTTTTAGGTAATAATATAACACAATCATATTTATATTATCATGGTACTGTTTTTATCCCATTGCAACGCACGAGCATTTACCTAGTATATACGTAATGGGCAATGTTTTTTGTGTGCTTAGGCCGAGCGGCCTATTTGGCCATCTATAGAAGCAGTTACAAAGTCACCCGCCTCTTGATGCTTTTGCCCTTTTTTTGAAAGATCCTCATGTTGCATAGTGATAGTGTCGACGAGGGGTCCGAGAGGGTCTGGAAGAGTTCTCGGTGACGTACCCATGGTCTGAGAGGTGGTAGCGAGCACATGTGGGGTAGATGGGTGAGTGGAGCGGATGAGGAAGGAGATCTCAATTCATTACGTAGAGGGAGGCGCATTGCGCGCTGAGGACGGAGTCAAGGAGGTCGACGACTTTGGTGCTTCCCGTTTCGAGGACTCACTCGATAGCAATTGAGAGTAGGGGTGGTCGAGTTAGTTAATGGGCAGCAAAGCTAGGGTTATGATGTTGGGCTGTGGTGTGGGAGGGATGAATATGTTGGCTTCTTAAACTATTTAGCGGATCGGATCATGCCGCTCTATGTGGTCAGGGAGCAGCCCAAGCACGTCCCTAAGCATCAGGTTTGCCAACCACCGGGTCGTGTGAAAGCCCTACTTTGGATAATTGATGCCTATGTGTACTAACCATCAGCTCTAAGTGAACATGAGATAGGTTGGTACACACCAAGATGATGGTGATGGCCACGTGATGATGGATCAAGTGCTCCAACTTGAAAAAGAAGAAAGAGAAAAAAACCAATGATGACCAAGGCAAAGGTATCACTAGGGTTTTTGTTTTCCCAAACAAGACACCATACTATAGAGGGTGTGTTTGGATTTGGTAATTGTGGTTATCAAGTGCCACTAGGTGAATTCATACTTGCATATGAATCAGGACCTAGTGTACTAACATTTAATCCTTGAAAATGCTTTGCAAAAATGCTAACACACGTGCACAAATGGTGGAACACTTTGATGTTAACACATGAAAGTAAGGGTGGAAGAAAGGAGTTGAATTGGTGAAGTTTCAGTGCTCCAGACATAAGGTTTGAGGGGGTCTGGACCATCTTGCGTGTGTCCGAAACTAAACCCTAGTGCAGCATAGAGGTGGCGTAGGGCCCGGACTCTGCTGTGCAAAGCATCTGGACCAAGTTGTGTGATTTTGATTGCAGGGATGTTGCGCGAGCGTGTGCTCTGGACTTTGCTCACAGGGTCTAGAGCAAAGGACGTGTGTCTAGTTGAGGGGCACTCAGGTACGGAGGTGGCATGGCACGAGGAGGTGATTCGAACCCTACGTCCAGACTCGGTCTAGAGTGTGTGGTCGGTTCGAAGAATTATTTCATGCAAACAGAGAGGAGCCAAAGTGCTCTAGGCACTGAGGTCATTGGTCCAGACAAGGGATCTGGACTTGGTCTGGACGTGATTCGACGATTCTGGAGCTCTCTGTTATACTCAGGACTCTAGTCGTCATTGGTTCGGATGCGAGTTCGGTCTAGAGGCATCGTGGGGATAAGGATATTTGTCACTTGCACTTATTTGAAATCTAACCTCACCAAGGGCCCTCTTGTAAATATCCATTGTATATATAAGTGCCCAAGAGCATGAGAGCAAGGACCTCATCTCCCACTCATTCCAATCCCTTCTAAGTTTTCACTTACTCAAAGAAATGAAATTGCCCATCTCTCACTCCAAACAATTCCAACACCCAAATCTCAGTGAGAAGTTTCAAGAAATAACTAGATCAGTCAATGAAAAATTTCATGACATGATACGTCTAGGAGTTGTTCCCAATTCTGATTTGTTGGGCTAGACGCTACGCTAGAGTGAAAAGGGTAAAGAGGTCTGCTTGTCACAATTCTTCTGCCTCCACTCCCTTCATGTCCATACACTCATGATGCCCGAGAGATAGTAACTTCATGTCAATTGCTTGGAGCACCTCTCTCTCTATCTGATCTGGATCCTTAGGCCATAGGCAACATGGACAACATAAACCCTCTCTACGATCAGGCAATTGCACTCCTGTTGTTTCTTCCAACCTCAAACTTTTACTTCACTATACTGATTCGGTTTCGTGTACTGCAAAAGCCTTTACCACTACTACATACTTATTTTACAATTTTGCTTCTTAACCAATCGTCTGTAATATAAAAAAAATATGACATTTATTGCTACTCTATACTTGGCTACCTCTAGTAACTCGCTTATGTTTCAGGTTCTAAGGGTGACTTTTTGACTTTGCACTAATCTAGTTAAGATGTCTAGATCAACGAAAAAGAGCAAAAATAGATAATGAAAGAGTTGTCTACCTAGATAGCAAAGGAATGAGATCGTGTGTCACAAGTCTTAATCAATATTAACAATAAAGAGTACATAAGATAGCTGACTACCAAAGGAGTGATTTTCATTATCGGCCTATACTTGTTGGCTATCAAGCTAATGACACGGGTGGTATTTCGAAGGTTGTACAACGACGCTTACCTGATTGAGACTAATGCTGAAAACCCGAACAATGCAGAGCAACTAAAGAGGGTGTCAGTACGATTACAACCATTGTATCATGCTATGTGGATTCTTAATAATTCAGCATCTAGAAATATCTAGTTGGCTCTTGTCGTGTATGTTTTCATCATATCAGAAGCAACGAGGTTTCCAAATAGTCACCTCTTCTCGCTACCTTGATACCCACTTCATAGCTTGGTCTACACTATGCATCCGGGAGAGGCCGGACTTCTACGGATATAAAGAGTTCATCGAGATTACGTTCTACTCAGCCGGCCACCCTTCACTAAGCTATAAGGTTATCCTTGTCCATCTTAGCAGCTATGATACTTAATGGCTTATATTTAGTCTTTCTAATTCATATTTAGTCCATCCAGGCCCAGGCAGCGTTTAGGTCGTAAACTGCATGTTAAAAAGTACACATCGCACCAGAAAAATAGAAGTAAATAGTAAGTGGGAAAAGTGAGTCTCATTTGTTACGTACAAACACAATGAATAAATATTATTATAACCAGGTTGAGTTGCACTGCCTGTGCACAGGCAACTAACACACTCAGATTCTCTACGGGCAGAAATCTCAGGGTTACAACCAAATGACATACAAGCGAGTCACACACAAGTATGCTAGTCATGCATTTTAGCTCAGGTCTCTATCCAAACAGACCTGAGCAACTAAAATGCATTCTAGCCAAGCAAGTCCCTTGGACTAGCTAGCTGAAGTCTCTATTCAAACCCGGCTAGTCCAACGGGTTAGGTCGGCAGGTTTGGTGTGACACCTCAACCAAACTGTATTTGTGTGTATCACGCACATGCATGCATGCACGCACACCCCGGCCAGCTAGTGTGCGTGCAGATATGGATGTGATCGTGGGACTCTTGATTGTGTGAATTGCTGCAAATTTAGATCTTATTTGGTTCTTGGCCAATTATAGCTTTGTTTTTTTTTGGTAAAGTTTATTTTTTCAACCATCAACTCGTATTGAAGTTTGATTTTCAACCTTCAAATATGAAACTAGGTAACTGTCAAAATCAGATATTGGTCTTTGATTGATTTCTAAAGTGATTTTCTATTTTCTAATAGTAATAAAAATCCGGTTCGATCTCTAGAAGTTCGTAATTATTTTATTTGAAATTATAAAATTATGAAACTAGTTCATGCATGTTTTTCTTCTAAAATATTATATATGTTGGTGCTATATTCAAAATTGTTTAGATCTTACTTGTTTTAAAAATGTTGATGCTATAGTAGTAGGTTAGCGGGTTGGGTAGATCTGCATTGAATTGTATGGATATCGCCAGTTGTGTTCGTGTGCGTGGACACGTGACGTGAGAGCTTTGCATGCGTGTTTTGCTCATCGTTTTGTCTCGCCTTCAGGGAACGCAAAAATCACAAAAAGAATGAAAAAATGCACATGTTTGGTAACTCCGAAACTAAAACATTTTTCGTGGTGGAGAGCCGTGCAGGGTAAATCCAAAATTTGGCTCTTAAAAAGGTGCACCTTTTGAAAAGGTTATCGTCCTGATTTATCGGGACGCCTTATCATTTATCAAACTAAGCAAAGAAATGGCAGCCGGGTTTGAACTATATATGAGCCAAGATATAACTTTTTAGGTTTCTACCGATTTCTCTTTTAAGGCCAGTCTATGTGGATAGTTTCATACCGTTGTTTTTAAAACTATCATATCATGTAAAATAAAATGAAATTCAGAAGAAACATCCATTCTCATTGAAGAGTTTCATACTATACCTTCATATGCATAATAAAACTTAATTTTCTCTCTTCTTAATACACTACCATGTAATAAAAAAATATATATGTGGTAACATATTTAATGCAAATAAAACTTAGATAAAACTCTCACTAAGACTGGCCTAAAAATACTCTTTAAAACGGTTTTGCTAAACTTTTTTCATAGACTTTTTGACCTGAACCCATTTTAGAAGGATTAGGTGCAGTGGTTGTTTTGCCTTTCTTAGAGGATCTTGCATATAAAATGGGATATTTCTGGTCTATAAAATATGGTTAGTGTTCCCTATGTTGTTAATTTCTGTTTTTTTTATTTGGTCTTTTAGTATTTGCTTGGCCAACAGTGTTCATGTGATTGATGGCCATGAAAATGCTACGGTCCAAGCACGACTCCGATAGATTGCAAAAGGTCAGCTCTGGTATGATCTGTGTATGGTATGCCTGCATCTTTAATAATTATCATCTTCTAATATGCATCAACTAACCTGCATTGAATAGTTTATGTGTGATGTGATAGGAATAAAAATGCAAGTCTATTGTCTATGTGAGTTTGACTGGTTACAAAATTTAAATGTAACAAAAAAGAAGTCCAACCTTGCATTACTCTTTGGTTTGCATATTTGTGATTTGTATTCCAGAAAAATTATCTCCCACATCTCATAATGATAAGCATAGAGTATAATCTTTTCCTATGTTATATACACAACTAACTCAACGCTGATAAATGTGGTTATATAACTAATGGTTACTTCATGCCTTTGTATGAAGATACAAAATTCTCAACCTAAAAAAATTGCAAATGTATATCAATGCTATTTTATTTGCAACAATGTGTTAATCAACAATATGTGAAGTTGACCATTTAAAAAAAAGGTAATATCAATCTTTTTCAATTCTAGGCCCTTCTCTCTATACATCTTAGGTATTATATTGTCAAGGTAATAATTTGGTAGATCATTCAGTGTTGGGTTAGATACCACATCTTTGATTTTGACGGTTGATCATTAATATGTATTGGTGATTGGATGGGATTATTGTTATATCTTTGTGTGTCCAAAGATTTCCACAACATTCTAGATAGTTGTGGTGATCTAATATTTTGTATAGACTAGCTAAAATTATGGAGTTCAATAAAAGTGGGCTAAACTATTAGCTTAAGCCATGGACCATTGAGCTTAGATGAGGAGATGGTGCATTCTTAGGAAATTGAGTTGAGTGCATAGGAAACATGAGGATGTAAATCAAAATTTAGAGACCAAAAAAATCTAAGTGTTGACATTAGTTAAATGCAAAGAGAATATATGAAAGATTTCCGCAAGCGCACAGAATATCATTGTAGCATTTTACCCAAAGGTTTTAAATATTGTATCCACAGGGAAACGGGTGAGATAAACTATGGGGTAACTTAACCAAAAGGGGTAGATATAAACTAGGATATAAACTAAGGTATAAGGTAAGGATTAAACTAATGATAACTTAGTTGGAAACGACAATCAAGGATAGGGTCGATAATAGGAGTATAGAGAGGATACTTAGGTCTTCTAGTTCTAACTTGGATAAGATATATGTCTTCTACGATTCATCTAGGGCCATTATCTAGAAGGGTCGCAAACAGAGTACGCCACAACTTAGATAACTATATAGTCTGTGAGGTCCTACAAACGGTAGGTGGACTACAGAGGACTCAACGCACCTGTCACGTACGCGAGGTGGACTACAGAGGACTCAACGCACCTGTCACGTACGCGATCTACCACCGTCCGGATTATTAGGGGACATTCATGTTTACCTAAGCCCAAGTACCACACTTACACTTACGATAAACCTCTAACCCAGGCATGCATAAGGATTAGAGCACTCAAAAGAGTCATGAACCAAAATAACAATATAAACAAAATCTTACTTACATCAGAAGTCGATTACTGAAGACATCCCAGGAACAAGCTCGGGAAGAGCTTGATCCTATCGAAGTACAAGCCGAGGAAGAAGCACCGACAGGCCGGTACCTCTTCCACAACTCTTACCTCACTCCCCATCTCTCTATTATCTAGATCTAAGAACTAATAACTAGAGAGGTTGTCCATTTGGGGGACACCTATGACCTATGATGGATCTCTGAATAAATTGAATTGAATTGGGATGAACTGAGATAGAATATATGAGAGCCTCCAGGGGGTCTGCCCTCTTATTTATAGTCCGATGGGGTGCACGACAGCCGTTGGATCAAACCGACTTAAGGTGCGGCCGAGATGACTTCTCGTAGGCGGTGGAGGAAGCTTCCAGAAGGCGGCGGCAGGCGGGCCCAGGAGGTGCCGCCCGGCATGGGCCCAGGCCGGCCGGTCCTCTAGGTGAGCCTCTCGGGCCCCACTTTCTTCGGGTGCCTTCTGGGTCCGTCCTGAGTCCGATGGAAACTATCTCCCTGTGAGATTTCTTCTATATTTTCTCTGATTTGCTTTCCTTTATATGCTCTGGAATAGTCTCTGGAAAAATAATGAAACACCAAAACTCATAGAATTTGTTAGATAACCCCCTATATTTCTATTATTTATATTTCATTCATCCATTTATCATGTTTATAATTGCATTAAAATTTGACGCTAACGACCGTCAACAAGCACCCCTAAGCTTACTCTTTGCTAGTCTCTAGCAAAGCTATCTAATAAACTTGGATCAGGAGTTGCTGCAATGCTTTCATACCTTAAAAGTTCACATGCTTTCAAACAAAAATTCTTCTAAGAATTAGAAAAAAAACTATTCTAACTTTTGAACTCACCCGTATTACCTTTAACCATGGGGCTTTAACTATCACTTGGGTCTTGAGCAATAGAAAGATAGAGTAATCGAATGAGACACTATGTCTCAAACTCTTCACTCTACCAAAATTCTGGGTTTTGCAAAGTTTTCAAAATAAAACTCAGAGCTTAATTGTATGACATCCTAAATTCTCTTATGTATGTGGTATTTGTGGATCTCACTGAGGCATTAATAATGTCATGCCCTCCTACACTAGTAAATATAGTGGAGTTCATAGGAATGGCTTAACAAGGTTAGCATACTTACTTTGTATATATTGTAAAGTCAAACAATAGATCCACAGAGAGTCAAGTCATACAATCAAGTCAAGATGTGCATGTGTATGAATATGGTGGATATATGGGGGTGATGGTGAAAACCTAATTCTACTTTGCTCCTTGAAATGAATCTTTTTTGGAATGTGGAATATTTTGAACAACATGGCTAGAGAGTATGAGCTATCTTATTCTTTATTTATTTTTTCTTGGAGGTGTGTCGAACACTTGTCCATTTTTAATTCCTCTCTTTCTATATATATTTTTTATCTTTTTTTTGAATAGCTTTTTGCATAGCTCATATCTCTTTTACCAAGAAAAACTGCTGAGAGAATATAACAAGAATTTTGGAGTATTTATTGAATGAAAGATGGGAATGGAATGAATATTTTTTGGTGGTGGTTACTCTCGGTGTAAGAGTAAGACCTTTTTCTGTTGGATGAATGACATGTTGTTGCGCCTACTCCAGTGTAGAGTAGTGCACATTTGGGTGGTACGTACGTGATCTTGAATTAAAAGCATGACGAGACTCTTCACCGGGTCTAAAGGTTGACAACACTCAATATATAGACAAGTAGCATGAATGAGTCTTCCTAATCTAAATGTATAAATGTATATGGCTTTGGTAGGAATTCAAATTATGTCATACAAGAGCTCACCATGTAAGATGTTTAAATTTTCAAAAGATAAATCACCAGAACTTAGTATTGCTAGGAGTAAGATAAATAGTAGCTCAGACTTTCATGTCATATCTCCCAACCACCTAGACTTAGTTTAAGTATATGCCTCCACAAGTTTCAGGTTCAGAGTAAATTCTCAAATCAAAGCAGTATTAACCAAAACTTAGGAGAATCCAAGGTTGAAAACTAGTTACTTAAAAGGGATTACGGCAGAGCACTTTCATACGAAGTCAAGATCTAAACGAGTGATTTGCAACATTACAATATTTAGGGATCAAAATGACATAAACAGGTTTGATATCTAAATGAGTAATTTGCATGTTTAAGAACCTAAACGATCTATTTGCATATTTAGAGACTAAGATAATATAAATGAATAAGTTTGAGGACCTAAACAGTCAATTTGTAAGTTTAGAGACCAGGATGACATAGCTGAGCGAGTTCAAAACTACTAGTTTACTTTACTCTATAATATACAATATTTGGTATAGAATTTGACTTTTTATGTATCGGGCTCCCAGTGTGACGTGCTAGCTGTACAACAATCCAATAAGGATGAAAAATCATTAAAGAAGCTTCTCAATTGGGTGATAAATCTTCTTGCTACCCAAACAGTAGCCTCACAACCAAGGAAGATTTCTTCACTGTGCTTGTGAGGTCACCTGTCGATTAGGACCTAGTTGCTCATGCGGTCTCGCATTCAGTATTCAAAATTTGTATGTGTTGGATATCATAATAGCGTTGTTGGGTGTATATGAAAGTTGTATAATGACTCATTATCTCATTGGTAGCGGCGCTGATGATTAAACCAATGCTAACTACGGGAAATACCTTAACTATAGTGGAAGTACATATATTTTGCACTACGCACCATCAACAACCCAACATGTCAATCTAGTGGCCTTTTGTCGTGTCTATCACCATCATAAGCGAAGTCCATATATTTTGCACTACGCACCATCAACAACCCAACATGTCAATCTAGTGGCCTTTTGTCGTGTCTATCACCATCATAAGCATTATCTGGTGGGTCTCCTTCGTCAGTTTGAGACCATGATTCTTATCGACCAGCATAAACATAGACTATTTACATGATTTGGTTTACTAACTTCTGAATATAGTTTCACTAGATATTTGCAATATGTCTTTATTTTTGTATTATTCTCAATTAACAGACTCCTGCATCCGTGCAGCAAGCTTCGAAAACATGTCTTAGGGAGAGTATTTCATTGCTAAAAATGAATACATTTCGACTTTAATCTATACATTAAAAACACCAAGGTGTTATGTTGGCTAATGATATAGAATTGAGCGAGACCAGATATATATAAATGTTATAAGTTAGTAGGAAAAGATCCTAGGCTAATTATAACTTTATTATGTGAACATTAATTATTGATTTACCATATGTGCATATTTTTCATGGCCTATTTCACTCAGGATTAATAAAGAGGGCACTGATTATTACTCGGCGGTGGTGAAGTAATTAGATACACTAGGTTTTGAGTAAGTGGAAATGAGTGGGACGTGAGGTTTCATAACCCCTTGGTAACTTTATATAGGCAATGAGTATTTAAAGTGGCCCCTTAGTGGGTTTGATTTCACATGACCCTATTAAAGTATGAGCCACTTGCCTTATTTGAAATCCAACCCTATCAAGGGCGCTCTTGTAAATAGTCATGCCTATATAAGTTTGCAAGAGCATGAGGGCAAGGATCTCACCTTCCACTCATTTCCACTTTCAAAACTCTAGTGTGCCCCCTCTCTCTGATATCAAGCTCTTCTCTCTCTACCTCTCTCTTGTTTAGAACCATTTGTTCCAACACATTACTTAACATTCATCATATCAATCAACATATGTCAGTGTTTTGAAGACCAATGAGTACATTTCTAGCATCATGCTACTCCAGGAAGATGATGGTAGCACTCGAGACACAAGAAAATTATAATGGTTCAGGATGGAGCCCTATGTGCAGTCTCTAAGAGGGTAGCGAGTTTGTGTTGTTTGATTCAAGTGCTCTGAGGACTTATAATAGGGAGTTCGTAAGCTAGGGATTCAAGGTAGAAATAATTGATATTGAGCTTGCGACCCCTTAAAAGGGAAGTCTAGATCCCCTTATATAGAGTCTAGGGTCTAGGTTATAGTAGAAATAGATGGGTTCTGTCAACCTAGATCCCCTTATATAGAGTCTAGGGGCTAGGTTCTGTCAACCCAATTGGTCAAGAGCCCGAGGGGGAGAAACTTATAGGCTTGATCAGTGATCCATCATGTCTTGTGGCTTCTATGGGAACGTTCAAGTATGATCATCGAGGTTTTGCAGGTTATAGTAGAGATAGATGGGTTCTGTCAACCCAATTGGTCAAGAGCCCGAGGGGGAAACTTATAGGCTTGATCAGTGATCCATCATGTCTTGTGGCTTCTATGGGAACGTTCAAGTATGGTCATCAAGGTTTTGCTCCCCATGCCAGGTCATGGTGGTGATTGTTCACCAACTCCCATGTATGCCATGAGCTTGTTCTTGGTGTTGTGGTCTTTGTCCTTGCTTCATAAAGTCTGAGAGACTTGGTGTTGTGGTATTTGTCCTTGCTCCCTAAAGTCTGAGACTCATGGTGATAGTGAGGGAGTAGGTGATTGTCCTAGATCGCTGGTCACCCTTACAGGGTGTGGTAGTGTTGACCTCGATCCCGTGGAGTTGGGTCAAGGGTCCTGTTGTCTTGGTTGATCGTGAGAGGATAAGTCTCAGGTCGTCTGACGCGTCCCATAGTGGGTGGATATGTACACCCGTCTCGTCAGGTCTGGCTTGGGCGAGGCGGTGTCATACCTATCTGCACTGTAGTTTGTTTGTTTTGAGGTGAGCAGAGGGGGGGTGTCCTGCCTTACGATCACGTGGCCCGAGGGAGGAAGCGGGCAGAGTGTACATTTCTCTATCAGAGTAGGCGTACCCGAGGGCTAACAGTTGTCTTTCCAAGCGGTCATGGCTAGCATGTCATGGATCGTAGGGTCCAGAGCCAAAATGGATAGGCTGCGGTTGCTGGGCCTTGGTTAACTGGGCTGCCTGAGTAGTTTTGCAATTGGTGCCCTGAGACACGCGGCCTCGACAACATACTATTGTGATCAACACTCAATATTCAAAAATTTAGTTAATAGTTTATTACATCATTATTAAGTGAAGATTGTGTGTGCGATTCTCGAAAAGGTGGGGTTTCACTTCTAGGTGCGGTTGGCCAATTGGTTGAATTTGTGTGTGCGATTCTCGGTCGCTCATTTCTTAGTTTCATCCAAAGGTGGGGGTTGCTTCTGGGTGCGGCTAATTTGATGAATTTTTGTATACGATTCATGACTGATTGTTTCTCTTGAAAAGTTGAACAAAAAACATCACATTTTCTTCTTAGTTTTGTCGCAAAGGTGGGGGTGCAGCCGTGCAACACTAGCTCAAAGCTTTGTCTCCTAAAGGCACAGTAGGGTGACGATGAAATGCTAGATATTTCGTTTTATATGTTTTCTTGTCGGCGTTAAATACCCGGGATAATCATATACTGGTGTGGCGACTGGATTCGTTTCATCCGTGGTAACAGCTTTCTTATGCTTTGTGGCTCGAATTTTATTCTAATTGGATCACACAGCGCTATTTATTTTGATATCTTGAGGAATATAGCACTAGCAGCTTACCATTCAATCTTGTGTGCAGGATGAATCGCTGATCTTGAGAGGACCAAAACGAGGTCTCGCTCTGATAAGTGATACATATGTTGAGACGAATCTAATGATCAAGAGTGATGAGTCGCAGCAGGACAGAGAACTCAGTAAAGGAATCCTAACAATTCAAGGCACAGCCACAACACTGAGCGTGAGGGTTGTATGGTCAATAATTGACTTGTGAGTACCATGTGTGTGTGTGTGGTAATCTAAAAAAAAAACAAATGGGTGTGGTATCTAATAGAGGAGTTATGATGGAATTTTTTGTCCCTAGGCAAGGTACATTGCTTACACGTAAGCGGTTTCATACTTCGTCTCATGCAGTGTCACTTAATATTTTTAATGATACGAAGAAAATAGATAGGGAAGACAGAATGAGGTCGTTGCTTCTCGAAACAACCGTCTCATGAAGTTGTTGTCATGTAACTCATAATTCTATTTTTCATCTATGCATAAATTAAGGAATTACAAGTTACTATAAAACAACTTAAAATGACAACTATTGTACACATAATCTATTAAGTTGTCTTAAAATATATGGCACCACATGAGACAAGTTATGAGACAACGCCAATATACTTGCCCTTAGCTGTGTTTATCTAGTTGGGCTGGTCATTTGTCCTATATATGGCTAATTTCACTAGTAGAGAACACGGCTTTAGTCCCGGTTGGGAAACCCCTGTAGTCCCGGTTTCCCAACCGGGACCAAGAATCCGGGACTAAAGGTCCTCCCAGCAAAAAACCGGGACCAAGAATCTGGGACTAAAGGTACTCCCAGCAAAAAAAAAATTAATTACACCCACCACAACGTCTCGTGAGAATTGAACCCAAGACCTTAAGCATTGCCTTGTGTGCAGCTTACCACTCCACCTACACAACACATCTAGCAATGAATGAGACGTTTTCCTTTTGAACCAAGATACCTTTAGTCCCGGTTCGTAACACCAACCGGAATTAAAGGGTGTACCTTTAGTCCGAGTTGGTATTATCAACCGGGACTGAAGGTTTTGGCACCTTTAGTCCCAATTTTAACACCAACCGGAACTAAAGAGCCCCACCTGCAAAAAGCTGCTACATTAGCCGTTGAGCAAGGGACTTTAGTCCTGGTTGGTATTACCAACCGGGACTGTCCCGGCCGCAAAAAATACCAAGACTAAAGCCAAATTTGCATTCGGTTGAAAGGCCTGTTCTCTACTTAGTGTTTGGATGCATGTGTATTCGATTCAATCCATATGTGTTAAAGTGAATTGAAATGTAACTTAGTTTAGTTACACTCCAATCCATTTCAATACATGTAAATTGAGATGAATATATGTGCATTCCAACAAGGTCGTAAGTGAAAATATATATGGAGTGCTGTGCCTTCTCTTTGATCTCATAACGATTTACTCCCTCCATTACAATAGATTGTATGTTATTACTTTGGTGCCAAAAAAATGGCATTATAAGTTTAGTCCGTAAAGCTTTTTTAAGCTTAACTAAATTTATATAAAAAATATTAGCAACATTAGAATCACTAAAAAATTATTTCATGATTAATTTATCCTGTGGTACTTATTACACATCATAAATATTAGTATTCTCTTAATATGATTGGTTAAATAAATGAAAATGATAATCTCTTATGAATGAAAAGAGTAAACATAAAGTGTAAGTTATGTGTCTTTATATAGATATATAGTTTTTTACTTTTCCTATTACTCAGCCGCCTGAAATTTCATTTTATCCGTTTGTGAATAGAGTACAGTGTATACAGATTGTATACAGATTGCCACCAATAGATGTTAATATGATGACTACTAGTTATCGCCTAAAAAAAAGGAATATTTCAGGCACTTGAAATATAGCAGGTCATGTAGTGTCGTGAGCTTGGGTCATGAGCCGAACAATAAACCAATTAATTCATTATTGCCATGGGTTTGATAACGGGACAATAAATCAATTAATTCATTATTTTCGTGGGTTTGACAACAGGACAATAAATCAATTATATGACTCTAAGATCTCTAATTTATCATGTATTTTTACTTTTGTTAAAACTTACCATTTACTTTTATTAAAACTTACCATGACTCTTATGCTCTAGAGAGTGGCGGGACACAGACAGTGAGGGTGCGATGGACCAACAATATAAACATGTCGTCGTTTTTTATGTCCAAGCCGCATTCAAGTCTATACTTGGCAAGTTGAAACCACCAAACACAGTGGAGCGTTGAGGCTCAGAACCTTGTACCCAAAGTTGAGGGCTTAAGGCAAGGACCACAATCATAGAGTCTTTCATCTCCAAGAGTTTATCAAACTCACTTGCTATCCTTTATTTTTTAGCAAAACTAGAAAATCACCTCTTCAACGGTTTGACATCCATCTTTATAAATTTTAGCAACTTGGTAAATCTTCTCCCTCCACGCGTATATATGTGCGCGTGTAAACGAGCACGCATCACCGGCGTACGTAGAGGTGAAAGGGCAAAAAAATTAATTTTGTTTCACTTTCAGGGTTCCTGATGCAAGTTTGCTAGAGGTGGAAGGGCATAAAACTAATTTTATTTCACTCTTAGGGTTCCTGAAGCAAGTTTATCAGAGATTTGCCAAATAATTATGCAAAATTGTTGAAGAGAGTCTATTTTTTTACTTGCTATGTATTTTAGTAAGTCGTCATATCACGATATTTGTCAAGTGAATTTTTGCAAACTATTAGAGATGCTCGCCACCGTGGATTATATTCTAGAAAACCTCGAGTCTTAACCACTGTTGTTTGAGAATTCGGTTCATATTTTTTTAAAATTATTTAAATTTTGTGTTCAATAAAATAAGTATTTTATGATATTACTCAAATAATTGAAATATCAGTGTGTCCGATTTTTTTTCGGCCGATGTTTAAAGTACTGCTAAAAACTTTAGAAAGTAGTATATGCCGAGGAGGTGATTGGGGTTGACGATGATGAATCGGGCTATATATAATAATCGAATTATTAGAAATGGGCAACTTCAAGTCAATTTTCAAGTTAGTGTCGAAAATAGCAAATGGAACGGGGATGTAGGCATGTAGCCAACATATCTTCTAATAACGAATCTGTAGGAGAAATCGTGGGCAGTGGATAGGGCCACGTCGCCCGCTAATCTGCTAGCCGTTAGATCGAGCGTTCAAGTGACCTGGTCCGTCCGATTGCGGGTCAGTTCGGGCGTCGACCCGTCGGTCACCCGCTAAGCTGAAGAATCGGGCGCTCGCGAACGTTCGCGAGGCCAGGACCGACGCCTCCGCCGCTCCCCCTGCCTCCTCCGGCTTCCTCTCCCGCGCGCCGTCCGTACATGCGCGCGCAGCAACGGGCGGGTCAGCTAGCCGGCGCGAGCGGAGCCTGCCGGTGTCCGCTCCGGCACAGGACGAGCACGTCCCACGGCCGTCCTTCTCGGTCTGACGCCTACGCGGGTGAACCGAGCGCAGTGTGGCGCAGGCGCCTCCCCGTGGGCTAGCCGGACGGGGCTGCCAACGCGAACCAAAGGCATGGGCGCCACCCCACAGGCGAGGCGGCGCGACGAGTCGGGTCGAGCAGCACCGCTGTCCCCGTCGAGCACTGCTGCCGGTTACCCTGCCACGGCCACGCGTGACTAGACCGGCAGACCCCCCATCGGCCGAGCTACCACCGTCCAGGCATGCAGTCGGGTCCGCCACTGTCCTCGCACACTGCACTTGTCGTGGCCGGCGGTCCACCGCGCCAAATCGACCGCGCCCCGATGCTCCCCTGCCCTCTGCAATCTCCTCATTGGGAAAACACGCAGCTGTAGCAAGCGATGACAGCGTTGACACGGGGCAAGGCCGAGCAGCGAGAGGAGGACGCTGCCAGTAGTGCTGCGGACAACGCCGGGTAGTGCTTCGTGCCCTGCCACTCCCAGCTAGGCCATGCCGGCGGCGGGCTGCCTTCGTGGCGCTGCTCCCACTCCCAGCTCCCATGCTCCAAGGTATGCAATAGCATGTGCTCCACCTGTTTGCTTAAATGTATGTGGAAGATGGAAATCAGTTTTGACCTATGAGTAGCACGCTGTAGAATCCAAAAATCCAGCATAGACATCTCCCTGGATTCTGACCAGGCGATGCAGGAAGTGCATGCTTATGTATCTATGCTAATTGTAGCTGTAGTGAATAGTGATTAGCTTATGTGAAGTATATTGACTGAGCATAGCGACTGAGGAACAGAGTAAATTATTCTTATTGCAATTTGAAATAGATCGACTTATAACATGCCCCAGGTACATTCTCCTCTACTTAGAGAATGACTTTTTAAATGCCATGATCCTAGCAGAATTTATATAAAATATATAATTCATGAATCATGATATACATAGATAAATATATAAATCCCATTATTCCTAAGTTCAATCCTTTAGTTTGTAAAACCAAGTTCTATATTTAAAAGTACAAGGATTTATGATTATGGGTATTCTTGTATATAGACGTTTTCAGTCAACAGTATTCAGATTTCATATTAGTTATATATCTTCAACATTGCGAGTACAAAATTTATTCAGTGACTTATTCATATTTGCTTTTGTGACAAAATCAGTTTTAACTAAAAGAACACAGAAGAAAATGGAGAAATATAAAACTTCTGAAATCCGTATAATGGTACAAGTAGATACAATTTAACAAAGTTTTAAAAGCGATACTCATATAAGTTTACATCTACTGTCAGGATTTCTATCAACAATAGTGTTGGCACTATTGATCTTTGCTTCTAAGTAACCCTGTTTAAAACTATAGAAAACAATCAGTTACACCATCTATAAAAGGTACTAGAAGAGGATTACCAAAAGGAGCATCATCTTCTATCACAAAAGATAGAGATCTACCTCCAAAAAAAATTGAATACCCCACCCACCATTTGTTTTTCATATACTATTTTTGCACCTTCCCTTTTTTTCCCCTGCTACCTCCTATCATCCTATATCAACTCCCCTGAATGAACTTTTGCATCTCTGCATTTACCTGTATATATATTTGCTTCGTTAAGCCAAATACTCAGATATACCATCTTTAATGATACACGCTACTAGGATCATAAAGTAATTTACTTTTGTAGCTCCTGTTTATGAGACTACAAAAACTCTATATCAATTTTAATAAGCACCACACAAATTGATTGCACTCAAATTTGTGTTTTAAGTTAAGTAGTTGTTGGTAGAGAATCTTCTCTATATTCATAAGTACTTTTTTGTATCATTTCCCTACTATTTAAAAAAACTTCTTCATATTAAGCAACAACTATCATTGTCAAATATTTGTTGACAACAAACCAATGAGAGTGTATCAGGTGATTAGCATTGTGGCTGTTGACACCGTTTTTTAGCACGTGTCAAATGAGCTAAGGCTTGACTGGTCAACAGCCGTTCTCCATCGGCATCGGGAAATCGAGCTAGTATTGCCGATGGAAAAATGTTGCGGGAAGACTAAGTGTGTTGCCGATGGAGGCTGAATGGTTCGTGCCGATAAGGTTAATTGGTGAAGTCAGATCGTCTGGGCTGTAAAGTTGTTATTGCTGATTGCCGATGAAGAGCGGTTACGATTACCGATAGGGGCTGATTGGTAAACAGTTGCCAATGCAAGGTTGCCGATCGGGAAGTATTGCCGATGCTGATGCCGATGCCGATGGACATGGGATGCTGATAAGTACAGGATAACTTAGCGTGTGATATCAGCGGAAGACTGGTGGCCAAAAGAAGGAAGCTGTGGATTGAAGGGATCTACCGATGGAAAGTTTCCATCGAGAAGAGGCATAAGGAAACTGGTGATTTTGTACCAGTATTATTATAGTAGTTTGAGTCCGACTCTTGCATGAGTCGTTTATTTTCCTTTAAAATAGACGTGTTTGTTTAGGAAATAAATATTGTTATCTAGCTCCTGCGCGAGTCAGTTTCCTTAAAATTAGGAGTTTGTTTTAGGAAGGGTACGTGTCGTGTCTTTGTACAACTCTCCATGCGGGAGTATAAATATGTGCCCGAGGGCTACGAAAAGAACAATCAATCCAATACCAAACAAACCAATTTTACTCTTATTCTACTTTTTATCGCAATTTACCCTGTTTGCATTAGTTATAGATTTTAACGAGTTCTTCAAGCTTCGACGGGCTGCATCACCTTGATCTCCGTCAAATCCTTGCAAGTTCCGCGTGGGAGTACCTCTGAGCCTTGGCATCCGGGCGCATCGCTGTAGCCTCGTTCAGCTCTGCTCTAGTTATCCTGATCAAGCCTCAATCCCAGCATCCGGGCGCATCGCCGTTATCTGGATTGAATCTTGTTCTAGTTATCGTCCTTGTCGATTAACTGGTCAAATCGACTGGCACGCCTTCGGATATTGAATTTCGGGTATAAGCCCGAGGTGTTCGTAGATCCTGACGTTTTTTGTGTCAACACCTCTTTTGGCACGCTCGGTGGGACCCGATTATACAAATCTACACATCTATCATGGGTGATCACGCCGACGTTAACCAGAGGAACGTCATTGAAGTCTCTGAGGCCGATCTGAGAGATGATCAGAAGCAGGCCATGGAGCGGGCTATGGAGGAGTATAAGCAGTTATATCTGAAGTCCTTCAGCCTCAGCAGAAGCGGCGAAGCAATCCAGAAGCAAGATCCGTCGTTGCCACGGCAGGTCACGTACGACGCCAATCCTGGTAAGCTACAAGAGATGGTTAATGCTGCTGTAAGTCAAGCATTAATTAGCCACTCCAACATGCTGTCCAATACTGTCTACAATGCTGTCACACAATCATTCAAGGAAGGACATGCACCGCAATATGTTGGTCCAGCATACCATCAACCTGGATTGGCATCTATAAGCCCATCGGCAGCCCCAATGACGTCTTCCACTCCTGTGGAACCGTCTGCCGATGCGGCCACATCGCCGAGGTCGAACCCTGGCAGCGTCACCAAGCTCAACACGGATCCAGCGGCGTCGGCAATGTCGGGACCAACTCCTGCTAACTGGTAGGGATACGGTATGCCCCCGAATCTATATGCCGGCTCTAATCTGGTGCAGGGAGATAATTCAGCTTGGAGGAACTCTACAGCATCGGCAATGCAGTCACAGCCGATGGCCCCTCTAATGCACAACTCTACGCCTGCTCCAACTGTACAGGTGCCATCAGATGATCTTCAAGTAATCCCTAAAGTACCTCTGATGCCACCATCGGCAAGCTCTGTGTCGATGCAACACACTATGACAGCTGGCAGTCAACCTCTGGTGGCAAATTCTCAAACTGGGGTGCTAGTTCCCCAAGGTAATCTGGTGATTGATTGCTCCAGAATACAAGAGCCACATGCTCCAGTCCGCTATCAGTCATCGGTAAGCCATATGCCGATGATTTATAATCCTGGATGGGTCAACCAGCCGCCAGCTCAACAGCCTGGCGTGTCGATGTATCATTATGGAGGCCCAACGTACACTCAGAGCGAACCATCGGTACAACAACCGATGAATGCGACGATTCAGCCTAATCCGCTAAGTATGCAAAACTATCCATCGGCAAGTCAACCGATGCATAGTGTTCAGATGACTGGTGCTGCGCCCGCGACTATTTCGCATCATCTTCAAGAGGCGCATCAGCCGGCTCCACCAGTCAACAACCAGCCAATGAGTCGGCAAGAGCAGGATGCATATTGGGTCGGTAAGATTGCCGAAGTTATGAAAGAATAATTCGGCATCAAACCTAAGGTCAATACATACTCTTATCGGACTCCGTATCCTCCTGTATATGACTTGATTCCTCTCCCAAATCGGTACAAAGTGTCTGATTTTACCAAGTTCTCTGGCCAAGACGACACATCAACAATGGAGCACATCAACCGCTTCATTATCCGGTGCGGGGAAGCTGCCGGCAGGGAGGAGTTAAGGGTGAGATTGTTCTCTTCATCATTGTCTGGATCGGCATTTACATGGTTCATATCACTGCCTCCAAACTCTGTAATCACATGGGCTGATCTAGAGAGGCAATTTCATAAGTACTTCTTCGCTGGCATACATGAGAAGAAGCTTACCGACTTGGTCAAAATGAGGCAACGCAATGATGAGTCGGTAGAAAGCTTTGTTCAGAGGCTACGGGATGTGAAGAACAAGTGCTACAGTCTGGTGCTTGATGATCGGCAACTGACAGATTTGGCCTTTCAAGGATTACTGCCGCACATCAAGGACAAGTATGCGTCCCAAGAGTTTGAGAGCCTAAGTCACCTGGTGCAAAGGATTGCCGATCAAGATATCAAAACCTTTGAACCCAGGAAGACTTGGAACAAGAAGGTGACCTTCATCGGGAAGGAAGAAAACTCTGGGTCAGATCAAGAGCTGAGCGTCGATGTGGCCGAATGGGTGAAGGATAAGAAGCCTGTGTCTTGTCCGTTCGGCCAAAAAGAGACCGAAAGGTTCACCTTCGACATCACCAAGGCCGATAGGATGTTTGACTTATTGCTGCAAGAAGGGCGAATCAAGTTGGCGCCCAACCAAGTAATTCCATCGGCCTAAGAGCTCAAGAAGATTAGGTACTGCAAGTGGCATAATGCAACCTCACACAGTACCAATGACTGCAAAGTATTCAGGCAGCAGTTGCAGTCAGAGATTGAATCTGGGCGTATTAAGTTTGAAAATTCTAAAGTCCAGAAATCGATGAAGATAGATCAGCACCTGTTCCCAAACAATATGGTGGAAATCAGTGAAAAACCAGAGTGCTGACATCGAAAGCTGCCAGGAAGAACTCATCGGTAGATCCTAATCGCCAAGTACCTGAGCGCGACACAAGAAGGTTTGCCGATGACAGGAAGAGTAAGAAGGTTGCCGATGAGGGTAGCAGTGCCAACAGGGCTCCTGGAGTTGTAATCACGCACAAGCAGCCAAGGCGAGATCATCGGGAGCGGTATCGGCAAGAAGAGGAAAAACATCGGGAGTGGCTTCGGCATAAGGACCACTGGAAGTGTCCCTTCTTCGTTCATTGCTGGGAAGAAGGCATCAAGCTGCCCACTACCGATAATTGTCCAGAGTGCAATGGATATTACGCCGCCGATCGGTCAGGTAAGAGACCTTGTTTTGATGATCAGGCACCCAGGTACGCCAAGCCGCTCAGAGAGAACAGATCGGCACATGACCGACTGGGGGCAAGCTCAGTGCCCATGACAGGCTTGGCAAACGTGTGGATCAAGGGGAGCTGAAGGAGATGGCCAATGCAAGAGTACCTGACGAAGAGATATTCTCCAGAGATCCCAACATCGGAAGAAGTGCCGATGCAAGCAGGGGAAAGCAGCACCAGCCCATCTGGAAGACTAAGCTCCCTCCGTGGTGCCCTAAGGGTCTGACTAAGACTCAGAAGAGAAGGATTCAGCGTCAACGCCGAGATGACCTGTATGACGATGAAGAGCCATCAAGGGAGAAGCAGTGGAGGCAGACATAAACATGGTCGTTATGTTGCCGATGGAGTTCATGGCACCCGTCAGTGATGATGAAGAGACTGCCGACATGGCACAATTGGTGCTGGATCCGATGACGGTTGTCTTTGAAAAGCCTGTCGATGATGAGAGGCAGCATCTGAGAGCTTTGTTTGTTAAGGGCAAAGTAGATGGACAGCCGATGACGAAGATGCTGGTAGATGGTGGCGTGTCGATCAATATAATGTCATATGTCGTGTTTAGAAAGCTTGGTAAAGGTGACCAGGACTTAGTCAAGACCGACATGAAGCTCAAAGACTTTGAGGGCAACGTATCAATAGCCATGGGAGCCGTATGTGTTGACTTAACCATCGGCAGTAAAACTTGCCGACAACGTTCTTTGTAATCAGTGGCAAAGGCACGTACAACTTGCTCCTCGGAAGGGATTGGATCCATGCCAATTGTTGTATCCCTTCTACTATGCATCAGAGCTTAGTACAGTGGATCGGGGACCGAATTGAAGTCGTCCGAAGTGAAGCCCCATCTACTGTCGCATCGGCAGAATCAGAGACGTACGAGCAGACCAGGTGCATATCCGGTGAAGCCTGGGACAAGGAATTCCTCAAAGTTGCCGATTACCGCATCAAACCGATCCAAGCAGTCGGTCCTGAAGAAGAGTTTTGATGGATCGGTTCGCTGACGACGGAAAGTTGGGGCAGGGCTTCACGTCCGCCGATGATTTACTTGAGATTGACATCGGCGATGACAGTAAACCTAGGCCTACTTTTATTAGTGCTAAGTTAGATTCCCAATGTAAACACCAGTTAACCGATTTATTAAAGGAGAATAAAGATTGTTTTGCTTGGGTTCATACAGAGATGCCTGGTTTAGACCGATCGATAGTTGAACATCGGTTACCCATCAAGTCTGGTTTCCAACCACATCGGCAACCTGCGCGCCGATGCAATCCTACTATTCTGCCCGATATCAAGGCTGAGATTACAAAATTAATCGAAGCTAGATTTATTCGGCAATGCCGATATGCCGATTGGATTTCTAATGTGGTTCCTGTGTATAAAAAAATGGAAAACTTCGTGTTTGCATTGATTTCAGGAATGTTAACAAGGCCACGCCAATGGATGGCTACCCGATGCCCGTTGCCGATCTGCTGATCGACGCTGCTGCTCGACATCAAGTTATTAGCTTCATGGATGGTAATGCTGGGCATAATCAGATATTTATGGCTGAAGAAGACATATCCAAGACTGCTTTCCGATGTCCAGGTCACGTTGGCTTATTTGAATGGGTAGTCATGACTTTTGGCTTGAAAAATGCTGGTGCTACTTATCAGAGGGCAATGAATTTCATCTTTCATAAGTACATCGGCACGATAGTTAAAATCTACATTGATGACGTGGTGGTTAAGTCTGGAGACTTCGGGAAGCATCTTGCCGATTTGTGAAAAATATTGAAGTGTACAAGGGAGCATGGGTTAAAGATGAACCCCAACAAGTGTGCATTCGGTGTATCGGCAGGACAGTTTCTGGGTTTCATGGTGCATCAGAGAGGCATTGAAATCGGCAGAAAGTCTATTGATGCAATTAACAAGGTGATTGCTCCTACAAATAAAACTGAGCTGCAATCTTTGATCGGCAAGATTAATTTCATCAGAAGGTTTATATCTAACTTATCTGGTAAAATTAAGTCCTTTAGCCCTCTACTAAAGTTGAAAGCCGATCAAGAGTTTACATGGAAAGAAGAACAGCAGTTAGCCTTAGAGGAGATCAAGAAATATTTAGTAAATCCTCCGGTCTTAGTTCCACCTCAACACGGGTAACCTTTCAGGTTATATTTGTCTGCTGATGACGGTGTTATCGGATCAGCCTTAATCCAAGAGTTTGAAGGGAAGGAACGTGTAATATATTACCTAAGAAGAAGGTTGGTGGATGCTGAAGCCAGGTATTCGGCCATAGAAAGATTATGCTTGTGTTTATACTTCTCTTGCACAAAACTAAGGCATTATTTACTGTCGGCTGAATGCACTGTTATTTGCAAAGATGATGTGGTCAAGTACATGTTGTCAATGCCGATTTTGAGTGGACGAATCGGTAAGTGGGTTCTGGCACTTTTAGAGTTTGACCTAAGGTATGAATCGGCTAAGGCTATTAAGGGTCAGGTAATGGCCGATTTTGTTACTCAGCATTGTAATGTGATGAGCTCTGTGGAGATTGCTCCTTGGACTTTATTCTTTGATGGGTCTACGTGCAAGGATGGAGCAGGTATCGGTATTCTCTTGATTTCGCCCCGAGGACAGAAGTATGAAATTTTGTTGCCGATTGTTGCTACTTCAACAAACAATCAGGCTGAATACCAGGCTCTACTTAAAGGGTTAGAATTACTCAGGGAAGTGTGTGTCGATGCTATTGAAATCTTCGATGATTCCATGTTGGTGATTAACCAATTGATTGGGACATATGAATGCCGAAGTGAAGTTTTGATTGCAGCCCATGAACGGTGTTTGCAGTTGTTAAAAGAATTCAGAGAGTATCGCCTTGAGCATATTCCTAGGTTGCATAATGAAGAGGCCAATCGGTTAGCCCAAAATGCTTCGGGGTATCAGCCGATTCAAGAAGTCACGACATCGGTAACAGTCGCCGATGACTGGAGAAAGGAGATTGCCGATTACTTAATGGACCCATCTAAGAAAGTTGAGAGGCGTCTAAGGTTTCAAGCTACTAAGTATGTGCTCCTCGATGATGAATTGTATTATCGGACAATTGATGGAATTTTGCTTAGATGCCTTGGCAAAGAGGAGTCAAAAGAGTTGATGGGTGAAATCCATGAAGGTGTGTGTGGAGCACATCAATCGGCGTTTAAAATGAAGTGGATGATTAGGCGGAATGGATATTATTGGCCGACAATCCTTGAATATTGCTTCAACTACTTCAAAGGGTGCCAGGACTATCAGAAGTTTGGTAATGTGCAAAGGGCGCCTGCATCGGCAATGAATCCTATAATCAAGCCTTGGTCGTTCAGAGGATGGGCTATTGATCTCATCGGCCAAATTTATCCGCCATCGAGTAAAGGGAATAAGTTTATACTTGTTGCTACCAATTACTTTACTAAATGGGTTGAAGCAATTCCTTTGAAGAAGGTGACATCAGCAAACATGGTGGATTTCGTTAAAGAACACATTGTTTACCGATTTGGTATTCCTCAAATTATTACTACCGATCAAGGAACCATGTTCACATCGGGAGAGTTTGATGAGTTTGCTGCTAGCATGGGTTTCAAGGTGTTAAACTCTTCTCCTTATTATGCTCAAGCTAACGGTCAGGCTGAAGCAACTAACAAAGGAGTTATTAAGCTTATAAAGCGCAAAATTGAAGAAAACCCTAGAAGGTGGCACGTGGTGTTAAACGAAGCCTTATGGTCATATCGGATGGCTTGTCATGGTGCAACCAAAGTATCGCCGTATCAGTTGGTCTATGGACATGATGCTGTCCTACCTTGGGAAATTAAAACTAGTTCTAGGCGGTTATCTTTTCAGGATCAGTTGACGACCGATGATTATACTACTCTGATGAAAGATGAATTAGAAGATTTGGTAGGTCATCGGTTGAGGGCATTGATTAGCATTGAAGAGAATAAGAAGAGGGTTGCCAGATGGTATGACAAGAAGGTAAAGGTAAAGGAATTTGCCGATGGTGATTTGGTTTGGAAGTTGATTTTACCGATCGGGATTAAGAGCTCTAAATTTGGAAAGTGGTCCCCTAATTGGGAAGGTCCTTATCGGGTGAAACAATCTGCTCCTGGCAATGCTTACATTTTGGAAACTCTCGAAGGAGTTGCGTTCTCTAGAGCGATCAACGGCAAATACTTGAAGAGGTACTACCCTAGCATATGGGTGGATGCATAGTGCTCAGTTGAATGCCGATGAAAGAAAAATTATATAAGCATCGGTAAAATGTACTGACATTATATTGCAAGGGCCGAAATCAAGTGTCAGAGTTACATTTTTTGCCGATACAACAAATAAATTACAGCAAGGAGTGGATGGCTGATATCGCACGTAGGCGAATTTGCTCTATTTCGTCCATCTCCTTAGCGTCGGCATCGGCAGAACCCTCGACCGGCTTGATCTTTTTCTTCCACAAGATGGCTTGTCGGGCATTCTGGTCCCTTTCTTGCCGCAGGACCCTGATGGTGTCGGACAGTTTGGCTTTCTTCTGGTTGGCTGCAGTCAAAGCCTCCTCAACCTTTTGCAACTCAGCTAATAGTTCTTCTTTCTTTGCCGATAGCTGAATGACTTCTTGATCGAGGTTGGTGATGAAGACTTCTGCTTGGCCGATGCCCTTGTGCTTTTCATCAGCAATGTTTTTAAACTTGAGTTTCTCTTCCTCACTCTTGGATTGGGCGGCCCTATCGGCAATGCGATGGGAAAGCTTCTGGTACTGGATTTGTTTGATGTCGAGGAAGGTTGCCTGAAGAAGGATTTCTACCATATCGGCAGGGAGATGGCCTTGGATATACTTGAAAGCGATCCTTGCTGCCGATGAGTCCTGAATGAGCTGGGACGTATCTTGTAGCAGTAAAGAGAGCAATTCTTCAAGCTTGGACTTGATCTCTGTCGATAAAGCTGGGACAGAGCTCTCTTCCTCCTCATCGTCATCAAGGATGTCGACTGCGAAGGAGAACAGACTGTCCACTTGAATGGGGCCTTGGCGTTCATCTTCATCTTGGGGGTTGAGACTGAAGGAGAAGAGACTGTCCGGGGAGTCTTGGGCCTGAAAACAGAGAGGTTAAAATATGCCGATCGTAAGATTATACTATGAGCTTAGGGTGATTGACTTACTATCTTGAAGCGGATCTCTTGCCTAGGACTTGGCTTATTGGATGGTCCAGCCTCATCCTGGACATCGGCAGTAGATTCCGATGACTGGGCCTCTGCTGGAGAGGCAATCGACACCGCTGGTGCTGGTGGTGTTATTGCCGGCGTCGCTTCCAATTTGGTGGCCGGTTCTTGTGGCGGCGCCGCCGCTCTCTCATCGGGAACTTCGGCCGACGGTGCCGATGCTGATGTTGCCTCCGCTACTACGGTGGGTGGAGTTGTCTCTTCATCGGGGAATCCGATCGATGGTGCCGATGGTGATGCTGCCTCCACTGTTGTAGCAGGTGGAGTTGCTTCTTGATCTGGGACGTTGTCCATCGGTTGATCAGGCACAGGAGCCGATGGAGGTTCTGCCGATGATACGCCGGCGGTTGGTGCAACTGGAGCCGACGGAGTTTCTGCCGATGGCGCGCCGGCAGTTGGTGGTGCAGCTTGAGCCGATGGCGAAGGAGAAGCCAGCCTTAGGCGCCTCTTTTTCCTTGGCGCAGCAGCAGGGGATCCGACCCGCTTTGACGAAGGCTGGGGGGCATCGGCAACCGAGCTTGGAGGTGCTTGTCTGCTGGAAGCGGCTACCGATGACCACGGTGCCTGAGAATACAAAACAAGTTATACAAAATAGAATGTTGCCGATAAAACAGTATGTAATCGGTACGGACAAAGATGAGTTTACTGCATGAACCCGCGTCCGGGTAGCAGCAGCGGCCGATGTAGCTTTGGCTTTTGTAGGTATCGGTGTAGGTACCTGTTGAGGCGTGAAGGCGGCTAGTGAGGGAGCTTTGTTGCCGATGATCGATATGGGACCCATTATCCGAAGATTAAAGGGCCTACCACTATTGCTCGTTGTGGGGATCGGATCATCGGCCTGTCAACTGAAAAAAGGATAAATTATCGATGATAGAAGCAAAATAATAAGGAACACATCAGGATAAAGGACTTACTGCGTCAGCGGGGATGATGTGGTCGACGTCAATCATGTGCCGATAATAATGCGATGACTTGGCGAACAGCTGACACCTCCATTCTTGCCACCAGGACTTGTACTCATTTGTGATGAAGGAGGTTGGTGACCAGGAGGACAAGTCAATATCTGATACATCGGCATCGGGAGGGAGATTGACGACCTTGTTCCAGTCTAGAGCGCTGGAGATTGTCTGCCTTGGCTTCACTACTTTGGAGTAGGAGAATTTAATCGGCAGTTGGCCAAATGCCAGTTGTCTCGCTTCTGCCGACGGATAGTAGAACTCATAAGATGGAGGGGCATTCTTCCCAGATCCGAAAATATTCACTGGAATAGCTCGGGGAGTGATGATGGCCTTCATGATTGCTCGGTTCCCAGGCACATTCCCATCGGTAAGGTTGAACAGCAGCGGGAACTGATTGTGTCTATCGATATATGCCCACCAGACCCGTTCCATGGAGGAGAGTCCATTATGAAACTTCTGGAAAAGGGCGCCAAGCTGCTCTGTATCGGCATCGGTCCCTGGCAGCACTATAATAGCCTCTCCAAAGTTGAGTGGAGGGCGAGTTGCCGATTCATCATCCCGATACTGATAGTCTTCCGATGTATCCCTCGGGAATTGTTGGGCGAGCAGATCAAAATGAAGGGCCTTGTGCATATGTGCATTCAGCCACATGTTAACAAACCACCAGGGTCCCCCAAGATTACCGATGGGTTCGCCTAGCAGTAGCTTCTGGGATACTTGATGTAGCAGACGGAATACTGCTCCAAGAAGGTATCTGCCCAGGGGAAGTCTTGTCCCATCGGCAAGTAACTCGGCTGCAGGGAGATGCATGGTAGTCGGCCTGACGGTTTTGCCGCAGAAGATGAACTTCTCCAACCACATGGTAGTCGGCCTGACGGTTTACTGATCCGGTTTTCTGGTACTCATTGATGTAACCCGTCCAACCGCCGATGTTCCGGGTGTTCACCTTGTACTTAGCTTTTCTATTGAAAAGGGTGAAGGTATCGGCAGAGGTGACGTCCAAGCCGATCAACATGTGGACATCGGCAAGGGTTGGGGTGGCTGGTCCATGCCTAAATAGGAAGGCATTCATGCTATCGGACCAGAAGTATGAGGCATCTATCAGCATATTCTCATTCTTCTCCATATCGGCAATGGAGAGCCTAATGCATTGGTCCAAGTTGCACTCTTGCCAGTATACTTGCTACGCCCTGGCTACTCTGAGGTACCAGTTCTTCCACCCCTTAGTAGGCTTGGGCCATGACCAGAAAGCATCCTTCCACAGTCCTATACCGAAGCATTCGGATCTAAAGGGGATTCGGTTGGTTTCTGTATTGATTATGAAGGTGGGATCCGGATTTCCCATGGGGCCTAAGCAGCTAAAGTTGGAACCAGCAAACGGGATCACTACCTTGTTGTACAGTTCCTAGGGTTCGAAGGAAAGAAGGGGAAAAATCAGAAAAGGAACGGGGATAAATCCAGATTTGTGCGAAAAAAGAACCAGCAGGAGGTTGGATTAGGAGGGAAATAGGTCTCGCCTTGGGGATGTCGACTTGGATCGCCATTAGAGTCGAGGGAGTGCTTGCGGTTCGTCCTTGGATTGCGGAGAAGGACTGTTGCTCGAGCTCGTGTTCTTCGGAGGCGCCGGAGGTTGAAGACGAAGGCAGGGAGTGTAAAAGTGAAAATGGACTCGGGTAAAAAAGTAGTGTGGATCCCGGTAACTTTTATAAGCTTACTCAGGGGCATTTTGGGGTTCCGTTTCACACTGTGCAAGAATGTGGAGAGGGTCGCGGTAGATACGTGCGGTGATCGAGGTGGTCTGCAACTGTTTGTGCTACAATCGAGGGATTTTATTATTAAATTGCGGTTCCACATGCAAAGATCGAGGAAACTGTGCATCTATCTCGAAGGTAACGGCTACAGCAATGGCTACAGTGGAGAGAATTTCGGCACGTAAAATATTATACACTCCGAAACTGGGGGGCATGTGTTGACACCGTTTTTTAGCACATGTCAAATGAGCTAAGGCTTGACTGGTCAACGGCCGTTCTCCATCGGCATCGGGAAATCGAACCAGTATTGCCGATGGAAAAATGTTGCAGGAAGACTAAGTGTGTTGCCGATGGAGGCTGAATGGTTCGTGCCGATAAGGTTAATTGGTGAAGTCAGGTCGTCTGGGCTGTAAAGTTGTTATTGCCGATTGCCGATGAGGAGACATTGCCGATTGCCGATGAAGAGCGGTTACCGATTGCCGATAGGGGCTGATTGGTAAACAGTTGCCAATGCAAGGTTGCCGATCGGGAAGTATTACCGATGCCGATGCCGATGGGTATGGGATGCCGATAAGTACAGGATAACTTAGCGTGTGATATCATCGGAAGACTGGTGGCCAAAAGAAGGAAGTTGTGGATTGAAGGGATCTGCCGATGAAAAGTTTCCATCGAGATGAGGCATAAGGAAACTGGTGATTTTGTACCAGTATTATTATAGTAGTTTGAGTCCGACTCTTGCATGAGTCGTTTATTTTCCTTTAAAATAGGCGTGTTTGTTTAGGAAATAAATATTGTTATCTGGCTCCTGCACGAGTCAGTTTCCTTAAAATTAGGAGTTTGTTTTAGGAAAGGTACGTGTCGTGTCTTTGTACAACTCTCCATGCGGGAGTATAAATATGTGCCCGAGGGCTACGAAAAGAACAATCAATCCAATACCAAACAAACCAATTTTACTCTTATTCTACTTTTTATCGCAATTTACCCTTTTTGCATTAGTTATAGATTTTAACGAGTTCTTCAAGCTTCGACGGGCTGCATCACCTTGATCTCCGTCAAATCCTTGCAAGTTCCGCGTGGGAGTACCTCTGAGCCTTGGCATCCGGGCGCATCGCTGTTGCCTCGTTCAACTCTGCTCTAGTTATCCTGATCAAGCCTCAATCCCAGCATCCGGGCGCATCGCCGTTGTCTGGATTGAATCTTGTTCTAGTTATCGTCCTTGTCGATTAACTGGTCAAATCGACTGGCACGCCACCGGATATCGAATTTCGGGTATAAGCCTGAGGTGTTCGCAGATCCTGACGTTTTTTGTGTCAACAGTGGCAAAGCAAAGAAACAACGCTACTCAACCAAAGGTGATCATCGAGGTAAATATAAGGTTTTTACAATCACTACATGCATGCAACATATTAAACAAAAGATAAAAACATCCTTTCCTACTGTTCTGATTGTAAAAAATGAAACTACCTTTTCACTTACCATTCTGAGTTACATCAAAGTCCTTGCTCTTTTATTGAATCAATAGTATTATAAGTGGGCCCTTTTATATAGATATTAGTTTACACTCTTTTACATAAACTTATAATATAACTAGCTGCAGATACGCAAATCCACAAGCAGCGCTAGCAATGATCATATGCATCTGATCATATGCATTTACTACTGTATCTATCTATACAGAACAACAAATCTACTGACGACGATGAACTCCGCCTTCCATTCCACCATTAATTAATTCCAAGCTGCTATTTCCTCCTTTGGTGCCTGCTGCGATGATTGATCCCAGCCGCCTCACACTCCTGGATCCAAGCCGCAATGGCACGACTGGCGTCAAAACGCGCAGCAACGGCCCTACGCGGCGGCGGAGCAGCCGGCGCCGTCACCGTCACCGTCACCGTCACCGGCGCCGGCGCTGACGGCTCCTGATGGGATGATGGCCCCGCCGTAAGTGCGTAAGCGTAAGGGTTCTTCTGCTGCTCATTCCTTGTGTAGCTGCACTTGGGGACGGGGACGGCCTCGTTGGTGATGGACGAGACGACGAAGAGCGCCCCAGCGACGACGGCCACGCCGCCGAGGACGGCGACGAGGATGTCTGGCTCTGGCCCCGCCGGCTCCGGCGGCGGGTTGTCGTCCACGTCCTCGAAGGTGGACGTCAGGAACACCAGGATTTCGGCGAGCGTCATCTCGTTGGTGGCGTAGAGGAGGAGCTCCAGGCGTGCGATGCTCTCCGCCGTCCGCTTGGCGCCGCGCAAGGCGAGGCCGGCGCAGAAGACGACGCGGCGCAGCACGGATGGTTGCAGCAGCCCGAATCTCCCTGTGACGACCCTTGCGGCGGCGGCGGCAGCGGCAGCGGCGGCTGCCTGCATGATGATGATCAATGTATGTTCGAGCGATACGATATGAGAAACGATTTCAGTGCCGCAGATCGATGGATGGATGGATGGTATAAATAAGAATCTCCAAGAACGAACTCAACCGCGCGCTACAAGAAACAAGATTGCCGTAATTCAATTCGTTCCGGTTCCGGACATGGTAGCACATCTATTCGGAGTCGGACATGGTCGATCCCCCGACTGCACGTCTGCACCCTTGCTAGAAAAATTAGAAATCTAATTAATAATACAGTAAAAACAAAAATAGATGCTTTCGCTGGCCGCTCCACCGACTCACCGCGTACGTGCTGCTACATAAGAAAATCTTCATAGTTTTGTGTTGAGCGGTAGTTTTTTCATGATGGTTTGCAGGGACAGTCTGCAAATTAATTAAACCATTTTTGTAGTAATCCATCCTCTACTACACTATAAATGGCACTTGATTCCTATGATGACAACTTTTGCTGATTAATTAATTGCGTATTTACTACGTAGCTGTAAAGCAAGTTGTTTTTGGCAGTGATACCGTCTATAAAGCACTTATTTATTTTAAAAAATATTTATTGGAATGTGATATATGTATATTTGTATGAAAGTACTTTTAAAGGCTATTCTTCACATTTTTAAACTCAACAATTTAAAAATTATTCATAATTTATATTTCTAATATTTAACTCAAACATTATCCAAAAAATAACTTGATTTACTAATTAATACGAAGGAAGTAGTATCTCAAAGCCATCAAGGAAGGATCTTTCTCGGTCTCAACGTCGGATTCATCAATAAGGTGACGATCAAATTAATAGATTTCCCTTTCTTTTAACATGCACCGTCGGGTGTGAACGAAGCATGAAGAGACGGACATACGACATCCACACGCGGTTCCTTAAAGCAGTTTACTTCACTATGAGATTTGTACCCTTCATAGGTGGACGCCATGACTCATGGGACAAATGTAGGTTACATAGATTTTGATATTTGTGGGTATACTGACTTATTGGGTAACAAACATTTTAAAACGCATCTCGTATTTCATAGTATATGTCCATATATTAATTTGGTGAATAAGACTAGATCACCTTGATAGGGAATTGAAGATAAACCCTAGGAGAGCCCATCGTCGGTGACCACCTAGAGAGCCATAGGAGGATTGTTTCTTGTGATGATCGGTCGCTTGTTCTATGGGCCACATCCTGTTATGCTCCCACATACATGAAGGTTTCGCACTCATATGGACTGAGCTCCTAGGAGAAGGTTGATGGATGATTTTGTTGGATTGTCCTTTTATGCTCTTGCCAAGCTCTCCCAGACTCGGAGTGAGCTCTCCTACTCTTGTAGCCATTGACTTGCCAGAGTGTGGGGCACCTACATCGCTCCCTTTTATGTCTATCATTCCTAATGGGTCACCGTCGCTCCTTGATCAAGTGCATGTGCTGCCTACAACGATGTCCCAGTGTTGATGGTGAAAATGTCATACTTTCACATACTCAAAATCATTATCAACAGCCTCGGATCAAAGGAAGATAAGTATTTCACGAGCATTTTGTAAATAACAAGTTCCACATGTACTATACGATTTAAGCTAAATACTACTCATAGATTAGAAAACTACATTGAGGAAAGGTTAGAATCTCGAAGCAACTCTTATTTGGGTGTGAATATGGAGGTTAGTCTTTAGTCTCCATTGAGGCACAGGGTCATGTGGGAGCAACCATAATCGTCGTCGCCAGACTTCTCTTCAGTAGAGTACGGGGTCATGTGGAAGCAGTGTATCGCGAATGTGGCATACAAACACATGAGTTACGCTATTACCGTTAAAACTAGTAAAAGGTTGTACTCTACCATCCCAAAATAACTATTGCTTCTTGATTATATTTGTACAAAATATGTGTAGCATTTGTATCGTCAAATAAATTTATTAATAAAATAGATTTAGTAAATATTAATATTTTTTTATATAAAATTAGTCAAAAAAAAAACCCTAGAAGAGAGGACGGTTGTTATTTTGGAAGTCCGGTCGATCCGATTTGGAGGCTTGAGTATTTGTATAGGGCCCAGATTTGGGTTCAGGAGACGCTCAGACCCCTAAATTCCCCTGAGAACGATGGCGGCGGCTGCGCAGCTGACACCCGGAGCTGTGGCTGCGATCGCCGAGCTCGCCGACGGCGGCAACGGGACGCTGCAGCCCGTGCTCCAGGTGGTGGACATGCGGATGGTCAACAACACCAAGAACCCCTCCGTCGAGCGCTTCCGGATGGCGAATACACGCTGCAGTCAATGCTCGCCACCTCCGAGAACCCGCGCGCCCGGGACGGCTCCATCCGGACGGGCTCAATCATCCGCCTCCGCGAGTTCTGCTGCAACACCATGCAGAACCGCAGGTGAGGTTTAGTTAGTTATTATGTCTTTTATTATTATATACTGTATAAATAACATATATGCTATTAATTGATGATCCTTAATTAGTATTTAATTTGTAAGGCAGTGCTTACATATCGGCAATTTTCCATGCATGTTGACACCCATATCAAATCAGTGAAACATGTCACAGCACATGCTGTTGTCATCAGCATTCTAAATTTCTAATGAGTCGTACCAGTAGCTTTTCTAAAATTTAAACAAGTCTAAATTAAACCTTGTGTATATTCTCGTGGCCCGTACTAAGTATGCACAATTATAGAATTCTATGTTCTCTGTCCCAAATTATAAGACATTTTTTCATATCTGAATTGATAGAGTTTACTGTATATCTAGATAAGTAACAAAAACTAGGAATCTAGAAAAACCAAAACATCTTATAATCTAGAATGGATGGAGTAATAAAGTATCTTAACAACACAACACGATCGTAGTGATAGGATGAAATATTTCAAGATCTCAAGTGGGTCACTGTTATTTCCTGATTATTTGCAAGAATCGGTGTTTGCCTTGCCTAACTTCTTTGGTTCTATGACTTGAGTTAATTCATCGAAATACCTATTCCAGTAGAGCTGACTAGGCATCTACTCCCTTCATCCCAAATTATAAGACCTTCCAAGAATCTTGAAGAGTCAAAGTATCTCAAGTGTGACTAATAATGATAGAGAAAACTATAAAGATTTATGACATCAAATAGACATACTATGAAAATATAATTGATAACGAATCTAATGATACTTAGTTGACATCATAAATGTTATTATATTGTCATATAAGTTTGGTCAAACTTGAGATATTTTGAGTCTCCAAGATTCTTGGGATGGATGGACTATCTTTTAAAAGGAGAGGAGTACACTATTTGAACATTTGTTTGTTTATATACCTTATCATGGCTTAGCTTACTTTTTATCAGTTGAGCTAACCATGCATGCCTTTGTCTTTTATTCAGGATCATTATCGTTCTCAAACTCGATGTTCTGCAAAGTGAGCAGGGCATAATTGGAGACTCTAAACCCTTTGATGAGATGAAAAATGTACGTAAGGAGCAGAGTTCAGGCACAATAACCTCTGTTAATCAGGGCATGCTAGCAGAAATTCCAAGGAAAACGGTTGCAGAAATCAAAGATGCCTATTTTTCAAAAAAAGAAATCACAGATGCCTTGGGATACCTGGTGAAGCCAGATGAGTTGTTCACTGTTAAAGCTACTCTCTCAGCTATAAACAGCGAGAATTTGTGTTATGTAGCATGCCCATTGGTGGTGAATCATCTGAATGGTGATCAATGCGACGGAGCAGTCATTAGCAATGGATATGAGTGGTGGCACTGCGACGGATGCAACATGACCTATGCAGCTTGTGACTATAGGTACAGGATCTTTGTTCAGCTAGTGGATTCAACAGGTGAGATTTATGCTACTACTATTCGAGGTGAACCTGAACCCAGAGGGATTCATCAGTGATGATGAAAGCCCTGCAGTTAATATCGTCAAGGTTGAATCTGTGGATCTATCAGACGAATGTCGTCGTCTTGTGAACCACATCTCTGTGGGCATGACAACTGATTTCTCAGATTTGGAAGCCCGGCTACAGCAGGGCGTGTAGAGCTTCAGCACTGGCAATGCCATGACTCGCTGCTCGTGTGCGTGTGACGTATCTGCTATCAGAAGAGGCAGACAGCAACAGCCTGTAGGAGGGGAAGAGGGCTTCAACTGAAGCTGCTTCACTTGCTGCCGAGAATGTGATCAGTCAGGTTACTGAACTAGCTAGATACTGAAAGTGCACGGGACAATCCTACGTACGCTCGATTGGAATTAGTTGTTTATGCGGGGTTAACATTTTTGTATGATCCAGGGTAGGGTGTCTCCAACACTAAATGTGCTCTAGTTGCATGAACAATCCAATCTTTGTCATGTACTGTGTGTGCGTCAGTGTGTGTGTCGTCAGGACAATGCATTGGCTAGTATTCTACTCGCAGACTCGCAGTATTGCTGGTGCCAAGTTCTCCTTGGAGCCATGGATTACCTGATATCATGCAAAGCCCTCGAATGCAATGATATTGTTGCAAGGTCTCCATTTATAACGTAATGTGACGATTATATCGTGTGCTCTTTATTTGTGCTTCCTCGTCTTGTGTTTGTGTATGTATATGGATGCAGGACGTTGCTTGTGTTGAACTAGTTAGATCATTGATACTGAGTCAGGGGTCAGTAGCGGCCTCAGCTCCACCATGCTCGCCGGCTCCCTGAACCACCTATCTCCCTGATTCTGAAGAAGAAAACATGTTCCATTTTGATCTAGATTTTGGTGCTAATTTCTGAACCAAATCTCCTTTTTGTTGGTACTGCATTTAGAACGTTTCAGTTCACGGGTCTGTTATTACTTATCCAAACATAGTCAGCTTTCCATAAAAAAAAACATATAGTCAGCCAGGTGCTGCTATGCATATATGTGTAGAATATCTTTTTTATATACATTTCCTCATTAATAAAAACAGCACGTACCAGAATTTTAAAAAGCCAATCCCGTTCGACATGTACGACTACGACTAATAATGAAATGATATGCTTCATTCTCATAATTTCAGTTTGTAACCACCTATTGCAATGTATGTAAAATCAAAGCCCTTATGGATTCAAATATAAATGTACTCCTTGCAAGTATTTGGTTTTTGTAGCGACAATTGTTGATGCTACCATGATGCAAAAGACAAGCAAGCTCTGATATGGCAATTGTTATTAGTGGCCAATAATTTTGATCCAAATAACAAATAACAAATAACAAATAACAGTATCAGCCGTTTAAAGGCGAGTTACAGAAACTGGGCTGCTTTGCCCAGCCGGCCAACAAGATTCAAATTCAAGCCACTATAAGCAAGCAGTGAAGGCATAATAAAATGGGTCAGACGTACTGAACCCCTTCACCCTGGATCACCTCTCCAATGCGATAAGCAGGATTTGATCCATTGGTATCTTCAATAATTCTGTCTGCTGACTCTCTTCCTACCACAAGAACCATCCCAATGCCCATATTGAACGTTCGCCGCATCTCTGCATCATCAATGTTTCCAACCTACAAAATACATATATAATGACAATATGTTAAAAGGTCTCTAGATCTAGGCAGAGTATATATATATCAGGCACATGCAGATGCTGAAAACCAGAGTTGAATCTCGTGGATCATTTGTGCTTGCCTGTTGAAGCCAGTTGAAGACAGGAGGCACTTCCCATGACCCAGTAAAGATTTTTGCCCCGAGTCCAGAAGGAAACACTCTTGGAATATTGTGAGTAAAGCCACCACCAGTAATGTGGGCTAGTCCTTTCACACCACCCTTGCTAATAATCTCAAGCACCTTTTTTTTTTCCATTTCAAACAATTTAGATCAAAAGTTCATCAGTAAAAGTATGAATGAAATATGAGATATAGATAAGCAAACCCAACCTGCTTAACATAGATAACAGTTGGTTCCATTAGAGCTTCACCAACAGTAGTAGTTATGCCATCATTTCTTGGGAGCTGGTCACTCAAGGAAAGTCCGCTTTTCTCCAGTACTCTTGAAAATTAAGGATTCCCAGCCATCATTAACAAGATATATATAATGTTCAACAATGGGAAGAGATAAAAAAAATATGCTAGATGAATATTCATAATTCCAATGTTATATTACAGATTTGAAACAAGTGGAATTCAGAAAGGTATAATACCTTCTAACAAGAGAGAATCCGTTAGAATGAACCCCACTAGCAGGCAGACCTATAAGGACATCTCCCTGAAGAATGTTTTCTCCATCAATGACTTTATCCTTTTCCACAATACCCACAGCAAAACCACATAGATCATATTCACCCTCTGCATAGAATCCAGGCATTTCTGCTGTCTGTAATGATCGATTATTCAATAATCAGTTCGACTGTTTTTGTCTTTTCATAAAAAGTAACACATTATGTGGATTCATTTGAATTTGCAAGGAATTAAAAGTATAAAAAACAAAACAAAACAAAATCTGCTTCTAAGTAAAGTATGTCATCCCAAGGAATCCACATAAGTAATCGAGTAAACATGATAACAAATATGCAGCACTTGAAGACACAGTCTGGCAGTGCACGACATTTGATCCGTTCATATACAACTACTGTGACTTGTAACGATAGTACTGCAGGATTATAATGCAAAGTCATGGTAATTTAATTTAATCCAGAAAATCTTACCTCCCCTCCTAACAGAGCAAAATCTGGTACCCTTTTTTTGCCTTTTTTTTTGTTTTCATCAGAACAACCTGTTTGTTGGCACCCAACCTTAATCCCCTTGATAACCTACATAATTTATGATGTGCTTATGGTCATAATCGAAATGTTCCATGCATGCGCCAAAGACCAATAAAATAAGTATGAGAATGGCAAAAATTACTCTAATAATAAAGTGTCGACAGTACCTTCTCTGTAATATCCACATCAAGTTTGCTCGTTGCATAGTAATCTAGGAAGAACTGCGGTCTTGCACCTGAAGTTATGATGTCATTGACGCACATTGCCACCTGTCACAGTGACCTCAATGCATTCAACCAACTTATATATTACAACAGAGATATGGAAAACAAGCAGCTTACATCACAACTGAACTCATACCAGGTCAATGCCAATTGTATCATGAATACCCGTTTCGAAAGCAAGCTTCAGCTTTGTCCCCACTCCGTCAACGCTACCAGCAAGGTAGCGGCCATCCCCTGTTCGGATAAAGCGACACGAAAGCGAAATTTCAGAAAGTGAGCACAAGGAAGGATCATCGAGTGAGTGAGCAGCAGCAAATGAACCATCCAACTATACATGTTTATTTATTTATTTAAAAAAAACATCCAACTGCATGTTGCATTGCACCCCCATCTACAGTTGTCGCACCGGCCGGCATATCTATTACCCAAGTCGAATAAACCACTGAAGCCGCCAATCCCGGGTGTCATCCTGGCGATGCGGCGCACAAGCTCGTTGCCGGCGTCGACGTCCACGCCGGCATCCTTGTACGTCAGCCGTCGTCTCTCCTCCCCGCTAGAGCTGCTGGTGCTCAAGCTGCGGCAGGACACGGACGCGCGCCGCGTCCCCGTAGGAGCCTGCCCGAAGTGGAGGCGACGCGTCTGTGGAAGACCCCGGCGAGCCGCGCGGGCGGGGGCAGCGGCGGCGGCGGCCGGAGCGCCGCCTGTCGTCGTTGGCGGCCCGCGGAGAAAGTGGACGACACGATCGGCGGTGGCCATGGGTATGGGCGCCGAGGAAGAGCTTTGATGGAGACGGTGGTGGTGGTGGTGGCGGCGGACGGCGGCGCGTGCGACGCGTGTGGGTTTAGCGTCGCCCGGATTCCTAATAAGGTTTATATAGCAGTCAAAAATACGTATTTATAGCCTCCTGCCTAACAGTTTTTTTTTGTGTGTGTGCGCACCAAATAAAACAAGGGAAAATCGAGATCATGAAAAAAAATGTTTTGAGTTTTGCGGGTGACAAACATTATTTGAAGTTTTAATCCTACGTCATCCATTAATACCAGACATAAAATAAATACATATAAATATTCTTTTTTTTACAACACATATAAATATTCTTTGAAGTTTCTGTTTATTACGATACGATACGATACGATAGTAAACGTGGAAAACCAAAAAAGAAACCGCTTTCGTGGGGACTAATGGCGAGATTTGCTCTCGTATCAGCAGGGTCATTTTAGTCACTGCCCCTTCCATCACACGCAACGCAACGGCACGCTGGTGTCCCCAAAGTCCTCATCTCCACCGGCCACACCGCACCGCACCGCCTCGGGATCCGCGACACCCGCCTCGTCTTGCCATGTCGCAGGAGAGGAGACAGGACCTCACCTGACTGACAAACACATCGCCCCACACTGGATTCACAGGTCTGTTCAAGCGTGCAGCGCTCCTCCATCTCCATAAACAGATTATCAAAAAAAAAAAAAAAAACCCTCCAAGAACAGTGGCTACGTACGCAGGTTCACCACAGCTGAGGGCCATTACAATCATTAATTTAAATTAAAATATGTCAATTAGCACTAATATTACCTTAATTATCACAGAAAATATGTCTAATCAATATATTAACACTTATCTAAACTAATTTTGACATAATAATTACTAATTAATAATAGAACATATTAATAATCTTTAATTTATTTATTACTGACAATGATAAAAAAAACATGGATAATCTTATCCGTCATAATTTTGGCGGCTATTATTATTCAACATCTAGCAGAAATATTCCCTGTTGTGAATATTTATGACCAATCTATCCATCCAACCAAACACTACCTATCCATTTATGATCATATCCTATTCATAGATATCCACACTAGCAATTTCTCATATGTGTTGTTACGGTGCACCAACTCAAAAGTGTTTCAATTTCGGGAGACGAGTTGTGATTGCATTGCCCGGGAGCCGCTAGACGCTTCCTAGGTGAAGTTGTTGGTGGGTTCATGGTGCACTCTAGGACATGTTTGGCAGGGCTTCTCACTGTCAAACATTTTTTTGGAGAAACCGTTTTTTTAGCAAAAAGGAGAGGAGCCCCTCCAAAACGGCTCCGACTCCTCTGCAGGAGCCCCTCAAAAGAAGCCCTGCCAAACAGGCCAAAACGACTCCGGCTTCTCTACAAGAGCCCCTCAAAAGAAGTCCTACTAAACAGGTTCTATATATACTCCCTCTGTGGTTCCCTAAGTAAATAGTTGTATGTCTTAAAGCGTTGAGCTAGCAATGTCATGACTCTTGTAGTAGCTCTAGGTGTGTACGGCTTGAAGTTAGTGACTTGACAAATGTTTTACTACTGTAGTAGTAAAGTTTTATTTAGTTCCCTTCAAAATTCTAAAACCTTAGGGGTGTTGAGCACTAGTAGATCAATGGGTTATGGTCTTGGGTCTGACTGTAAACCTTGTTCTGGAGTCATTCAAATGGGGCCTTCTCGTGGATCCTATCCATCTGGTGGAGACAAGCTATCCGTCTGGAAACTGGTACGACAGATCAAGGATGAAAACTTAGGGTACTCAGATAAGCCAGACCTCATCACTGTCAAGGCTACTATCTCATGTGTAACTGAGCTCCTATGCTGTGTTGCCTGCCCGCTAGTGGACGTCAATGGTAAGCGGTGCAAGGCTAAGGCAACCGGTGACGTTTACGGGACGTGGCGCTGTGACAGATGTGGGTACAGTTTTTTGGAGCCCTGTAAGTATGGATGCTCAGTTCGCATTTGGATCCAGGATCACACGGGCATTACTTCTGCTACCGCATATGAGGACGAGGCTGCGGAAGAGATACTTGGCTGCAGGGCAAAGGACCTCTACTCGATGAAGTACAAAGAGCACGATCATGCACAACTGGATGATATCATACTGGGTACCGTGGGTAAGCAGTTTGTTTTCCAACTGAAGGTCCGGCTGCTGTCGTCTGTTTTGAAGTGCATTGTTCTCAAGGCAGAGAAGGTGAGCCCATCGGCCGAGTCCCACCGCCTCCTAGGGCAGATCGACACGCTTCTGCAGGAGGGTTCGTCAGGTTCAGGTTCCGAGTTTCGCAGCGCCACCATGCCCAGCTACACAGGTTAATTCGTACCATGCGGCGATCCTCCAACTACAGCAACTCGGCGGATGTGCTGTTGTTTCCCGCGGGCGCTGAAGCTGTTCCTGGGTGCATGGTGCACTCTCTATATATGCAGTAAGTAGTAGTTGTATGCCTTGAAGCACTTGGTGGTTGGTTGTATCAGGATGGTGCGTTAGCATTTAAGCAATGCCAGGACTCTTGTAGTAGCCTCTAACTAAGTGTGTGTATGGCTGGGACTGGGAGTCAGTGACTTGACAATGTTTTACTACTCCTGTCAGTAGTAGTAGTAATCAGCAGTCAGTACTATTATGTCATGGATCGGTATGTGTTTATCATCTTGCAAGGACCTTTGTGTGTTAGTATGCTCAGTCTGTGCATGCATGTTAATCTACTGTGATGAATGCTTAAAATTAAATTGCTTATATTGTCTTGCTGGAGTGTCGCCTGTTAATCTGGGACGGCAACGATTTCAGCTTCACATTGACACTCCATCTACTATACGGTATAGTAGCAGCAGTGCCACCAGGTTCTGTTAGCCCAGTGAGCCCAAGGATGCATAGAGCCCAACAACTATTTGAGTTTTATTAGACGGCCGGCCCATATACCCCTCCATGTCTAGTTTGGTCATTTCGCGTCTGCCAAAATTCCAAATCCCAAGACACCCGCCGTCTCCCGCAACGTGTCCGTTCCAAGCTTCCCGCGTAGCACGCTTCGCCCTCGCCGTCCAGCCACACAGGTCTCGCACTCCATGTCCATTCTCGTCATTTCCACTTCGCCGTCCCACAAAGACACCGCACTACTCTCTCTCTGCAACCGCACCTGCGAGGCTGCGAGGGCTTTCTTCCTGCCTCTCTCTCTCTCTCTCTCTCTACCTCCTCTCCAGTCTCCACCAAGTACCTCCGTGACTCCGTCCGGAGCTCCTTGCATCTCCGTTTCGTCCCCCACTGCGCAATGGGAGGAGGAGGAGGAGGAGGGATGGAGGTGGAGGTGGAGGTGGCCCTATCGACGGGGACGTTGGAGGCGATGTGGCGAGAGAACGGGCTGCGCCCAGTGCTGCAGCTGGCGGACGAGCCGCGGCTGGTCGGCGTCCCGGCCTCAGAGGCGGGGAGGCGGTACCGCGTCGCGCTCTCCGACGGCGGCGAGCGCCTGCAGCCGGGGATGCTCGCCGCGTCCCTCAACCACCTCGTCGTCCGCGGCGCGCTCCGTCGCGGCACCGTCATCCGCGTCCTCGAGTACTTCGCCGGATTCTACCACAACCAAAGGTGACGGACGGATCGATCCTCCATTGCCTCCTGGCCCCCTCCTTCCTTTATGTCCTACCCTATCCTAGCGCGTCCGTTGGGAACTCGGGATCCACATTGGATTATTTCTGGTACGGTACGCCGTACGCGCCGCTGTGTGCGTTCTTTTAATCACGAGTTACTACTGTACAGGTGCCTAGGATTTTGTGTGTGTTTTTTATTTTAATTTTTGTGCTACTGAAAATCTTGCCAAGGCGTCCAGCGACCCTTTCGTTCACTCTTTACTGGACTGCCAAGGGGTGGGGTTCTGTGGCTGTGCGGTGACAGATCAAACGTTACTGTATCTTTTTTTGGTTACCGCAATGCATTGCATGCAGGTTGTTCTCCGTTTTGGGGTTTTGGCACCGCTACACCGGCAGTTAGAGCTGAGTTGTCGACCATATAGGCATATATATAAATATAAATGTATTGACTTTTTATTTATTGTGTCTGTGGTTGTTGTGCTTTTGAAGAGCCAGTGATCCCCCAATGGTCCTTGCTCTTATAGTATTGTATTGTATAGGTTTGGTTATGCCCATAAGATTTTGTATATATACGCATGCAGCAAATTTATCTATTTACTGATCAGATCGTGCTGCAGTTCCTTTTTTTTAGTCTCAAACACGCAGAGTTTTTAGTCGTTTACTGCACTACTCTGAAAAGTGCAACTTAAAACATCTGTTTATTTGGTTCGATGTGGTTTGGGCTTCTTAGTTTGTTACTGAAATGGCCACGACTGCCTATGTTGCATTTCCACTTGCATTTTTTGATGTTTATGCTTATACATCGCTGATTCAGATGGGGTGTATTTGTCCATCTTTCCTTTCTTATCAGATGGTACAAATTCCGTAGAGTAGAGTTCCCAACATGTCAAACCTATTTTCTTAAGTTCAAAATAACTTTTTCTTCACACATATGCAGATATGCTACATAATAAAGGCCAAAGGTCTTCAGCTTTGAGCGGAATATTCTTCTATTATTTCGTTCACTGCTCTAATTGGTTTGTCACAAACATTACTGCATGGCCTGCCACCAAGGACTGCATTTTGTGGTTACCAGATGCATGTGGGTGTGCTCTCCATTATTTGGTTTTGGCACCTGCTGTGAGAGGTTGGCAGTTGGTCAGAACCTTATTAACGTTTATGTTGCATCTGTGTCGAGTACATCAATTTGCATGCAATTGAGAGCTATATGCATCAGATGCATCATATGTACAAGCCATAGGTGCAATGCTGAGCGTGGTTTCAGACTAAACTGTCAGGCCAAGGATTTAGTCTTTTACTGCAACAGACTTTGACAAGTGAAACTGAAATCGTCAGTTTTATTTGGTTCAATGTCATTCTGGGTTTCTTAGTTTGTTAATTAAATGGCCACAACTGTTTATGTTGCATTCCCACTTGTACATTGCTGATTCAAATGAGGTGCACTCGTCCATTTTTTTCCTTTCTTATTTGATGATACAGTTCCATGGAGTTTCCAACATGTCTGTTTTTTTTTCCTTAAGTTTGAAATTAACTTTTTGTTCACATATTTGTATCGCTACTCTACATATTCTAAACTAAAAAGGCAAAGCTCTGAGCTTTAAGCCAAATATTCCTCTATTATTTCTTTCACTGCTCTAGTTGGTTTATCACAAACAGGATCAGTGTTTCTTCCTGTATAACTATTATGTTTTTCTAACTTGTTGGTCCTGTTCAAATTTCTTTCTCCATTTATATCCTTCAATTTTAAGTTCATTACTCGGAATAAGTATATTTTCCTTTTCCGGATGAACAAACTCCTCACATGTCACATCCCACTAAATCTACTTGATGTGTTCCGTGAATTAATTCTAATCAATTATAGTTGGATATTATCTGACTATTTTTCCTTATCTGTCTTGTTTTCTTCATTCAGGGTCATTATTGTTATCCAACTTGAGATACTGCACGCTGAGTGCACGCTAACCTGCAGTCCCACAATCTTTGAGGCCAATGCAAATCAACATATTGGTGTATCCTGTTCTGGTGGTCTTGCCATCTATGAACCTTGCTTGATGCCATGTACTCAGCAATTTATTAGCAACTCGTCATGTTCTCCTGATAAGAGAGTGATGGATTCTTCAGTTACACCAAGGGCAGAACCTACTGTGATTTGTTCAATGCCAGCACAGAGCACAGTAGATGCCAAGATGCAGCAGCTTTCATTGAATGATCATCAAAACCAAAGGTTTACGGTGACTGCCGCAGGTGATGCCTTTGGCCCTCCTGAAAACTCTTATGCAAGCCCAATGCTAGCTTCTTATCTGCAAGATTCACCAGGGCTCTCGGGCGCAATGGTGGTGCAGCCGACGCCCGGTGCGGTAGTGGTGGTCTCTGAGCATGCTGATGGCAACGGGACACTGCAGCCGGTGCTGCAGGTGGTGGACGTGCAGATGGTCAACGACGTCAAGAACCACTCTGCCGAGCGCTTCCGGATGGTGCTCTCTGACGGCGTCTACACGATGCAGTCCATGCTCGCCACCGCCGAGAACACGCGCGTCCAGGATGGCTCCATCCGGAAGGGCTCAATTATCCACCTCCAGGAGTTCACCTGCAACACCATCCAGAACCGCAGGTGAGGAATTAGTTATTAATCCTTCTCTGCGCTCGTTTCCCCGCTCCATCCCTGGTTTGAATCACAAATTTGCTTTTATCTTGTTGCGTGCCTGTAGAAAGGTTGAGTCTTTTTTTTTGTGAATTAGAAAGGTTGAGTCTTGATTTGCCTCCCGCACAGTTCGCTCGATGTTCAGTGTTGTAAAACCTGCAGCGCGTTAGACTCGTACCGTATTGTTAGGGTTGTGAACTTTGTGACATTTCCGTAGAGATTTGCGGCCACCGCCTTGGAAAGATAGGTTGGTATTCAGTGGTGGTAGAAAATGATATTTGGTCGATGTGGTTCTAGGGTTTATGGTCATTCCAGTCCACACTCAAGGACGTCTTGTTGATGGTTTTCCGCTACCTTTAGATTAGCCTCGGACTAGGTTAAGTTCGCCACAATGGAGTCCAATAACTTTCAGCCAATGATATTCTTGTTTCTATCAAGGTTGTTGTGCTTAGCTGCATGTGTTTTTTTTTTCCTTTGATCCTAGAATGCACATAGATGTTATTTTCCCTTTGTCATTAGCACTTCTTTAATGAAAGAAAACTATCAAACAGGCAATGGTTAACATGCAGAGTTTCTTTTATTCTGTATAGACTTTCTATGCTGTTGATGATCCTTAGTGCAGTGAAAGGGTGCTGTAGTTTTGTGTTAGTAGTTACAAGTCCAAAAGCTCTCATTCTGGCATCCATGTCAAATTGGTCAAACTGTCACAACACGTTCTACTCTGACCATTCAAATGAGTCTTAGAAGTAGCTCTTTTAAGATATGACAAGTCTGAACCTTGTATACTCTTGTAGGCGTTAGTAAAGTATGCACAATTATTGAATCCTAATGAGTTGCCACACACCAGTAGAATGTGGATTTACTGATATGCTGAATTTTAAGATCTGAAGTGGGTTATTGTTGTTTCATGGATATTTCAAGAATCGTTGTTTCCCCAACTTATTTGGTTCTATGATTTGAGTCAATTCTTTGAAATACCTATTTCTGTTAGAGCTGACTAGGCATCTCCTAAAGAGAAGAATGTCGTATTTGAATGTTAGTTTGTTTACACCTTTTTATTGGCTTGCCTCTTATCAGTTGAGTTGACCATGCCTTTATCTTTTGTTCAGGTTCATTATTGTTAGCAAACTTTATGTTCTGCAAAGTGAGTGCAACATAATGGGAAACCCCAAGCCCTATGAGATGGGAAACCAAGCTAATGAGCAGGTCACCAACTTACTGGAAGATCAAGGCTAGGGTGACTGCAAAGACTGATCTCAGGCACTACAGCAGCTCCAAAGGTCCCGGAAAACTTTTCTCCTTTGATCTCCTTGATGGACAGGGTGGAGAAATCCGTGCAACATGCTTCAATGCGCAGGCTGATCAGTTTTTTGACCTCATTGAGGTTGATAAGGTGTACCTGGTATCTAAAGGGTCGTTGAGACCAGCACAGAAGAAGTTTAACTCTTTGAATCATGAGTATGAAATAACTCTGGATTTCAAAACATCAATCGAAGTTTGCGTTGATGATGATAGCAACATCCCTAGGCAGCAGTATAATTTCCGGCAGATAAGCGAAATTGAGAACATTGAGCCAGGTGCTATTGTGGACTTGATTGGAATTGTTACATCAGTTGGCCTTTCTGCTACAATAATCCGAAAGGATGGCTCGGAAACCCAGAAAAGAACTATTCAACTGAAAGATATGTCTGTTCGGAGCATCGAAATAATCCTCTGGGGCAAATTCTGTGATGCAGAGGGACATCAGCTGCTGTTGCTGTGTGATTTGGGTTCAAACCCTATATTGTCTCTCAAAGGTGGCCGTGTCAGTGTTTTCAGTGGTAGATCTGTGTCCACAATCAGCTCAACTCAGCTAAAAGTAAACCCAGACTTTCCAGTGGCTGAAAGGCTGAAGCAGTGGTACATAACGGAAGGAAAGAATACTGCTTGCATTTGTCTCGGGAAATATCAAACATGAGCATGAATCATGTGCTGAAAACAATTGCACAGATCAAGGATGAGAACCTGGGGCGATCAGATAAGCCTGACTTCATCGCTGTCAGGGCTGTACTCTCACATGTGGGGGCTGATAAATTCTGTTATCAAGCTTGTACCTTGGAGCTTAATGGTAAGCGATGCAACAGAAAGGTGACGAGAAATGGTGATGGGACATGGTATTGTGATAGATGCAATCAGCACACTGAAAATTGTGAGTACAAGTACTTGCTTTCGTGTCAGATCAAGGATCACACTGGTACTGTTTACGCTACTGCATTCCAAGGGGCTGGTGAAGAAATATTTGGGCACACGGCGCAAGAGCTTTTCATGATACGAAATGTAGAACAAGATGATGTGAGATTTACAGAAATCATGCAGGCGGTCCTTTGGCGTGTATATCTATTCAAGCTGAGAGTCAATGAGCAAACCTATAAAGGTGAGCAGCGTGTGAAATGCAGCATCCTTGGTGTCGAGAAGCTAGAAGAGACCAACAACCTTTTGAAGAAGGATGTTTCACGCCCAATCTTGAAGGATGATTCGTCCTACACCCCAAATGTTGGTTCTGCCAATTTGAAAGCTAGACAGAGCATGCTAACCTCCAGCTAGACAGAGCAAGCTCCAGCTCCAGCATGCAAGTCTCCGGCAATGTGGGTGCCACAGGCTTTGCACAGTCGAACTGGATGCCTACTCCACTGTCAGCTTCATCCGATGGTTGTCATTTCAATGGTGGCTTCATGGGTGGGTCGGCAGTGAGGGGAGCCCAGTGCTTCCGATGCAACCAGCCTGGGCACTGGTCTAAGGACTGTCTTGTCTGAAGCGCAGTAGTGCCTCCTGGCTCATGCAGTCATGCAGGAGGTTGCTGGGAAAAACTATCAGACCCCAAGTAGTTCTATAAAGGATGCTTTTGCTTAGTAGTCTGGCTCCTACTTTATCATGTTCAGTACCTATCTATATCTATGTGCCTGGTTCCTCTGGACTAACTAGGTAGTAGTAAGGTTGCTGGAAAAACCTGATCTATGTCCTTGGCTAGCTTGGTGTACTGTGGAACCTGTGTTAGTAAGCAACTGATGGGCGAATGCTTTAATTAGTAGGAATGCATCTTATGTTGAAGAATGTTTGTATATATTTGTTCAGTCCATCAATAGTTTGTTGGTGTCTAGTTTGGTTCTGCATTGACGTGAAGTGTTCAGGCATATCCCCCCTTTATTATTTTTCAATTCTCATGAATTAGGTGTTCGGGTGTAGAAGTAGGATCATGCACCTGGGCTGGTTGGTGATCATCTTTGCTGTGACTAGTAGGAGAAATAGCGGAAAGGAAATGTTTAAATAAACGACAGCTCACTTATTTTTTAAAGAAAAACACAGGAAAATCAATGCCGCAAATTTTGTTAGAACGAGGGAAGATCAAAGGCAAGTATTGCCGCAATATCTGTTGTTGCTCAGACTAGTTTTGGTGGCATTGAAGAAGCGACTGAATGTCCGAATTTACTCCAAAGGTCCATTGGTGAAGTTGATGATGAAACGAGTATAGGCCTGTTTAGAGGCCTTCATAATTCCAAAACCTTAAAAGATTTTTCGTCACATCGAAAGTTTGGACGGGTGTTTAGATCGCTTCAAAATTTTAAAATTTTACAGGATTTCTCATCACATCGAATCTTTGAACATATGCATTGAACATTAAATATAGGTAAAAAAATAACTAATTGTACAATTTCTCTGTAATTGTGAGACAAACTTTTTGAGTCTAGTTATTTTATAATTGGACAATAATTATCAAATACAAACAAAACGCTATCGTGTTTAGACGCATGCCCATCTAAATTTTTAGCTGAATTTATCTGGGTTAAAATAGCTAAAACTCAACTAAATGTTAATTGGTCTTTTAACTGGACTATTTGAATGTATAACAACTAAATTTAGTGAGATAAAATTTAACGAGTGCATCTAAAAAATCCCTGGAAAGGCTCTGGCAATATAAAAAGTCCAGACAACCTAGGATGGCAATGGGTGCTTGAAATCCGGTAAAAAGGTAGGTATAGGACTATGCGCACCGGGGTACGTTTTACAGAAAAAAAAAAGCGCGCGGCGGTGTACTCTATCGCAGACTGTACACACTCAGCTACGCTACTGCCAGCGCAGTGCCTTTCCCGGACGCGCGCGGAAGGACGGAGGAGCATGCGGTTGTGGGACCTATGTCCTCGGTATGCGTGTATTGTGATTTAAACTAGCTAAAAATTACTATAACTCACAAACTAATAAATCAAATTAAATTCCGTTTTCACTATTAAATTTGTTTTAATAAATTCTTCGAAATAAGATCTCAGAATAATATATTTTGATAAAGTTATAAATAAGCTCTAATAGTAGTAGTTGATATAGAGTACGAGATATAGAGGATGATGGATACACAAGAAAGACGTTAGTGGAGAGAATCTTGATGACTAGGATAAATATAGATAGAGGATGAATTTAGAGGACCAGCACAGCATGCGTGGGAGCATCAGCGGTGGGCCCCACAAATTCCAATAACAAAAAAAATGTTATATTTCACAAACTACAAATCCAAATTAAATTTCGATCACACCATTAAATTTGTTTTAATAAATCTTTCAAAACAAGATCTCACATAGATATATTTAAATAAAATTTATTATAAACATATATGCTTCACTGTTGATAGTTGATATAGAATAGAGATATAGAGGATGAATGAGTGCGGGAGAAAGTGGTATAGAGGAGAGAATCTCGATGACCAGGATAAAATATTCCTTTTAGAGGATAAATTTAGAGTACGGCGAGTGCGGATAAACTAAGGAAAGGTCACCTGCTAAAATGGGTTAAACTTACTACCCATCGGATATGCATTCATGATTAGTGAAATTTGTTTGCTATGCTATCATTGCTGATTTCTGTTTATAATAAATATCTGACTCTACCATTTTAATCATGTTATATTCATGTCTTTCTTTTTTTAATCCTATTTGGTCACAGGTTCCCCGTTCGCATTATTCGTGTGCGTACAGTACATTTTTATCTAGTACAGTACGTAGCTTCTTCGGGTCACCTGACGCGTGTGTAGCCGTTGTCATCTCTGGCTTCTTCCGCACACCAGCAAATCACATGGGCCCACAGTAGGATTAGGCTCCAGCCCATCCCAGCCCACATAGGGGGGCCTTTCCGTCTTTTCCCGTCCAATTTTTTTTTCTCTCGCTCCTCCATCTATTCCGTTTCCCTCTCGACAGAACCGCCGCCCCCCAAAATCCCCGCTAACCCTCGCTCCGTTCCCTCCACCTCCCCACCATCTCAAATCCAATCGCCTCCTCCTCTCCATTCCCGCCCCCCTCCCCTCTCCTCCTTTTCCGCCCCAAGATTCGCCAAGGCTAGTGTCTCTCGGGCGAGATGGCGGCGCAGCTGACGCCGGGTGCGGTGGCGGCGGTCTCCGGGCACGTCGACGGCGGCAACGGGACGATGAAGCCCGTGCTGCAGGTGGTGGACGTGCGGATGGTCAACAACACCAAGAACTCTTCCTCCGACCGCTGGCGGATGGTCATCTCCGACGGCGTCCACACCATGCAGTCCATGCTCGCCACCTCCGAGAACTGGCGCATCCTCGACGGCTCCATCAAGAAGGGCACCATCATCCACCTCCACGAGTTCACCTGCAGCACCATCCAGAACCGCAGGTGAGGGAGGATTAGTTACTTTAGTTAGTCCTGCCCACCGCTCGCTTCCTTGCTCCATCCCATCCCTGGTTGAATCGTAGATTCGGTTTGTTTTGTTTCGTGCCTAATAACTAGTAGAAAAGGTTGAATCTTGGTTTGCTTCCCACATTAGTGGCCACATTTCCGTACAAGATTTGCGGCTGCCGCTTTGGAAAGATATATTGGGATTCGGTTGGGGGTAGAAAATTAATGGTATTTCGGCGATGTGGTACTAGGGTTTAGGGTGCCATTCTAGTCCACACTCAGGGAAGCCTTGTTGATTGTTTTTTCCCCACTATCTTTAGATTAGCCTCGGACGGCAATGGAGTCCAATAACTTTCAGCCAATTATATCCTTGTTTCTGTCAAGGTTGTTGCGCTCCTCTACATGTCTTTTCTTATTTCCAAACAACAATGCAGATGAATGTTTTTTTTTTCCATTTGTCATTATCTATTTTCTAATGAAATAAAGAAACCTGTCAAACATGCAAAGGTTAACATTCAGAGTTTATTTTATTTTGTATAAACTTTCTATACTGTTGGTGATGATCCTTAGTGCAGTGAAAGGTGTGCTGTAGTTTTGTGCAAGTAGTTATAACCCAGAAGAAAACTCTTGTTCTGGCATCAATGTCAAATCAGTGAAACTGTCACAACACATTCTTTTCGTGACCATTCAAATGAGTCTTACTAGTAGCTCTTTTAAGATATGACAGAGTCTGAACCTTGTATACTCTTGTGGGAGTTACTAAAGTATGAATAATTATAGATTTCTAATGAATTGCCACACATCAATAGAATGTGAATCTACTGATATGTATGCTGGATTTTAAGATCTAAAGTGGGTTAATGTTGCTTCATGAATCTTTCGAGAATCATTGGTTCCCCCCAACTTCTTTGGTTCTATGACTTGAGTCAATTCTTAGGAATACCTATTTCTGTAAGACCTGACTAGGCATATCCTAAAGAGAAGAGTATTGTATTTGAATGCTAGTTTCTTGACACCTTTTCGTGGTTTGCCTCTTATCAGTTGAGTTGACCATGCCTTTATCTTTTGTCCAGGATCATTATTATTATCAAACTTGATGTTCTGCAAAGTGAGTGCGCTATGATCGGAAACCCCAAACCCTATGATTTGAGAATCCAACCTAATGAGCAGGGCACCAACTCTCCGGCCAATGCTGCTCAAGCTAATACTGGAACATATTCCAGTGGCCCTGGTATGCTGGGATCTTCTGCTGCTCCAAGGGCTGTGCAAGATGCTAATAATGTACCATATGGATCTTCTGCTGCTCCAAGGCCAGTGCAAGATGCTAATAATGTACCATACGGATCTTCTCCTGCTCCAAGGCCAGTGCAAGATGCTAATAATGTACTATACGGATCTTCTGCTGCTCCAAGGTCAGTGCAAGATGCTAATAATGTACCATACGGATCTTCTATTGCTCCAAGGCCAGTGCAAGATTCTAATGATGTACCGTATGGATCTTCTGCTGCTCCAAGGCCAGTGCAAGATGCTGCTGCTCCAAGGCCAGTGCAAGCTGCTAATAATGTACCATACGGTGGATCCTATGGTGGTTATCAGGGTACGGTGGGCCCTCCAATTGGTCATGCAGTAGAATCTGTTCCCAATGTGGCATCTGGTGTCTCTTATGGTACAACTTCAGCACATAATAATACAATGAATGTGGGCATGGTGCAGTCAAACTCGCAGCAGCCTACACTGAACTCTCACCAGAACCAAAGGTTTGCAGTTCCTTCCATGGCGGGTGGTAGTGGTCCTCCTGGGAATACATACGGCCAACCTGCACAGTCCTTTTATCAGCAACCTCCTCCAGGGCATATGAATAGAGCTCCTGCGTATAAGAATGATGCAAGTCGTCTTCTCCCAGTGGCTCAATTAAACCCCTATCAATCAAGTTGGAAGATCAAGGCTAGGGTGACTTCAAAGACTGATATCAAACACTACAACAACAAAAATGGTGCTGGGAAACTTTTCTCCTTTGATCTCGTTGATGGACAGGGTGGAGAAATCCGTGTTACATGCTTCAATGCGCAGACTGATCAGTTTTTTAACCTCATTGAGGTTGATAAGGTGTACCTGATATCTAAAGGGTCGGTGAAACCAGCACAGAAGAAGTTTAACTCTTTGAATCATGAGTATGAAATAACTCTGGATTTCAAAACATCTATCGAAGTCTGCGTTGATGATGATAGCAACATCCCTAGGCAGCAGTATAATTTCCGGCAGATAAGCGAAATTGAGAACATTGAGGTAAATGCTATCGTGGACTTGATTGGAATTGTTACGTCAGTTGGCCCTTCTGCCACAATAATCCGAAAGGTTGTTGGCTCGGAAGCTCAGAAAAGAACTCTTCAACTGAAAGACATGTCTGGTCGAAGCATAGAAGTTACCTTATGGGGGAAGTTCTGTGATGCTGAAGGCAAGCAGCTGCAGCTGCAGTGCGATTCTGGCTTGAATCCTGTTCTAGCTATGAAAGGAGCCCGTGTTACTGAATTCAATGGTAGATCTGTGTCCTCAATCTTCTCAACTCAGTTAAAAATAGACCCAGACTTTCCTGAGGCTGAGAGTATGCGGCAATGGTATGCAACTGAAGGAAAGACAGCTGCTTGTGTTTCTTTATCAGTGGTAAGTATGGGCAGGACTGATGTCCGGAAAGCAGTGGCTCAGATCAAGGATGAAGATCTGGGGCGATCAGAGAAGCCAGACTGGATCACTGTTAAAGGTGCAATTTCACATCTGACCACTGATAGTTTTTGTTATCCTGCTTGCACCGTGGAGGTGAATGGTAGGCCGTGCAACAAAAAGGTAATAAATAATGGTGATGGGACATGGCAGTGCGACAGATGTGACCAGAGCTTACCAAATTGCGAGTATAGATACTTGCTGATGTGCCAGATCCAGGACCACACTGGGGTCACCTATGCTACTGCATTCCAAGAGGCTGGTGTCGAGATGGTTGGCCACACCGCCCACGAGCTCTACAACATAAGAGAAGAAAACCCTGAACGATTTGTTGAGATCTTACAGGGGCTCCGCTGGCAGCAGTTTCTATTCAAGCTGAAAGTCAAGGAGGAGACCTTTAACGATGAGCAGCGTGTCAAGTGCAGCATTACGAAAGCGGAGAAGCTGGATCCAGCAAGGGAGAGTTCTTACCTTATGGGGGTAATCAATGGCCTATTGCAGGATGATACTGGCTCACCTTCAGAGGCGCAAGGCCCCATGGCCTATAATGCTGGTCTCAGCAACACTGGTGCCGGACGAAGCGTGCCAACCTCCAACAGTGCCTACACCACCAATATGAGCGGTCCAAGGTATGGGGAGTCCGCGAACCAGTTCGCGCAGCAAGCAAACACGTATATGGGGCCGACCACTCCAGTGGCTGCGACAGGGAATGTGCAGACCTGCATGTCTTGCGGGTCAAGTGGGCACAATGCGCAGAACTGCCCTGCAGGTATGTACAGGCAGCAGCCTGCTGCGAGCACGACAAGCTCCTATGGCTCTTCGCAGCCTCGCAGCACCGGCCCCTTAGTGTGTTTCAAATGCAATAAGCCTGGGCACTTTGCTGGCTCTTGCCCAGAGGTGGCCCCTGCCCCCCAGCAGCAGCAGCCGTATCGGAGGAGCGACGTCGCTTCGTCTGGCGGCTATGGTCGGCAGCAGCCCTATCTTGGGGCTACCAACTACTGAGAATCAGTATCCATCGAGGAGTGATGTTGGTTTTGCTTAGATGCCATCGTTTCGTCTATGTAAAGTAGCTGCAAAATGTTCCTTTTGTGTGAAGTTGGAACCATGTATCTCGGTACTTCTATATGTTTTTCGTCTTATATATGGTGTGGTAAATCATGGTTGCCGTGTCAGTTCTGTTGATGAATCCTTTGGTTTGTCCAGCTTAATTAACTCGCTGTATGGTGGTTGTAAATTTATAGGAATCAGGTGTACTTAGGCCAGTTTCACTCTCAATGTTTAGTTTTATCTCACGGTTTCTAACATACAAAACTTTGGTCTTACTTGAACTATTCATCTCTTCTCTTTTAATGTGACGAGAAACTTCTTGAGGGCTTCAATGGATGTTTCCAAGCCGTTTGAAACAACGCTAATAAGTTTCATCCCTATAAAATTTTTCTCTTCTCTCTCTTCAAAGTTTCATAAAATTTTTCTCTTCTCTCTCTTCAAAGTTTTATGCAAAGATTTTTTTTTTGCTGATCTGACACTATATTTATATTTAATGTGCATGAAATCTCCATGAAACTTCTACTTCTGTATTTATGTTTTTTTACCCCCGACATATGATTGATTTTTGGCGATACAAACATTGTTTTGAGAGGCGAAAAAATATAACTTGAATACCATGACCATGAAGCCAGACGAATTATTTTAGAAAAAAGAAGCTGCACAAGGCGAAACAAGGAATGTGTTTCTTAAGGCTAGCCCAATCCATCACGGCCCATCTGCCAATTTATGGCATGAAACTGCACAAGGCTGAAAAAAATATATGTTCCTGGGCCCGGCCCAACCCAGCGCCAGCGTGTAAAATCGCTGCCAGTTCGTCTTCCTCCAGAAAAACCCTCTTGTTCGCGCAGCCTAGGGTTCTTCCTTCCCGACGCGCCGCCGCCGTCTCGCCGCTCCGACTCGCCTCTGCCTACCCAGGTAATTTCCGTGTTCCGGAGTGTAGATCCATGCGTGCCACTTAGAATTTGTAGCCCGTCGACGATAGGTGAAGCAAACTGGTAGTGGTTACCCTATATATGGATCTCAGAACTGTGTTTCATTCTAGCGAATAGTTAGTGACTTCGTGTTTAATCCATGTGCAGATTGACGGCTCCACTTGGTTCCCATGGCGGAAGAAACCAATGTAAACTGAAAATTACTGCATGTCCCCACCCTCCACCTAATGTTGCTCTCATCTTTCTGGTGCCGTGAATTAATTGTGATTTGGTCCTTGTGTGTTTTTTTCTTTTTTTTTTGTCGAAACAGGTAAAGGAGGAAGAGGAGTTCAGCACTGGTCCTCTCTCAGTGCTCATGATGAGCGTCAAGAATAATACCCAGGTTGGTAGATTCCCTCTGGAAAATTCAGTGTCTTCTTTGCAGTCTGTCTACATTGACTTTACTAGTCAAGTATGAAAATATGTGCGGCTAGTGTTTTTGTTGTATAATCTGGTACCATGATGTGAATTGTAGTTAGGCAATGTGCCTGTCGTCCAGCTGTGTCAATATGGTTAACCTTAGTTAGCTGCCTCCTGCTCTTGTTGGTAGTCCTGGAACTTAGATCCATTGTTAGGTTGTATTTGACCAAAGTTTTTGTGTATCCTTCATCCAAGTATGATCGTTTGTGTTCTATTCGAACCTTCTTATTTATTGGCTGAGACAAAGTATAGTTCTGTGCAGCAGCCTGAAGCTCCTGCTTCACCAAATCATATGGCCAGTAATCTTCTTAGCTAAGACATGTTTACTAGCCGTGGTTCCCAATTGTTTACTAAAACATGTCCCTCAGCTATGATTCTATCACTATTTTAGTCTGTGGAAGTGATGCACTAGTGTGCAATCAGTGTTGTATTCTTGTTCCCTTAACTGTGATGCACACATGTTTCGTTCCTTCCATGCATGGAAGTAATGCAGTGGTATTGGTAGTCAGTATTGCATTGTATCATAATTTGGCAGTTTTGACTATAAGGCTAGTACCTATGTGTCATAGGTTTCTGCACCTATACTATCTATTTTTCTGCATTATTGCTATGGATCAATCTTTTTTTAGTCATTTCCATCATCAAAGTTGAATTAATTTTCCATGAACTGTTTTCGGAGTGGCACTATTGATTTATATAGGCTGATTTGTTTGATGTAGGATCTATTGAGCCAAAAAAATATAATGTCATTCATCCTTATTTTCTTTCATAAATCGCAAAAGTAAGATTTACTATTTCTGTACTAACTGAATTGCTTGCTTAGTTGCTGCCAACTGCCAGACAATCATGTTTCCTTGTTCCACCCATTTGATTTAAAAATGTCCATGTATAACCCTAAGCCGTCGTTTCCTGTAGTGTGATCGCTATGTCATTGTTACTTAACTGATATATCTTTGTTTCTCTCATGTATCACATATTATGTGTCCTGTGTCAGTTTGCATACTGCTGACTGCAGATAGTGCTTTTCAACTGCTCCTTATTCTGATAATGCATTGTCTCTTATGTCTTAGGTTCTTATCAACTGCCGGAACAACAAGAAGTTACTTGGTCGTGTGAGAGCATTTGATCGGCATTGCAACATGGTTCTCGAGAATGTTAGGGAGATGTGGACTGAGGTATGTCCAGCGGTCTCTTAGCTTTTGTACAGTTTCCCTGTCTTGAACTGCTGTGTTCACTAATCATTTGTGAACGCTTTTTACCTGTGTTACAGGTACCAAAGACTGGTAAAGGCAAGAAGAAGGCTCTTCCGGTGAACAAAGACAGGTTCATAAGCAAGATGTTCCTCCGTGGGGATTCGGTCATCATTGTTCTCAGGAACCCGAACTGAGTATCTTGTACATGTAGTGTATTTGGTAGTACGTTGCTATTTAGTAGTATGTATCCCAAATGCTCAAAACATGTAGTGTGAGATGCGACATTTCTTGAACCAGAATTCGCTATGTATGTTGATGGTGGAGGATTTGACTTAAGGACTGGGTTTTACCTCTAGTAGCCGACTGGAACAGGATGTTTCTTTGAATTATTGACAAACCCTACTGTATGAATCATCGGTTCCAATCCGTGAGTCAAGTTGTTAATGGCACACTGACTGCCAGATGCATGGTTGGTTATTTGAGTGCAATGGTAAGTACTGTTTGCTTGATGAAAATTGAAAGTGACCGAGAAGCCATCCACAACCTTCACGAATGGCATGTTATTTTTGTACATGTATACAAAGAAAAGAGAAGTATTATATGATCGATGGATGAAATAAAGAACAGATTTTTTAAACATGAACAGTTTGAAAGTTTATATAACTGAGAAAGATGGAATTGTAGCTCTTATAAGCACTGCTACTAATAACCTTCGCAGACCAAAGCACAATCTTCAAAATTCAGTTGTGGTGCTGGCTACATCACTCTGATAAATTACATTTTTCGAATTAAAAAAAAATCCTTGTTTCATCTTCTGAAGCACCTTTTAGGGAAGAAAGGACATTCAGGAATAGATAATTAGAGACGCCAGGAGTTAGGAAACAACGGATGAATCTTATGCCAGGCCTTGTGAGAGAAAAAACCAAGTTTGTTGGCCAACACATTTCAGCAATCAATCCGGGTGGAAAATTCACGTGTATATCAAGGCATCATGCTATGTTCAGATGAAACAACAAATTACATGGATGTTCTGCATCCAAAAGAAACTAGAAATGGTTTTTGTTGCACATGTACTCATCCTCAGTAAAGCATATGAAGAACCCCAACCTTTGGTCCCTGACCTAAGGGTCTCAGGCGTGGAATGTAGATCTTGGTGACACATCAAATGATCAAATGAGTTAAGTTACAGCTGCATTTTGAACAATGGATCTCTCGAGCAAGCACTGTCAGAACAGCTGGCAAAATTGTCTGAAGTAAACTGCTGGCTCAACTATTACAACCTTGCTTCTGAGAACACTGTTCTTGTTAAAAAGCATATTTTCACCCACATAGTATATACATACTCCATAAGAATATGAGCATTAAGAATATTCTTTGTGCTTACCTTCAGAGTGTTAGCCCATTGATGTTAGTCTTAACTAGTAATATCCAATCTCTTAGCAGAGACAATGTGAACTAATGATGGCCTCTTTTAGGCCAGAAGTATCATAAGGCTGTTCTTTTTGAATTTCTGTGCATAACCTGACAGTATTTGCCTGGTTGGACATGGACTTCACAAGGCACAACATTCAGTAATATGACTACTGCAGGAATCAGAACAGCAACGAAAATGTCCGTTAACAGACCTATTTATCTTACAGGTATTGTTGAGTCCCAAATCATTGTTGCCAACAAAAGTTTGCAACCATGGATTATACTACATATATAATGGGGTCATTGTCCTTCGTTTTTCTGTATCATCACCTACGTGGTAGTAGTGGTACTATGCGGCCCAGTTGTGCATGCTACATTACTGTGACCAAATACATTGAACAAACAAATCTGGATTGCACTGATGTTGTTAAAGATGATAACCAAAGCTGAACATAAACCATCACATGAGAAATCAGACACAGTAAGAATCTTTTCGCATATTCATATCAAGTTAATACTTATTCAGAGAGGAAACAGCAGGACATGAAGAATTCATGCACACATCCATCCATCCATTCATCAAAATTCCAAATCCCGTGGGACTACAAAACTAGAAATCACTCCTGGCCTTGCAGTTCCTTCCTAATAAGTAATAAAAGCTACTCTCGTGAGTCTTAACGGCGTCGTGTTTCCTTTCCATGGATCATCATCTCATAAGGTGTGAAACTAAGCTAAACTGACAGAAGAAGTGAATGAAGCAGCAAAGAAGTAACTGTTGGGTGGATCAACCGATCAATCGTCGAATGCTGCCGACGACGACGACGACGAGGAGGAGTCGGCGAGGTGGGGGAAGCGCGCGGCGGTGGTGGCGGAGAGGAGGAGGTACTTGCGGACGCAGGAGCGGACACACTTCTCCTCGCGCCTGCCGAGCGCCCTGCGGTAGAAGGAGACGACGCAGTCGGAGAAGCAGCGGTGCGAGAGCCAGTTGTACAGCTTCATCCTGCAACGAGGGTACGGGGAGGGAGGAGTCACTCGTCAGGTCAGCCACAACTCACGAGCAAGGAAAGGAAGGGGAGCAGATGGAGGCAGCAGCCGCGCCGCCGCCTCTGCCTCCTCCTCGAAGGAAAGACATGTAGAGATCGAGCAAGGGAGGAGGAAGAGGAGGATGGCGTACGCGTCTCGGGTCTGTAGGCCGTCGGAGATGGCGTCCAAGCGCGCCTGGTCCTGCTCGTCGTCGCCAGCGGCCGTGGCGGCGGCGGCCATGATTTCTTTCTTGGAAGAGGAGGAGGAGGAGTGGAAGGGTAAAACAGACAAGACACAGTCACGCAGAGCCTACAGCCCTACATGGGCAGAATGTGGCGGCCCATGGGCCGGCCCGTTCTGGAAAGGACGAGTCAGGAGAATACTTCTGCCGATTTTTTTTTTGTTTCTTATTGTCTTTTTTGCAAAAATAAATGGAGTCAAAAAGTTATCTAATATTTCCGCAAAAAAAAATATGTCAAGATAAATACTTTGCCGTCGATTGACGTAGCCTTTTTGATTTTTTTTTCAATCAAGAATAACTAAACTAGTAAATAACATAAAATTGTGATCTTGCAAGTAGATGTTAAAATTTAAGGCCCTTTGGAGCCAAAGGAGATAATAGTTAGCTGCTAAACTGTTAATAACTAGTTACAGGTCTAGCTAATAGTTTACCTTGTTAGTTGAATATCGACTATCAACTATTTCACTAGCCGAATAAAACTACCTAATAATAGCAACTAATATTAGTTGTAGCCTAACTTCTAGCAGCAAATAGATCCAAACAAGGCCTAAGTACGTACGACCCATTTCATCTATATATATATGAGAAGAACTTATGCTGTTTTGAAATTATTATTCTTCTTAAAATGCTATATTTGAGTTTTCAATTGATCAGCTCCTTAATTAGCCCGAAAATGTTTCTCAAAAAATCATATAAACTTATTGTTACAAAGCTAGTATTTTATCATATTGTGCAGAGAAAAATTTCAGGAGCATCTTTGCCTTGGTTTTCCATGTCAGTGCAAAGTAGACACCTCCATTCCATACAAGAATGGATACACAACATTTTGTGTAATCTGGTAAACTGCATTGTATATAAAGTCCTGTCGATGTTGAGGCGTTGATGAGAGACTTTATCAATCTTGAGATGTGTTAGCACAATCTTACGGAGGTGCTCCTAAGGGTATAATTTGTGTACGTATGTGTGTTCTTAAAGACTGGTGAGTACGTGTGCATGCATGTTTAATTTAGCGTATGTGGGTTGTTTTTTGAAACACTTTATTTATAAAGTCATGTAGCTCTTTTACTGATTTTAATATACAATGTAATTAATTATAATTAATTAGTAGGAGAAACGTACCCCTCCGGTGTATAGGAAAATAATTTTGGGATAGAGTCACTGGTGAGAATAAGAGATATTGTATACACGGGAGATGTATTATTTATAGTAATGGTGAGCGGAAAGGGAAATGTTTTATTCACCATAACTTTTTGATCGATGAGCGCTCATGTATATCCATACATATATGATCACATTGACCAACAAGCTAGGAATGAAAAAGGAAAATTACATCATGAAGCAATATAATTAATGACATTCCCAAATAACCGAAAACAATTTTTTGAAATTATACGAACGAATCGTATTCGTAGAACACCAGAAAGAAAGGAAACGCAAGCAAGTTTTATAACAGTAATAATATAACACACGTACGTAGAATAATAAAATGAAACCAAATTAAATAAATACATGCATTCATGTTTTGTGCATTAATTTCTTCCTCGATCTTCATTCTTCGTTCCTCCTCGGCCGATCGACGAGCTAGCTGCCTCATCCATCAGACGCAGGTGGCGTCGAAGCATTGTTCTTTGCAGACCACAAGGAGTCCACTTAAAAAGGGGAAGCCCATACACTGCCTGAAGAAGGCTCCGTCAACGTAACCTGCCGGTGCATGCATTAAGGATGTAAGTTTTCACACTACTACAGAATCGGCAATCAGTGTCGGTTCAAAACCCCCTTACAGTGGAGGATTTTGAACCGGCACTGGCGAATCGGCAATGATGAGCCCAAGCCATCACTGCCGGTTTGGCACCCCAACCGACAGTGATATTATTTTTTAAAATTGTATTTTTTAATTGTTTTATTTTCATTTGGGGTTTCTGGTTTATGGTTTATGGTAGAGGTGGTGGGGTGGGAGATCGTAGAGGTGTTTGCTATCGAACCATTTGATATCGATGTGAATTGAAGGTGGTTGTGGACTAGCGACAATACAAACCCATCACACATTTATAATAATTATTACAAAACATCCAAACAAAACTTAAAGTATCGAATTAATTGTCGCATTACAATAGCCTTTTGAGGCGGTCTTTTCCATATATCTTCTTGAAGTCCTTACTCTTCACAATGGATAGACATCCTTTTGTATACACTATATCGTCCAGAATAAGAGCTGCTATCTCCTCTTGAAATCCTCTTATCTCAAAATCCACCAACCTATTGTGGCCCTGTTCTTTGCGCTGTAAATTGATACAAGATGATATTGAGATGCACATACGTAAGATAAAACAATAGAATTAAAATGCGACGTGTACGTACCATACCATCTCCTATTCCTAGTTTTGCGCCAAAGTAGGCAAGCATTGCCCACATCACATAGAACCCGCACTCGTTGTTCCCCATTGGTTGATCTAGGGTCTTGATCTTCTTCATATACTCCGCTCTGAATGGTTCTCTCCATTTCTTTTGCATCTTAGGCTCCACATTTCTCCAATCAGGTAACGTCTTCATTCTATGTGACAATGTAAATGAAGTGTGAAGGCTGAGGACATTATTAATTACAATATTATATGTGATTGAAAAGTGTGGTGATATTAGGTTCACTTACATATTTAGCACTTTGACTAGGGGTTCGATAAGTTTAAGTGGCTTCTTTTTTGAGTCCCACGCCTCGATAGTTGAATTTTAAGACTTATATCTACGAGGACGTAATGGTTGCTGCAATCACAAGGTTCATGTTATTGAATGATATATTAAGAAAAAAACACTTAAGTAAGGGTCGAGAACACATACTCGTAATTGTAGGTTAGCAGTGCGTTTGTTTTGCCGACTGAGAACATTCTTTCAAACTCTATCTTCAAACTCGCTGAGACATACGGATCTTGGAGACTGGCTTTGCATGTGTTCTCATTTACATAGATGAGGTCCAAGAAGTCAAAATTGCTTATTCGTTTTTGAAGGCAAAATTTTGCTACAGACCTGCAAAATAAACATACATAGATATATTCAAATGCAGATCACGTAGTTTATTATAACGTTGTTAGGGTATGGTACTTACATAGTACATAACATCATAATCTGCACATCCAGCGAGCGTCGTTGAAAGAGTTGAAAGAGTTGAAAGAGTTCTTCATAATAAATAGTATGCACAACTTCTTCAGGATGATTAAAAATAAAACATGGAGGGATGCATACTACAAAGTTTGCATTCTTGTCTTTGCTTCTATCATTGTCTATGATGTAATAATCATACAACTGTCGCATGTTTGTTGGCAAATTTCTATACTCTTCTTTGCTGGCGACCATAGGCATGCCTAGTTCAAACTTGTATGCAACTTCGGCCTTTTGAAATTCGGTTTTTTCAAAATAGAGATTCTCGGCATCCTCCATGCTTATATCTAGTTCTGCGGCCAAGTTTTGTATCTCTAGCTGCTGAAAGGTGTGCATTTCTCTAGCTCTTTCTTGGTTACCCGGATTTTTGCTTTGCCTTTCAAATTGGCTCTGTTTCTCAAGTATATAAGCCAATCGTTTATACAAGGTAAGTTTGGCGGCCTTTTCTGCAATCTGAGCTCGTAGAATATCGTCCTTAGTCGGCACTGGCGGAGGCCTTTTACTAGTCATCTTGGGATCTTTACCAACTGAAGCTGATGACCTCCTCTGTTGCGAAGTCGAACCTGATCTGGAGCTAGGGGGCCGTCGAGATCCCAGTCCTGAGGACTTTGAAGCTAGTGGTGGCGGAGGAGGAGTCTTCTCCTTTGGCGGTGGAGAAGGAGTCTTCTCCTTTGGCGGTGGAGGAGGTGTCGGTGGATCTTGACGAGGAGAGAAACCTCTTGGCGGAGGCGACCGGGATGATTCACTGTCATCATCGTCATCCGAAGATGGCTGGTCGTCTAGCTTGATGAAGCGTTTGCGCCAGGCGACATGAGTGCCCAAGTTGTGAACTAGAAGCGGCCTATCTTCCTCCATTGGGAAATCAATATGTATCTTATTGTACTTCTTGTCCAATATCTTATCAATGCTGACCCTGGTATACCCGAGTGACACTAGCTTGCTATGAATGACGTTCTCTCCTATAGGAAATGCTTGTCCGACCGCCACCTTGTCTTTGGTCCACTGCTGGCGGATGTACAACCTGACATTCACAGGTTCTGTGATGTCGTCCACCGGATGAGGAGCATTGACCTCTTCTTCGTCAGGCATAGGGGTTGAGCCACAGCTACTGCGGCCCTTGCCGGGCACTGGGCTATTCAAAACCGGGACTGCATGCGGCCCTTGACTCGAACACATGGATTGCATAGCGCTCGCCACCTAAGCAGCTATCCGTGCTTCAATGCTCTGTTCTAGCTCCTGTCGCATCCTTTGGAACTCCTCTTCTCTTTGCGTTCTAGCCCTTGCCCGACCCCTATAGGAAGCGGATTCACTTTCAAATGCTTTCTCCCAAGGAATTACCCCGGCTCCTCTAGTGCGACCGGGGTGCTCCTTGTTTCCAAGTGCTTGCGTGAGCACGTCATTTTCTCTATCCGACCTGCAGGCCCCTCTATGCACTTCCTCAGTGATCGTGGAAATCTTCTGGAGGAGATCGTTGACGGCTAGGGCTCCAAGGTCTTTGATCCCCTTGGTGGTTGTCATCGGCTCCTTAGTCACGTTCAACACCGCCACCACTAGTTCCTTGGTCATCGGCTTCGGTCGCAGGGCGACGGGTGGTGAATCGGCGCTTAATTGTCATGTTTCTGGACATGAATTTCGATTATTGGTATTAGCTCATAGGTAGATAGATAGACTCAAAAGCCATACATAAGCCATACATAGGTATTATCTCTATCTCTCTATCTCTCTATCTCTCTATATCTCTCTAAATCTCTCTATCTCTCTATCTCTCTATATCTCTCTATCTCTATCTTTCTCTCTATCTTTCTCTCTATCTTTATATAGAGATTAGTATATAGAGATTAGTCACAATATAAAGCCATAGACAAGTATATAGAGATTAGTCACAATATAAAGCCATAGACAAGTATATAGAGATTAGTCACAATATAAAGCCATAGCCAAAATCTATATGAATCTTCAAATATATATGAATTAATATGGATCATGCTATCATCAATATGAATCTATCTCTAATCTCTACATACCTCTCTATCTCTATCTATCTTTCTCTCTCAGCTTTCTCTCTCTGCCACATTTTGTCGAACACCTTGGCTGCATGGAGGGGAGAGCTCACCGTGGAAACTCCTGGCGGGATGTAGCTCTCCTAGCAGTGTCGTGGACCATCGAGCGGTGTCGTGGAGGGAGGAGTGGCGGCGCCGAAGCAGCACTGAAGCACTGAAGCTCGCGGCGTCGTGAAGTCCAGCGGCGGGCGTCGGGCTGGAGCGCGGCGAGCTTGAGCGTCGGCGGGAGGGTCCTGCTGCGGCGTCGAGCGGCAGCATCGTCGGCAGAGAGCTTCCTGCTGCGGGGTCGGGCTGGAGTGCGGCGAGCTCGAGCGTCAGCGGGAGGGTCCTGCTGCGGCGTCGAGCGGCGGCGGCGTCGGCACAGAGCTTCCTGCTGCGGCGTCGGGCTCCTGCTGCGGCTAAGTGTGGAATGGGCACGAGTCTGAAAATTTCAGACCGAGTCCTTTCCTTATATAGTCCTCCTTATCACTGCCGGTTTCTATTATAAACCGGCAGCGATGTCCCCTATCACTGCCGGTTTGTAATAGAAACCGACAGTGATGAGGGCTCTATCAGTGCCGGTTTTTTTGAACCGGCAGTGATGATGTCGCATCACTGCCGGTTGGTTATTAGAACCAGCAGTGATAGAGGCACATCACTGCCGGTTCCTCAATAACCGACAGTGATGTGTGTATTTTTTAAATCTGTCTTTTGCTTTAGAATTCAAATTACTCCTGATTTTTTACTAAAACTTGAAAAACTCTAAACATAGAAGTTGCATAATTTTTAATTCTCTACAACTTTTGCTGAAGTAGCATATTCAAATTCTTTATAGTTTTTGAATTCCCTTTTGAATTTGAATAAGGGTTTACAATTCAATTACCCCCTTTGTAATTACTCCAAAAATTTGAATAGAAGTTGAAAATCTTCCAACATAGCTTTTGCTAGTTTTGAGGAGCTCTACATTATTGCTTATACACTCAAGGTCTAATTCTTTATAGTTTTGGAATCCCTTTTGACATGGCATACATCAATCAACAACGTGGTACAACTCAACAATCTCTAGAACTCCATATGATCTCAAATTCGATGCAAATTACTAAAACAACATTTCATTAAGGATTACATAGTTTATGATACTCTAACAATTCACGGTGCAGACACGATGATGGCCTCATCATGATCACTCCGGAGGTAAGCAGGTTCGTCACCCTCTTCAAGGACATGTAGGGTAACGTCCGCCCCAAAAGGAGCCATTTCTTCATAACCTTTGTACTCTTCTTCGTCTGTCACTCCGTCGACACCTACAATCGTCCTTTTGTCTTGCAATACTACATGTTGTCTTCCATTTGTATTGTTATCCCTTGCATAGAAGATTTGCAAAACATCCTTTGCAAGGACGAAGGGGTCATCTCTGTATGCGGTCTTGGATAGATCAACGGTAGTGAACCTATCCTTGTCGGTGTTGATTTCATTCAGCCGGACCCACAAACAATGGAAAAGAGCAACTTTCAACTGATGTCCATAGTCTAGCTCACATATGTCATCTATGAAACCATAGTATGTTGCCACCACCGTGCCGTACTCATCGTGGGCGTCGAAACGAACACCACTGTTTTGGTTCGTGCTCTTTCCGTCCTGTTTTTTTGTGTGTTAAATGTAAAACCATTTATTTGATATCCTTGGTACCTCATTAGCGTAGTCGAAGGTCCGGGGGCTAAGAGATCTAGCTGACATCCCGTCACCTTTCCTAGCCTTTGGCGTCGAAACCAGTCACCGAATTCCTCCTTATGTTTTTTCTCAAGCCAAGCCTGTGACCTCCCTATGTGCTTAATTTGCAGAAACTGCTTGTGCTCATCAATGTATGCCATCACACCGTCGGCCTGCTGGAGAACAGCGAAGTGTGCTTGTCTGAAGGAGACGACTTCGTCCATTTTGACAGCTTTCTCACCTATTGTTCCTTTGCCCCCTAGTCTTCCATCGTGATGAGATACTGGAACTCCAACCCGCTTGATGTCCAGATAATATGTGGAGAACTCAATAGCCTCCTTGTTGACCACCCTTCTACCATGCTCCCTTCTGGTCTGAATTTATTCCTAACATACCGCCTAAAAACTTTCATCAGCCTCTCGAAAGGAAACATCTGGTGTAGGTACATTGGGCCAAGGGATTTTATTTGATCCACAAGATGAACAAGTAGATGCACTGAAATGTCGAAGTAAGTCGGTGGAAAATGCATCTCAAGCTTGCATATAATCTCGGCTATCTCTTGCTTCAGGTGGTCTAACCTGCCCACTTTAATGACCTTTTCAGAGATCGCGTTGAAGAACGAACACAACTTTATGATTGGAGCGCGGACTTTGTCAGGGAGGATACCTCGCAGGGCAACTGGGAGCAGCTGAGTCATTATGGCATGACAGTCATGGGCCTTCATAGAACCATAGTTAAACTTAAGTTCTCTCATGTTAACTAGCCTCTTCGGGTTCCCACAATAGCCACTCGGTACTTTGAGATCATTGAGGAAAGAAATAAGCATTTCTTTTTCCTCCTTTTTCAGTGTCCATGATGCCACCGGAAGTTTCAAGTGGCCATTCTCAAGAGTTACTGGGTGTAACTCCTTCCTGAGGCCCAGGTGTTGCATGTCCAAGCGTGTCGCGAGAGAATCCTTGCTTGTTCCCCTGGTGTTCATCAACATGTTAAGTGTGTTACCGCACACGTTTTTAGTTATGTGCATTGGATCAAGACAGTGACGTACACTCAAAAGTGACCAATAAGGTAGTTTCCAGAAGATTGATTTTTTCTTCCAGATACTATCGGTTGGCGCTGCTACTGCCCCGTCCCCCTTTCCAAGGACAACATTTGTGAGTTTGCTTAATTGTTGAAGCATCTGTTTCCCGTCTCGATACTTTGGAGGTCCACGTTTCTCAGTAGTCCCATTAAAATCTTTTGTATTCCTACGGTAAGGGTGATCACGACGTAGGAACCTACGTGTCCCATGTAGACCATCTTCCTGTTTTCTGGTAGATGTGTAGCATCAGTCTCGTCCAAGCACTCGACACACCCAGTGTATCCTTTTGTCTTCTCTCCAGACAAGGAACCTCGCCCTGGTAGGTCGGTGATTGTAGCGATAAGTACAGCCTTTACCGTGACATGTTCTTTCTTGTACTCATCCCAAACATCCTTCACACCCGTCTCCCACATCTGTAGTAGTTCATCGATCACTGGTTCTAGAAGCACATCAATATCATTACCAGGTTGTTTTGGTCCATGGATTAGTAATGGCATCTGCACGTATGACCGTTTCATACAAAGCCAGGGTGGAAGGTTGTATATACATAGCGTCACTAGCCAAGTGCTATGATTGGTTCTCACCTGGTCAAACGGGTTCATCCCATCCGTGCTCAAAGCAAACCATAGATGTCTTACCTCTCCACCGATGTTCTTATAGAACATAGTGTTGATAGTCCTCCAGTCCGACCCATCGGTAGGGTGTCTCATCATTGAATCTTTCTTTTGCTCTTCGCCGTGCCAACACAACAACTTGGCTGACTTCTCATTTGCAAACAACCTATGCACTCGTGGAGCTATAGGAAAATACCACACGGACTTTACTGGCCCTCCTCTGGTCTTGCTTCCATCATTTGATGGCCCTTGCTTGTATCGGGGAGTTTTACACTTGGGACACGCATCCAAGTCTTTGTATTTCTCTCCACGGTATAATATGCAGTCGTTGGAACACGCGTGGATTTTCTCAACCTCGAGGCCAATTGGGCAAATCATTTGCTTCACAAGGTAAGTCTTTTCTGCTAACTCGGCCTCCGGGAACAGTTTATGTAGTATAACTAACAAGTTATCGAAGCCTTTATCACTCAACCCATTCGTTGATTTGAACTCCAATAGCATGATGTTGGCTTCCAGTTTGCTTATTGGGCAGCTCGGAAACAATGGTGTTTTCGTATCCTTTCTCATCATCTCCAGTTTTTTCAACTGTGAAGCACTAAGGAATCTCCCATGCACATCATGTAGAAGTTGTGAAATACCATCATTTTCCTCAGTGTCGTCAGCTAATGTATTCACAAACACATCATCATTGGTAGACACATCTTCTGTGTAATCATGAACAGACAATAATGCTACACTAGGCATGAGCACATCATCATTAACATTTTGACCAACCTCCCTATGCAAAATCCAAATCGTGTAGTTTCTCATGAACCCCCTTGTGATCAAGTGCAAACGTATATGCTCCACGTCGTCCCATTTTCTCGTATTCTTGCAGTCTTTGCATGGACAGAATACAAGATGTGAGTCCCCAGCATTGACTCTAGCTCGCTTGATGAAATCGTCGATGCCCGTCAAGTACCGTGGGTCTGTATGTGACAGATCGTACATCCACCCTCGATCCATGTTTGCACTGATAAAATAAGATGGGTAGAGCAGAGGAAACATAGGAACATATTAATAGAAGCATTTTTTAACAATATTCTTCGATATAATTTGAATTTGGTCGCGCTATAAAAATAAAGAGAACAAATAGATAACAATAGAAGCATGGAGTATTAAATGTAAGTATTAAATACATGCATGGAGTATTAAATCTAAGTAATAAATACCGAATCTATTCCACATCCCATCATATCTTTCATGCATGTATTGAGTATTAAATGTAGATAATAAATATAACTAATTACAATTTTTATCCATAATTTTCGAGACGAATCTTTCGAACCTAGCTACTCAATGATTATACAATAATTACCCAATAAAAACAAAGTGCTACAATTTTTCTAAATAATTTTGGATCTAAAAGCTACAAAAAATTGACACAAATTGCAACATCCCTGTTCTTGATCATGAAAACTAGCATAGCTCTAACACAAATTGACACAATGTAAACCAACAATGCTAAAGAATTATGCTTGTTACTAACCAAGAGCAAGAAGATATGAGGATCCAAGAGTGAAGAGGAGCCAACAATGGAGATCAAGAAATCCACCAGCCGCAACAATGGAGAGATGGAGCTCCTCACGCACTGTTCTACACCGTTGGAGCAGAGGAGGGAGAGGAGATCGAAGCTTTATAGTGTACACAACTTCACTACCGGTTGGAGCCACGAACCGGCAGTGATAGGGACGAGAGGCATCACTGCCGGTTCAGCCTCTGCCCCCAATAATTGGGGACATGTCAGAGGAAGAACCAACAGTGAAAGGGCATCACTGCCGGCCCAAACAAAACCGGCAGTGATGGGCCGGCAGTGATTGCTGGTTCTGTAGTAGTGTCACTTCCACCTCCGTCAACGTAACCTGCTGAAGAAGGCTCCTCCTTCCTCCGACGAGCCCATCCGCCACCGCCATCGCCGGTGTGGCTGCTAGGAGATGGCCGGCGAACAGGACCAGCATGAGGGCGGCTGTCATCTTCGTCGTCAGCGCGGAGCCACTGGAAGCCATTGCTAGCTGCTCAACTCAAGTGTGGGAGATGGTACAGGTGAGCTAGCTGCAGATAGAAGCTAGCTACTGATGCTTGCTCGATCGATCTTGATTGCTGATGGATGAGATGAGATTGCCGCTGGTGCTAGCTCCTATTTATAGGAAGGAAATGAATTTTTTTTAGATAATGAGGAAGGAAATGAATGACTGATCATACTACATTGCAAGTTGCATGCTCTTATTAATACGATCTCACATCATCATATGCAATAGATCAGATCAGATCATGTGCAGTGGCGGTGACCAACGCGGTTTATTTGTGCTACCCACGATATGCTCGGATCATGCTTCATGCATGCGGTTATTTCTTATTAGTTGCTCGCACGATCTCAGGTATATATCGTATCGATCATCGTGTGGTGCTTCTGGTGTACGTGTCATTATTGAGATTGATCCATGTTACGCATCATATCATATAGTTGACTAGCGCGATCTGCGTCCACACGATACTCGGAGGACAGCTAGCTCTATCGCTAAGCTAGCATGCAGAGAATACTATATACGAGCTTGCATTGCATGCGCATCATATATATGCAGTTATTATTTATTAGTCACGGCTACTTAGTGTTGTGAGCTGTTTTTTTTTCTATACATACCTATTTTCAAATAGTTTTTATAGATGAGGTTATTTTTGTTCATCTCTCATAAAGGCATGAAGTGAGATAAAATTTTAAAAAAATAGTTTATCAAAGCTATGTCCCCCGATTTCTCTCTCGTATTCATGCATAAAGTTGTTGGTGAAGCTGTTTTGTTAAACATTTTTTTTTCAAAATAGCTCAGTTTCACCTAAAAAGTTGCTCATTATGCTATTTTCTAAAAAAAAACACATCTTCATTAGTGAAGCTGGGTTGTGCCAAACAGACCATTAATCGTCGCTCTCACATCGATCATGTGTTGCTTAGTATGTCGTTTTAATTAAGATCATTTTGTGCGTAAGTACAAACAGTTACTATAGAGCACTTACATATGTGATCATTCGCTGTCGACTCCATCACAGTCGGTTTTAAAAAAAAACCCAGCAATGATAGTGTCTCCTAACATACCATTACTGATTTTTGGTTAAAACCAATAATGATAGGACCACTGATATCTAGGTCCTCACTGTCAATCATTGCCGGTTTTAGTCAAGAGCCGACAGTTATATCATGTCTTCATTATCAAGTGTTTTGGCTCTTCTACTCATTTTAGTAAATAATTATTAGGAACAACTTCTCTAGTTTGCCTTAAAATGAAAGAGGGATAATGCATTCAACTTCAAGATCTAGAGCAAATTCTCTAATGGAATACTTCTGCCGATTTTTTTTTTGTTTCAAGATTTTCTATATTGTCTTTTTGTAAGAATAAATGAAGTAAAAATATTGTAATAAAGATATATACTTTGCCGCCGGTAGTATTTAAATTCCCGCCGATTAGAACGGCGGTAAAAGAAGATTACATTCCAACTGAGTTGGCGGAAGGTCGCTTAGCTATGGACGGTAACCCTTTTGATTTAATGATACTTATTTGTATCATAAATGTATTATTTTATTTTATTATATACATTTGGTCAAAGTTAAAATACTTTGATTATATAAAAAAATTAAAATAACTTATAATTTAGGACAGAGAGAGTATTTCACAAAATGAGCAAAACTAGCTAATAGCAGTTGTAGCCTATTAGCTAGCATCTGATAGATCCAAACAGGTTCTAACTACAACCCATTTCACCTGTATCTGAAATCACAACTTCTGTTGTTTAATTTGAAATTAATATTCTTCCAAAAGTGTTATATTTGAGTTTTCAATTGATCAGCTTCTTAGCCTGAAAATGTTTCTCAACAATTCAGGAAAAAACCATGCATATAAGTATATTGTTTAAAAACTAGTATTTTATCATATTGCAAAGAAAACTTCGAAGACCACCTTTGCGCATCATATATATGCATTATTATTTATTAGTCACGGCTACTTGCATTGGGGCCTGTTTGGCAAGATGTTGTGAGCTGTTTTGTTTTTGTTTTATTGCTAAACACTTATTTTGAAAATAGCTTTATAGATGAAACTATTTTTTTTCCTCTCTCATAAAGACATGAAGTGAGATAAAGCTAAAAAAAATAGTTTATCTCAGCTCTCTGCCTTATTTCTCTCTTATATCCATACATAAAGTTGTTAGTGAAGCTATTTTATCAAACATTTTTTTTCTCCAAAATAGCTGAGTTTCACCTAGAGAGATGCTCATGATACTATGCCAAATGGGCCCTTAATTGCTCTCACATCATGTGCCGCTTAGTATGTCATTTTAATTAAGATCATTCTATGCATAAGTACAAACGATTACTATAGAGCACTAGTACATATCTGATCATTCACTGTCGACTCCATCACAGTCGGTTTTTAAAAAACCGACAATGATAGTGTCTCCTAGCACACCATTACCGGTTTTTGGTTAAAACCGATAATGATAGGACCATTGATATCTGAGTCCTCACTATTGGTTGATATCACTGCCAGTTTTAGTCAAGAGCCGACAGTGATATTCACTACTACATAGAAAAAACCCCACCACACACTGCGCCCCCTAAGACTTGAACCTAAGACCTCCCACATTGCCTTGTGTATAGCTAACCAATCCACCTACTCAACACATCTGTCAATAGTAGGACTCTTGCCTTTTGAACCCACCCATCGAGAGACCTTTAGTCCCGGTTCATAACACCAACCGGGACTAAAGGGTCTACTTTTAGTCCCGGTTCGTATTGAACCTTTAGTCCCGGGTTGGTAACACTAACCGGACTAAAGATCTATTAGTCCCAAACGCAAAAATTTTCGAGACTAAAGTTTATTTTGGATATCGACCAAAGGTCTGTTCTATAGTAGTGATTGGGTCTTCATTATAAAGTGTTTTGGCTCTTCTCCTCATTTTAGTATATAATTAGTAGGAAAAACTTCTCGTGTTTACCTTAAAAAAATGAAAGAGGGACAATGCATTCAACTTCAAGATCATCTAGAGCAAATTCTCCAATGGAATAGTCCTAAATGAGGTTGATGACATCTAGACCTGTAGTTAGGGTTTGAGTGTTTTCTCCTCATGAAAAGCTTAGAAGATACTGGCTGGTCACTCTGATATAGACATGCCATCAAGTGGTTATGGAAATGTCAATGTTAGGCCAAGCATAAGGGTTTTTTTTTGGTTGCCGATCAAAGACAGACTTAGCACTCGATGGATTCGGTGTGAACTATGCAATTTTTTAGTAGAACAGAACTTGCAATAAGTTGGAGGTCCAACCTACCTCAAGTTTGAGACTATCTTGGCTCTAGGAGTGGTCTGTAGTAAAACGGATGCCTAGGTCGTATACATACTGTTTTTGACGATTTATATATGGTTGGAAAGATATTTTGATAAGATAACCAATGGATGTGGCTCTACGTCAAAATCCATTCGAAGTCAATAGAAATCATCGAAATAATTTGACGTCCAAAATCTTTCAGGACGGTGTGTTGTTGTCTTTTGGGTCGTCTGGGTCTTTAATTGTAACATGTCGGGACTCCTTAGGGACACAAATAGGGGTCCTTGGACATACCATAGGCTTTGTTTGCTTGAGCTTTTCAGCCAAAATCAGCCCTACTTTTCAATCATGGAACAATGTTTTTCTCTCACAACAAACCAGCCCTACAAATGGGATGCAGTCACAATAAGTCCTGAAGAATAGAGCCATAATCAGTAGTCGATGCCTAGGTTAGAGTTTGAGTTTTGTTTAAGATCAATCTGTCTTCGAAGAGTCATCATTATTAGTTTGTGAAACCCCCAAATTCAGGAGATTAATCATACACCCGCAATTGTCACTACACTAGAGTTGTGTTTTATCTTGTTTTTGCTATTGTTCTTGGATTCGTGACAGTAACTAGCCTTCTTGACGAGGTCGATCGGATTGTAACATAGTTGATAACCAGAGAATATGTGGTGTTAAGGTTGTAAGGTCTGGGTCTTTATATGAAAAGCGAATCGGCATGTCGCTCTCCAACCTAATCGATAGTTATCTTTAACCTGATAAAAGATCAGGAATCCACGTCCCCATCAGTCTGTCGGGTGGGAGGGGAAGGAATGAGATAGGGTTTCTTAGCTTGGATACTACAAACTCATTATTGGGCCAAGATGGGACATGTAGAATGGACTGGGCTCAACCACGATTAATAGAGGTGGGCCTCTTAAGAGGCCCGCTTATGAAAATGGTCTCCATTTTTGGAGGTACAGTACAAGGGCCTTCTCATTAAATCTATTTTAGGAGGTGGACAATTTTTTATCACCTCCGTAAATAAAATGTCCACCTCTGAAAATAGCTAGGTATCTTAAGAGGGTTGAATTTTACGACAACCTCTATTAATCATTGGGCAATGTCTCGTGAAATCATTTATGTAGTAGTGTAGGAAACTCGGCTAGGCTTGGTTGCAAAGCCGACCATGCATGCCAGGTTCCGATCGGTTAGGCTAGGTTCCAACCTTCGTGTCCCCAACAATGAGATGACCCTTGTTCTTTAGTCCTAGAGTGGTTGCCCTACTTGACCTTGGGGCTAGATCTGAGCTTGTTGTGTTTGATCATAAAGAGGCCTAGCTAGTTAAACCCTAATTTCACCAAAGTCTATAAAATACCAATCAATCAAACAAACTTGTCAAATTAATAACTCAATGCCCTAGCATGGTGAAAGCCCAAGTTTGGTTTTGGTCAATTGATGAAACCTATGGACTAACCCTATTTGCTAAGTGCATGATCTAGCTAGGGTGATCCAAGTTGATAAGTGGAGCTAAGTGAAGGATCATGATGGATCAAGTGCTCCATGTCTAAAGAAAAGAAGAAAGAGAAAAACAAAAATGGGCTCAAGGCGAAGGTATATCATAGGGTCATTTTTGGTTTAGTGATCAAGACACTATAAAGAGTGTGATCACATTTAGGATAGATAGCCGTACTATCAAGAAGGGAAAACTCGTTTCGATTGCGGTTATCATGTGCCACTAGGTTTGCATTACATACATTTAAAATGAACCTAAGTGACATAAGATGTGAAACAAATCCAAGATAATTCAAAGGAAAGGCTAACACAGGAGAACAAGTGTTGGATCACAAGCTGTTAGCACATGGAAGCTTGGAGAAGAAGAGGCAGCTCGGTTTGGCACGAGACAGAGCTCCGGACGCTCGGCTTGCAGGGTCCGGACCATTGCCTGGTGTCCGGTGGCATACCCTAGCTCTCGGCCTCTCTGGACAGGAGGTCCAAACGCTGATCGGAGTCCGGGCACTCAACTCCGACGTGCGTCCGGGGGTTTGGAGCTCTCTGGACGCTCTCTGTTGAGGGTCCGGACGCAAGGAGCTGTCCGGACGCTGCACTCCGGACCACCGTCCGAACCTCGGAGGCTCTCTGGTTCGGCTCTACATAGAGTCCGGACGTTGACGTCTTTGGTCTGGACGCATGCTGTTCCTCGCGTCCGGAGGTGACGTGGCAGGCGTTGGTGAAGGCGCCAACGAGCGGTTTCAAACGACAGAGGGTCCGGACGTGCGCGCAATGGTCCGGAACCCCCCCCCCCCTTGAGTAGTGTCCGGAGCTATGCAGGAAAGCAAGGATGAGGAGCAAAACGGCTAGTTCTTTGGTGAAGGCTATATAAGTGTTTTGGCTGGCTCCTAGGGCACTCTCTTGCACCTCCCATTCATTTGATACACTTGTGCTTGATTGAGAAGGCCCCCAACTCATCTCTCTTTGTTTTGCTTGCTAATTCTTGAGAGTTTGAGTGAACCAAGTGCTTAATCATTGCATTGCATCTTAGTGGCACTTGGTCATCGTCATTGCCGTGGGATTTCTTGTTATTCTTGGTGTTTGCCAACACCTAGACGGCTTGGCGATTGTGGAGAAGCTTCGGCGCGTGCTGGTGATTGTTCGCGGCCGGCTTCATCGACTTGTGAGAGGGCTTGTACCCACCTCGGCTGAGCGCCAAAGGGTAACTCTAGTGGATTGCTAATGTCATTGAGTTACTCTCATTTGGGTGGTTTCTTATGGCGCCCGAGTAGTGGGCTAGGCTTGTGATTGCCTATTAGCCACCGAAACACCATTTGAGTAGTCGACACAACCGGGACTAGCTTGGTGGCAACCAAGTGAACTTCAGGAGAAAATCTTTGTGTCAACCATTGTCTCCCGGCTATTCTTGGTGTTCAAATTGTGATTGGCTCTTCATTGGTATATTCTCTTCATAAGGCCTCGGTATAACAATCACTCTTATCTTTGCATTACTTTATTTCATATCTTGTCTAGTTAGCTTGCTAGTTAGTTTCTCTTGTTTAGTTGTTCTTGCTAGCTTAGGTTAAGAGCCTTAGGATCTTGCTATTGTTTGTTAGGCTCTTAACTAACTAGAATTGATTGGATAGGTGGCTTTGCACCCCAAGTAGAGCTAGAGCAAAAAGCTTCGCTTAAGTGTTATTCTAATCTTTGCTCTAGTGTTTTGTAGAATTTTTATTAGGCTATTCACCCCCCTCTAGCCATCTAGGACCTTTCACATGGTTAGTTTTTGATAGACCAAAACACGTCTAAATTCGGGAACAAGAAATCAACCTAAAACCAAAAAATGTGCATGTAAAATAAACGAAGAGATGAGATTTGGAAACAAGACTGTCAACACATCGACATGAGAAAAAATATTCTTTACTAGTTTGACAATGTGTTCAAAAGATGCATCACACAAGTATTTCTACATAGTTCCTAAACCCTAAAACAACCTCTATGCCAAGACATAAAATAGTCATCCTATTCAACGACACACAATTGAACACACCTATAATCTATAATTAGAGACGCATGTATAGAAGAACACATCTCTTAGTTATCACACATACAAACACATGTCTATGATATAAGAACCTTGGCACCAAAAAAATTATCAACCTCTTGGTGAATTTATGAGTCATGTCTAGAGTCTCTTGTCGCCCCCAGCCCCCGTCCCCTCTCTCTTGCCTCCTCTCATGTCTTGTCTCGTTTACTCCTCTGCCACCAACACCTTTCTCTCTCTCTCCTACGCTACCCCTCCTCCTCCTCATGTGTTGCCATCTATCTCTCACCTCCCTGTGTCTCTCTCTCATCACTCTACCCTATTGTCTCCTACCTACCTCTTCAATTCCAACAACATATCACGCGAAGCCTCCAGTGGATGATTTGGTGGGGGACGAGAGCGACACAATACTTGATTGTTTGCTCTCTATATGGTTTTACATGAACAATTACCAATTTGAAAAGAAAAATAATAACCATCTCCTTTGCAAGGTATGTACTTGATTATATATTGTACAAGGGCTATTATGCAGAATCCAGTGTGACAGTGTCAGATTATAATTTGTTATGGAGGCATTGTAGTGTTTGGAGCAAATGGTTAATGTGTTTTTTTTCTAAGGACCTGATTGGTAGAGCTGCAGTAGCTTCAGATTCACTGAAAATAGATCCATTTCCAGTTTTACTAGCCAAACACTTTTAGCTCCACTAGTCCCACCATCAAACGGATCCACCAAAATGATGGGTGTACCCCTAGATTCACCGAGGGGTGCTCCACCAGATCCAAGTTTAATGGAGTTGGCAAAAAATACCCATCACTACCACTTGTTGCACAAAAATAATGATTCGTCTGTTCTATTTCACATCTTTCTTGCATGTCCTCCATCATCTCCACTTCTTCCTCACCCATCCACCGGAGCTCGGCAATACCAACACTGTTGCCCTAGTCGCTCCACGAGCTCCCCACCGGCCATGCAACCCGCTCCTACGCCATGCCCAACAGCCACGCGCCTTGGCCGGCCACGCTGGCCCCTGGCCCACCGTCCGCGCCCACGATGGGGGCCCTCGCCGTGCCTGCGTATTTTTTTCATTGAGTCAGGAGGAAGAAGTGAATGAGAGTTAATGTGTGAGGCCAATTTTGACAGTGACATAGAGAGGCAGGTGGAGCTGTATCAAACACTTCGGTGAATCCTAGATCCACGATGGAGCTACTCCATGGTGGATCCATGTGAATGAATCACATATTCGGATTCATTTTTTTACACCAGTAGAACTCTACCAAACAAGTCCTAAGTGCATAGATGACCATCTAGTACATAGATTTATAGTCATTACCGTGTCTTTACTCTTCCACTTTCCATGTTTTCCAGTTTAGAATTGGAATTTACAATTTCGAATTGATCACTAAGAATTAATTAACAGTTTCTCAATGTATTTTTTTGGTGTTTTTCAATTTAGGATTGGAATTCACAAGGCATTCATTGCTTATTTCTTCACATAAAAGTGAAGGGTGTCATCTTTTGTATATCGTGTCCAGTTAAATATTTGAATTTTAGTTCATATTTTTTTTACGATGTGTTTGGATTTTTAATAATTACTAGCAAATGTGCCGTGCGTTGCAACGGGAGAAAAAAAACTAAATATACATGAAAATCAAAACGGGAATGTTGCATATCTATATATGTTTCACCCTTTCTATAAAATTCTAAAGCTATAACTTATTTTATATTATAATGACCATGGCATATATAAATAAGCTAGTGTTTGCAATAATATGACAATGTCTTGTTAAGCCTGGTTGAATCAAAATACAACCTCGATAGTTTTTTCTCTCGCCGCAAAGCACATAAATATTTAGATGTAAATATATAATAACTTTAATTACCAAACTATTTTTGTGCAAACTCTGTATTTCGATTAAACGGATTAATATATTTGTTATTGAGAAAAAAATTATATGTAAGACACACCGACAGTTCATATAAACAAACCTGAATAAAATTTTTGTAGCGATCTTTTCGTCATTTGGATTGAAAAAAAACATGCTTGTAGCATGCATATGATAGTGTGACTGGAAGGTGCGTGGCCAATGAGCTACTTAGGTGTGTGGCCGGTTGCCCCGTACTTGGAAGTTGGAAGCCATATCTCCTCGGCCTTTAGGACCTCCTCGCTGCACCTTGCCTCCACCAGCTAGCTTCTATTCGGCTTCCTTGTGGATCATTGCAACCTTTCTTCATTTTCTCAGCATATTCAGCCTTCTTTTCCAGTTGTTACTGAACATGAATAAAACATGAGCTTTACCTAAGAGTTTATCAACTTTGACGTGGTGGCATATTAGTATCTACTTGATCTATCCTTCTCTAAATTCCTCTATAACTGACTAATTGTTATGGGTGACTCAGTATCTACTTGATCTATCCTTCTCTAAATTCCTCTATAACTGACTAATTGTTATGGGTGACTCAAGTCTATCAAAATATGAGAGATGCTTAAACTTTAGTAAGTGCATATACCAGATGATAAAAAATATCATTCCTTCTATTAAAAGGGCAAAGAAGAGAGCGGGTGGAATTACCTCAATCTTCTTCAGTTGAGCTTCTACGTTTGCTTTCTTTGTATTTTCCCATGATAGAATAGGGGATACTTTCTTAGCAGCCCTGTCACAATTGTGCCCATTAATTCTAGTGAGGAACTTCAACATCACCTGCCTATGGATTATATCAACTCCTATTGGATATTAATAATCTTAATATGAAATCTTCCAATTGATATACTATGTTATCCTATTTGCACTTATGCCTTTTCTCATTTTAGATTGGACTAAGCAGAATTTTATATTCACACTACCCTCGTAGTGATGCTAGAAATATCATCCTAAGAAACTTGTACTGAACTTCCAAGTTCTTTGATGAAAGAATTATAGATGACAGAAGAATGCATTGCAAAAATTGCATCTACTGCAATTGAGAAATAATGGTTCCACTGAAGATGATTTCAGGGGAATCGAAAACGGTAAAAAACATGCTTGTTCTCAACTTTTGTCTTCTCATTCTCTTCCCATGCTTTTGAAAGAGTTCTTCTTCTCTGTTTCCACTCCACCCTTGCAGGATTGAGATGTGTAGACCATGTTTCAGGTTTTAATTGGCATAGTTGAACACACTTGTACTCAATCTGGATGACTAAGACAATTATTCAATAATTACCTCTGTCATTGGAGACCCTTTGCTTCTTAGCAACAGGCTTCTCGGGAGCAGGTTCATCTGAAACTTCTGGAAAGACAGAAAAATAGTGAATTTATGTTTGCTTTTTGTGCAAAAAATAAATTCAAATTCATGAACAAATTCTGATGAACAAATATACATAGAAGAAAGAAGCTACCAAGTGGTTGTATGTTGATCAACGGTTCAATCCGGCAGGGGTCTGAGCTGCCACCTGGCGAGCTTCTTCTGCAGACAATTGCAAGTGATCTTGCCCAACGCCTACACAGGTGAAAAGGGATCGATCGAATTGTTTGCCGAATCGAGACAGAAAACCCATGGCCGGGGTGCTCCCTGGGCGGCAAATCCGATGGATTTATAGGGAAGAGAGCCCGGCACGTTCGGGAAAGAAAGGAGAAGCTCTTCATGGTGGGGGTTGGGTTCTTGGGGAAGGAAATCGAATTCTGGACGGAGCCGGGAGGCGGAGACGAAGGCCAAGAGGACTGTGGCTATGCGGAGCAGATTAGGAAGGGATGGGAAACGGGTCAGGAGGGAGATGCGCGCGAGCGCTCCTTGGGCCGGCGTAGCGGGCGGGTGCCGCGGATGGCGGCGATGTCGTCCCTGGTGAGCGCCGCGGAGAAGGCCCTCTTCCTCGGCAGGGCCGCCGTCGGCTGTGGTGGGTGCCGTTCACCCGCGGGCACCTTCCCGGCGGCGAACAGAGTCCGCCTGCGTCACACTCCCGCCCCCATTACGAGTCCCTCTCAACGTCCCCGCGCCTCGGCGGCCTTGGCGTCCGTGTAGGCGGCGCCGAACGCACCGAGGCTCCGGCATGGGCGCGACATAGTCGTAGGCGTGCCCGCGGTGTCGAATGGGCGGGCATAGTGAGGAGGCGGAGCAGCGCAAAGTGGGAGAGCGGGCGGCGGCGAGCACGCCGAGGCTCCCGCTAGAGGGCGCGGTCACAACGTCCTCGTGCCTCGGCGGCCTCCACTTCCATCCCGTCGTCGGCATAGGTGGCGGTCAAGATGGCAACGGGTACCCGAAACCCGAGAACCCGACGGGTTTTACTCGCAAAGGAGGCGGGTGCGGAAGGAGTATGTTATTGGACGAAATCCTTTACCCATCGGGTATGACGGGTACAGGTGTGGAATAACAGTACCCATACCCGCATATCCATGGGTAAGAAATACCCACAAAATTAAGTAATCAGCCTAAGTGATTGTAACCCATATAGCCTATGAAATTTGACCCAAACACTCCTAGTATATATCAAAATTGAGTGGCAGTTGTTATCTTGATGCGTTGCCTGATGGGCCTAGTATATATTAAAATTTGGTCCAAACACTTCTTGTTAAGTTGTTAACTTGCTGGATGTTGTTATAATTTGTATGTGAACTCGGGTGTATTATCGGGTATGGAATACCCGTCGAGTGCGGGTGTAGAATGAATTCCTTACCCGTCTGCTTTCGCGGGTAATCCGATGGAATAGATTTTGACCTGGCAGGTGCGGATATGGGTGGGCAGTACCTGTCGGGTACGTATCCGTTGCCATTCTGAGGTGGCGGCGACCCATCCTTTTTTCTAACCGAGAGCATGAATGTGCTTTTAGAAGGCCGCGGTGGATAGAAGGCCAACGAGTGAGACAGTTGGACTGAAGAATGAGCAAGACCAAAAAAGGCCCGGATCAAAAAAATAGGTTGAAAATTTATCTTTTTATTAATAGGTATAGACTAATATTTTTATCGTGAAAAGTTTTTATAAAAGTATGTTATTCTATTTTTAATTACCTAGCACATATATTCATACGTTGCAATGGGAGAAAAAACTATTAAACATTCAATATAGTTAATGCTAACAATAAATAACAATACCCTATTAAACCTGTATCGAATTAACACAGATGACAAGGACATCCTCCTCATACTCCTCGACCACCTTCACGTATTCTGGGTCCACCTTTGGCATGTTCTTAGCTAGTCATCGTCGAACCTATATAAATGCAATATGCAAATATGATTTTAACATACCTATAGACAAAGCACAACCTTTCAAAAACTAATAAGACCCTCTCATTTTCTTTCTCTCTCTAGCATGTTTACATATGGAACCCTAGATTTCTTTTTATTCTCTTCCCCACTCTTAATCTCGTTCCCAACTGTGAATTTCTATCGAACACAGACCGAGCCGGTCATTGGATCAGGATGGACAGAAAAAAGAGCTAGAAATCTAGTATTATTATATATAATAAATAGATATAGATTCATGTTTTGAATACCGAATTAGTGCCTCAATCGTTATCCACATGTGAATGGAGAAAATATATACGGGACATGGAAGTCATAGTCCACTGGGCTTATATAGCAACCACCAGACAATTTCCTCGTACTAGCAATAGTACCACACGTCCAAAGCGCGATTGATAACTACTACTACTCTTGGATGACTATTCAGTCTAACTATACGTGCAACTTATAAGTACTCTTGGATGATTATTTCAAGCGTACAAATAAAATGTCAAATTGAATAACGCACACGGCACATTGTTGCCAGTGTTTTTCCACCATCCACCACAATGGCTGCAACACCGCGATCCTTCTTCCATGGAGCAGCAGCAGCCATGCTCCTCCTACTGTTTTCCCTCATAGCACAGGCACCAACAACCGTTGCCATTTCTTCGTCTATCTCCACTGCAGAGACGTTCAACGGCAGCTGCATCGCAGCCGAGAGAGACGCGCTGCTGTCCTTCAAAGCCGGCATCACCAGCAGACGGCTGAGGTCATGGCGAGGCCAAAACTGCTGCCGGTGGTTCGGCGTCAGGTGCAGCACCAGGACAGGCCATGTCCTGAATCTCGACCTCGGCAACAAGTTCTCCACCGACGATAATCCCCATGGTTTTGATGACCATGCTGTTCATGGGCAGATAAGTTCATCTCTTATTGCCCTACGCCATCTCAGTCATCTAGATCTTAGCGGAAATGATCTTGGGGGCAATATGCCCATGCCAAAGTTCTTGGGTTCACTGAAGAGCTTGACATATCTTGACCTCTCTAACATGAATTTCCATGGTCCTATACCTTCTCAGCTAGGCAACCTCACCAAACTAGTGTACCTCAACATAAACACCAATTACTTCTCTGATGAATATTCATCGGATGTTTCCTGGTTATCAAGACTCAACTCATTAGAGCACCTTGACATGAGCGGTGTGTACCTTAGTGCAACAGTTGCTGGCTGGGTTCATTCGGTGAAGACCCTACCAAATTTGAGAGTACTGTATCTTAGCAGTTGTGGACTTAATAGTTCCATCCCATCGGTTCTACACCACAATCTTACAGTTCTTGAGAAACTTGACCTCTCTGGCAACCCTTTTAACAGTCTAGTTGCACCAAGTTGGTACTGGGATATAACTACCCTCAAGAGTCTAGACATAGCTAACTGCGATTTGTCAGGTACATTTCCTGATGAGTTGGGGAACTTGACCATGTTGGAGAGCCTTGACATGGGATTCAATAATATCGAAGGAATGGTACCATCAACGCTGAAAAGCCTATGTAGACTACGAATGTTAGACCTCTGCTACAACAACATCGGTGGAGATATAATAGATCTAACAGAGAGGATACCAAAATGTTCTTGGAATAATTTGCAAGAGCTAGGTTTGAGGAATGCCAACATCTCTGGCATGACACTAGAATGGGTTCTCAACTTCACTACCATAAGAGTGCTTGACATCTCCAACAACCAATTTAAAGGTTCTGTGCCAATGGAGATCGGAACATTAAAATTTTTGACTGAGCTGTACCTTGGCAGTAACATCTTGAGTGGTGTGATGTTAGAAGATCACTTTGCTGGTTTAAAGAATTTAAAGAAAATTGACTTGTCTCACACTCATCTTCAAATCATGGTGGGCTCAGATTGGGAGCCTCCATTCAACTTGGACTCTGCATTTATGTCATCGTGTCATTTGGGTCCCCAGGTTCCTAACTGGCTTCAATGGCAAAAGGACATATTAAACCTTGACATTTCAAACACAGGTCTTATTGGTAGGATCCCAGACTGGTTTTGGACAACATTTTCTAATGCTCTAGTTTTGGACCTCTCTTATAACAAAATTAGTGGTGTGTTACCACTTAATTTGGAGTTCATGGCAGTGGCAGAGTTCTATCTCCAGTCAAATAATTTGACTGGTTTAGTACCACAATTACCAAGAAGCATCGAGTTCTTGGACATCTCCCAAAATTCTTTAAATGGACCACTACCATCAAATTTTGGAGCTCCATATTTAAGGATTGTAGTTCTCTTTTCCAACTGTATAACTGGGATCATGCCAGAGTCAATTTGTCGATGGCCACAACTGGAGCTCTTAGATATTGCAAACAACCAACTTACAATGGGACTGCCTGATTGTGGTAGAAAAGAGCTCAAACAACAGAACCCATCAAGTGTCAATTCTGTAAGTTCGTACCATTTGGAAGTCCATACTCTGCTTCTAAATAACAACAATCTTTCAGGAGAATTTCCTCTATACTTGAAACAATGCCAAAACCTTATGTTCCTTGACCTAACTCAAAACAGATTCAGTGGAAAGTTGCCTGTGTGGATAAGTGAGAAAATGCCTAGATTGGTAATGTTACGGTTAAGATCTAACAACTTTTCTGGTCATATTCCTATTGAAATAACAAGGTTTGTTTCTCTTCGTATTCTTGATCTAGCAAATAACACCTTTTCTGGGGTTATACCGCAATCTCTTGTGAACTTGAAAGCTCTAGCTAGAACTACTATGGCTTTGGATCCAACATACAATCCTTTCCAAGACGGATGTCAACCTCAGTATATGTATTCTAACAAGAGCATGTCCAATGATAACTTATCAGCTAATGATAGCTTATCATTGGTAATTAAAGGGCAAGTTCTTGAGTACATGAAGAATACCATGTTTTTGGTGAGCATTGATATGTCTTGCAACAGATTATCTAGACAAATCCCAGAAGAAATAGGTTCACTTATTGGACTGATAAATTTGAATTTATCATCAAACTTCTTAAGTGGAAACATACCATATAATATTGGTAATTTACAATCATTGGAGTCCCTTGATTTCTCAAACAATCAACTTTTTGGTGAAATTCCTTGGGGCTTGTCAAATTTGACTTCGCTAAGCTATTTGAATTTGTCCTACAATAACCTTTTGGGAAAAATACCCTCAGGACATCAACTAGATACTCTTCGGACAGATGACCCCGCTTCAATGTACATCGGCAATCCTGGTCTTTGTGGGTATCCACTTCCAAAGGTGTGTCCTGAAGATCATCAGCCAGCACAAAAACGGCCCATCAATTGGCATGAAGATGATGAGAATCAAATGGATCTTATTCTTGGTTTTGTCTTGGGATTCTTGGTAGGCTTTTGTATAATATTCTGTGCCCTTTTATTGTTTAAAAAGAAATGAAGATAAAACTATTTTAGCCTACTTGACATATTGTATTAAATATTTCACATCTTTTATGTAGTCACTTTGGCTTTTTAAGCTTGTCTCTCTGCTATATTTTATATATTTTTTAAGTTAAGTTTGTCCCAAGGCTACCAGCCGCGGGACCTGGGCCTGCAAGCGGCAGGTAAGGAACTAAGGATGAATTTGTTGATCAATTTCATGGAATTTTGAAGGGAAACAGGGCGATAGGAATCCGGTGTCATGATTCATAGTTTTTATGCAGCAAAACATGCAACACAATATATAGAATAAAGTTGGCAACGGGGACATGCCCGACGGGTCGGGTATTGACAGAACGTTCTTTTCCCCGCGAACTAAAATTTATCTCGTCCCCATCCCCGTCCCCGCTCGCGGGGATTTATTTTCCCCGTCCCCGTCCCCGACCAGGGATTTCGTACCCGCCGGGTACCCATACCCGACTACAAATCTGTGTACAATCAACAATCCATGATACAATAACACAACAAAGTGTCCTGAACAGCAATACTTCTAACTTAAAAAACAAAATAAACAGAGAATACAAATCTGCATCATAAGGTCTTAACTGATTGATAACAAGTTAACAACTACAAGTTCAATGCCACATAGCCTAACAGATTACAGTTACAGATCCATAGATGTTCGATCCCATCAAGGAATTCAAGGCATCAACAATTCAACATCAAAATACAGACATATTTAGAGCCCATTGGTTGGCGCTCACAGTCATAGAAGCAGTCAGTAGACATATGCCATCAAGTTCTAAGCAACAACACCAGTGTTATCACACATTACAAACCAGACTATTACATAAATAGTTAGTGGTTGGGTTGTGTGAGCACATAACAAAATGCACTTGCAATTGTATGCCTGCTTGAATGCTTGATTGTTGATCCTGCAGTCCTGCCAAAGGGAACCATCCAGTGAAGATTGGAGCGATGGACTCAGAGTTTCAGCTCCTACATAAGCATGACAAATGAGTGGTTGAGTAGGCATTCTTGAAGTATATGCAATGAAACAAAGTAAAGAAGCATAAATGTAATTTTTGTAGTCCAAAACAATTACCTGAAGTCCCTCTTGGACTTCATTGAGACAAGACCAGAAGCTAGCAGGTTTTCCTTTATCCGTGAGGACTCGTGCACAAAAGTATATTATTTTCATGTTTTTTACTATAAAACATTAAATTGCATGAGAACGAAACTATAAAATGCTCGACAAACAGACCTTTATATTTGTTTCTAATCCAATCCTGTGGACACATTAGAGCCTCTAGCATTTGAGAAGTTAGCCTGCTACGATGATCACTTAGTACTCTCCCGCTAGTGCTGAACGCGGATTCTGAAGCAACAGTTGTAATAGGAATTACAAAAATATCCCGAGCTATCATCCTCAAAGTAGGATAGCGAGTTCCTGCAACTTTCCACCAGTCCAAAACACTGAACCCTTCAGTCTGTATGTCCACCATCTCATCCTCTAAGTACCGATCTAGTTCAGATTTAAACCTCAAGGCTGAGGGTTGTGTACTTGCAACACGTGCATTGAAGGATGACAGAAATCCTGAGTTCGCTACTGTGGGTTTGATGGTACTGCTACTAGTAGCTACATCCTCATCTGTGTGATACTCCAGCATCAAATCACTCAATGTGTCCTTCACTTTAGCAACCTCTTCATCAGGGTTTGGCACTTGCAACACTTCAAAACAGTACAGTAACATGTGATGTTTAAATCTAGGGTCAAGAAGGGTGGCAATGACCATCAGACCTTGGATTTCTGTCCAATATTTCCTGAACTTGGCTTCCATGTTATCTGACATTTCTTCTATCAATGGGTTGCCACAAGATAACTATTTCCTAATTTTACTTCTAACCTCACAAATCTTTTAGAAGAACATGTTTGCAGTAACATAGTTGGTTCCAGAGAACAGGACAGAAATGTCATTAAATATTTTAAGCCTTGCAGTCACATCAATGACAAACTGAAATTCTTCCTCAGTGGGGCAGCAAGTATATTGCCTATCTATACGGCTTGCTCTCATGAAATCAGCCTTGTAGGGCAATGCAGTACTAAGCATTATGTAAGTCGAATTCCATCTTGTCTTACAATCCAATGCTATCTTCTTCTCAATTTTAACATGCACATACTTAGCTATCTTCTCAAATTTCTCTACCCTTTTAGGTGTGGCTATCCAGTAAGCTATGCTATCACGAAAGTTTTCAATAGCATCTTTCAGTTTTTCTAGCCCATCCCGAACAATTAGATTAAGGATGTGAGCACAACAACGCATGTGTAAAAACTTTCCATCAGCCAGAAGCTTAGTTTTGCCAATCTTTCTAACAAGGTAAGGAATTGTTGCATCATTTGAACTGCAGTTATCAAGTGTGATGGTTGATACCTTCTCATCAATATTCCAGTCAACAAAAGAGTCATAAAGTTCATCACCAATGACTTCATGAGTGTGTGGACTTGGCACATAAATAAACCTGTAAAAAGGCAAGAAAACTTTATAAGCAGCATGCAAAAATATGTAAATTACAGCACTATACAGAGTTGCAACCAGATCCAACAATCATTATGCTCACCTCATGATAATGTTTCTTAGAGTCCAAGCCTCATCGATAAAGTGTGTTGTGATAGCCATATATCCTCTTTTCTGGTTATCAGAAGTCCACATGTCACTAGTGATTGCCACCTTAGACTTGATTCCAGCCATATATTGAATGGCTTTCTTCTTCTCTATTTCATACTGTTCAAGTATGTACTTCCTAAAATTAATAAATTATATGCACACAAGATTAGAAAATAGATTGTAATTGGTATAAGAACACTACTACAAATCATGTACAAAGTCACAATATATATACCTTAATGTGTTTCTGGTGCCAATCTTGAACAAGGGTTGGAGAGCATGCACAAATCTTCTAAAACCAGCATGGTCAACCATGCTCAAGGGATACTCATGCAGAACAATCATAGCAGCAAGTTCCTTTCTAGCTACATCTTGATCAAATGTGTAGTTCTCTATAGATACTGTCCCTGCATCAGTGGCACTAAACCTTTGAGACAATCTCCTATTTCCTCCCAACTTAATCTTCCTAAGAGTGCATGATTTTAAGTGACAGTGAGGTGCTTAGTCCCACTCCTTGTTTCTCCTCCAAGCTTGGCATTGCAGTAAATGCATTTTGCCTTTATTTTCCCATGCCACCTAACTCTCTTGAACTTCTTCCAAACAACAGATGTGAGCTTTCTCTTTGACCCAACCTCAGCACCATCTTCCTCTTCTGATGGTTCAATTTCAATCTCCTCTTCATCGTCATCTATCTCAATTGCTTCAGATTCGTTCACAGATTCTAGACGCGATTCAGACTCAGGCTGAGAGCCCTCAGACATAGGAGCCTGGCTGTTGTTTGCACTAGCTTCTGACATTTTTTTCAGTCTGTAGTTAATCACATGAATATTTAATCGATACTCAGTATATAAATCACAACACCAGCGGATAAAATCTCAAAGATTGCTAGCACTAGCTACTAACTTCTAACACTAAAATCCAAAATAGTATATAAATCAGTCAATATTTTTTTTGTCTACCGAGTATTGCTAGCTAGTAAACTATTAACACTAAAATCTAAATATTGCTAGCTGCTGACAATAAATTGGTATGTGCTAAAACTAAACTTGCACATAATAATGAGAAAGAATATCTTCAAGTAGATAAATCAGTCAATATCATCAAGTTTAAAGCTTCATGTACTGACCGTGGAGAATTAAAAAAAATGCCGCTAGGCTTCTCAGTAGATATCTTCAAGTGGCGGCGCTTCGGGTCAGAACCTTTTGCCGGTGGTGGTCGGGGAAGCCGTTTGGGGTCACCAGCTATGAAGGCGGCTTTGGTCGATGACGGCGACGGAGCGTTTTTCTTCGTGGCAGCAGGTGCAGGGGGAGCTTTCTTCTTCTCGGTTGCAGGTGCAGACGGAGCATCCACCAAGTTCTTGGATGCGGCTGCAGCTTTGTTGGTGACGTCGTTGGTGATGACGGGATCCGGCAGCAGCGAGTCGGTGACGACCAGATCTGACAGCACGGAGTCGGCGATGAACGGATCCGGCGGCGGAGACGGCTCAGCAGCAGCAGCGTCCCTTGAGGAGGGACGGGGTCAGTAGACGAACACTGCAAATGAAGGGTTAATTCGTCGGCGAGGAAGAAGGGCTTCACCGAGCAACTTCCATGGCGGCGAGCGGCGACCGGGTCTGCGACTCTGCGCAAGGCAACGAGCCGACGACAACGGGAGGGAGACTGGCCGACTGGGAGAGGTAGTGAGGAGTGAGGATTGAGGGACTACGGGAGGAAGAAGGAGTGACGAGTGAAGCTGTGATGTCAAGCAGTGAAGGTCTGAAGGACCGAGCGACGGGAGTACAGGACGGGAGGGATGCGGCGACGGGAGGGATAGGGATTGGGTTACAATTCCTTTTATACGAACCTAACTGGACCTGGGCCGAGATATGTTCTTAGGCCTATTTGATTGATCATATATATCATATATATAAACACCATAGCGGGTTCCCCAACGGGTAACGGGGACGGGTATACAAAGAACGTTTCTAAACCCGTCATACCCGCTGGGGATAGATTATTGCCCATTTTCATACCCGCGGGGAGAGATATCATCCCATCCCCGTCTCCTAATGGATCAAATACCCGTCGGGTATCGGGTCCCCGTTGTCATCTTTAATATAGAATTCCTGCATGTTTAAGAAAAAAATAAAAGCATTTTCTGGATATCACATTATTAGTTTCTAAAACATTATTCATTTATGAATTTTTTTTTTACTATGGTTGAGAGGAATTTCGACGATCCACGACGTCCGATCCGTCATAGGAGTATGACATGGAAGTCACGGTGGACTGGGAGGAGCGTGTTCTAGCAGAAGGGTACAAAAGACACGCTGCAAGCAAGTCCATCCTGGCTGTAGCAATAGTCACACGTACCAAGTCATTGATATTACTCTTCAATGACTATTTAGAAGTTTGACACCAACGTTTTGACTTACCAGCACAGCTGCAAACAAAACCAGAACATAACAACACAATGGCTGCAATGTCGATCCTCCTTCAATGTAGTTGTAGCTAGGGATGAAAACGGTCAGGATATTATCTCATACCGTACGTCCCGTATGTGATATGCTTGAATTAGTATTTTTGATAAATTCGAAATCGGTACAAAATACGATATTGCCAAATTTGGAAACGGGACGGAAATGGTTTAGGTGTTGTCTTGACCGTTTTCTATTTTTTCCAGATTTTATTCGTGATACCCTGTTTTTTAAATATGGTATATACCATTTTTGGCTCACCAGAAGTCTAAGTCAACTATGGCAAGGTGCAATTTTAGAAAAAATGTCTTTTTTATATAATTTTGGATGAAGATTACTTTTATATGAAAATGGTAGTTCGTCTCAATAAACAACTTTGTTTTGAGTTTTTTTTTATTTAAGATCATTAATATGCTAAAAAAAGTAAACAAAGTTTCAGCATTATATTAATCGTGTGCAAGCGTTTGTGGTCTTAGAAAAATCATATCTTTCAGTGTCAAATGGAGACACATGTTTAAGCAAATAGTGTCTGATTAGAAAATGATGAAGCGAGGGCACATGTGCCTTTTGCATTCTCTTGAATGTAATATATTATATAGGACAAAGGGAGGAACTATAAGGCCGAGCCACTTGTCATATATATGTAGTATGTCCGTTGCATGTTGCAAAACATGGAAAGTGAGAAATTAACTTTGTGACGAAAGCAAAGCACCTATTACGAAACTTTTGAGCTTTATTTAATTACCTCACATTATTACATTTAGTCTTTTCTTCTTATGCCGTGCGAGCGAGCGAGCGGATTTGGTTCATCTGTCAGTTCCAATGCTTGGTCAGTTGCATCATCGGTTCTCAACTGATGGTGCTGATTGAAACGATCGACGTGCCTACGATGGCTGATGAACTCAAAGGCTGTTCCGATGGCGCCTCCAGCGATGGCAGCCTTGATCACCTGACGCATGTCAACATTGCCTCCATGGCTGCTATAGCTGGTGGCGGCAGAGACAGTTGCACCAGCTAAGGCGCCTCCAATCATCGCATTCTTCTGCATGACGACAATCAGTTGAATTCAACTAATTAATTACTAGAACAACAATAATTAATTACTAGAACAACAATAATATAAATGAAAATACTAGGATATATATTTGTATGTATATATATTGCTGTAATTACCCAGTCAGAGTGACCACGCATCAGTTCAGCTCCAAACTCAAAGGTTTCAAAAGCTCCGGCAGCAGCCCCTACGTTATATTTGATTTCATTGTGAAACAAACAAAACAAACAATTGATCAACTAGCGAGAGTGCATAGCCAAAGCAGGATTCATGCATATGCAAATGATTAACTAAGTTTAGAAAAAAAAACATTACCCCAGTATGCACCCTCCTTGCAAATCTTCGTCAGCTGCATACGTAGACACATGTTGAAGCAAAGATTAATTAAAGCATGTCGTTTTATTATGGCATGCCATGAAAATGGAAAATCTGTCAATAAATCCCCTATTCACTGATTTTTCACATATAAGAGCAACTCCAACAGATTTGCTAAAATAAGTAGCCAAAGATTTTGCTATGGTACATACAAATAACTGTGAGCCGTTCATTTATTTTGATTGAACGGTTATGATCACCTATTACCTCACAGGAGGTAATATGTGAAATATATATTTATTTAATTTTTATTTTGTAAAGTAAGATAAACAAGAAAAGTTTTAGATATAAAAATATTTTTTCTAGATTTAATTGATGCATGTGTGATCTAGCTGATATGATATATCTTTTTTATTTGGCAACTATACTTGACATATATTATGATTACCATATAATTTTGTATATATGAATTGATATACTTGATTTACACACATATACGCAATTACTGGCACACAAATGTGCTTAGATTTACCGTGGTGCCTTGCGTGACACAAGTGATTTTCAACGTACATGTGTGATGCTATATATACAAAACGTGTTAGCATGTCTATACATGCTCTCTAAAATACCACATAATTGTTTTCTATTATATATTTATCATATTAGAAAATTGCTCTCAAGATAGACTACGGAATACAAATATGCATGAAATCAAACTCAAAAAACATTACTTATCCTTATTATAGTTTGACTTCGAATACAAATACTAACATATCATATATGAATATAAATTCGCTAGTTTTAAATTTTAATTCAGATTATCATTTAAATAAATTTGAAATTGTTATGTTAAGATTAACGTAAAAGGTCTTGACAATTTAAACATATTATCAATGAACATTTCCTTAATTTTTTATCTTCATAGAAAAGGAAGGAGGCAAGCCGCATGTGTCTCCTTTACGTGGTCACCATGATTGGGGGAATTGACAAGATTTTTTTCCATTTTCCCATGTCCATTAACTAATTAATTATTCTAAACAATTTAAAAATTCAAGGGCTCAGATTTATTCAAAGTATTACCTCCTAGTAAGTAAAATATGTACCGTAGCATTGCCCGATATAACTATTTTGTAAAATATATAACTCCATAGAAAAAAAGTTTTTCAACAAACTAGCTACTTCTTATCTTGTATATTAGAAAATTGCCATGTCACCGACTACCACGGACCTATTCCTTGCCGTATGAAAAAAATCTGGGGACCTGTTCCTTCGAACTCGGCAGCAGCAACATCATGACGGCTCTGCTGCTTCGCCGGAATTGAAGATTCTCCGTGCGTTTGGAGAAGCATCACGACAAAGAGAAAAATGAGATGCCGAGGAGAGGAGTTCCGGCGACAGCAGCAGGGGAGGGGAAGACGTCATTAACGAGTTGGGGATCGAGCGGGTGATGGGAATGTTTTGCGGGGCGTGGGAAGGAAATATCTGGTGTGCAGCAGCGCGGGAAGGATCTCGCTCGTGTGGATGGGAGCTGATGTGGCGAGAGATTTCTACGGATGGCGAGCGAACCTGGCTGGCTATCTATGGCCACCGAAGTTTCAGGAATAGCATGTTTGCTACTTTACAAAATTATATAGCACATCTGTTGGAGTTTAATTTTTCCTCATAAATAGCTTATACAACAAGGATAGCACATCTGTTGGAGTTGCTCTTAATTTTTATATTGGTGTTATGACTTCACTAAAGATGACATAGCTTTTGACAAACAATTACCAAAATCTTGCATGCAGGTACATAATCTACCAAAGAAAAGGGGTTATTACTAGATTATTTTTTGCCTACATTTGTCTTTTGGCAGGGTAATGAACATAAGAAAAAGTTGTCTTGCAAAAATGGAACATTCTATGCCAACCTAAAGACCAAAGAGTCAAAGGATTGATGATCTAAGAATGAAGAAGCTCTATTGAGCAAATGGCTCTTCAAGCTTGTCAAGAAGGATGACACTTGGTAGCATTTACTACATAATAAATATCTATAGTATCTAAACCTTTAGTGCAAGTTTATTGGAAACCAGATGACTCACATTTCTGGTCCAACCTCTTATGAAGGTGAAGTAGGAGTTACATTGCTTTGGATCACTCGCAGTTCACGATGGATCATAGGTGAGGTTCTAGTAGGAGGACAAATGGTTGGGCAATGTCACACTAAAGTATTAGTGCCATAGACTTAATAATACAACAATACCCAAATTTATCACCATTTCAAATGTCCTTGATTCCTCTTCCTCCCCTACAAACCTTCATGACGCAGAGATCTCATTGGCCAAACAATTAGCATATGTAATCATTTAGTGTCATTTGCATGATGTGTTCACTAGAATCTACAACTCTACACCCAAAGGACCAAGGCCCCTAATTTTGAGAAGTCTATGGAAACTAAAAGCCCCTATAAAGATTAAGATTTTCAATGGTACCAACATAGAGGAGTTGTTTTGAAAAAAGTAATAACTTAGCTAAAAGAAACATGCTAGTGAACAAGATATATTGTTTTTTCACAGAGATGATCCAATTAATGATCTTGTTTTTTTGGTAGTAATAACTTAACTAAAAGAAACTTGCTAGAGATATATGTTTGGTTGTTGGTTAACGACTAGTGTTGCTAGGTTTAGTAACTAAATGTTGGCCTATTTGGTTAAGCATGAATGGGTTGGTTTTTGCAGTGGAAAGAAAAATAAATTCTCCTTTAATTTGCAAGTTATCTTTGCATTAACCCATTGGATCTATAAAACCATACTTTAGAAGCAAAACTTACACGGTTTAATTGTGGCGACTTCACGACAATTGGTGTTGTTAGCCATAAAGCTTTTTTTCTTAGGCACATAGTGGCGGTCTAGTATATGGATTGCTAGTAAGAAGAGTGTGCTTGATCTCCTTTGTTTTTTTAAGATGAAATAGAGTTTCTTCCTAACCCATTGTCATGCGGGACATATCTAAAGAAATAGGAATTTTTTTTCTCAACCTGCTGTCGCACAACCCTCTATCCTCTATAGTCTTTTTCAGTCTCCTATGTGAACATTTTAGGAAAATGGAATCTTCAATCTATCGAAGATGCGTGCTCTTAAAGCACGGGTGCAATTCGTTGCTAAGCGTCTGTAAAGAAAAGTGGGGCCCTAACGAAAATGAGTTTCTGTGCTTGATGCTACCTCTTGAGATTAAAAACTATGCATATAATTTTCTAAAACGGAAACTTAAGGCATGACTAATATAATTAATATGTAACCAAATTTTGTTAAAAAAAATACATACTGAACGCTCAAGTTTATGCCTCGAAACACCCCCTGCAAAGAAAAAAAGAGAGTTTGTGAAATTAATCAAACAAGAACTAGATCGAAATGTTGATGATGAGCAGTGAGCATAGCACAACAAACTATGGTAATGATGCATCAAGAGAGGAAACAATGTAAGAGCAATGTTTAGATACAAAGACTAATTGTTGTTGGCTAGTTAAAAAAGAGCTCTACCGTTTCCAAACAACAGAGATCATAGCTAGAGGTTGTTAGCCAACTCTAGCCCAATTGTTAGCCAACTCTAACTAATTTGGGCTAATTTTTATTTTAGCTCTCATTCCACTAGCAACTAGCTTAGTGATCCAAATAGACCTGTTGGAACATTAGAACGACAAAACTAAACTTGCTTTATACAAGGGCGGGCCCAGGCCTAAGGCCAGTAGGGCCATGACCCTAGTCGTGGTCCAAAAAATTTAGGAGCAAGTCCTCAATTCTGGCCCAACAAGTCTAAGCCCACTAGGCCACTAAGAGCATATACGAGACTACGAGAGGCCCAACAGTAGAAAGGATTTTCTCAGCTATGAAGGTTGTCAAAACTGAGTCTCGGAATAAAATGGAGGATGATTGGTTGAATCATAGGGTGATATGTTATGTTGAGCGAGACATATTTGCAACCATTAAAAATGATGACATCTTACATCATTTTCAAGACTTGAAGACCCGAAAGAAGAAGTTACCTAATCTACCTAGTACTTCTGGTATGTTACATTCAACCATTTAGAATACAAATGCATAGTGATCAATGAGATTAATTTTTTAGTTGTCCCTGTTCGGTTGTTCTTAATTATTAATTCATATTATTTACATCTTGTTCAAACGAGGAGTTGTTATTGAGGAAGTGGAAGATGCGAATGCAACAAATCATCACTAAACAATAGGTAATTATATTTAAATGTTCATTGATATTATATTACTATTGTATCACACAATTCATTATATAGTTCAAGAATTTCTCTGAATTTGTAAATATTGTTTGAGAATATTTATTTTCTGTATATGTTTATATATGACCCTATAGGCAATAATTTAGGTTGTAGCTTTTGGATTATGACTGCGTATTTGACCGTTAGGATGGGTCCACCACTGGCTTTATATATATCGATAATAATGATAAGAAAATTAAACAAAAACGAACCTTTACCGAGGCAGTAGTCGACTGCGTCGTCGGTGGCGACCTTGAAAGCGGCGATGGCGCCAACGCCGACGAAACTGCCGAGTGCACGGGTGGCCACAAGTAAAGGCTTGCGCAGATCTTCAGCTCCGAAATGGTAACTATATACAACAATTTGTCGACTGAATAATTATATATATTATGAAAAATGCTCTCCACACGTACGTAGTACGTCTTATGCCAGCTCCAATGTTCACCGTCAGTGATGTTCCGCTGAGAGTACCCTTCCCAGTTGACCGCAGGGCCAAATTGTCAGTGATGTTCCGCTGAGAGTGCCCTTCCCAGTTGACGACCGCAGGCCAAAATCTGGCTCTGTTGCTGTTGTTCATCTCTCTCTCTCTCTCTCGATGCCAATTGCCAACAAAGGAGAAGCTAGCTATGACGACGGCGGCAGCGGCGCCGCGACGACGATCAATGGAGATGCAATTTGGGGACCGTAGCTTATATGCTTGACTAACTAGTTCTCTGTGAAGTAGTGCAGATAGATGCTGCCCAAAAGCAAGGAACTTTCTTCTTGTTTTTCTCTCTTTCTTTTTGGAGACAAGCAAGGCAGGCAAGGAACTTCGAATAGCTAAGTGTACGCGTGGAGAGGCAAGGAACTTGGAGTGCACATGTATGTTCTTTCCAATTCAATCTATCATTCCCTTCCTTAACTCTACTCCAGTGTGGATTCTTCACTTCATCTCACACACAAACATACGATGTACTTGTTCTCGTGAAATTTGGTCCTATTCTTTTGGACTTATCAGTCTGCTTATTATTCGTACTCCAACTTATTTTCTTTCACATAACATTATTAAACTCTACCTTAATTGGTTCCCATGTTTGTTGATTTTTCATACTTAGAGCGTGTTTGAATCCCCTTGGCAAATTGACAAATTAGTAAAAGAGCAAAAGAATTGTTGTTTTTTTCTTTTTTTTTGCAAATGGATCCACACATGCAAGGTAAAAAATAGCAAAAGAGCAAAAACTTTGCCATTTGTCATTTGCCACTTTGGAGTGGCAAATAGAAAATTCTCCCACTTATACTCCTCCCTCATATTCATGATATGTGAATGAGAATGTAATTATTAGGATAGAATTGTCTTTGTATGTGTCATTTGCCATTTGCCATTTGTCATTTGCAAAAGGATTCAAACACTAGAAATTGACAAAAGATTTGTCAACTTTATTTGTCATTTGTCATTTGCCAAAAAATTCAAACATGCCCCAAATATCAAAGCAAAGCCAAAGGTAATTGAGACACGTTCCTTGCTTGCAGCATTAGAACTTCATCCGCCAAAAACACAAAAACAAAAATCATGTTCATTGCTTCTGCTTGCCTTAGAGTACCTTGCAACAAGGCAATCACAAAGGAAGACGAGAGAGAGAGAGAGAAATGGATGGTAAGAAATGCCTTTTTTTTTAAGTGAAACAGTAAGAAATGCCTGAGAGGTACTAGCATTTACTGGGCCCACGATTTCATGTGGCACGCAGCCTGGCCCGTTTAAGAAAACGTTTTACCTCCAAAGCCCACTTCCTCGCACCTGTTTCTTCAAAAAAGAAAAGATGGAAATAATTGCCAAACCAATGACTATTCAGTATTCACCAAGCATGGATGTTTAGAGGGAAACTGTTAAGTCCCAGTTTTTTTTTTTTTTTTTTTTTTTTGCCCAAAGAAACTTTTTTGGAGAGTTGAATTGAAAATCTCTTGGAGATGCTCTTGTTTATGGATAGTATAAAACCATGACTTCCTTACCAAAAAATAGCTCAGCTATATATACTGTCTAAAAACCAGTAGTGAAAACCGGAAAAGAAAACATGCCTATAGCTTAATTAGGCAATCAAAACAAAAATTGCCTGTGTGACATTCACCTTCCAAGGTTAACTTTATGTCAATGGATAAACGCGCACACATCTTATCAATCTTAGTTTCTACCAGTTTCCTAGTGTTGGTTTTCATTGATGTTTAAAGTTAGCCACCAAAGAGCAACCCTAGCTAAGAGGCTCTGTTTATCCTTTCTTACTGAAAAGTCAAAGCCTAATAATACCGGTAAACAGAGGTTGATGCTTACTACATCAACCTGCTGCTCCATCAGGCCAAACTCTGTATTACAGTAGCAGTACTGGTAGCAGAGGAAGTACACAGTATGGAATTTGAACCACAGAGCGCAAAGCTGACAGAAATACTACAAATCATATGTTTGCTAAGATTAGTTTACGCGTACTACATACAGTAAACTTCATTGGCTATATACATAGCAATATCATTACATACGATTAGCTCAACAACACATAAGGATCCGTAGTTATACAGAAAAGCACAGACGACTTTTATTTTTACCCTTCTTCGCCTAGCTAGAAAGGAGCATCCTCAACAAAGATGCCATCTATGACCTCACCATCGTCAGCCATGTAGATCCGTAGTTATACAGAAAAGCACAGACGACTTTTATTTTTACCCTTCTTCGCCTAGCTAGAAAGGAGCATCCTCAACAAAGATGCCATCTATGACCTCACCATCGTCAGCCATGTAAACACTGTCTGCACCATCATCACCAACCTGGTCAAAATTATATGAAGAGAAACAATAGTTAATATGTGGTTAACTTCTCTTCCAAAACGTTCGAGATTATGTGGAAACACACATACCACAGTAGATATTCTTTCAACAAATGCTCGCAAAGCCTGTCAGATGATAATCATAGATCAAAATCAGTCCAATAATCATCATCATCATAACGTACAGGTTGGCTTACAAACAACAGCAATCAAGCACAGTAAAAAGATGTTCCAATCACTCTAGTTAATTACGATTATATAAGAGCGGAACCAAACAGATTATACCTTTGAGTTTGCTAAGACAGGATCCATTGATGCGAATTGCCTCATCAGTGACAGTGAGGTCTGGTTCCTGAAGTCATCCTCCGAGGGCATAGACCAAAACTTTCTGAGAAGAACAAGTGAAATCTGTAAGGACTCAGGGCTCACCATCTACCAAAAGAAGAAACAAAAGCGATTCACCAAAAGAATAATCGAAGTACCCAAAAACTTGATGAAGGTGGATCCACAAGCCTGTCTCCGGCCCATCAGGATTCCTCCTGAGAAAATGCAGCATCTGCGCCGTCATCAGCAAGGTCTTGGCCGTGTGCTTGTACATCCTCAAGGCATTCGCGAGGCACAGCCAGCCTCCGCCGACTGCTGCTGGCGCGAGCACCAAGAACCGGGGCTGTTCGCCATCGAGCTCCAGCCTCCAGGCCACCACCTTCTTGAGCTCCAGCTTGAGGCCACCAGGGGTGAACCCTGACAGGTACAGAGCCTTGTTGCCTTCGGGGACATCGGCGGCGGCAGCCCCGAACCGAAGCGGCAGGGTGGAGAAACACGTGAGCTCGTAGGTGCCCTTGCCACGGAAGGAGTACTCGTCAGCGACGCCAATAACGTCTGCATCACCAACCTAGTCAAAAATCAAAATTGTATTAAGAGAAACAATTTACATGTGGTTAATTTGTCTTCCAAAACATTCGAGATTATGCGGAACCATACCACAGTATATATTCTTTCAGCAAATGCTCGCAAAACCTGTCAGATAATAATCATGCAAAATCAGTCAAATAATCATCATAACAGGTCAGACTGAATTACAAATAACAGTAATATAGTTTATAGTATATATATACTAACAAACAAGATTAAGAATTCCGATAACAAGAGCGGAACAGATTATACCTCTGAATTTGCTAATACCGGATCTGTTGCCGCAAACTGCCTCATCAGTGACACTGAGGTCTGGTTCCACAAGTCATCATCTGACGGCCTAGGCTCAAAATTGCTGCAGAAGAACAAGTTCAATCTGTAAGCCTGCCTCAGAGAGCTCACCATCCACCAAAAGAACAAACAAACAAACAAACACAACAGTGCGTGGCGTTGCTGAAGGTACCCAAAAACTTGGCGAAGGTGGATCCACAAGGCTGTCTCCGGCGCATCAGGATTCCTCCTGAGGAAATGCAGCATCTGCGCCGTCAGCAGCACAGTCCTAGCCGTCTCCTCGTAGATCACCCTGGCCTTGGTGAGGTGCAGCCAGCCTCCGCCGTCTGCTGGCGCGAGCACCAAGAACCGGGGCTGTTTGCCGTCGAGCTCCAGCCTCCAGGCCACCACCTCCTTCTGCATCATGCGGCCTCTGTTGTTGTGCGCCCACAGGTACAGCGCCTCGTTGCCTTCGGGAACATCAATGGCGGCATCCCTGAACCGGAGTGGTAGGGTGGAGAAGCACATGGGGTTGCAGCTGTCCTTGGATTGGAAGAAGTACTCATCAGCGATTTCAACCTAGTCAAAATTATATTAAGAGAAACAATCAATTAACATGTGGTTAATTTGTCTTGCAAAACATTCGAGCTTATGCGGAACCATACACATACCTTGGTAGATATTCTTTCAATGAATGCTCGCAAAGCCTATCAGATAAGAATCATAGCAAAATCAGTCACATAATCATCATAACAGGTCAGATTGACATACAAATAACAACAATCAAGCACAACAAAAATTTGTTCAGCTACTTTTTCTTTAATTATAGAGAATCATGTGGCCTCTGGTTGACATATCATGTGCAGATCAGTCCATTTACACGTCATTATCATCTAAGATTATAAACATCAAGAGCGATTGAGAATTCAGATAACAAGACGGAGCAGATTATTTATACCTCTGAATTTGCCAAGAAAGGATCCATTGCCGCGAACTTCCTCATCAGTGACACTGAGGTCTGGTTCCTGAAGTCATCATCTGAAGGCTCAGGTGGAAAAAACTTGCTGCAGAAAAAAAAAAAAGTGAAATCTGTAAGACTCAGGGTTCACCATGTACACCAAAAGGAAGAAACAAACTCAACAGGGCAACCGGGGAATTTCCGAGGTACCGAAAAGCTCGGCGAAGATGGTTCCACAAGGCTGTCTCCGGCACATCAGGATTCCTCCTGAGAAAATGCAGCACCTGCGCCGTCATCAGCACAGTCCTGGCCGTTCGCTCGTAGAGCTTCCACGGCTTGACGAGGCGCAGCCAGCCCCGTCCATTTGCTTGCGGGAGCAGGAAGAACTCGGGCTGTGCGCCGTCGAGCTCCAGCCTCCATGCCACCACTCTCTTTAACACCTTCAGCCTCCTCTGGCCGTGATGAAATCCACGAAGAAACAGCAGCTTGTTGTTGTTGTTGCCTTGGGGAACGTCGCCGGCGGCGGCGGCGGCGGCGTCAGCACCGAACCGCAGCGGCAAGGTGGAGAAGCAGACGCACTCCTTCTTGGAGGACTCGATGGAGTACTCGTCCACTGCGTAGATCTGGAGCCTGACGGCGTCTTCCTCCCGCGACACCGCCGCCGCTGCTGCCAATGCTGCCATGTTCTGTACTTGTGTGCGGACCGCCGCCGCTGCTGCCTAATCACTTCGCCGCACACTGAAACGAGAAATCCGCGACGAATTGGTGAGGGAGAGAAAGAGGGATGGAATTTCGGGTTCGGTAAATTGGGGATAAAACCCCAATGCCCCACGAACTGGTGAGCGAGCGAGCGAGGGAGGGTTCGATCCCCTGGTCTCCGCTGCACGGCGACCAGGCAGCAGGTTAGATGGCGGCGAGAGCTGGTGGCTGCCGGCAGTTTTGACGGCGCGCGCGGGCGGTGCGTGTGCACCACACTGCACGGGCACGGCGGAGCGGCTGCGGAATGGGGGGCGCTGGAGAAGGGAAGAGAGGAGTGGCGGGCGGAAGCGGAATGGGAGGGACGGCGTCCTCTGCTCGCCCGTTGAGTTGCAGAGCGTGGCAGCTCTCGTTGGCCACGCGGCCGACGGCGAGGAACCGGGACAGGAGACGACGGCCACGCGGCGGATTTTTTTTTAACCAATTTTTTTAAGTAAATTTAATATTAACAGGATTTTTTTTTTCATCTAACCCCTTTGAACGCGCCAAACAGCAGGGCGCGGCGAAACCGTGCTGCCGCGCCACGGCAGGCCTGCTGACTCAGCCAGCCCCGGCGGGGGGGCTGCTGAGTCACCGCGCTTACGTGGGCGAGACTGCCGCGCCGTGCATCTTGGCGCGGTAAGCCTGATACCGGTTCACAACACGTCTTTCTCTCCTATCTCTCCCTCATTCTCTCTGTTCGTCCACCCGACGCCGACGCCGCCCGAGCCCGAAGCCCGGCGCCGCCGCCGCCCGACGCCGGCACAGCCCCGCCCCGGCCCCGCCTCCCCTTCACCGCGCTTGTCCCGCTGCCACCCCGCGCCAGGGAGGGCCAGGCCCGGGTGCCCCTGCCTCTCCCGCGGCCACCCCGCGCCGGGAGGGCCAGGCTCGGCCTCCCCCGCGCCGGTGGGCGCCTCCCGCGACCCGGCTGCCCCTCCGGCGGCCACCGCCCCCGCCTCGTCGTCTGACAGGTGAAGGTATTTCTTCTTCTTCTTCTTTAATAGTTAGGATGTAGACGTTAGGTTAGTAGTTAGTATTTAGTTAGGGTTTATTTGGCTAGTAGTTAGTAGTTAGTATTTTAGTTTGGGTTAGTAGTTAGTAGTTAGTATTTTAGTTAGGGTTAGTAGTTAGTAGTTAGTATTTTATTTTGTTAGTGAGACAAATGATATAGCCATTATTAATTAGGGATTAGATAATTGGTATATGTATATTTAGTTAGGATTGGAACCGATTTGATGAAGTTTAGTGAAATCCTTTTGTAGATGGATTGTTGTGTGCGGGTTTGTTATGGAGGAAGTGTTAGGAGAGAAGATAGAATGTTCGAAGATATGGAAGAAGAATTTGAATGGTTTGGTGAACCTCCTAGCTTCAACGACCTTTGTGATTGTTTGAAAGCAAAGTTTAGTAGTGATTTCACACTAAAGGGGAGATGTGACATCGAAAAGTCCAGGGCACATTATGCAGTTATGCCTTTGCGTGACTCTGTTGACTGGTCCCGTTACAATCGGTTGCTTGGAGGTTCGAATGCGCCCATGGCTGAGGTTGTGGTGGAGAACGGGTACATGAAGCATAATTTTCATGAAGACCCTTCCAATGTCGGTGTGGGGCACGATGATGAAGATGAAGAGTTGTGGGTGGATGGGGAACAGACTCAGGGTGACATAGACTTGGATGGTCAGGTGACACAGGAGCATCCATTAGGACACATGAACAATGAATTTGATGGCAACGAGTTTGATGAAGAAGAAGAGGAGCAGAATGAGGATGAAGGTATTGGTGATGCAGTTAGCACTGCTTCAGAAGATTCTGATGATGGAGAGGACGATATAAATGTTATTCCACCACCGGTTCAAGCCATGAATGTACCTATTCATGTCATGCCAGCACCGGTTTATGTCATGCCATTCTCTGTACCAACTGAAGTTATTCATGCGGCGCCAACTCAGGGAAGCTTAGCCACGGAGCCACCAGAGGGTGGTACCTTCTATGATCCATGGGGAAGAATTAGCGAAACACAGCAGTACGTTGCACCTCCACCATACACAGAGCCGGAGCTAGAGCAACTGAGGGCCATGAACATTCCTTTTAGTGGTGTTCCAAACTATAGGGATGTGAGCATGACTCATGGCTGTGTGTGACACGGGGCTTTCGATGTGTTTGAGATCTGTATATAACCCGGAGGAGCCAATACTTAACAAGGGGATGACATTTAACACGATGGAAGAGATGAAGTTGTTTCTTGAGGATTATGTTGTGCACCACCATAGGCCGTACACTGTGACTCATTCGGACCAGGAATTGAGGTACCATCATATGCAAGCTTGGTTGTCTATGGAAGTTAAATGCAAGGCGAAGACCGAGTGATGGCAAGTGGAAGATAACTATAATTGTTCAACCCCACACTTGTGTTGATAATAGAAACAATCAAAATCATCAACAACTGTTGACGGTAATTTCACCATGTTTTTATACCATCAAAACCGTCAACAAAACACTCTTTTCAGGAGCTAGCAAACAAAGACAATGATTTTTATCAAATAAATAGTTTCACATGTCCATGGAGTATTTCTTGCAGGACTATAAGAAATGGAGAGAAATGAGCTAGTGGGACTCACATAGGGGGGTTGGCCTACCACCCTATGGGGCCCACCAGCCATCCCAAGCATCCATATGGTAGGAGGGCTCACCTGTCATAGTAAGGGGGTAATTACCCCCCTTGTGCAGGTCGGCCGACCTATAAATGGCACCCACCAAGATCTCTAGCCACTCCATGATATGTGGGCCATGCTTCTAGAAGGTTGGCAGGGGTCCACATGTCATAGGGGGGTCGGCCGACCCCCCAAGGTGACTTGGCGGCCACTCCTCTCTTCCACGCTGGCCATAATCCAGGAGAAACACTCCCAAGTGATCCTCCACCATTGGATCAACTTCACATGGATCCATGGGCCCACAAGAGTACAAATCGACGTCCAGAAGAGGTCCAACTTGTGCACACCTAGTCCATGACATGTGGGCCATGCTTCTAGAAGGACTGGGGCGGTCCCACCACCCATAGGGGGGTCGGCCGATCCCCCCTAAGGCCCATGGGGCGTCCACCTCCTTTGCATGCCGCCATGCAAAGAAGCACATGCTCAATTCCTCTCCTCCCTTGATCTGAAGACGGTTGGGATCCAAGGGCTCTCATCACCCATCACGCGGATCGATGATGTGGCGGTGGAGTAGCCCCTACTCCACCTCTCCACTATAAATACCCCCTCACTCCCTCTCATTCAAGACACACCACAAGGAAGAGCTCTCCACTCTCTCTCAAGATGTAGCACTTGTAGTAGTGTTAGGAGTTAGAGTGAGCCTCTGGTCTTCAGCTCTAGTCTTCCAGGAGGTCTGGTATGCTTCTAGTATTTATTCCTCTCTTTGTAAGACTTGAGTTATTTTAGTTATCTTCTCTACTTTTCCTTAGTACTTTACTTTATTGCAGCATGACTAGTTATGTTGTATTGGTTGTTAGCATAGTCATAGTTGTTTGATAGTAAGATAATGGTAGTATACCTTTGCACTGGTTCACCGCCCTTAACCCGGTGCTCTAATCAATTTCACCGGACGTCGAATTAGAGTAGTGAGATATAGTGTAGACATGGTGTCTAGACTATACGCTTACCTGTGTCTGCGGCTTATCCAACGGTTTGTTTGTGGTACCTAGTAGGGGTGACAGACCTATCTAGGCTTTGATCCCACCACATTCGGCTAAGTTCTTAAAGCGTAGGCCTTCTTGTGCTAGGCGGTTTAGCACCCTTCTCATCCCTTTCTGTTGCTAAGCGGCCTAGTGGCCCAAAGTGCAATTGTGTATGAACATTATTCTTGCTTGATATGACTTGTCTTGCTAAGTTAGAACCATGCAAGTAGAGATAGATAGTTGGAAACCTTATGCTCGCTCGTTGTCCTCCTCGCTCACTAAACTACTCTTTATCATTGGAACTTCTCCTGTGTGTCTTTGCACTTATCATATATACCATTTACCCCTGCCATAGTTTAGTTGGTATATTAGTTAGTGGATCACCATGGTTAGCTATCATATTCTTTAACCATTGCTTCCCTGAGGATAAATACGATACCCTGGAATACTCCTGGGTGAAATGCTACAACGGTATTTCTGTGCGCTTGCGGAATATTCTACATGAGCATAATAAATACCAACAAGCATTTCTGGCGCTGTTGCTAGGGATAGGGATTTATCTCTATTTTTGGTCCGACGCTATGAAATGTCAACAACAACTCACTGCACGATACCTTGCTCATCGTATATTGACGCTCGTTGATGATAACAATGACATTTCAGTGTCTTCTTTACAGAAATCTATATTTGGATTTGTTCATTATAATGTCAAGTATGGCAAGATTTGACGTGCTAAGCAAATTGCTCTTGCTCTTCGATGGGCAAGTTGGCACGAAACTTACAATAGAGTACCCAGAATATTATGTGCAATGAGTCACTATAACCCGGGAATGAGATGGTTTATACACACGGGAGATATGCGTTTACGTAACTCGGGAAAGCATGTACTACTTCGTGTTTTCTGGTTCTTTGCACAGACGCAGCATGCATGGCAGTTTTGTCGGCCAGTGGTAGTTATTGATGGCACTTTTCTAACCGGAAAGTATAAGGGCACACTAATAATGGCTGCTGGTGTTGATCCTGAGAAACAGGTAGTACCCATCGCTTTTGCTTTGGCGGAGGGAGAGAACAATGAATCGTGGTCATGGTTTATGCGACTACTTCGACTTCATGTTCTAGGTACACAGCGTGCTGTATGTGTGGTTTCCGATCATCATGCAGGGATCCTTAATGCAGCAGTTGAACAAATCAATGGCTTCCCTCCCATAGTGCATAGATGATGCATGCGTCATTTTGCAGCTAATTACTGGCGCCGATAGAGAGACAAGGAGGTATGTGCTAAGGTAAAGGCGCTATGTTGTGCACCCACACAGTACAGGTTCAAAGAGACAAAGAGAGAATTAGACAAAATGACAAATGAAGCTGGTAAGGCATGACTAGTGTCACAGATGGAAGATAAGGCAAAGTGGGCGTTGGCATATGATGAGGGGGGGTTCAGGCATGGCATTATGACCACAAACGCATCAGAGTCATTCAACAATGTATTCAGGGGAGTTCGGTCATTGCTTGTATCAGGCATTGTTGAGCACTCTTTTCTCAAGTGCAACGAATACTCTGTGCTGAGGTGGCAGATTGCACAAAGGAATGAAGCAGAGCTTGGTATGTGGGGAAAGGTAGCCACCGAACATTTAGAGGAAGCAAAGAAATGGGCCAAGGAAAGTACGGCAACGGTATATGGACATGAATGTAATATCTACAGTGTACGATCGAAGGGTGTCACAACAGTGGGCGGTGAACAATATGGTTGACGTAACTATCGAGTCGATCTTCAGAAAGTTGAGTGTACCTGCAACGTCCCTCAGATAATGCATGCCCCTTGCTGTCATATGATCACCGCTTGCTAGGTCCGTGGATATGATTACGAGCACCTACCGTACATGTCACCCTTGTATCTGCGGGCGAATACCCTTCGTATCTGGGAGAGTAACTACGAGCCTTACTGAAAGGTCCTAACCCAAGGCTAGAGGGGGTGAATAGCCTAAATTGAAAACTCAAAACAAACTAAACAACTTGTTAGACTACAAAATAGCGAAGCTCGTCTTGCACTAGAAAACTAAGGGATGCGAAGCCTTCTAACCACAATTGCTATCCTAATATAACTCTAGAATCACTCAAATCCTACTCAAGTCTAGTAGCCCTCTAGGCACAACCTAATATACTAAGATAAGAATGAATAAGGTAATGCAAAGATAGGGAGAGTGATAATACCGTCGTGTCGAGGTAATGAACCAATCAAGCGTTCTCCAATCAATACAATCAATCACAATGATGAACAAGAGATTGACACTTGATTTTTCACCCGAGGTTCACTAGTTTGCCAACTAGCTACGTCCCCGTTGTGTCGGCTTACTCACTTGGAGGTTCACGCGCTAATTGGCATCACACGCCAAACCCGTCACCGGTGCCGCACAACCAACACAAGATGAGGGCACTCAAAGACACGAGCAATTCACTAGAGTTACCTTTGCGATCTCCCGCGGGGAAGGCACAAGAACCCCTCACAATCAACTTGTAGTCGACGAAGCACAATCACCAAGCTTCTTGATCTACCTCCGCTGCTCCAAACCGTCTAGGTGATGGCAATCACTAAGAGCAACAAGAAATCCGCAGCGAGAACGCCTCCCAAGTGCCACTAGATGCAAGCTATATGCGAAATGCACTTGGATCACTCAATCTCTTTTGGAAATTCACTAACCAAGCATGGAGATGAGTGGGAGGGAGTTTGCTCAGCTCAAAGGAGTCTCAAGATGTTCAAATGTCCGAGAGCGAGCCTCCCCAAGCCGGCCAACACATATTTATAGACCCCCTCAAGTTTTTCTAGCCGTTACCCTGTTAAGTTGACGACGAACGCTTGACACGGGGGCGACGGACGCTCCGTCGCTAGCGTCCGACGCACTGTCAGAACTAGCCGTTGGGCGACTTCACGGCCGACGGACGCTCCGTCGCCAGCGTCCGACGCTCTGTCAGAACTAGCCGTTAGGGCTGCTTCGCGGCCGACGAACGCTCCGTCCCAACGTCTGGCGCACTGCATTCAGCGTCCGGCGCCTGTCTTCAAACTGCCCGTTTGCAGAGCTCTGTGGAAGCCCGACGGACACTCCACTCGTTTTGCGACGGACGCTGCACCTCAGCGTCCGACGCCCTCTGACTTTTCTTCTGGAGCTTCTGAGTGGCCAACGGACGCTCGGAGTTCACAACCCTAGCGTCCGACGCCTTCGTCCGGTTTGTCGGACAGCGTCCGACGCCCTTTTCTTCAGCGTCCGACGCCCTTTCTGCATCTCTACTTTTTCCACCTTTGCTCGAAGTTGCCAAGCACTAAGATACCTCTTTAGTGAACACTACTTGGCATGTTTTACTTGATATTTAGCATGGTGTATATCACTAGGTCCTAGATGCACATGCAATATAGATAACACCTAGTGGCACTCGACAAACCACAATCACTTTTGCATTTCCCCTCTTAATAGTACGGTTGTCTAACCTAAATGTGATCACACCCGCTTGGTGTCTTGATCACCATAAGAAAATCTCTAGCATATACCTTTGCCTTGTTTAGCTTAGGGTCATTCCACTTGCCTTCTTCTCTAAGTGTGAGCTTTAAGTTTCCACCACCTTTGCTTGCTCCATCACTTGTCATCATCTTCAATGAGTGTACTAGACCTACTCAAACACTTAGATCTAGGTTAGTACTTAGGCTTCATCAATTACCAAAATCACTATGGAGTCTTCACTTACTTAGACCCGTCACAGTGGCCACCTTATCATGGTCTTTATTACACTCCTCATCTAGAGCTGAAGAAGATAGGGAAGGGTAGGAGGAAGAAGAAGGGACTGAAGGGTGATATGGACGCTATGAGAGGATACAGGGATGATACGCACGGAGGTGGCGACTTTGACGAGACTCGTGGTCAGAATCTTTGCTCCGTTTGCAAAGAGCCTGGTCACAAGGCTACCAAACATAGACCTAGACGATCTAGAGGGCAGCAGGTGCTTACGAAAAACTTTAATATGTTTACATGTCTTAATAAATTGTTAGTTTATATTTACTTCTCATTTAACTTAATCATTTATTTTCTAACTATCTTGTAATTGATTTGTGACAGGATGGCTCCTCCCACGCAGCACCCGCAATACCCCTTCTTGAGGTGGAGTACGACAGCGTGCACCGCGGTGCCCACTTGACGGATGCTCCGGTCGGAGCCGTCAAGTTGCCCCCCTGAGGCCACGCACACATGTCCGTTCCCACCGGTGGGACGAGTGGTACGCGCCGTACATACGGCGAGCTGGCTTCCTTGACCTTGTACGTGTTGTCAACCTCGGTCTTCCGACACTTGACCCCGCACTACTTACGACACTTACAGACAGGTACCAGTTTTTTTTTGATTTAACTACTCATGTTCTGTGACTCATATATATTTATACATAATGTACCTTTTTACGGGTGGCGGCCAGAGACACATAGTTTCCACCTACCTAGCGGCGAGATGACGCCTACGCTGCAGGACGTCAAGGCTATATTTGCTTTATGGATTGATGGTCTTCCAGTATCTGGATCATCGACAGCGACACTTGGAGAGACAAGGTGGAACAGTTTGTGGCATCGCGCCCCCTGCTGACGAGGTGGCCAGGAGAAGCAAGTAAGGAATTGAACCACATCACTTGAACCACCTGTATCTTATATAATTTTGAACTCAAGTTTCCATCAATTTCAGAAAGTCTTCAGGTGTCTCATCAAAGTGGATCGCGGATCATTTCGAGAACCTGCCAGCAGGGGCCGCTGAGGCTGTTGTGGAGAGGTATGCCAGAGTGTGGTTCTGGCACTTTCTTGGGGCTTTCTTGTTCCCAGACGCGTCGGAAAACACTATCTCTTGGATATTCCTGGACATACTGGCACAGCCGTGGGAGAACATTGTCTTATATAGCTGGGGCAGCGCGATGCTTGCTTAGACGTATCGCCAGCTATGTGAAGCCTGTCAGCGCACCACAAGAAATTCAAACCTTGATCTCAGTGTCGATCCACTGCTCAAAGTCACATAGCGGTGGAGGGATCTGTAATACATGCAAACGTTAGGGTACATAGAAATGAAAGCAATCTTTCATATGATCAAAGTTGATGGCTATATAAGATAAAATTCTCACCATGCATTAAGTTAGTACGGCGCTGTTCAAGCGTAGGCGGAAAGGCAAAATTAGTACACATCCAATACCGCTGCCTATAGGTTTGCTCGTCCTCGGAAATCTCAACCTTGCAAGGATCACCGCAAAAGCACGTGGGAACCGGAACACCAGTAGGCAAAGGCTTGGGGTCGAATGCATTTCCAGTCAATGGACCCTTCCTACAATTTAATCAATTTCGGTATAATTACCTCATGAATTGACAACACACTAGTCGTTAAAAATCAATGAATCGAAAGAAATACAACAAATATAGTGAGATTACCTAGGTTTGATAGCTCTACCACGTCGTGGCATCCTATACAACAATTCAAAAATTATTCAAACCATAACTATTAACATTGCTAGGTTAACAAAATGCAAATCATATATAACAAATCAATGCGAAAAAACAATAGAGAAGAGATAGGATACCTTGGAAAACCCCGAGAGAGAAGGGGAGCAAAGGGAGAGGGAGCCAGCGTCTGGAAGAGGGCCGGGCAGTGGGCCTATATACCACTTTGCCGCGTCAAGAGCTATGGCGCGTCACTGCCGCGCCATGCATGGAGGCGCGGCAAACTCCTCCACGTCATCCGCTGACTCAGTATGCCCGCTCCGGAGCAAGATGAGTCAACGCCTTTGCCGCGCCGTCATGCATGGTGCGACAGAGTGATTTTGCCATGCCATGTTCCCTGGCGCGACCAAAGGGGTTAGTTAAAAAAATAAAAAAAATCCTGTTAATATTAAATTTACTTAATAAAAATGGTTAAAAAAAAAATCCCACGCGGCGACCGCTCACGCCATCGTGCGACGCGAGCTTGACGGCCTGTGTTCAGCCCACGGTCAAACTTGTTCGGTGTGGGATGCTGGGCCGGTTTTGGGCCGGACCCGGCCTGAATAGTAAACAACAACGCATACATATATGCTGCGTGGAAGGCTGGCTGTATGTGTCGTGCCTGGTCAGCGACGATTGGCGATAGAAAATAAATAAATAATGTGTTTAAAAACTCTTTAGCATCCGTCGTTAACAATTCTAATTTGTTAATTTATAATATTAGCTTGTAATGGTTCCATTTATATATACCTACTACTAAATGTTTCTATAGGAGAAATTTCAATTGCTACGAACGCATCGATCTAGTACGTACCTTAAGAACAAACATGGAATAATTAAAACAACAGTAGATCTATAATTATATCCATATATTTGTACAAAAATAATGACATCCTAGGGGCCTAGGAAAACTAGGGATCCAAGAAAAAAAACTAGATTAAAAATTGTGATACTGCAAAATAATCTGCAATCTACACAGATTTTCTACAGGTTAATTGGCCAATTTATCCACGCTTTCGGCCCTACTTGATCTTTCAATTTCCAGCCTCTCAATTAGAAAGCCAGGGATTATGAACAAACAACAATAAAGTTGAGGGCTGTTGCAAACCTAACGGAAATACTAGTAACCATATTTTGACAGGATTAGTTCATGCATACATATGATAAAACTTCATTGGTGGTACATAACAATATCACATACGGTAAGTTCATTACAGAGTGACTCATAAAGAAAAACACACAGACTTGTTTATTCTTCTTCAGCCTAAGGAATGGAGCATCCTCAACAAAAATCTAATCTATGACCTCACCGTCGTCAGCCATGTAAACAATTTCTGCACCCCCACCAACCTAGTCAAAATTATATTAAGAGAAAACAATTAATGTGTGGTTAATATCTCTTCCTAAACATTCGATATCATGCAGAACCATACACATACCTCATCAGATATTCTTTCAACAAATGTTCGGAAAGCCTGTCAGGTATTAATCATAGCAAAGTCAGTCAAATAAACATCATAACAGATTGGCTTGAACTACAAATAACAGCAATCAAGCATAATAAAATGTTGTTCCAATCAAGAGTGGAGCAGATCATACCATGAGTTTGCCAAGACAGGATCCGTTGCCGCGAAGTGCCTCATCAATGACAGTGAGGTCTGGTTCCTAAAGTCCTCCTCTGAGGGCTTAGGCAAAAACTTGCTGCAAAAGAACAACTAAAATATGTAAGACTCAGGGTTAACCATCTGCCAAAAGAACAAACAAAAGCGACAAGGGAATCGAAGTACCGAAAAACTTGATGAAGGTGGATCCACAAGGCTGTCTCCGGCCCATCAGGATTCCTCGTGAGGAAATACAGCATCTGCGACGTCATCAGCACAGCCCTGACCGTGTCCTTGTAGAAGATCCAGGCCTTCCTGAGGCGAACCCAGCCTCCGCCGTTTGCTGACAGGAGCACGGAGAACTCAGGTTGTTCTCTCTTGAGCTCCATCCTCCAGGCCACCACCTCCTTGGACTCTATCCTGAAGCCCCTGTCGGTGGACCCCGACATGTACAACACCTTGTTGCCTTCGGGAACGGCGGCCATGGTGGTGGCGTCCCCGAACCAGAGCGGCAGGCTCAAGAAGCACGCAGGCTCGTAGTTGGGGTCCTTGGCATAGAAGTGGTACTCGTCAACAATGTATGCACCACCAACCTAGTCAAAATTACATTAAGAGTAACAATTAATGTGTGGTTAATTTCTCTTCCAAACTTTCAAAATTATGCAGAACCATACACATACCTCAGTAGACATTCGTCCAACAAATGCTCACAAAGCCTATCAGATAAGAATCATAGAAAAATCAGTCAAAGAATCATCGTCATAACAGGTCAGATTAACTTACAAATAACGGCAATCAAGCATAATAAAAAGTTGTTTCAATCACTTTAGTTAATTATACAGAGATGAGACAGACGATGAAAGGCCCTGTAGTTGTCATATCATCTGCAGATCAGCCCACTTACACGTCATTATCATCTAATATTATATTATAAACATCAAGAAGCAAGCACAATGGCAATACACCCAAGTTATCAAGTACTGTGCTATATAGTTTATAGTATATTATACTATCAAACACGATTGAGAATTCCGATAACAAGAGCAGAGCAGATTATTATATTATGGCAACTTCTCTGGTACTCTCTCTTTTAAAAATAACACGAATCTTAAAGCAGTCAATTAAAGAAAATAAGTATTTTATATTATTTAGCAACTGGGTCTCACCTGAGCCCAGGCCGTCCGAGCCCAACCCGTGTCTAGTCCACATTCAAAGGATAAGTAACATGTGTAAGGTCTTCGTCAATCTCTTGACGCCGCTCTCTCATCCATTGCTAGACGCGGGCCTCACACCGTCCTCCTACTATACCACGGTTGCGAGACGCGGGCATCGAGCAAGAGGCTGCTGAGCACCTTGGCGTTGGGGTGGCCGGGCATCGTCTGCACGAGACGCGCGGCCTCGTCGACATGACACCACCCCCCCCCCCCCCCACCCACCCACCCACCCACACACACACACACACAACACAGAAGGTCCACCGTGCAACTGTAGTACTGGACTCGGGCGGTATGCGTACAACGCTCCCAGAAATTTCTAGCCTCTAGCACCAGGCCAGAGTGGCTGCACGCCGACAGGGGAGCTCCACGAACGTCACCCCATCTGGCCTGACGCTGTTTCGATTCAGCCTTCCCTTTCCCTCTTGATCATGTCGTCCTCGTCGCGGCCACGGGCTAAATAAATTGACTTGAGATATCACACAGATTATTTACCCTCAATTTGGGCAGGGCCCAGGCCAAACCCAGTTGCTAAATAATATAAAATAATTATTTTCTTTAATTGACTGTTTTAAGATTCCTACTATTTTTTAAAGAGGGAGTACTGGAGCAATTGCCTTATATTATACCTCTGAGTTTGCCAAGACAGGATCCCTTGCTGTGAACTGCCTCATTAGTGACAGTGAGGCCTGATTCCTGAAGTCATCCTCTTCAGGCTCAGGCGAAAACTTGTTGCACAAAAAAACAAGTGAAATATGCAATAAGACTCAGGTTCACCATCTACCAAAAGAACAAAGACCAATCAAACACCATAGAGCGTGGCATTGCTGAAGTACCACAAAACTCTGCGAAGGTGAGTCCACAAAGCTATCTCGGGCGCATCAGTGTTCCTCCTGAAGAAATGCAGCGCCTGCGCCATCATCAGCACAGTCCTGGCCGCCACCTGCTCGTAGCATATCTTGGGCTTGGCGAGGCGTAGCCAGCGTCCGACATGTGCTGGCACGAGCACAAAGAATTGGGGTTGTTCGCCGTCGAGATCCAGCCTCCAGGCCACCGTGTCCCGCCCGTACCCCCGGTTGGTGGGCTCCAACAGGCGCAACGCCTTGTTGCCTTTGGCAACATCGCCGCCGGTGGCGGCGTCCCCGAACTGGAGCGGCAAGGTGGAGAAGCACACGGGCTGGTGGTTTGTCTTGGAGTGGAAGGAGTACCCTCCCACCGTCTTGTAGATCTGGAACTCGGAGTCATCGTGGTCCGACATCAACGTTGGTGCCATCCACTGCTGGGACGAGAGAAGCAGAGTGAAAGAGAAGAAATTTTGGGTTTAGTTCGGGACAAAACCCCAATCCCCCCCCCTAAATGATAAATCCATGACAACGAGAGGGGTTTGGTCGTCTTACCGAAGGTTAGAGATCGAGGAGATCGGCGAGAGTGGGTTTTCAATGGCGCGGACGGCGGGCACGGGGGGTAACTGGAGAGAGGAGAAGGGGAAGAGGAGAATCGAGGAGGTCGGCAAGAGTGGGGTTTCAACAGCGCGGGCAGCGGGCACGGGGGGTAACTGGAGAGGGGAGAAGGGGAAGAGGAGAGAGAGGCAGAGGTTGGGACGAAGAGGGATGGCGTGCTCTGCTCACAGGGTTTTCACCTGGTGGCTGGTGCGTTGCAGAGAGTGTCAGCGCTCGTTGGTCACGAGGCTGATGGCGAGGCACTCCGGGTGGGGAGACGGCGGCCAGCGGCGAGCGGCCACACGGCGACCGCATGCACGATGCGTGGGTGGTGCACGTTTGAGCAGGCCGCGGCCAAATTTAGAGCATGGCTAATAAGTCAGTCGGCTAAGGCCTTGTTTGGTTGGGCTGTAGCTTTTAGAAAAGCAGTTGTGAGCTGTGGCTTTCGGAAAAGTAACTTTCAGAAATGGGCTGCGAGAAAGTTAAAAGCCCCTTTGGTTGATTAGCTGTGGCTTTTGAAATATAGCTCTCGCTGACAAACGGGCCCACCTGTCATTCGTTTCTCTCTTCTTCTTCGTGTGCAGGCAGGGGAGGAAGTCGCTGCACAGGGCTTGCCGCCCGGGAGGGGAGGGGCTCGCCGGCCTGGAGGGTGCTCGCCGGCCAGGAGCAGGCTCACCACCAGCGCATCCGCGCAAAGCAGGGCCACGGAGAAGGCTCACCACCGGCTGCATCCGCGCAAAGCAGGGCACGCGGAGGGGCTTGACGGCCGCGCCGGCGCGCGGGGCGGGAGCTCGCGCGGCCGTGCGCGCGGAGAGGCTCTCTGGCCTCGCCAACGCGCGGGGAGGGGGCTCGATAGCCGTGCCGGCGTGTGGGGCGGGAGATCTCGCGACCAAGCGCAGGGAGGGGGCTCTAGCGGGAGCTCGCGCGGCCGAGAGCGAGGAAAGGCTCGCCGGCCTCGCCGATGGGCGGGGGGGGGGGGGGGGGGGCTCGACGGCCGCGCCGGCGCGTGGGCGCGAGCTCGACGGCCGCGTCGGCGCGTGGGCGGGAGCTCGCGCGGCCGAGCACGAGGAGAGGCTCGCCGACCTCGCCGACGCGCGGGGAGGGGGCTCGCGCGGACGAGCGCGAGGAGGGTCACCGGTGTGGGGAAGAAGCTCACCGGAGACGGGAGGAATCTCGCCGGGGAGAGGGAACGAGTCGACGGGAGCGCGAAAGGGAAAGAAAAAGTAGCGAGAAAGAAATAAACGAATCGTTATCTTTCATAAGCAGTGGCAGGTGGGTAATTTTTTTTCCCAAAAGCTAGTGAAAGCAGGAGTCCAGATGCTTTTGAATTTATACTAGAGCAAAAGCTACTTTTGGACAAAAGCAATTGTGGCTTTTGATCCCTTTGGTTGAGCTTTTGGCTTTTGGGGTCAAAAGCCACAGCCAAAAACCCAACAAAAGGGACCTTAAATAAATTTGTCACATCACTCACAACTAGTAATACAGTTAGGTCATATAATGGGATGACTGTAAAATTGACCGTAAAAAATGCGAGCATTTAGTGGTTGTAACACATGTCATGAGTGGGTTGGCTGGAAGAAACAAGGACCATAAAAACGCCGACTACGCGCTCGCTACCGGCTGAAAGCAGACGTTTGCTTTCTCGGTTTGTGTGTGCTGCCTGGCGTTTTACTAGCCGCCGACTCCATTCTCTCTCTTCTGTTGCTACCCCTCCACCTTATATGTTGTTGATGTGGAAAATCATTTACCCTATTGACTGAACCTTACTATACTTGCTCTTAATCGGACTACGCTTCGTTATTGGCTGTCGGGCCAATTTTGGGCCGGACCAAACACATATTATCATATTATTTTCATCATTGTACTAATATCCCTAAACGATTCTAAAAAAACTAATGTCCCTAAACATAACTAGAAGTTTTTTTCTTAGAAAAAATCAATCTTTGCACACTTAAGTTAAGACTCTTATGGATCTATATCTTGGTTTAACAGGTGGATCACATATAATTTTTTTGGATAAATAATTTCAAATGAAAAAGTCGTTGACTACGAAGTTGTATAACTCTTTAAGATCTACAACCCGCTTTATTTTTCAAATGTACTCCTCTAGACAGCTTGTTTTAGAAATCATGTGAGAGGTGATTTTACTAAAAGAGACGACGCCTCTGCTGATGGTTATTGTACTAGTGTCATTTGCAAGTGCTTCCGAGTTAAGCATCTGAGCTGTAACATACTAATCTTTTTGCCAAACTAGCTATGTAGCTTACTTCTGATGAGCTAGGAAAAAACGGAAAGGGGGCCAAGTGCTGGCTTTCTCTCATCCTAGCACTACAAAAGCCACAACAAACACTCTTGCTGGCAGTAGTACTCATTTCTTGGAGCTGTAGCAGCTCCGTGCCAACCGCTCTTTTTCCTAGGAGAGTGAAATCCATTAGGTCCTCAAACTTGACCCGTATTATCAAATAGATCCCTATACACCCAAAACCAGGATTACAAGTCATTGAACTCGCTAAATGTATCATCAACAGCCCAAACCGGCTTTGAAACTCTAGTTTCTCTCATGGACTGCACCGTCTTTTAGATGAAAAGAGAGTCAATAAGACACAGCTAAGAGGTCAGTCGTTAGGCCTTGCCTGAGCCAAGGGGTCGGCACATCGACGGAGCCAAGATTCCAATCTTAGGTATTCCAATCTTTACATCATAAAAAAAGAATCAATTATCTTTTATTGCAATAAGGGAAAATGTTGCATAATATGGTAGATCCAGGCCGAGAGATTAAGGTAGAAAAAATGATTACATCGACGCGCAGGAGTGCCAACGCACTAGGAGATCAAGATGGTATACAATGTGCTTTCCATCCTAGCATACTAAGGCTAACGATTACTCTCGAACTAACTAAACAACCAATATGTCGCATGCCTGCGTCAATCCACATATTGGTACGGTGAAGTGTCAGATGACGCGCAGCTGTGTTTGACGAAGCATATTGCGTTGCGCTCCTTCCAAAACTCTCAAGCCACAAGTGCGAAGTCACGGTCGTACGTGTTGGCAAACTAATACAAGTATGTAATTAATAATCAATTCGACACGTGCAGTGCACTGCACATTTTAATTTATAGGCTACGACGACCTTGTCCAATTTATATACCAAAAAACAACAAATGCATCGTAATTGCATTGCATTGCATTGGCACTCGTCTTACCCGTCGTCTTCCCCTCGTATCTGCGCGGCCATTGACTCCTTCGTGCATTAGCAAGCGCTTGTCGGAAATGGCGGCATGCCCCACGGCGGCCTCGAATATCAAGTTCACGGTGCTCAGGCGACCGGCGGTGCTGGTGGCTCCGGCGTCCCCTACGCCTCGTGAGCTGAAGCGGCTCTCGGACTTGGACGACCGAGTGGCTGCGTTTCCAGGTCCCCGTCATCCATTTCTACCAGAGGAAGGAATCCATGGGGTGGCAGTGGCAAGGGCGATAACAAGGATCCCGCGGTGGTCATCCATTTCTGGTTTTATAGTTCAGAGAGCAAAAACAGACGCAGTCTTGATTTGATGGGGTAAAATTGAACTTTTTCCGTAGATAAATAATATGTTTAAAATCTCTTTAGCATCTGTTAACAATTCTAGTTTGTTAATTTAATGTTAGTTTGTAACCGTTCCATTTATATATACCCTACTAATAAATGTTTTTATAGGAGAAATTTCAGTTGCTATGAACGCATCTAGTACCTCAAGAACACATGGATAAATTAAAACAACAGTGGATCTCCAATTTTTTCTTAGCTATTTCTGGTGCTAGGCTCAACTAATAACAAATTGGTAGTAGTGTGTTATTTTTTTTAACAGTGGACACTCGGACTCGGTCCATAGAAAATTATCGCGACTATAAAGCATATTATTAATGTGTTAATAAAGTACAGTACAGAGGCACGCTCTGCCCGTCACAGTCTAGCTGAGGACTACTGGGAGTCGTCTTCGTCATGCGTCTTCACTGAATCCATGCCAGTGGACGATGGGGCAAATGTGAGTTCACGTACTCTGGTTCAGTGAACCAGAGTGACTTACAACTGCAGCACAAACTTCTACAGTGATGCCACCAGTTTCACCATCGGCCCTCCTCTCTACATCGATGGGACTGAATCTTGAGCAGACCACATGGAGTAACTCGCACTGAAAGTACCTCAGTAGATTCACAGTCTACTGGGATGCATGGTCCTAATCCTAGCAGCAGTAGCAGTACTACTGGGAGAAGAGGAAGTAACAGTATGTGGTTTGAACCCTGGAGAACAGTGTCTTCCCGTGGACAGGCATCAGACAAGAGAAAGATACAAGGTGTTGTTCACCTAGTAGAGGAACTTAAGTAGCCTGACTTGCTCCATGTAAAGGATATGTGCTTCTTGGTTCCAGAATCAGCAACAGCTGCAGGCAGCACCAGACATGTATGGCAAGGACTTGCAAAGAATGCAACTGTCATTTGAGAATGTTTTCTAGGCATTATGTTCCACTCCACCATATGGTTCTTCCAACATCTTAGGGTCTTATGAAAACTATGGATCCAAGAAAAACTAGATCGAAAACTCTGTTTTATCCATATATTCCTACAAATTAATCACACCATAGGGGCCTAGGAAAACTAGGGATCCAAGAAAAACTAGATTGAAAATTATGATACTGCAAAATAATCCACAGACTTGCAAAGCATCTGCGTCAATCTACACAGACTTTCTACAGGTTAATTGACCAATTCGTCCACACTTTCGGCCCTGCTTGATCTTTCAACTTCCAGCCTCCCAAAATCGTTGAACAAGCTCAATTAGAAAGCCAGGGATTATGAAAAAACAACAATAGAGTTGAGGGTTGTTGCAAAGCTAACAAAAATACTAGTAATCATATGTTGACAGGATTGGTTCATGCATACATAGGATAAAACTTCATTGGGGGTACATAACAATATCATTACATACGGTAAGTTCATTAAAGAGGGACTCATAAAGAAAAACACACAAACTTATTTATTCTTCTTCAGCCTAGATTGTAGCATCCTCAACAAAAATCTAATCTATGACCTCACCGTCGCCAGGCATGTAAACAATTTCTGCACCTCCACCAACCTAGTCAAAATTATATTAAGAGAAACAATTAATGCGTGTGTGATTAATCTCTCTTCCAAAACGTTCGATATCATGCAGAACCATACACATACCTCATCAGATATTCTTTCAACAAATGTTCGGAAAACCTATCAGGTATTAATCATAGCAAAATCAGTCAAATAAACATCATAACAGGTCGGTTTGACCTACAAATAACAGCAATCAAGCATAATAAAAAGTTGTTCCAATCAAGAGTGGAGCAGATCATACCCATGAGTTTGCCAAGACAGGATCCGTTGCCGCGAAGTGCCTCATCAGTGATAGTGAGGTCTGGTTCATGAAGTCCTCCTCTGAGGGCATAGGCCAAAACCTGCAGCAAAAGAACAACTAAAATCTGTAAGACTCAGAGTTAACCATCTGCCAAAAGAAGAAACAAAAGCGACAAGGGACTCGAAGTACCCAAAAACTTGATCAAGGTGGATCCACAAGTCCGCCTCCGGCCCATCCGGATTCCTCCTGAGGAAATGCAGCATCTGCGACATCATCAGCACAGCCCTGGTCGTGCCCTCGTAGAGGGTCCAAGCCTTCCTGAGGCGAACCCAGCCTCTGCCGTTTGCTGACAGGAGCACGAAGAACTCGGGCTGTTCTCTCTTGAGCTCCACCCTCCAGGCCACCACCTCCTTGAACTCTATCCTGAAGCCCCTGTCGGTGGACCCCGACATGTACAACACCTCGTTGCCTTCGTGAACGGCGGCAGTGGCGGTAGCATCCCCGAACTGGAGTGGCAGGCTGGAGAAGCATGCGGGCTTGTAGTTGGGGTCTTTGGCATAGAAGTGGTACTCGTCAACAATGTATGCACCACCAACCTAGTCAAAATTAAATTAAGAGGAACAATTAATGTTTGGTTAATTTTTCTTCCAAAACTTTCGGAATTATGTAGAACCATACACATACCTCAGTAGACATTCGTCCAACAAATGCTCGCAAAGCCTATCAGATATTAATCATAGCAATCAGTCAAAGAATCATCATAACAGGTCAGATTAACTTAGAGATAACGACAATCAAGCACAATAAAAAGTTGTTTCAATCACTTTAGTTAATTATACAGAGATGAGAAGGACGATAAAAGGCCCTATAGTTGGCATATCATCTGCAGATCAGCCCACTTAGACATCATTATCATCTAATATTATATTATAAACATCAAGAAGCAAGCACAATGACAATACAAACCCAAGTTATCAAGTATTGTGATATATAGTTTATAGTATATATACTAACAAACACGATTGAGAATTCAGATAACAAGAGCGGAGTAGATTATTATACCTCTCAGTTTGCTAAGATAGGATCCCTTGCCGCGAACTGCCTCATCAGTGACAGTGAGGCATGGTTCCTGAAGTCATCCTCTTCAGGCTCAGGCGAAAACCTACTGCAGAAAGAACAAGTGAGAATTTGTAAGACTCAGGATTCACCATCTACCAAAAGAACAAGACCAAACGTAAAACCACAGAGTGTGGCATCGGCTGAAGTACCTCAAAACTTTGCGAAGGTGAGTCCACAAAGCTATCTCCGACGCATCAGGGTTCCTCCTGAAGAAATGCAGCGCTTGCGCTGTCATCAGCACAGTTCTGGCCACCACCTGCTCATAGCCTATCTTGGGCTTCGCGAGGCGCAACCAGCCTCCGCCATGTGCTGGCACGAGCACAAAGAACTGGGGTTGTTCGCCGTCGAGATCTAGCCTCCAGGCCACCGTGTCCAGCCCGTACCCCCCGTCGGTGCGCTCCCACAGGCGCAGCGCCTTGTTGCCCTCGGGAACATCGCCGCCGCCGGCGGCAGCCCCGAACTGGAGCGGCAAGGTGGAGAAGCACACGGGCTGGTAGTTTACCTTGGAGTGGAAGGAGTACCCTTCCACCGTCTCATAGATCTGGAGCTCGGAGTCTCCGTGGGCCGACATCACTGTTGGTGCCATCCACCGCTGAGACGAGAGAAGCAGAGTGAAAGAGAAGAAATTTCGGGTTCAGTTCGGGACAAAACCCCAATCCCCCCCGCCAAATGATAAATCCATGACAACGAGAGAGAGAGAGAGGGGTCGGCGAGAGTGGGGTTTCAACGGCGCGGGCAACGGGCACAGGGGGTCGCTGGAGAGAGGAGAAGGGGAAGAGGAGAGCAAGGCAGAGGCTGGGACTGGGAGGGATGGCGTGCTCTGCTCACGAGGTTTTCACCTGGTGGCTGGTGCGTTGCAGAGAGTGCCAATGCTCGTTGGACACGAGACCGATGGCGAGGCACTCCGGGTGGGGAGACGGCGGCCATGCGGCGACCACGTGAGCGATGCGTGGGTGGCGCAGGTTTGAGCAGGCCACGACCAAACTTAGAGCATGGCTAATAAGCCAGCCAGCTAAATAAATCTGCCACATCACTAACAACTAGTAATACAGTTTGGTCATATAATGGGATGGCTATAAAATTGATGGTAAAAAATGCAAGTATTTAATGGTTGTAACACATGTCATGAGTGGGTTGGCTGGAAGAAACAAGGACCATAAAAACGCCAACTACGCGCTCGCTACCGGCAGAAAGCAAACGTTTACTTTCTCGATTTGTGTGTGCAGCCCGACGTTTTACCAACCAGCGGCTCCATTCTCTCTCTTTTGTTCTTACCCCTCCACCTTAGATGTTGTTGACGTGGAACACTATTTAGCCTGTTGACTGTACCTTACTATACTTGCTCTTAAACGGACTACGCTTCGGTATTGGCTGTCGGGGAAGTTTTGGGCTGGACCGAACACATAGTATCATATTATTTTCATCATTGTACTAATATCCCTAATCAATTCTAAAAAAAAGCTAATGTCCCTAAACATAACTAGAAGTTTTTTTCTTAGAAAAAAATCAGTCTTTGCACACTCGAGTTAAGACTCTTATGGATCTACATCTTAACAGGTGGATTCAAATATAACTTTTTTTGAATAAATAATTTGAAATAAAAAGGTCGTTGACTACAAATTTGTATAACTCTTTAAGATCTACAATCCGCTTTTTCAAATGTACTCCTCTATAGATAGCTTATTTTAGAAATCATCTGAGAGGTGATTTTACTAAAAGAGACAGACACATCTGAGAGGTGCTTGACCAGGCACTCGGCAAATAATTTAACACTCGGCAAATAATTCTTTGTCGACTCGGTCTTTGCCGAGTACCGTTTGCCGAGTGTGGCTGTCGGCAAATCGTTTGCCGAGTGGGAAACCCTTTTTGCCGAGTGCTCGTAGCACTCGGCAAATCAGTAGAATCCTGTAGTGTTGCCAAACTAGCTATGTAGCTTACTTCTGACCGGGACACACTTGAGTCATTGAGAGCATCTCCAATGGTTTTGCATAGTTTAATTGGCAAAATTGAGAGTTTGCCAAGTCACAAATAAATATGGCAAAGATAAAAAGAGACAATCTCCAACGGTTTGGCAAAATTAACTTGCAATTAACAAAATTGACTTGGCAATTACCAAAATTATGAAAATTGCGGCGGCGAGAGAAAATGTGCGGGTCGAGCGCAGAAAATGTCAAGCGCGATCTGTTAGGCATATATGACAATCCTTCCCGAAAAATTGCCAAGTTAATAAAAATGCAAAGCCTATTTGTCAAACTGTTGGATAGGAATTTTTTAGAATTTTTTATAAAAAATAAGAATGCAAAACTCATTTGCAAAACCGTTGGAGATGCTCTGATAAGCTAAGAAAAAAAAGAAAGTGGGCCAAGTACTGGCTTTCTCTCATCCTAGCAGTACAAAAGCCACAACAAACACAGTGGCTGCAAGGAGAGTGAAATCCATTAGGTCCTCAAACTTGACCCGTATTATCAAATAGATCCCTATACAAGTCATTAAACTCTCTAATAAATATATCATCAACAGCCCAAACCGGCTTTGAAACTCTAGTTTCTCGTGGACGGCAACATCTTTTAGATAAAAAGGGAGTCAATAAGACACAGCTAAGAGGTCAGTCGTTAGGCCTTGCTTGAGCCAAGGGTCGGCACCAGCGACGGAGTCAGAATTTTAAACTTAGGTATTCCTATCTTTACATCATAAAAAAAATCAATATCTTTTATTGCAATGAGGGAAAATGCTACAAAATATGGTGTAGATCTAGAGATCGTAAGGTAGAAAAAATGATTACTTCGACGCGACGCATCGCCAACGCACTATAGGGGGCCAAGATGGTATACAATGCGCTCATTTCGCCCTAGCATATATACTAAGGCTAACATGATTAAACAACCGAAATGTCGCGCGCCTGCGTCAATCAACATATTAACTGGTGAAGTGTTTGATGATGTGCCCCGGAGCCACAAGTGTGAACTGTGAATTGAAGCCACGGTCGTACGTGTTGACAAACTAGTACAAGTCTAATTAATATTGAATTCGACACGCACAGTGCACTACTGTGTCAAACGAATAATGCATCGTGATTGCTTTGCATTGCATTGGCACGTAGTCTCGTCTTCCCCTCGCAGCAGCAGCAGCAGCATTGACTGACTCCTCGTGCACCATCAGCTAGCAAACGCTTGCCGGAAATGGCGGCGGCGTCAACCATCAAGTTCACGGTGCGCAGGCGACCGGCGGTGCTGGTGGCTCCGGCGTCCCCTACGCCTCGTGAGCTGAAGCGGCTCTCGGACTTTGACGACCAAGACACGATGCGTCTCCAGATCCCCTTCATTCATTTCTACCAGAGGAAGGACTATGACAAGGATGATCCCGCGGTGGTCATCCGGGACGCCGTCGCCAGGGCTCTTGTGCCCTACTACCCGTTCGCAGGACGGCTCAGGGAGCTCGACGACGACGGAGGCAACAAGCTCGCCGTCGACTGCACCGCCGAGGGCGTTCTGTTCGTCGAGGCCGACGCTGACGTTCGCCTCGACCAGTTTGGTGGTGAAGACGACGCCGCCGCCCTGCAGCTGCTGCCGCCATTCCCTTGCGTGGAGGAGCTCCTCTTCGACGTCGCCGGTGTAGAAACTGAGGATCACAATCACAAACGCTAATTGATGAAAATGGCTAACCTATGAACACAGAACGCAAAAATTGCACGGGAACCGGCTGGAGACCGACAGGATGACGGCGCCCCTTTTCGCCCTTGAAAGGTTCGAGTACAAAGGTGCAGCTCCAGTGTAGTCTAGAAATCGAACCGAGAGACGTTGCAAACGAACCGTCACACTGGAGCTGTCGAACCGAGGCTGTCAGAGATGAAAAACGAACTCTGCAGAGCATCCGAACCGAGGCTATTAAATAATCAATGTTGCCGCTGCGTTCACACATAACCGAGCAGAACGCGTCCTCCATTCACACCAGCTCTTCACAGATTCATTTTTTTTATTGTTCCATGCGGGCTCCACAAAGCGATGCTCACACTCCAGCTATCGAACTTTGGCTGAGTTCGTTTTTCACGTCTCGCACGGTTCGCCATCACACTGGAGGTGTCCACAACCAGCACAATGCGATACAACACATATCTAACATCCAGCCTCATATACCAGGGCTTGGAACACGCGGTTACAACACGAGAAAGCGTTAAACACGCGATACAGAATAGGAAGAAAGTAACTGCTTGCTCCCTGACGACGTCGTGCGCGCGGTCACCGTCCACCGATGGCAACGGCTCCCGCCTTGCCCCGGATTTGAAATCCTGTCCACGCTGTCGCTTTGCCAGCTCAGCACAGACACCTGACATCATCTTGACAGCAAGCTTAACCCAACAATCTCCCCCTTAAGCTTGATGCTCCTGCACTACAAGCTCTCTGACACCGAGCAAGTGTCTCATTTCACCTAGCTTGGTTATTGCCATTGCTTTCGTTAGAGAATCAGCCTTCTGCTCAAGTGTACCAATCCACTTCACTGCAATCTCACCTCTCTCCACACATTCCCTGATGTAGTGGAATTTGATATCTATGTGTTTGGAACGCCCATAAAACACTGGATTCTTCATTAGATCAAGTGCTGATCTGTTATCAACATACAACACCACACACTGAGGTTTCTTCTTAGTGAGCTCACTCAACAAGCTTCTGAGCCATTTCCCCTGCATTGCAGCCGCAGTAGCAGCCATGAACTCAGATTCACAACTTGACAGAGCAACTGTCTTCTCCTTGTGTGAACACCATGTGATCAGACTTCCATTCAAGTAGAAAGCCATCCCACCAGTGCTTCTCCTGTGTTCCATGTCTCCTGCTAGATCACTATCTGAATAGCCTGTCAGGATCTCATCTTTCTCTTCTCTAGTGTACACCAGTCCATAATTCAAATAACCCTTCAAATACCTAAGTATTTGTTTCACTGCACATTGATGCATCAGAGTGGGTCTCTCCATGAATCTGCTAGCCATCCCAACTGAGTAGGCTAGATCTGGTCTGGTTTGCAGCAAGTATCTCAAACAGCCTACAATACTCCTGTATTCTGTTGAATCAACAAGTCTTCCATTCTTGTCATCATGCAACACTGTTCCTGGGTTGATGGGAACCTTGGTTGGATTACAATCCTCCATTCCAAATCTTGGCAAAACTTTCTTAGCATAGCCTGTTTGCTTGATAGTAATGCAGTCTGTTTCCTGCTCCACCTCTATGCCCAAATAGAATGACAATCTTCCCAAATCACTCATTTCAAACTCAGAGGTCATCTGCTTCTTAAACACTGCTATTTCTGCTGGTTCTCCACCAGTCACTATCAAGTCATCCACATACACACCAAGAATCAATCTTGTCTTCCCAATCCCTCTAATGTATACTGCTGCTTCACTAGCACATTTCTTGAAGCCCAACTTCTTCAGACTTTTATCCAACTTTACATTCCAGGCTCTTGGAGCTTGCTTAAGCCCATACAAAGCTTTACTAAGTTTGTACACCATCTGCTCCTTGCCTTTTACTTTATAACCATCTGGTTGTGCTACATAGACATTTTCTACTAGGTCACCATTCAAGAATGCAGTCTTCACATCTAAGTGATGCACTTCCCAGCCCTAATTAGCTGCCATAGCCAACATCAACTTCACTGTGTCAAGCCTTGCAATAGGTGCAAACACCTCTTCATAGTCTATTCCTTGCTTTTGGACATAACCCTTGGCTACTAATCTTGTCTTGTGCTTCACTATTTCCCCTTCTGCATTTCTTTTCAATTTGAACACCCATTTAAGACCAGTGGGTTTTTGGCCTGCTGGTAGCTTAACTAAGTTCCAAGTCTTGTTCTTGTTAATGGACTGAATTTCACTGTCCATGGCTTTTCTCAGAGCCTCACTATCAGCTGCCTCTTGATAACATATTGGCTCTTCCATGACTGCCAACAGAACATTTATCTCAGTGTCTTCATCTAAGGTTAACTCCACTTCATTAGTATTCTCATACACCTCATAAATGCTTTTGAATTTCATTGGTGCATCATCATGATCTGAATCCATGTTATCATCACTATCATCAATCTGTGCTTGACTAGAGTTCTCTTCATGATTTACTGAATTCTCTCCCCCTGTTGCCTGACTGTCAACAGCATCCGTCATAGCATCACTGACATGCTGATCTGAGTTATCACCACTCTGCATATCAAAATCTTGATCAGAATTCAGATACATGATCTGCAAATGTGAATCTTCACTAGCATGATCTGAATTGTTTTCAGGTACTCCCCCTGAATTCTCACTTAGTTCATCATTATGGTTAACACCACCATAAGCTCCACCAAAATATTGTGAAACCCTTCACTAGTAGTTTCTTCCACTACAAATTCTGAATTTTCACCAAATTCAGTGTTCCATTGCCAACTCACATTCTCTTCAAAGATGACATCTCTACTGACCACTATTCTCTTGGTCCTTGGGTTATACAATCTATGTGCTTTACTCCCTTCCTCCACACCAAAATACATCATAGGCACACTCCTATCATCTAGTTTCTTCAGATGTGGATCTGATGGCCTCACATGTGCTTTACACCCAAACACCCTCATGTGTCCCAACTGAGGTTTTCTACCATTCCATGCCTCAAATGGTGTCCTATTCCCATAGGTTTGGTTGGAAGTCTGTTCAGTAAGTGGACAGAGTGTCTCACTGCCTCACCCCAGAACTGACCTGGCACTTTCATGCATTTCAGGATTGACCTTGCCATTTCTACAACTGTTCTATTTCTTCTTTCCACAATTCCATTTTGCTGTGGTGAGTGAGGTGCTGTCAGCTGCCTTCTAATACCTGCCTTCTCACAGATTTCCTTGAATGCAGTTGCTAGGAACTCTCCCCCTCTATCACACCTCACACATTTCACTTTCTGTCCCAGGTTGTTCTCAGCTTCTGCCTTGAACTTAGCAAATGCATCACTAGCCTGGTCTTTTTGCCTTGAGAATAGACACAGTCATCCACCTGGTACAGTCATCTACAATCAACATGAAGTACCTACTGCCCCCTGCAGTCATAGGAGTTATTGGCCCACATAGATCTTTATGTAACAATTCCAATGGCTCATCTGCTCTCCACCTTGACACTTGTGGAAAAGAGCATCTTGTTTGTTTTGCTGCTAGACATGACTCACAGACTTGATCAGGATGAACTATCAAAGGTATCCCCCATGCCATTTCCTTCTCATTCAGCATTTTCAAAGACTGGAAATTCACATGTCCTAGTCTACCATGCCAAAGCCAAGAAGAGTCATTCACATTAGCTAGCAGACAGATTGGTTCCACATGTTTCAATTCAATCTTGTAGAGTCTGTTCACAGACCTTTGAACTCTCACTATCACTCTGTCAGAGACCTTTTCTTCTACTTCAATTAGGTTATCATCCATTACAATCCTATATCCAATCTCAGTTAGTTGTCCAAGACTTACTAAGCTGCTTTTTAACTTAGAAATGTAATACACATCATTTAGAACCCACTGATCACCTAAACCACCTTGAAATAGAATAGATCCCCTCCCCATGATATCAACAGTAGAGCCATCACAAATGTTACCTTACCACCCACAGTAGAATCCAAGCTCCTAAACTTCTGCTTGTCGCCAGTCATGTGGTTGCTAGCCCCATTGTCTAGGTACCACACATTACCATAAGTCACACCATCATCAGTATAATGCAGTTCAGGATATACCTTTTCTTCCATCAAGAGTAACTGACAGTTATCCGACAACAGGCTGTTCTCAGACTCTGCTGGTTGCTTGATCTCAGCAAGAAGCACTGTCGACTCATACTCCACTGCACGAACATGGTGAGCTTCCTCCTTCTTCTCCTCCTCCTTCTTCTCTTCTCCTGGACATCTATTTGCATAGTATCCATAAGTGTGGCACTTGAAACACTTCACATGGCTCTTGTCTTTCTTGACAGTGCCATCATTCTGACCAGTGCGGCCACCACGGCCTCCACTGCGTCCACGCCCCCTCCCCGACCACCACCACTGCTCTCCTGTGATCTGCTCTTCCCCGAGCCCTCACCGGACACATGCTTCTACCTAGCTTCCCACTCGGCTTGTGTCAGCAGCACCTGGCCAGATTCAGACTTTGATGCGTTTCCTGAACCCCTTCTGGTTCTCTCCTCAAAAGCTTTCAACCGACCCACGACATCATCAAAAGCTAGCTTCTTCAAATCAAAGAACTGCTCTATGCCGGCAATTACATGAATAAACCGCTCAGGAACTGTATCAAAAAGTTTCTTTACCAGTGCCTGATCGTCGAGTGAACCACCCAGATTGGAATACCGTACTGACATCGCCGTTAGACGTCCGGTGTACTGGTCGATGTTCTCTCCTTCCTTCATCGTCATGCCGTCGAACTCGCTTTTTAGAGTTTGAAGTCGCGCCTCCTTGACACGTTCCTCCCCGACGTGCCTCGCCTTCAACGAATCCCACACCTCCTTGCCCGTCTTCTTCGCAGCGACCTGCATCAGTAGATCGTCTGGAATGCACTGCAACAGGTGGGCCTTCGCCTTCGCCACTGCAGGATCTCTCGACGATGACCCTGCTGACGGCTCCATCACCTCCCACACCCCCTGATCTTCCATGATCACCTGGACGCGGATGCTCCAACTAGTGTAGTTGGTGCCAGTGAGCGCCGGATAAGGAATCCGATCGCCCCTTCCCCCGCTGTCGCCTCGATCTCCCATGGTATGAATCTATGAAAATATGGGATGATTAGCAAGTGATTATGGCTTTGATACCACGTGTAGAAACTGAGGATCACAATCACAAACGCTAATTGATGAAAATGGCTAACCTATGAACACAGAACGCAAGAATTGCACTGGAACCGGCCGGAGACCGACAGGGTGACGGCGCCCCTTTTCGCCCTTGAAAGGTTCGAGTACAAAGGTGCTTATAACCAGCACAATGCGATACAACACACACCTAACATCCAGCCTCATATACCAGGGCTTGGAACACGCGATTACAACACGAGAAAACGCTAAACACGCGATACAGAATAGGAAGAAAGTATCTGTTTGCTCCCTGACGACGTTGTGCACGCGGTTACCGTCCACCGATGGCAACTGCTCCCGCCTTGGCCCGGATTTGAAATCCTGTCTACGCTGTCGCTTTGCCAGCTCAGCACAGACACCTGACGTCATATTGACAGCAAGCTTAACCCAACACCCGGCTCGTCCGCCATCCTCGACACGCCTCTCCTGCTTATTCAGGTGACACGGCTCGCCTGTGGAGGCTTCGTCATGGCGGTCCGTCTGAACCACACCATGGCGGACGCGCAGGGGCTCATGCAGTTCCTGGGCGCCGTGGCCGAGATGGCACGGCGGGGTGATGGCGAGAGCGACGCGCAAGCTCCCACGACGACCGTGCAGCCGGTGTGGGAACGGCACCTGCTGGAGGGGCGGCGGCGGCCGCTGGACGAGTTCGACGAGGCGACTAAATGACAGCAGCATCAGCAGCAGCATGCATGCTTCCATTATTATTATCACTAGAAGTAGAGAACAACAACAGCATGGAGCTCCGCTCCTTCTTCTTCGGGCCCGACGAGGTGGCGGCAATCCGAGCGCAGCTGTCATCGTCGCCGGACCTTGAGAAGAGCGCGTCAAGGTCTGACGTGATCGCTGGCTGGCTATGGAAGCACCGAACCATGGCGCTAGCCCCGACGGACTCCAACGAGCCGATGCAGATGGCCGTCATTGTCAACGCCCGCGGCCTCACCACCGTACCGGCGGTATCCCCACCGGCTACTACGGCAACGCGTTCGCGCTCCCGGCCGCCGTATCGACGGCCGGCGAGCTGTGTGCGAACCCCGTCAGCTACGCTGTTGGACTGGTGAAGCAAGCCAAGGCCAAGGTGGACATGGAGTACATGCGGTCGGAGGCTGACCTCATCGTGCTCCGCCGCCGCCTCCGCAGGGGGCCGCAGGTCCTCCCCGCTGGTTTGTACTGTCTGTCGGACGCGACCAGGGCCAGGTTTGATGACCTCGATTTCGGCTGGGGAAAGCCGGTGTACGGAGGGCCGGCGGAAGCCGTCGGTCTCCGGGCCTTGCCCTTGTTGTCAAGCTTCGTCTTACCCTTCAAGGACGGCGCCGTGGTGCCGGTGTGCCTGCATCGCCTGGCTATGCACAGGCTGGTCGACGAGATGGGCAAGCTGGGCGGTGGCGGTGGCGGCGCTCACCGGCCGATGTGGCCACGCCGCAGCAGCCTCGTCATGGGTTCCGGCGGCCCCGCCGTCGTCAAGAGGTCCGCGCTTTGAATTGTCAAATAATAATGCATGGACGGCTGTGAGAATTATGGGTGCTACTGTATATCCGTTGAAATCGCACGTGTCATCACTGTTGTTAAATTAAATGAAGATAGAATTATAAATCACTTTGACTTTTGACTTTTGACCTTTTTTTTTATACATCCATTTCGTGATTTATAATTTGGAACCGAAGCCGTATACTTAAAGTAGACAGCAAAGACGTCAACAACAAAAGAAAAAAAATCAATGATGAAGTAGTCAACACATTGTTTTCATTTTAATTTAACATATATATGAAGCGCTAAAGAATGAATGAATGAATGTAGAAGTTACTGAAAAAAGGATAATTTGGCGAGTTGGGGACGGTGTTGGTCTCAAAATTTGGACTGATCCTTGGTTACCGCGAGATGGATTAAGACGTCCTATCACTCCGAAAGGAGCAAATTTTTTGTCAGAAGTTGCTGACTTAATAAATCCTCTCTCAAAAAGCTGGGATGTGGAGCTAGTGAATGACATTTTTTGGCAGGAGGATGCAGACCTCATTCTTGCTCTGCCAGTCCATGAAGGACGACCAAACACTCTGACCTGGCACTATGATAAGCAAGGAATGTTTAGTGTCAAAAGCGCCTATAGGGTCTGCAGGTCGGACAGCCTGCGGGTGCGATGTAAAGGGGGAGAGCAAGGTGGTCGTGAGACAGCTATAGCACCAATTTGGAAGAAAATCTGACAGCTTGAGTGCTCAAACAAGATAAAACACTTCCTATGGCGTTTTGCTCATAATAGCCATCCGCTTAGAAGCAACCTTGTTAGGCGAGGCATGAAGATCCATGATAGATGCCCAGTTTGTAGTAAGGACGGTGAGGATGGTACTCACCTGATCTTTAAGTGCAAGTTGGCGAAACAAATTTGGAACCAACTTCATTTGGACAGTGAACGTAAAGCACTTGCCGAGTTACTGCAAGCTGGGGAAGCGGTGGATTTTATTCTGAATCTAAAGAAGGGACAAAGATTGATTATGGTGATCGGTCTATGGTTTCTTTGGAATGAACGAAATGCAATCAGTGAGGAGGAGCGCAGGAGACCATCAGAAAGTTTAGTGAGAGGTATAAACATCTATGCCAAGGAGGTGATGGACTTGTATGACAGAGAAGAAGCCAAAGCAAAGGAGAAGAGAGCACTGGGAGAAGTCACTGTCAGATTATCTCAAACTGAACTGCGACGCATCTTTCAAGCCAGAGAATGGTACGAGAGGCTGGGGTTTTCTCATACGTGACTAGGATGGGGATGTGATTTTCACAGGACGGGGGAAGATTAATCATCTGCTAAATGATTTTCAAGCGGAATTGGTTGCGTGTCTACAAGGTATTCCGGCGGCAATTAGCATGAGAGTAGGGAAGCTTATTTTGGAGACCGATTCCTTACTTACCGTGCAGACGATCAATTCGGGAGCTTATTCAGAATCTTCAGTTGGTAACTTAGTTGATGAACTAAGGTTCATTGTGGCTGCAAACTTTATTAGTTTTCACCGTGCCTTCAAGTTTAGATAATGTAATAGGGTTGTTCATCAGCTAGCAGCGTTGGTGTGTCTTTGTGCTGAAGGGATGAGCAACTCATAAGTTCAGTCCCTGAATGCGTTGGTGTAATCGTTGCTAATGACCTATTAGCTTCTGAGTAAATAAAAGTCTATCTAGGAATACTTGCTTGCAAAAATTGTCAGGCCCCTTTCCAGAAGAGCTAGGAAACTTGACCATGCATGCTTGAGACCCTTGAAATGGGTGCCAATGACACCAACGGGATGATACCATCAACATCGGTGGGGATATAACGGTTCTAATAGAGAGGTTACGTACCAAATTGTTCGTGGAGTAGTTTGCAAAGCTGCTGTTGGAGGAGACAAATTAAACATCACCGGAACAACACTTCAAAGTTTTCTGTCAGATATGCGATAAGATGGTTGTACGTACGGGGCAACACATAGCCTTTCATAAAAGCAAAGCGTTGGAGGGTATATATGGCTCTATATGTGTTTGCCAAGAATGGATGGCAAAGTAATAATAGACTTTCCCAATGATTTCCTCCTATTTGAGTACTCCTTTTCTTTATCTTTGTCAGTAAATAAGTTGACAACGTTGTAAGTTTTTAATGTATGCGCGGTGGGAGGCCGGATTTTTTTTCAGTTTTCTAAAAAAAAAGATAAATGCAATGCAATTTGCGCATTCTGCCATTCTATACTTCTCAATATTCACTAGAAAAGGCACGCGGCCTTGCCGCGCAGGTCCAGTATGGACTATTTTTTTGTAATATAGATTTCTTAACATACAATTTATTTGAGTATAACTTAGGTGCAAGTATTGGTTTGCTTGCTATATTTTTGGAAAATGCCAACGTTAGAGGAAGTGGTCGTTCCAATAATTTACAGAAGATTAATTGTATGTAACAGTTTCTAACGAAGCTGCAACAAAGCAAGTATTATTTGAATTTATAAAATGAGCTAGGCGCACTTGGTTAGGTTCAGTGAACTTGTCACAAGGGGTTCGTTAATTATGTCTGATTTTAATGCTATATATATTATTACTATAATTGATGGACTGTTGTTTTATAGGTGGAGTAATATTTATGTGTAGATGAACATATTTTTTATGATTGTAAAGTGGGTAAAATCACTCAATTGTTTTATTGTATGCATGGTATGTGTAACTACCATAAAATTTCATAGAAATTTGAATAAAGAAACTAACTCTATTAATTATTTTTAAAAACTCTAGATCTACATTTATAACAATAAAATTACGATAAAGTATGTGATGTTATGTGTTTAGAGTGTTTTTCTAATTGTATAGAGTTCAATAAACATGGTTTGTAATTTTTCTGATTTCTACAAAAATTCAGTCGATTTAGATAAATAATAAATCCGCAAGAAAATAGAAAAACGATGTTGGCCGAATTCGACCAACCAAGGTCTAGGTGGTCCGGCGATAAACAGGCCAACCCATAAACAGGCCCACTCGTAGAATCCTGAGTGGAGACCTAGATTGCGGGTTGATTCCCGTAAAGATCAAGGTTTTTTTTTCGCAAAGAAACAGGACTGGTATGACCTAGGCCATCCGCATGCCCGATCCGACGGCCAGGAATTTCCCGCGACGTGGCCATATAGATTGGCCGAGATTCATCCTACGAATTCGTGTTAAAGAGATTTAGAAGACTTTTAGAAGTCGTGGTAGACTGGAGTGACGTCCTTGGCAGGGCAGATAACCTAAATTAACATGACAATCCACGTGATTTCTTCGTCAGTAACACGTCGAGAGTGATTGCTAGTTACTCTTGGATGAATATTCAGACAAGATTGACTGCTACCTAATTAATTAACACTGTCGTTGTATTGATGTATCACTCTGATTATTGCCGGCCAAAGAAATGTCCAGATTATGGCCAGTTTCAACGCAATATTATGACTTAGAATTGGAATTTGCATGGTATATAGTCGATCCACGACCCAGTAATTTTTCATGTGTGTCTTTAGATGTACACGCATCATCATAAACTCTGTCTAGAAAAATCATACAAAAATAATAAATTTCTTGTGCATATGCATTATTAGATGCCAAAATTCCTGGGAATTTGTTTTTTAGTGAATATGTACCTAAAATTATTATTTTCGTATGAATTCCTACAAAATGGTTTTCGCCTCGCGATTTTTGTAACAATATACATTTTTTCAATACCAGTTTCTGAAGTGATTAACATCTACTAGTCTTTTTTGAGAGACTATTCAGACTAGCTAATAATAAAGTTGACACCGACGTTTCAACAACCCGTCACTGATCTGCGATTATTTAATTTAAGCACTCCTATAAATTGCCATTTTCTCATCCCAACACCGCAAAACGTAACCAGAACACCGCAAGTCCGCAATGCCTACAACACCACCGGCAACACCGCGATCCTCCTTCCATGGAGCTGCAGCCATATGCCTCCTACTCCTTTTCCTCCTAGCACGGCCAACCATCGCCTCGTCGTCTCTCTAGTAGTGCACAAACGATGTTCAACGGCAGCTGTGTCGCAGCTGAGAGGGAGGCTCTGCTCGCCTTCAAAGCCGGCATAACGAGTGACCCCAGCAGACGACTGAGGTCATGGCAAGGCCAAGACTGCTGCGGCTGGTATGGCGTGAGGTGCAGTACCATGACAGGGCACGTCGAGGCGCTCGACCTCCACAATAATTTCTTCATTGCAGATTTATTCGTCCTTGAGGACCAACATGATTTATCCAGTTCAGAACATGGAGTTCGTTGGATGCAAGGGCACATAAGTTCATCTCTTCTTGCCCTAAGCCATCTCAAGCATCTTGATCTGGGTGGAAATGTTCTTGGAGGAAGTATGCCTATGCCAGAATTTCTGTGTTCTCTGAAGAGCTTGACGTATCTCGACCTCTCCAACATGAATTTCAGCGGTCAAGTACCTCCTCAGCTAGGCAACCTTACCAAACTGGTACATCTCGACATTCACAACGATTTCGTATTATATGCGTATGAATTTGCGTATACATATTCACCAGATGTTTCTTGGTTAGCAAGACTTCACTCACTAGAGCATCTTGACATGAGCTGTGTGGACCTTAGCACAGCTGTTGACTGGATTCATTCTGTGAACACCCTGCCAAATTTGAGAGTATTGTATCTCTACAATTGTCTACTTAATAGTTCCATTCCATCAATTCTCCACCACAACTTTACAGTTCTCGAAGAACTTGACCTCACCTTTAACTCTTTTGATAGTCCCGCTGCACCCAATTGGTACTGGGATGTAACTAGCCTAAAGAGTCTAAAGATAGGTCCCTTTCCTGATGAGTTGGGAAACATGACCATGTTAGAAATCCCTGACATGGGATCTAATAGCATCAAAGGGATGGTACCATCGACACTGAAAAACCTGTGCAGTTTACAGATGGTAGATCTCAGTAGAAACAGTGTCGATGGAGATATAACAGATCTAATGAAGAGGCTACCAAACTGTTCCTGGAATAGTTTGCAAGAACTAAATCTGAGAGAGGTCAACATCACTGGCACTACATTAAATTGGGTGCTCAACCTCACTACCTTAAGTGCGCTTGACATCAGGAACAACATCTTGAGTGGTTCAGTGCCTGTGGAGATTGGGACATTGAAAAATTTGACCGAGTTGTACATTGGCCACAACAGCTTCAGTGGTGTGATATCAGAAAGCCACTTCACTAGTTTGAAGAATTTAGAGAGCATTGACTTGTCTCACACTTATCTTCAAGTCAAGGTGGGTTCAGATTGGAAACCACCGTTCAACTTGGAGTTGGCATCTTTTTCGTCTTGTCATTTGGGTCCCCAGTTTCCTAATTGGCTTCAATGGCAATCAAACATTTTAGTCCTTCAAATTTCAAGTGTGAGCCTCGCTGGTAGGATTCCTGATTGGTTTTGGACTACATTCTCCAACGCCACACATTTGGATCTCTCTTATAACAAAATTAGCGGTGTATTACCACTAAATTTAGAGTTCATGTCAGTAAGACAGCTTCATCTCCAGTTCAATGATTTAACTGGTTCAGTACCGCGGTTACCAAGAAACATTATGTTACTAGACATCTCTGAAAATTCTTTTAATGGACAGTTGCTATGAAATCTTGGAGCTCCATATTTACGGGTTGCACTTCTTTTTTCCAATAATATAAGCGGGACCATTCCAAAGTCAATTTGTGGATGGCCTCAACTGCAGGTCTTAGATCTTTCCAACAACTTCCTTACTGGGGGACTACCTAATTGTGACGGAGAAGAGCTTAAACAAAGGAACTCATCTATCAAAAACTCTTCAAGGGTCAATTATACAAGTTCTTATAGTTTGGAAATACGTACTCTCCTTCTATACAACAATACCCTTTCAGATGGATTTCCTTTATTCTTGAAACAATGCCAAAATCTTATGTTCCTTGATCTAACTCAAAACAGATTCAGCGGAGAGTTACCTATGTGGATAAATGAGGACTTGCCTAGATTAGTAATGTTACGATTAAGATCTAACAACTTTTCTGGTCATATTCCTATTGAAACAACAATGTTTTTTTCTCTCCGTATTCTTGACCTAGCAAATAACACTTTTTCTGGGTTATACCACAATCTATTGTGAACTTGAAAGCTCTTACTACCACTGTGGTGGATTTGGATTCAACAGATAATCCTTTCCAACAAAATTATCTGAATGGGTATGTGACCTTTGCATCGGGTCTATATAATGATAGCTTATCAATGGTAATCAAAGGGTAAGTGCTTGATTATAGGGAGAATGTTATATTTTTTATGAGTATTGATCTGTCTTGCAACAAATTAACTGGGGACATTCCTGAAGAAATTGGTTCACTTATTGGATTGGTCAATCTAAATTTATCATCAAACTTATTGAGTGGAAATATCCCATATAAAATTGGCAATTTGCAATCATTGGAGTCTCTTGATTTGTCCAACAACCAACTTTCTGGCCAAATTCCTTTGAGCATGTCGAATTTGACTTCACTGAGCTATCTAAATTTGTCCTACAATAACCTATCAGGAAAAATACTCTCAGGGCATCAACTAGACACTCTCAAGGCAGATGATCCTGCTTCAATGTACATTGGCAATCCTAATCTTTGTGGGTACCCACTTCCAAAGATTTGTCCTGGAGATCAGCCAGTACAAGAAGATCCCTTCAAATGGCATGAAGATGACATGAATCAAATGGATTTTCATCTCGGTTTAATCGTGGGATTCTTGGTAGCCCTTTGGATAATATTTGTTGGATTTTTGTTTAAGAAGACATGGAGATACACTTATTTCAGCCTATTTGACAAATTGTATGACAAGTTGCAGAACTTCTTTGTAGTTGCTTGGCAACAATGGTTCAGAAAGGAAGATACAAACTAAGCAAGCACTATTGTATAGGCATGTATGGGAAAACAACGCGTCACATACTTAATTGGCTGTTGCTTCAAAAAAACATACTTATTAATTGGCTGATACCTTCAGTTGTGGAGCTTTCATTGTAAGTAATGGATTATATTAAAAGTTCTGAATGTATAATACTATCATATGTGATATTATTGTGATGTGACTTAAGAGGTTATTAAACATAATATTGTATATTTGTATCATATGTGATACCGTCATATATATGCAAGAATAATATTGTTGTACTTAGCAACATAGAAAGTGACAAACCCTGTCACGAAAGTGCTAATTATTTATTTTCTAACTCAATCTCGTATAATACCTGCGCACCGTGTAGGGTCACCCGTCATTTCTTTGGTCCTAGCACTGATCCTGACAAATGTATTGGCGTGGATCAGGCCATGTCACAGCTGCCTTGTTTGCTTAGCTTATCAGTCATGGTATAATATTTTTATCTCATAATAAAACAGTAAAAAACAATATCAGCCGGCTTATCAACCACAAAAACGACGAGCCAAACAGGTCTTAATGATTTATATTCCCAATTTTTAAACCAATTGAAGGACCGAGAACGGCGACCAGAGGGGGGGTGAATGCGAGCCTCAAATTTCTCTCGAAATATTCGGGCCACTCTTCCCAAAAACCAAACCCAGTTGCTGGGTGCTCAACCTCCCCCGAGCTGATGTTGTTGGGGGGATTCAGACGAAATCGGAGAAATGAGAGCTCACCGGCAGTGGAGGAAAACTCACCGGAAACCCCCAAAAAAGAGTTCTCAACCCCTATGAGAAAGAGGCAAAAACCCTAAGCAAAACAACCAGAAAAACAGGCGACGGACGCTGAAAGACAACGCAACGGACGCAGAGAGATCGTTCGTCGACCTTCCAGAGAGCACTGCAGAAGAGACGCAGAAGGCAGGGCGTCGGACGCTGGGCGATGGACGCTTGGGTGAGCGTCCGTTGGTGTCGGACGCTGTGCGACGGACGCTTAGCCGAGCGTCCGTCGGCCTTCCAGAGAGCCTGACTGAGACTGAAAAACGGCAGAGGCGACGGACGGTCGGCGACGGACTCTGAAGAGCGTCTGACGCCAAATCGGAAAACTCAGACACACCGAGCGACGGACGCTGACGTCAGCACGCACCAGCGTCCGACGCAAAACCCTCGGAGCGTCCGACGCCCCCGATAAACGCACAGAAACCCCGAAAAGCGATTTTCACTCCGCCAAAACTTCCCAAAACCCAACCAAATGATCACCAACTGCAACCAAACTTTGTAGGCATGATCCTAGTGCAGTTGGGGAGCTATCCCGAAGAAATCATCGCTCAATTTGGCTTAGAGCAAGGGGAGAAGAAGAGATTTGGGGAAAAACACAAAAACGAAGAACACCGCAAAGAAATTGCCCGATCTGTGTACTCGAGAGGTTTGAGGATGGATCCTTTGGTGCAACGGTGCTCCTCTCGAATACGAACAACTTGGTTCAAACGGATTTGCAAGAGCTACTCCCTACAAAGAGAAATCATCTCGGGAAAAGAGGGAGCAAAAGCAAAAACGCGAAGAACACAAGAAAAACGGGACACAATCACGAAATCGAAGCCGCCATGGCTTACGGAGGTTACGGCCTCCGATTCCTCGCAACAAACTCGAGTTCTTACAAAGGTTGGTGGGAGCAACCTAGGGATCTCACGAACTAGAGAGAGGTTAGAGAGAGAGAGAGTTGGGGCAAAGTGATTAGGGTTCAAGAGATAGGATGAGGATACCCCTTCATCCTCTATTTATTAGAGGTTTTTGCTATTTCCCAAAGACCCCCCTAGATACAATGAGTGAACTACCTAGCCTAAGCATTGCAGTCCAAGCTCCAGTAAATATCTCCCTCGATTTGAATGGACGGCCCCGCTTCCTGCCAGGAGTTGCCGTCGCCTCGACGCAACCTCCAGGATTCCGCCACGTGCCATCCCCGCTTCCTCGGAAGCTCCGTCCGGGTTTTGAGGCCCAAACCCGCGAAACCCGCCACCGGTAGCTTTCGGCTCAACTACCGAACCCCGAGTTTTGCGGCCCAAACTCGGAAACCGACGCGTATGGTTTTGAGGCCCAAACCACCAAACCACTCGACGCGAGCCACTTGTCTTCGCCCGGTCGGACTCCGAGTCCCCTGAGCCTCCGCTCGACTCGCGCGTCCACCGTCTTGACTTGGTCGACTCGGTCTACCTCCATGTCTTCTCGCACTCGCCGGTGCCAAGTACTAGCCACCACAGCTAGTCTGCCAGCGCCCATGGTCCCTCAGTCCGAGCCCCGCTTCCGCCCTTCACCGCTCTCAGTCCATCGGCACGGCAAGCCTCTACTCGACCTTCTCCACGCCATTGACCACTGTCACTAGGCATAGCACCTGCACACCACAAGCCGATAGACAGGCACACATTTGCTTTCGCAAAGAGGTTAGAAGAAACCGCTCAAACTGAAACACTAATGTGTTGGTCAATCACTCATCATCAAAACTGAACATTATGGGCACATATCAACCATGTGTTCGGCTTTTTTTTTCAAAATGACTTCTAAATATGATATGAATGGAGTACTATATATCCTTAAGCAATGTAGTGTAGGTTTAAAGTGACCATTTAATTCATCATTATCCCTTGAGAGTGCAATCTACAACCTAATGTATATGTTGAAATCAATAAGGCTAATACTTGAAAATGAAAATATAGATTCATGATATCGTACTATATAGATGAAAAAATTGGGATCAGGAATTGATAAGTTTACCACAACTAAATAGACACTATAAAATATTTGGCATGTCTATTGTTTTCGTAAATGAACAAAGAAAAAAAATAATTTAATATAAGTACCTTTTATCATCCAGAGACATTAAATAATAACTAATTCTTATGTCTCTTATAAGATTCTAGCCCATGTGACTAAAGCACGGGTTGATTGACTAGTGTAACTAATCTAAAGAGTCTAAGCATATCCGGCTGTGGATTCTCATCTCTCTTTCTTGATGAATTAGATTTTTTAATTTCAGAAAAGTCGAAAATATTTTTTATGTACTGAGTTATATTTTTGGAAAATGAAACGTCGACAATTGAAAGTGAAGGGACGCACTTGCTTCATGGATACGTCGACAGTTCACTGTTATGCGATGCTCACGATCTCTCGCGAAAGTGTTGTGCGAAAACGTTATCACAAACAAGTCTTGGTAGACTGGAGTAACGTACGTACGTACGTTCTTGCGATGGCAAATGGTTTGGAGCTGACACTGCACGCGATTTCCTCGTCGCAGTAGCAACACGTACGTACGGTAACTGAAACACGTCAGTACGTGTTGCTCTATCATATCGCTATCCCCAACTAGCTAGGCTGCGGATGTCCCGCATACCAGACTAGTCGTTCCTCGGCGTAGCCCTCAGGCTGGCTGGCAAGCTAGCGAGCGGCCAAGCCTGAGATGATCCAAGCCACAAATGTATCATGCATGCTCAAGAAAATTGGCAAAGAGGTGTCGGCAGATTACAGCATAAGATCAGTCGGTGGTGCGAAGGTTCCACGATCGAAACCTTGGCCGAGCCTTTGTCTTCGTCCAAAAGAGAGGCTATCATATCAGAGAGCTGTTCCCGGCCAGCTAGGAAGAATCTAGCGTCGAGGATGGACACCGTTACGTGGCCGATCGCACACGTCGCAACATCTATCGGTTCAGAACGAAGCTGCTGCAAAAGGTAGGCGTTGTCGCAGAATGCATGCACTTGTCGTTCTCTCGTCACAAATTAGTATCATCGTGTATATATACATCCTAATCGGGAAAGAATCCCTGTAATTCTAGCGCACATGCCCTCCACACACACCACTCGGCTGCTGCCACATGTGTCCATTGGTCATTATTTTAATTCAAGGAATGTGTTACCGACATAGAGTTTTCATCCTGCGTGTGAGCCATAGTTTCTTGTGGCTATGGTGCGTCCGCACTGTCCTGTATGCATCCGCATGCCGCGTGTCCTGTGCTCTGCTAGCTCTGTTTATAGGCCTCGATCAGCCTATTGTTTGGTTTACGGGAAAAAAAACCCGCTCCTTTGTACTACCTCTCAGTCCTTAAAAGAATACAACTATGGAAAACATACCGGTCAAGTTTAGTCATTGTTTACCAATTTTATATTAAATAATATTAGTATTTATATCTCTAAATAATTTTATTATGAAAATATATTTTATGACTAATCTAATAATATTAATTTCATATCACAAATGGTTGTACCTTTTTATATAAATTTAGTCAAAGTTTAAACTGTTTGACTCCTCAATAAGTGAGAATTGTATTCTTTTAGGGACAGAGTTAGTACTCCCTTTGTCTCAAATTCTAAGACATTCAAAAAAATTTAAAGAGTCAAAGTATCTCAAGTTTGACCAAACTTATATGACAATATAATAACATTTATAATAATAAATAGATATCACTAGACTCGTTATCAATTATATTTTTATAGTATGTATTTGATGTCATATATCTTTATAATTTTCTCTATAATTATTGGTCAAATTTGAGATGTTTTGACTTTTCAGTATTTTTAGAATGTTTTATAATTTAGGATAAAGGGACTAAAAAAGAAAAGGTTAGGTGATGACCATCCCTACCATTATACAGTGGGGATTGTTCAGCTTACATTTGGTTTACCGTAGTATTATAACCGCACGTATGGTAAATCAGATGTTCTATGGTGCACGCGTCAGCTACACATTCCTACCATGTCGTTGCATGCTCTGCCGGCGTTTCGTCCGATCGCTGTTTGTTGTGCTTCGCTACTGCACCTAGTGAGAAATTGTTCTTCTTTCTTTGATGAGCTCCCCTTGCATTGCGTCCTCCTACTTGCCTCGGCTGCGACACTACATTCTTCCTATTCGGCTAGGGTTTCGTTCCCCGCTCACGAGAGCGCGGGCTCCCCCCACGCAGATATCCCGATGCAATTGACCAAATCAGGTTGCAGGATTGCAGCCGGTCTCCATCACAAAATAGTAATTACACTATGGATAGCACAACTTAAAATCTAACTATTCATCGCTTTATAGTGTAGATAAATGCACATGCAAACACTCGAGAAATGACCTTAGAACAACTGTCCAACGAATGACGGCTAACATTCATGTAGAATAAATTGAGGATCTTCTTTTTTCTGGTGTCTTTATTTTTCTTCTTTCTGCCACCGAAAAATACTTATTCCCTCCATCCCAAATTATAAGACATTTCAAAAATCTTGGAAAGTCAAAGCATCTTAAATTTAACCAATAATTATAGAGAAATGTATAAGATTTATGACATCAAATAGACATATATAAAAACATAATTAATAGCGAATCTAATGGTACTTAGTTGACATCATATATGTTATTATATTATTATATAAATTTGGTCAAACTTAAGATAATTTAACTCTCTAAGATTTTTAAGACGCCTCATAATTTGTGGTGGAGGAAGTATCATGGTCTCACCTCACTCTATCGAATGGTTTATTATAAATTCAAATATCATAGACAAGCGCAAAGAGGTACATCTTTATCCGAGAAAGTATCCGGCTTCATCTAGACACTCTCGCTCAGTATACCCTCCGCGACAGCCGCGTGGCGCTCATGCTGTGCTGGCTATGCATCTAGCCGTCTCCTAGCCAGGTCATTTTTTTTATGTTTGACCCCCCGTGTGGCGTCATTGATTTGGCCTCTAGCGGTTGGTCAAGCCTTCCCAAGCGCCGCGTGTCCCTACGGTCACGTCTTCTTTCCCGATGCTCCATATTGCAACGTACTATGCACACTCTACATCAAGGAACATATTTGAATATCGAGTCTGAATTAAATTAAAGAACAACGTCACTTTATTGAAAAAATAATGTTTCCTGTTGTATGCTACAAACCAACCACTTATGCTTACACAACCCACAGATGAAGCAATACATGATACATATATGTGGCACATAAGCGCGACCACTGCACGTGCGGCATCGCGCACGTATCGTCCTAGTGTAATAGATCCTTTGAGAGAGCTGTGGTTTGCACTTTTCAGATTATATATTTTGCAGGGTCATCTCTGGCGAGCCATGGCGTGTCGTTCGCATGCGAGGCTAATCAGCGGTAACCTTATTTGTAAAACTACTTTTTCTTCTTAAATGATACACATGCTAAGTATATATGGTCGCGGAAAAAAAACTCATAGCTTCTCAGATTATTTTTTGGTGCAATTTGTGACAGGCTAAAGAAAAAAAAATCGCGATCATGCTTATGCGTGTATATCATTAAGTAGAAGGGGAGGTTACAGGTAGTATCACCAGCTATATATCCTAGAAAGCGAGTGGCCCTCCATGAAATTAAAAGCCAGTGATACCCAAGTTAATGTCAAATAATCGAGGTATTACATAACATGTTGTTACGACTACAAGCTCGATCTTTTGGCAGACTCAAGTCGATGCCGGCACCCAGAAGGCGGGCGGCGAGGTATGTAGCAATACCCCGCGTGAGAGACAACACCGGCCGGCATGGCTGCCTGCTGCGTTACCTGAAGGCGTTCAGTGATGACGACGTTTGTGAATACAGAGCGACGCACAGTACACTGAGTTGAGGCCTCGAGCATTCCAACATAACACAGTACAGCTGTTGTAGATCCATGAACACGTTCTTGCGACTGAGTTGCTGGTTCTCCTAGTTGACCTGCTGACGCGTGGACGTCGATCAGCCGCTTCCGCGCAGGGAATAACTCCGATCCCTCGCTCATTGCCTCACGCTTTGTCGCGGACAGGGGTAGGTTCAACGAAGGTTGGTTTTCTGAAACCTCCTCACCGTGGACTGGTCAGACGCCGGAGGCGTTTTTTTTTTTTTTTTTTTGAGATTGAGAAAGAGGATTAGAAAGGGATCTATTGGAGCTTATTTTTGTTCCTTAATTAATAATCCCTTGTAGGAGGAGTATAACAGTTTCTATGAAAAGAGGATGGATTTTTTTTTTGATCCACTGTGTAGCAGATGCTCGCTGTTGCCACGCGATTTCTGAGGCGAAAAGCAATCATGCTCACAGTGGCCGCCGGGGACCAGTTCACCACCCAACTCACAAAGCAAAGAAGCATCGTCCGGTCTTCAGTCGCAATCTGCTTCCGCTTTGCATCATCCGATCCGACAGTCTTTTCTCTCTTTGTTTTCCATGGCAAGCAGTGAGGTCTGGACATTCACTCTCCTCTCTCTCCGTTCGTCTGTCTCGCCGCGCACAACCCGACCAGGGGAGGGCCTCTCGTCGCCGACGACCTCGCGACCACGAGGTAATAAGGATGATGACGCGGCCGGAATCCTGTTTCTCCTTCTCGTTGGGTTCGACCACCTGCTCACTTTCTTCCGTCACTCGCTTCTCAGATCTGCAGGACTCTGAAGCCTGAAGCTGGACGCCCGAAAAGCGAAAAACCCGTTTCCTCTTTCTCGTTGGGTTGTAGCCTCGCTCGCTGCAGTTGAGTTTAGGTACTTGTTAATCTGCTTTGGTTTAAGACCAACACGTACGCAAATTCTAATTCCTCACATCTCCTCCCGCTTTCTCCATTTTTTTTTCTTCAATCACCAACTCACGTTTTTTTCTTTTGAATGACAAAAAAGACACTTTTTTTTTGTTTTGTTTTTTTGTCAATCCCAGTGAGCGTCAGCACACTGATCAAAGGCCTCCTTCACCTCTTTCACAACAAAGAAGAAGACGAAGAACAAATTCAAAAGGCCTCCCTCATCTAGCGGCAGGCAGGCATCAAAGTGTCGTACTGTCGTTGCTCTACTCCTGCTACTGTGTGTCCCCTCCTTCACCTGGTATGCAAATTGTTTTCACGCCAATCGGTCTATTTTCCTGCATCCAAACGTCTTCCTGTGCTACCCATATAAGATATTTGACTCCCAGAAAAGTGGATACGGACGATATTTGTCCATTCAGTTCGCAACACATACGAAATATAAGGGATTTGCTAAATTTCAGGTGTCTGAATTTTAGGTTTTTCTTTCAGGCGACAGTTATTGCATATATTTTATACTAAAATTATAGTTTTAATTTGTTGCAATTTATGTAGACACAGTCTGTAACTTTTGGTTTCATAAATAAAAAACCTGTTAGACAAAATTACAAACCTGACAAAATTTTATAAATGTTGGCACAAAGATAATTCAACAATTACGATTATTTCTATAGGAAGACAAAGACAAAAATTTAATATGTTATAACACAAAGACAAATAATAAAATACAAAATTAACTTATACTATTTGGTGGTATATTAGTGTTGCCTGAAATTATCTTAAAATTCAGGCACTTAAACTATAGGAAAAATGGAAATATAATATGCAAACCACTAATGTTGTCAGGCGTCCGATCTTGGGTGACACATGTTAATTGGTAACTCTCGGAATTGGGTCTTGCTAAGGTACAAACATTACCAGCTATGAGGTAACAGCAGTTGATTTTTTAGATTTACAAAAATAGTTAAAATAACTAAAATTGACAAGAAAAAGGGGGAAAATCACATTCAATACCTCACCATCCAACAACCATGCACTCTTTCCATTTAACCATAATACACTCGGATGGAAAGTAGGTCAATTATTGGACAAATACCACACATTACTTTTTCTATCACACATTATTGTACAAATATATTAAACTTGTCGTGGGGTGCAGTGTCACTTAGGTCCACCCACTTTGAAATATATTTCTAGACTCATAAACTTGTTAAGTGGTGCACCGTAGTGGTGGTATTTATGGTCCACAAATAGACCTATGATACACTATTTTACAAGTTTAATGATGTGTGGTGCACCACTTAACAAGTTTAGCGACTTAGAAATACATTTTTAAAGTTCGTGGACCTAAATGACATCATATAACAAATTCAAGAGCCGTTAATGCATTTAACTCAATATATTATGCATGTTTCTATTTTTCTATTATGTTGTCACGTTACAATAATAGAAGTCATGCACATATTATGTCAAATTTCTTGTATTTGCATTCAAAATGTAATATGCATATTTCTCATTTGCTTTTATTTACGTTGCACTAGAAAATAATAGATGATCCTAACCATTTTATCTAATAAATTGAATGTCTCACAGTCATTTGAGAGTACCACAGCGAAGCCCCTCAGATATTTTGTCGTCTGTTAGTTTGTTCCAGAGTTGAGAATTAATATTGGAACATTACTGCCGCCACCTAACTAGTTTTGGATTTACGAAACTCAAATGTAACCACTTGCTTCTCAATTTAATCCGCAGGGGTTTCAGCAAGAGTTTCTTTGACATAATGAGTGGGATGGAGGCTGCTTTAGCATCTGGAGTGCTGAAGGTTGCAGGTGACAAGCTAGTTTCACTGTTAGCCACTGAGTTTGCTGCCATAACCGGTGTAAAAAGAGATCTCTCCGAGCTCCAGGATATACACGAAGAGATTACAAGCTGGCTGTCGGCAGCACGTGACAGACCAATACAGAGTGAGCCACAGTCTCGCTGGGTGGTAAAATTGAAAGATGTCGCTTATGACATTGATGATATACTACAAGAAGTCCAGCTAGAAGCTGAGAAGCAGAAGATGGAAAGAGATGATGACAAGAGTGGTATAGCTGGCTGCTTCTGTGCAAAACCAAAGACATTTGCATTCCGATACAAGATGGCGCATAAGATCAAGGCAATCAAGGTGAGACTTGCTGCAATCGTCAAGCAAAGAAGTGATGTCAGTACTTTAGTTCCAAGGGATGAACATGTCGGTACTAGGCACAAGACAGTTGGAGAGCTGTCCTGGTTGAGCAACGTACCAGAGTCCAAAATACCCCTTAGGGATCAAGAAAAGGATGCAATCATATCTAAGCTTGTAGAATCTAATGCTGGAGAGAACAACATGATAGTTTCTATCGTCGGATTAGGAGGTTCAGGCAAAACTACTTTGGCCAAACACATTTGCCATGATGTCAAGATAAAGGAGCACTTCGGAGGTGAAATATTCTGGGTCCATGTGTCGCAAGAGTTTGATGTTCAGAAGCTCATCGGCAAGCTATTTGAAACAATTGTTGGAGATAATTCAGATCGTCATCCCCCGGAGCACATGCTCCGAGAAATATCCAAGAAGTTGAGCAATAAGAAGTTTCTTCTTATCCTTGATGATGCTTGGCATGAGGACAGAAATGATTGGGAACAGTTCATGGCGCAGCTAAAATGTGGCACACCTGAAACAAGGATTATGTTAACCACTCGTGATAGAAAGGTTGCAGAAGCCGTGGAATCTAGACATATGTTTGAGTTGTCATTCTTATCAGAGTCTGAGAGTTGGAACTTATTCATGAAGGGCTCTGTATGGTCAGAGCAAGATTTGAGCTCCGATGAGGTACAAGTCGGAAAAGAGATTATCAAGGGATGTGGTGGGGTGCCGCTTGCAATTCAAACTCTTGGAGCAGTCCTTCGTGACAAGAAGCAAATAAGTACGTGGAGGGCCATAAGAGATAATTATTTATGGAATGTTCAGAGTATAAATGACAAAGTGTTTGCATCCTTGAAGTTGAGCTATATTCACTTGGCAGATGAACTGAAGCAGTGCTTTACGTTCTGCTCCATATTCCCGAAGGGCTATGGAATCCAGAAAGATCGTTTGATTGCCCAATGGATAGCTCATGGATTCATCAATGCAATGAATGGAGAGCAGCCCGAAGATATCGGAAGAGACTACTTAGATTCTCTTGTAAAAGTCAGTTTTCTTCAGAAACCTTATGAGAGCAGGAATACTGATGAATACAACATGCACGATTTGATCCATGATCTCACTCGACAGATACTAAAGGATGAACTGGTGACTTGTGTACCAAGTCATACAACAGGAAAATTTACTCGTAGGTACAGATATTTATCTTTGACTTCATTCACTGAGAATGTTGACAAGAGCTTATTTGACAAGGTCCGTGCTCTATATATCTCAGACAGTAAGCCATCTTTTGATACCTCAGTGAAGAATAGTTGTTGTATGCGCAGTGTTGTTTTGGACTATGCAATTGATACTCCGTTTTCACTATTCATATTAAAGTTTGAGTATCTTGGGTATCTTGAAATCCACAATGTTAGTTGTACAACAGTTCCAGAAGCTATCTCGAGGTGTTAGAACTTGCAGTCACTCCATTTTGTTGACTGCGAAGGTTTTGTGACATTACCTGAGTCTGTTGGAAACCTTAGGAAGCTAAGGACTCTAGAGTTGCGTTGTGTTACTGATCTTGAGAGTTTGCCTCAGTCCATTGGTGACTTTTCTGTTCTTCAGTCCTTGCAACTATATGGCTGCAGGATGCTCCGAGAGATACCAAGCTCTTTAGGTAGAATTGGAAACCTATGTGTACTTGATATAGAGCATTGTTCATCTCTGCAACAACTACCGTCAGACATCAGTGGGGAGTTTAAAAACTTGCGAACTCTCAACCTTTCTGAAACCAAAGTTACCTTGCTACCTCAATGGGTTACATCGATTGATACTCTAGAATGTATTGACCTTGGGGGATGCACGGGGCTACAGGAGTTGCCTAAGGGCATATCAAACTTGAAAAGGCTTGCAGTTTTGAACATAGAGAGTTGTAGTAAACTGCACTGCTTACCATCAGGGTTGGGACAGCTGACCCGTTTAAGAAAGTTGGGATTGTTTGTTGTTGGGTGTGGTGCAGATGATGCGAGGATCTCAGAGCTAGAAAACCTTGATATGATAGGTGGTCGCTTGGAAATTACCAACCTTCAGTATTTGAAGAATCCAAGTGATGCAGAGAAGGCTTGCTTGAAGCGGAAGAGTAACATAAAACACTTGAGGCTGAACTGGTCTTTAAATGATGCCGACGAAGAGTTGGTATCAGATATGGAACATGATTCGGGTGTGCTGAACGCCCTTGAACCACCATCGCAAATTAAGCACTTGAATATCTATGGTTACAGAGGCCCCAGCTTGCCAGGATGGATGATGAAGCAAAATGGTTCTTCATATTGTGAGGGTGGCATAATGCTGAAGCAAACTATTGCATCCCATTTCCTTTGTTTAACTTGGCTAACGCTTGAAAGATTTCCAAACTTGAGGCATATGAGAGGATTTGTTGAGCTGCCTTCACTGAAGACCCTTATGCTAGACGAAATGCCTAATTTAGAGGAGCTGTGGACTACATCAAGTGGTTTTGAAACCGGGGAGAAAGAATTGGCAGCACAATATCCTTTCCCTTCCCTATCTAGTCTATACATATATGACTGCCCAAAATTAAATGTGAGCCCCTACTTTCCGCTATCGTTGGAGCATATGTATTTAACCAGATGCAATGGGCAGCTCCTATCCACAGGAAGGTTCTCCCGTCAGCTGCCCAACATGGATGCGTTGGTCCCTCCCCTCAAGACTCTAATGCTAATCGAAGTTACAGGATCATCATCTGGCTGGGAACTGCTGCAGCACCTCACTAAGCTGAAATCGTTGGATATTGACAGCTGCAATGACCTGACACAGTTACCAGAGAGCATGCGGAACCTCACCTCTCTCGAGTATCTCTCCATCCGCGGATGCCCCGCCGTTGGCACGTTGCCTGACTGGCTTGGAGAACTGCATTCTCTGCGACGCCTTGAACTGACTCTGGGCGATTTGAAGCAGTTCCCAGAGGCGATTCAGCACCTCACCTCGCTTGAACTTCTCAGCATGTCATCAGGTCCTGCACTGACGGTGCTGCCAGAGTGGATTGGACAACTGTCTGCGCTCCGTAATCTTTATATCCAGGATTTCCCTGCCCTTGTATACTTGCCCCAGTCCATACAACGCCTAACTGCTCTCGAGATATTGTTCATTTATGGTTGCCCTGGTTTGGCGAGGCGTTACAAGCCAGGGCCAGGGCCCGACTGCCACCTTGTCAGTCACATTCCTAAGGTGTGGATAAGTTGATTAATTGATTTGAAGGGATGAGGAGCAGGTCTTCAAGACACATACTACTATCGCGGCCCGCTCAAATAGTGCTTTAGAATTTTTTTTTTGTTTTATTTGCCTCGGATTAGATCAATCCATTTTTTTTTCTTGTTTGTAAGGGAGCTAAAATATTTTTTTTTGAAAGATCCGGTTGCCTGACATTATATTAATAAGAAGAGTAGAGTGACAAACTTACAAGCGCGAGGGGCGCTAACTCATGCAGCAGACCGCCACATGAGGTACTAAGTTTCTTCTAGGCTAATTACTCATACTGGAAAGGGCAATCCTTAGATAACTGAGAGTACTTCCTGAGATTGCAGCCCAGTATCAAACGCACATGTGGTTTGCATGTATGTTTCCCTTTGACACAGGATTTAAATTACTTTTTTTTTAAGAAAAATAGAAAACCGGGCAGGAGCGCTACCAACTCATTTAAGAAGGTAGAAAGTCCACGTCTTACAGGGTGAGCGACCCCTAGGTTCTTGCTTTCTTCAGGTATTTCGAAAACATAACGTAGTGTCATAATAATAATTTACACCAAGCTAGTGATGGAGAGATAAAACACCACAACCAAAACACTCTTGCCCAAGAGTCAAACAACTAAGGTTACTCGATCTTCATCCTCTTTAACATTAACAACGGTCATGCAGTACGGAGCTACACAGACCAGGTTCACAATCTTATCTGCAATCAAGGGTTAACAAACCCTGAGTACTGGGGTACTCAACAAGTCTTATCCGACAATAAAATGAGGTGGATATATAAAGATATGCAAGTTATAGGATTCAAGTTGGGTATTGCAAGAATCAAGTGTTTTGCATAAATGAGCATTTTATAAAACAATTGAAATTGATTTAATTCTCATCAACAGTTACTCAAGTACCGATCGCAATTCTGATCGATAACGAGGCAACAACCATGTCCAAAAGGAATCACCAAGTATCTGGTTTAAGTTTCATTAACTACGATGTAAACAACATGGTCATGTTTTCTTATCCGAGGAACACGACGATTTGAATTGGTTTAACCCAGCTGGGGCTTCCTTATCACACGACATATGCAGCACTAAAGCACGCATATGACAGCATTTCTTTGGATCCTCCAGCCAAGACCGGGGTTCCGCCACCCGAGAGCACAGTACACTTCCACCCGGCTCCACGAATAGCCAGAGTCCAGCTTCCCAAAGTATGTTACCAGTACTTCAAAGTCACAACCCTCAGACATTTACAACGGACGGTTCCTAATGACACAGGTGTAAAGAACCCGCTCACCAGTCAACACTGATGGCTCCCAAACACCGTGTCTGCCCGGTCCCGATTATTACTTCCAACAATCCATTCCTTTTTCAAAAACATAACCTTTTACCGAAACAATATGTTACGTGCAGATGACAGACAATCATCTGCTTGATACCGTTCTAAGCATACTAAGCATTCATAAGTAACTTGCGTATTTTAAAACCGGTATCAAGGTTCAAGAATTAAATAATTCAAGGTACGGCTATCCATCAAGTAGGAATTTAATTGAATAATAACCATGCAATATATAACCATAATTGCATTTAAATAAAAACTTTTAAATACAAGGAGGGGTTAAATGCACCGGGGCTTGCCTTGGTTTGAAGGATAAACAGTCGGTTCAGTACCACAGATATCAAACCCAACCTCGTAGTGCTGATTATCCAAACCAATAATATGATGGACCTCTCCACCAACAATAATAAAAAAACAATAATATTATCTACACGATAATGATATGTTTAGATGATGCTTAAATATAACATGATGCTTAACAAACATAAAAACATATGGCTAAGTGATGAGAAATCAAGATTAATTATCTTCATACAAATTTCCTTCATGAAAGAAAACACAACTAGTTCATTAAGTAATTAATTAAATCTTGTTAATTAACTAATAAATTAAATAATTATGTCCAAAAGAACTAACACTCAACATCACATCAAATCAATGTTCATATTGTGTTTGTCACTGAAATCTTGTTAATTAACTAATAAATTAAATAATTATGTCCAAAATAACTAACACTCAAAATAACTAACACTCAACATCACATCAAATCTATGTTCATATTGTGTTTGTCACTGAACAATGACACATGTTCAACAAACAATCCAAAATCACTCAAATCCTATAGTGATTAAGGTTTCTAATGATTTTATTAATTTAATAAATAATCAAGTTCTGAAAGTTTGTCCAATTGACCTCAAACTTTTTGTACAACAACATATAGGTGTATACAGGTTGCATGATTATTTTCATGATTTTTGGAATTATATACAGAGCATGAAAAATTATGGAAAATGGCTTTTCTAATTAATTTAAGCATTTTTTACCGAAATAAAATGTACTGTACATGGACATATTATATTTTTTGTAAAATACTACATATCACAGAGAGTATACACAATTTATTTCATGATTTATGAACTTATAGAAAAATAGATATCAAAATAACAATTTGCATTACTATTCACAATCAGAAAATAGAAAAATAACTCTATTGAGTCACTGACAGCTGGGTGTCAGCAACCCCTAAACCACGCCGGCGACACCGACGACCATAAAACACGGCGGCGTGTCGCCATCGATGACCTAAACGCTCAACCGAGCTCACCGCCATACTCTTCACCGGATCCCACACCCAACGAGCTACGATAGGGCACCTTTCGTCCCTCACCAAGGTCTCACCGCGACAATGGCAGGCGGCACAGATCGGTCATGCACACGTCGGCGAATACGACGCTCGAAACGATCAACCAAGTTCATGAACATGTTCAATACATTACTACGAAGCTATAGCACCGATTAAATGAAACGAAACGACTCTACAAAGCTCTCGCATCGATGAGCACCGACGCGGCGACGCTGAACCCGCCGGAGCAACATGGACAGGGCTCAACAGCTCAAATTAGCTACACCAACTACTCTATGAGTTCAAGGATCTCACCTTGAAGCTGATGCACCGTGGACAGGGCTCAACAGCTCAAATTAGCTACAACCAACTACTCTATAAGTTCAAGGATCTCACCCTGAAGCTGATGCGCTCGCTAACACAACCGGAGGATGACTAGAGAGCTCAGTCGACGGAGACAATCGTGGCGGAGAAGATGAATAGCGACAACGTCGTGCCCCCGAGGCTACAGTCTGCCTTTTGAACAACCCATCAAAATTGCCACAAGATAAGCATCAAGAAACACATAACGAATTGAGGTGAGAGCTCCTGTGTAGCTCGGACGACATGAAACCCGATCGGACGGAGCGTCGCCGGAGCCGAGGAAGAAGACCTCACGCCGGCCGATTAAGCGTATGCGAAGATCAACCAAGCGGCGCTGGAGCTCGAGGAGACCAAGGAGAACTCAGCGAGGCGCTTGGTGGAAGATGGCAGTGGCTAGTTTAGACGAACGGGCTCGCTGGAGTTGCGTGTGTGCGTGGCGGCAGAAACAGGGAAGAAAGAACAAGTTCGGCCGGCCACTAGGGTACTTATAGAGGGTCATGGAAGTGCGGAGAACGTCCGCGACGACGTCCCAATCCTTGTCGAAGGCTTTACAGACGACCAGAAGGCCTGAGAAGCTCGGCGACGGCAAGCTTCTAGGCGCCGACCGCCATGGCGATGCTCGACAGCTGCCCGAGCACTGTTCACCCTATTTACTAGATTGCCACTGATCCCATTTTGCAAATTAGTCCCTCTTCCAAACGTTTTCAGGAAAAAAAGTGTAAATATGAAAGTTCTTCCAAATTTCATAATATACAACTTTGTCAACATCAACATTTTCAAATTCGGCTTAGTTTTCAAAATGTATATTTGAATTTGAATTCAAGTTTAAATTGAATTTCCCCCTTTGCAATAACTCTGTATTTTTGAATAACACTTGAAAATCTCCAAAAATAACTTTTGCTAGATTTATTAAGCTCTACAAATTTTCTTTAACAACCATATGCAAATTCTTTGTAGTTTTTGAGTTTCATATTTGGGGTACTATTCAACCCCCACCCCAAGCTAGGGTTTCCAGATTTGGTTAAAATTTGGTATTTTGAATACATCACAAGAAAGCACAAGCTAGATTAAGTACATACAAATAAACTTGTTTTAGTTCAATTCATAAAAAGGTTCTCAAATCATATGTATGATGCTCAATGCATATGATGACATGGTATATTTTAATGTTTAAACACCAAGGGTGTTACACCTCTCGAAGTCAAGATTTTTCTTTGGCTTGCATTTCGGCGTCGGCACTGGATAGTAGACCGCTGAGCACGCCACGGTCTAGTGGCGAGAGCGGAATGCTTCCTGTGCGACCAGGCAGACGAATCAATAGACCACCTCCTCTGTCAATGTCCTTACTCCAGAGAGGTATGGTTCTTCATCTGTCAAGCTATCAGCATGGCGTCACCTCCAGCATCGACGCCAATCCGTTCTTGGTGGCGGCGATTGCGGCGAGCGGCTGCACCAAGGGGCACGGCATCGACTCCCTCTTCGCTCCGACCAGCTGGGAAATCTAGAAAGAGTGGAACACAAGATGCTTCGGGCGGCCTTCGAGCACGGTGCCTCAGCTGCTGCTGAACTCGCCCGCTCTTCTTAATACAAAGATACGCAATTCTCTTGCGTATTCGAGAAAAAAGAAACATAGAAGGAAGAAAAACACAGTACACAGGGGAGCCGCTGTTGTTCCCTGCTCCTTGGTCCTTGCTGCTTTGGAGCCCAAGCCTGAAGGTTCAGTCATACTTCTGCAGCAAAAGGACATTTGATGACGAGGCTGGCGCCTGAGTTTCCAGGCCGATCTGAAGAGATGTTTCGGGTTTGTGAGGAACGTTTGAGTTGCGCTTACAGCAAAATATGCTAGTGGGGGTCTAGGGGCCAAAAACTCCTCCTGATTGTTTCAAGAAAAAAATATACTGTTGCATCAAATCTGATCATGTCCTGACCTGACCCGATATAAAAAGATCGGGTTAGGCGCCGGCCTGATTTTTAGCCTGTAGACAAATCCAGGAAAAAGATTAAGGGCCTGTTTAGATTGCACTCAACTAAAAATTAGCTACTTAGCCAGCCAAAAGTTCTCCTACCTAAATTTAGCTAGCTTTGAAGTAGCTAAACTTTAGCTGGTGTTTTAGCTGGACCGTTTGGAGCTAAATTTAGTTGGTACATCCAAATGTGCCCTAAAAATACTACAACCCACCTACTCTTTATTCAAGAAAAAAACATATTTGTTGATGCGCCACTTTTGCGATTGTCCAATGCCTTTTTTTAAAAAAAAATCAGATTTTTGGTCTCCTTAACTTTTAAAAAAATTTGTTGGTTTTGGACAGCAGCGGTTAACATGCTTTAGATGAGGTACTTAATGGTTCCAAACCAAATCAAAATTGTATGAAGACCCAAGACCTATCTTATTCTAGTCTTCTAGATAGATGAACATCAGTAAAATTTCTAGCAATCTAAGTTGACATGCTGATTATCTGATGTTTGGACAAAGAGGGAAAGACCAGATGTTACAAGAACTTTGTATGAGGTGCCTCCAGCCCTAGCCTCAAGGTCACTACCGGACACAGGTCTTTGCCGAGTGCCTGTGGCGTTCGGCCCTTTTCTCTTCGACAAAGCCTGTTGAGAGCTGCACTCGGCATAGTCTTTCTGGCAAAGCCGTCTTTGCCTAGAGTCTTTTGGAAAAGGTTTTGCCGAGTGCCTGATGCTCGGCAAAGTTGAAACAAAAAAAACCCCAAAAATAATAGCAATTTTTTTAATTAGGAGAGGCCTCAACTGGCTAACGCCCGCCCGTCTCCGACAAGTCATGACATTTTTCACACAAAATTCATGGCCGGTGGTACGTCCTCTCCCTTGTACGCCCCCTCCTCTAACCACAGCACCACAATATCACGTGCGTCTATATTCTGTTTTGGTTCTTCACGTATTATACTAAACCAAGTGTAAATTACTTTATGTCAACTGTTTGGGGCCCTAAACGAATTCAAATGAAAAAGTTGTAAACTACAAAGTTTCATAACATTTCAATATATACACTTTTTATTTAAAAAGTTTTTTCATCCGAGGTCGTTTACAAAATTTGAATTTTAAATTTTTGAAATTCAAACGTAGTTTTGCATGACAAGATGATTTCAAATAAAAAAGTTGTCCACTACAATGTTTCATAACTTTTCAAGATCTACAATTTTTAGTTTGGTTATTTTTCCATCTGAGGCCGTTTGAAAATTTTGAATTTTTTAAATTCAAACACAGTTTTGCATGACAAGATCATTTGAAATAAAAATTGTGGTGGGTATGATTCTAAGTAGTGAATTGTATTAATAAAAATTATGAAAATAATGTAAAATACTTTGTAAGTGTGTGTGATATTGTTGTACGGTATTGTAAGATGTTATTAGTTGTATTATTCCAAGAGCGATGAACTTCAAGGTTTGCATGATATGTGGTAAGATTTTTCTTTGGTTTTTAAAGAAGGGGATGATATTGACAAATTACAATTTTGCTAAAAGGAATTGGATTTTGTAGCAAACCTTAAAGTGCCTACAATCTTGTTGTTTTTGTAGCAAACCTGAAACTACCCAGCACATGTTTTTTTTATTGCCATCATGCCAATTTCCTTTGGCATGATGTGTTTGTTTTGTTTGGCATTAATCCGCCAAGGAACACCAACAACCATCTTTTCAATAGTTGGTCAAAGGAGGTTCCAAACATAATCATCTTTTTTTACCGGGGCTGCGGCGTTTTGCTGGGCAATATGGATCACAAGGAACGATGTGATTTTTAATAAAGGTCTTTTTAGCAGGTTCTTTTCAAGGGGGCACACTGGTTATGATTTTGGGCCCTATTCTATTCAGCTCGGATGACAGCAAGGAACGAATTCTTGATGCTTGCAAACTACTATAATTGAGAGTTATGAAGTTCTTCGCATCAAATGGATGATCCTACATTTACCGTCTTGAACCTTAAGTCTAAACCTAATAACTTTTAATTATGGGTGTGCTGTTATAATTATGGTTTATGTTTGTGCATTGTGAGTGTTTGCATTGCACTATGTAATTCAAAAAAAATTTGGACCGATAGATGCTTCCAAGAAGATGGCTGAAGCCAGAAAACTTTCCATTATCTAAAGAGAGAACCCTTACTTTGAACTTATCAGGTATAGAAGTTAGCCTCACGATACGAGGTATACGAGGTGAGGAGGCGTTACACCTAGGTTGCACGTAGCTCAGTGTAACTGCCGTGCACATTCTTTCTTTTATCTTCTCTGAGGCGAGGTGAAGCAAGGGCCCAGTTATAGTCCTTCTCACAAATTCACATAGAGTGATGGCAAGCAGAGACGGACCTCTGTTTCTCAACCTCAGCTACCTCTGCTTTCCTGGCTCCTCTCCGCATCACGAATTAAAATGTGGGTCCGTGCCCGGGCGGTCATTTTGCACAGTCGATTTCATGACCTTCGTATTTTTTTTTTATCATTTTGCTAAATTCGTTTTGACATTTAGTCTTATTTGAGTGACTAAATAAAGATGACAAAAATATGCCAGGCAGTCTTTCCTCGCAGGTCGAGTAGAGTTTTAAATATGACAAAAATACTCTGATTTTGTTAATGAAGGATCACTTTATGCATCCTAGTTTTATAGAAAAATAGGGAGTCAGGCATGAGCTGATGCAAATGGTCTACCTCCATGTGGGTCTTATTTCTTGGTTTCCCCTCTTTTTACTGTAATTTGTACACCTGCTGATCTCCCTATTTTTAATCCAGTATAAGTACTACCTACAAGTCTCTTGCTATCGTTGGGTTAATTTTGTTGACCTGCACCTTTAAATTTGTCTGATGAAATTTCAGATCGATTTCTGAATGTATTATTTTTCTTCTTTGCTGAAAAAGGTTATCATCTTGAACCGCTTGTTGCAATATTTCACTGGCAAACTGGAGAAGTAGGTACGTACAAACATTATGCCCCCTTCTATGCAAGTGTGAAGTGTCATTGTCTGAATGTCCCGAGCAACCTTTTTCTTTTGATCATTTATTGGACTGAATGAAAACTTATACGCAAATTGCAGCAAATGGGGACAATGTTTTTTTCCCGAACAAACGGCGACAAGAGCATGCCGGGTATGTATTAACGAGGAAGAAGAGTTTTATAAAAATAATTTAAAAAGTAACAAAAACAAAACCATCATGAAGTATGCACCAAGTCCACCACCACATGAAAACACAACACCAACAAACCTCAGAAGCAACAATTGTCGAACGTCACCTTGCACGGAAAAGAACAAACAAAGTAAACTAGTAGAGTGGAGTAGATTTTCCACACCCGATGTCTCCAAAGAGAGAAATGACATCCACAATCACTAGCAACCATACTTGCTCGGGGTGGGGTTTGGGACATATACGAGCAAACAACAAGTGACATTGTAAATAATAAAGGGTAGGAGTTATGGACGTCTAATATTCTCATGAGAAGAGATGACATGCACCTCATTGTAGGTGTAGAAAAACAGAGTAGGATGTTGTGGGAATTGTCATCAATTTCGTGTCATCCTATCTACCATCAATGTCCTTAGTGATAGAGGCTAGAACTTTATTTGGTTATTTAAAAAAAACACCACCAACACCTTTCATGTTTTGTCTTATTCAACACCAAAAGAGAGCCCAATTCAAGAAGTGGCCCAGCCACGGTGGTTCCGGATCCAGCCAGAGCAGCGTCCGGACGGCCTCCTCCTTGCGGATCCGGCAAGGGCAGCGGTGGCCGCGGCGGGGTCCGCGGCCCGTGCCCCTCCTCTCCTCCCTCACCGGCGGTGGGATCTGGCGCGGTGGAGCACCCGGCGGTGGCAGCCTTGGATGGGCTCGGCGGGCCTATCTAGGTTTTTTTCTTTCCTTTTTGTTTTTACAAATGATTAACAGCGGCGAGCAAAGCGGCCCGCCGCGGAAGACGTGATTTACTGTGACGTTTAGTCGGCGGCGAACCGGTTTGCCCGCCATGAGAAACCCAAAATGGCCACCGTGAAAAGTACATTTTGTAGTAGTGTTCGTAGTTGATTATAGGATTGTCCCTGGAGAGCATCCTCCCACCACTGTTGTAGTGACTGTACATCTGAAGAGGAAGGCCAAATGCAATCACATGTCGTATGTTGTGTTGGCTTGCTGCTGTACCAAGCCACTTTTTCTCAGCTCTATTGTCACACGATGGCTTGAGGGTTTCTAGTTGGGCTCTCGCTTCTTCATGATAGAGGTGGAGAGCACTATTTTCAGGCTTTCAATGTTGCATTTGTTTTCCCATCGCCAGTCATGTCCTGCTACATTTCTAGTGAACATCTAGCCACCTGTTAGCTTGAGGGCATTATGTTTGCTGTTTTCGGTGCTTTTAGAGGGTGATCCTGAGACAACGACCATTTCAAGAGAAAAATTGAATTGGCACCTATTCATCCCCTTTGGTAAGCCTTATTGGGTGATTGGGTCCTTCATAAAGAGATGACGGTCTATTGTGAACTTTGTTTCAAGAGACATGTGTGGCACAAAGCAGGCATCCGACACAAGTAATGGATTGTATAAAAAAAATATGAAAATAATGTACAATACTATAAGTATGTGATATTATTGCACTGTCATGTAAGATGTCATTAGTCATATAGATACTCTCTCAACCGTGAATAAATTGCCGGCACTGTTCATCGATTTGATATTTTTAATTTTTAATTTTTAATTTTTAATTTTTTTTAATTTTTGTTTTTTACTTTTTTACTTTTTTACTTTTTTATTTTTTGTTTTTTTATTTTTTATTTTAGTTTTTTCTTATAATTTTGAAATTTTAGATTTTTTAAAATTTTCTTTTATTTTTAGTTCGGAAGCAAGCGATAAAGAGTATGTAGTATTTTTATTTTTATTTTTTTGTTTTAGACATGTATGATCCTATGTATCGGAGTGCATGCAGTGTGGTAGTCTATATCAATTATAGCAATAAAAAATATATAATCTTACGATCAGGCCTGTATAGCTTTATATTGAACTATTCGAGGTTTTTTTTTTATCTTTTTTAGTTCCTACTTCCCAAAAACTTTTATTATTTTCAAGTTTTAAATTTATTTAAACTTTTTAATTCTCTTCTTTTTTTATTTATTTTTAAATCTTTTATTTTATACAAGCAGCGATCACACGCCGTGAATTGCGTTTAGTATGGTGATTCATATCAATCATGACAATAACGAGTTCGTAATATTTCTACCAGGCCCGTGCATCTTTATATTGGGCTGTTATTAGACCATACCAACAATTTTGAGTACTTATCCATACTATTGTACATATATTGTTTGAGTATATAAAAAAAACTAATTCACTTTATCACTTGTAAAAACGGCTTAGCAAGAACCGGCGCAGCGAAGCACGTCCATTTGTGCTAGTACTATTGTAAGGCTCCTTTTGGTTGGGCTTTTGAATTTGCTTTTGCTTTTGCAAAAGTCAAAAGCCAACCAAAAGGTTTAAAAGCCACAAGTGCTTTTTCCTAAAAGCAGCTTTTGCTATAGTGTAAATCCAAAAGCACCTCTCCCGCTGCTTTCGTGGACTTTTATGTAAAAAAATTAGCCATTTGCCGCTGGTTATGTTGGGTACCGGTTCGTTTCTATTTCTTTCCCGTAACTTTTCCCCGTTCGCGACTTCCTCTGCGCGGCGGCCGGCGAGACCTGCATCCGCCCCATCCCCGGCGAGCCCCCTCCACTCCTCTCCGCGGAGGTGGCCGACGAGCCCGTTCCCGCGCCCCGGCCCCTGCCCCCGGCGACGACGGACCCTTTCCTCTGCGTGGCGCGCGGCAGGCTACCCCGCCCCTCCCCTGCCCGACGGATGGCGAGCCCAAGCCGGCGACGTGTCCAGCGAGCTCCCTGCCCTACGCGGCTGGCACGTCCGCCAACCCGCACGGATGCACGACCGGCTTGCCCCACGGCCCGAGCGGCCGTTCCCGTCGCGCCCTGCAGCCTGGCGGCCGAGCCCCGCCCCACCCCCCCCCCCCCCCCCCCCCCCCCCCCCCCCCCCCCGCGGCCGTGCCCCCGCGGCCTAGCCCGTCGCGCACCGGAGCCCCGCATCTGAGTCTGTCAAGCCCCGGCGGCCGTGCTCCGGTGGCTGCATGTCGTCGCGCCCCTGCGGCCACTCTGCCGGCGATGTGAGGAGGAAGAATGAAGATGCTCTCTATGATATGTGGGGTCTAGTTGTAAGGGAGGGGAGTTTATCTAAAAGCCACAGCAGCTCAACCAAAGGAGCTTTTGCTAGCTTTTTTAAAGTAGCTTTTGTAAAAGTCACAGTCCATAGCAGCTTTTGCAAAAGCCACAGCCCAACCACACAGGGCCAAAAGTAAAGCACTTCAAAGTTTCTGTTGAGCCACTTCTAATATGCAATAAGGTGGTTGTATGGGGGCAACATAGAAAGTGACAAACCCTTTCACGAAAGCAATGTTGAGACTTAATCTTTATCTGCATTCTCGCTCTTTATTTGTCTAGTGTACATCCCAATTCGGTTTCAAGTATATACCCACTTTTATTTTCTCCAAAATTTCCAAAAATATCTTGGCAAATTTTGTTTGACAGGGCAAATATGGCAGAACAAGACACTGCAGGTTTTAGACGTCCAAAATGTTGAAAATTCAAGAGTAGTGGATACGCCATATGTACAGAGTATATATCAAAATTTTGGACGTTTCACCTGCAGTGTCTTGTTCTGCCGTGTTTGCCCTGTCAAAAAAAATCCGCCAAGATATTTTTGGGAATTTTGGAGAAAATAAAAGTGGGTATATACTTGAAACCGGATTGGGACGTACATACACTAGACAAAGAGCGAAATGCAGACAACAAAGATTAAGTCTCAACATCCTGCTTATAATGTTTCAGGAACTTCTTCACAACCTCTTTGCACCTGACATCACCTCTTGGCGATCTTACATGGGAATATGCATCTATCAGTACAACCTTTGTGAGGGGTTGGAACCGAGCGAAGAGGGAGCCCGTGACCCGCACCCACCCACAACCCTAGGTAGCGGCGCCGGCGCCGGCACCCGCCTCCAGCTCCAGCTCCATCTCCCCTCCCCCTTCTCCTCCTCACCACAAGCCGCCGCCTCCATGTCGTGCGTGCGCGTGCGCGAGGGAGCTCTGGCCACCGCACTCGTGGGCGAGCTCTGTCGTGGCCAGCCACTATGGGCATGCACGGACGGGCGAGCTCCCTCGGCCCTGTCGGCCGGGGGACCACTGCCTCGGTGGCACGCACAAGAAAGAGAGAGGTCGAGAGTGAGAGAGAGCGATAGGTTAGAGATAAGAAGGGTAACATGGACATTTTGACTGTCCGGACCCACTTGTCAGTACAGAAAGTGGGTGAAATAGCGTGATGGGCAAAAAAAAATTTGAACGATGGCACATATGACAGTTTGAATTTTTCAATGGCTTATAAAAAATTATAATCTTTTATAATGTCATACATGGAAAAGTTTCATGAAAGAGAATCATAAGCAAACTCTGATACAATATTGTTTTGCTTCTACGTTCATTCATTCTTTAGCCGCTCATACATACATATATATATATATATATATATATATGTATGGTGAGTTTTCCGTACTCCTATGAGTATGTACTCCCACATATATTAAACAGAACCGTCAGTCCCGCACGTGGACGGAGTTGGGTGTGCCACCCATGCTAATTGGATATTTTAACCCGTTAAGCTTTTTTAGCTGCCGTTTGCATGCAGTGTTCAGTTGGAGACGCCAACAGCCATGTTCCATGTTTTGCGGGATCAGCTTGTTTCAAAATCTAAATTCTACGGATGTACTATTTTATATTTTCCGTCATTAGTATGGACACATATTTGTGTTAAGTATGGGTGCATACTTTAAATAGAAAAATAAGTATATTTGCGTGTACGGACACATACTCTGCGTGTATCTACACATACTTTTTACAGGACACATACTCTCCGTGTAATGTATGTATGGATACGTACTCAATTAAATAACATGAGTATATTTGCATACATGATTTCCATAATTGGTATGGACACATACTTTTATGAATAAAACAACTATATTTTCATACATGTATTTGCGAGTAGGACCATATACTCATTTTATTAGTATAGCTAGTATGAGTATAAATCTGCTGTTGAGTATAAATTCTGCTACACATACACAAGCACCAAACTATCAGTATATATGTATACCTACAAAAGGTGTATGAGCACATACACTATCAGTATATATGTAAATTCATGCTTTTTTTATGAAACCATATACATGTTTATGAGTATGAGACCATACATGTTTACAGGGAGTATGAGTACATACATGTTTATTGTGAGTATGGACACATACATTGCTGGCTCAAAAAGCATAAAAAAACAAAAATAAATTGCATCGAAACCGTCTCTGCAGCTACCATCAATCAATTCGATGAGTAGCAGAAACCATTAAAATTCGTGGGTACTAAATGATCGTGGAAGATCCATCTTTACGACTGGCATCCAAAAGGCAAAACACGTCAGAATATGGGCATATTAATACTATACGAATCATGCAGCAGTATATGTAGATGAGGTGTATTCATACTTGCTGCAGCTACACAGCAGCAGGGCGTGTAGGAAGGCATCTACCTCAAAAAGACCATGGCACTATCGCAGATCCGAAGAAATTGCTAGCCACGAAAAGATTATGAGAAAAAAATTCAGGACAGAGGTACCTGCAGCAGATACGCAACGGGAGGACCTTGCCATCACCTCCACCAGCAGGGGGGGGGCAGTGAGGAGCTTCACGGCTGCATTCGCCAGAGGAGTTCTGACGCCTTCACGACCATTGATGAGGGGAGCAGGGCTGCCACCGGACTACGGGAGCTGCCACGCCGCCGGTCATAGGAGTGGGCTCGAGCCGCTGCAAGGGGATGCACCCTGCCTTGAAGGGGCCGCCATTAGTGGAGATTGGGAAGACACCCCTGCAACCGAGAGGGTGAAGCCCCGCCGCCCCTGCCACTGGTGTGGCTCACCACCAAACCAGAGAGCGTGGAGCCGTGGAGGAGGTCCATAGGGTGGCACCATCGCCATTGGGCGTCGCATGGGGTGGATCGCGCCGTCGTTGTGCCTGGGGGCGGCGCTCACCGTTGAGGACGGGGCCGCCATGGCTAGTTGGAGAGCCGATCTGCCGCGAGTGGTGGAGGAGACCTGACGGGCCGCCGCCGCCGCCGTCGGTGCTGGAGGGGTGTTGCTGCAGATCCGCAAAGGGAGGTGCCCGTCGCTGCCGCCGTCGTGTAGTTCTGGACGCACCATGCACCACCATCAGCTTCCTCCATGGATTTGCGGGATTCACCAGTAAGGGAGCTGAGGAAGGCCGCTGCGGCCAGGAGTACGAGCCGGGTGGTGGGGACGGGCCGCCGCTACCCCTGTGACGATGCCGCCGCCACCCAAGGAAGACCGTCCTAGCGGGGCTTGTTAGGTTTGTGTTGAATATGTGTACTGTTTGGTTATGTTACGACTTGAGTTCTTTTAGAGGGTTAGGATATGTTTAGTACCGTATTGAAAATTAACGGTAGAGAGACAATCCTAGGGGATATAAATATAACCTCAACCCTATTGTAAACATAAGACGATTTTAAGACAGCTATTCTAGCTGGTTGGGGAGGAGCGCCCATAATAATGCCCTGAGGATGTAGGCATATGTCCGAACCTCGTTAAAAAACATTGTCTCGTGTTCGATCTTGTTTGCATTATTTCATAACAAGTGGTATTGGAGCTGGACACGAGATTAATTGAAAATTAGAGTTTTATTCCCTGTTATTCATCGTCTTCCAAAATTAAGGTTTCAGTCCCTGTTACCATCCCGCCGCCGCCTCGGAATTCTCGGAATTCATCTGCTCGTCGTTTTTTCTTCCGTGCCGTCCAATCGGCGACTCGACGTGTCGGCATCGAGTCCAAGGCGGAGTCTGGTTGCGAGTTGTTATGGTTCCACGTTGGAGCGGATGCGGATCGGATTCCCGTCGTCATCTATCAACAAAAGTTGTTGCCGCATCTTCGACCTGAGTCGTTTCGGTCTGGTACCGTACCGCTGGACCGATCTGGTTTGGGTGCTGGGAGGATATCAATCCGCTGCTGCTGTCCGGTAGAGAAGTGCTACTGTACACGCACATCGAGGCTATCAAGTTGATCAGGTGATTTTTTTTGTTGGTTAGCAAATGCACGTGAATCAAGGGGATTATTGGCTTTGATCGGTTTTGAGGTGGAGGAATTCTTTAGCTGGTTTTACTACGGGCACACATCAATCTACCAGAAGAAATTTATTGGCTGATTTCAGCTGTTCGTGCAGACGTGTACGTAGGATGCAGGTTCATGCTAGGTTTCAATTCACACCTAGATTTCTGCAGATTATATTTTCTTCTGGACAAATATTTGGTGCATCGTTGTTGGAATTATTTGCTAGACGATTTCTTTCGTCTGTTCAAGACCGGAATCAAAGTTCAGTATTATTATCGTCGTTTGTCGCTCGACGATTTCTTCTGCCTTTCAATAGGCGACTCGATGTTTCTTGCAACGTCTAGTGCAAGGCAGAGTTCTGAAATCTTCTGCTCTTCTTGGTGTTCACCTATTCCAGTCAAGTGCACAATTGGTTATATCAGAAGGTTCCATTGGCTATTTGCTAATTACACACGCAAGTATCCTAGGCTGCAGGTTGTTTACTAGGATTATCCAATACCTAGTTTTCTGCAGATTATTTCTTCTGGTTATTTCTTCGCAAGTCTTCGAAGAGTGTACAGCTGGAGGTGGAGTTATGGAGCATGAAGTTGCAGGAGCTAACGCTCTTGTTTGGACGGGTCAGATGTGACTCATTTAGCAGCTTTTGGAGCTGTAAAATCAAGACTCAAGTTTCGGTACACAGATATTCGCATTTAGACAACTTCAAGATGACATGCATATTCGTCAAGGTGGAGTTTGTTAGGTTTGTGTCGAATATGTGTACTGTTTGGTTACGTTACGGCTTGAGTTCTTTTATAGGGCTAGGATATGTTTAGTACCGTATTGGAAATTAATGGTAGAGAGACAATCCTAGGGGATATAAATATAACCCCAACCCTATTGTAATCATAAGACGATTTAAGACAGCTAGCTGTTGGGAAGGAGCGTCCATAATCATGCCCCGAGGATGTAGGTATATGTCCGAACCTCGTTAAAAAACATTGTCTCGTGTTCGATCTTGTTTGCATTATTTCCTAACAGGACTGGCCATGCGCGTCGACACGGGATACCCACCACGTGGGCGGGCAGCATCGTTGCGGAGCGCCGTGCAGGTCGGGTCGCCGCCGTGCGCGCAGGGATGACCGCACCGCCAAAGAGCTCTTGTAGCTTGGGGCTGTCGGCTGCCGGCTGCCGGCTGCGGTGGCGGCGGTAGAGGCTACTGCTGCAATGAATCGGGACGGGATAAGGCTGCCGATTTATTTTTAACCTGCTAATAACAAGGTGTCCTCGGTATAACGTCGTCATAGGCCGGCCCGTTAGCCACGTAGGCAAGTGGGGCTGGTTGGAGGCTCGTTTACCTATATTAGCTGGTGGGAATATATACACGTAGGAGTAAAAAGAAATTTCTTTTTGTTAAAATAAAAACAATGTGTTTCAAAGTCAAATTGATTTATAATTTTATCTTTATTTAATTTAACAACAGTGATAGGGTCGCGTGCGATTTGAACGCATATACAATGGCACGCATAATTCTCACAGCCGGCCATGCATTATTATTGATTTATTGGACAATTCAGATCGTGGACCTCTTGACGACTGCGGGGCCTGAACCCATGTCGAAGCTGCTGCGGCGTGGCCACATCGGCCGGCCGGTTAGCACCGCCTCCCAGCTTGCCCATCTCGTCGACCAACCTGTCCATAGCCAGGCGATGCAGGCACCACGGCGCCGTCCTCGCCATTAGCGTTCTTGAAGGGTAAGACGAAGCTTGACATCCAGGGAAAGGCCGGGATACCGACGGCTTCTGCCGGCCCTCCGTACACCGGCTTGCCCCAGCCGAAGTCGAGGTCATCGAACCTGGCCCTGGTCGCGTCCGACAGACAGTACAGGCCGGCGGGACGGACCCGCCGACCCCTGCGCAGGCGGCGGCGGAGCACGATGAGGTCAGCCTCCGACCTCATGTACTCCATGTCCACCTTGGCCTTGGCCTGCTTCACCAGTCCAACAGCGTAGCTGACGGGGTTCGCACACAGCTCGCCAGCCGTCGATACGGCGACCGGGACGCGTTGCCGTAGTAGCCGGTGGGGATACCGGTGGTGCGGCCGCGGGCGTTGACAACGACGACCATCGGCATCGGCTCGTTGGAGTCCGTCAAAGCCAGCGCCATGGTTCGGTGCTTCCATAGCCAGCCAGCGATCACGTCGAACCTTGACGCGCTCTTCTCAAGGTCCGGCGACGACGACGATAGCTGCGCTCGGATGGCCGCCACCTCCTCGGGCCCGAAGAAGAAGGAGCGGAGCTCCATGCTGTCGTTGTTGTTGTCTAGTGATAATAATGGAAGCATGCTGCTGCTGCTGCTGCTGCTGTCATTAGTCGCCTCGTCGAACTCGTCCAGCGGCCGCCGCCGCCCCTCCAGCAGGTGCCGTTCCCACACCGGCTGCACGGTCGTCGTCGGAGCTTGCGCGTCACCTCGCCGTGCCATCTCGGCCACGACGCCCAGGAACTGCGTGAGGCCCTGCGCGTCCACCATGGTGTGGTTCAGCCGGACCGCCATGACGAAGCCTCCACAGGCGAGTCGTGTCACCTGGAAAAGCAGGAGAGGCGTCTCGAGGATGGCGGACGAGCCGGGGACGTCAAACAGGAGCTCCTCCACGCACGGGAATGGCGGCAGAAGCAGGGCAAACTGGTCGAGGCGAACGTCAGCGTCGGCCTCGACGAACAGCACGCCCTCGGCGGTGCAGTCGACGGCGAGCTTGTCGTCGTCGAGCTCCGTCCTGCGAACGGGTAGTAGGGCACAAGAGCCATGGCGACGGCGTCCCGGATGACCACCGCGGGATCCTTGCCACACATGGACATGCATGGATTCCTTCCTCTGGTAGAAATGGATGACGGGGATCTGGAGACGCAGGATGTCTTGGTCGTCAATGTCCGAAAGCCGCTTCAGCTCACGAGGCGTAGGGGACGCCGGAGCCACAAGCACCGCCGGCCGCCTGCGCACCGTGAACTTGATGGTCGACGCCGCCATTTCCGGTAATGCATGCAGCAGGAGTGTCGATCAAATGGCCGCGCGCGCAGATGCGAGGGGAAGACGACCGGCCGGGAATAAGACGATCGATGCATTTGTTTTTTTGGTATATATAAATTAGACAAGGTCGTAGCCTATATATAAATTAAAATGTGCAGTGCACTGCGCGTGTCGAATTGAAAATTAATTAGACTAGCTTGTTATTAGTTTGCCAACACGTAACGCAAGATGCTTCTGGGACACATTGTCAAACACAGCTAGGCTCGCCTTCATCCGACACTTCACTAATATGTGGATTGACACATGCACTCGGCTCCAAGAAATAAGTGCTACCCTTGCAGCCATTGTGTTTGTTGTGGCTTTTGTAGTGCTAGGATGACAGAAAGCCAATACTTGGCCCCTTTTCCCCCCTAGCTTATCAATGTCTCAAGTGTGTCTCTTTTATTAGTAAAATCAGCTCAGATCACTACGCGGGAAACTATTGATTTGCCGAGTGTGAATGGTTTGACGAGTGCAAAATATCGGACACTCGGCAAACAGCTACTTTGCCGCAGTACCGCACTCGACAAAATAAGGCACTCAGCAAAGAGCCGGCACTCGGCAAATTACGAGTTTGCCGAGTGCCGGACTCACGGCATCCAACGCCGTTCGCTTTGCCGAGTGCCAGACGTTTGACACTCGGCAAAGTAATTACTTTACAGGTGCGGCGCAGGGTTTGAGGACAAGGCGACGCTAGTGCAGGACAAGGTTTGCAAGGCTCGACTTGTGGGCCTGTACTACGAGACACGGCTCCAGGGCATCATCAACTACGACGGCGACGTCCTTGGTCAGGTAGTGAGGAAGAGCGAAGCCAGGACCATGATGCTCACCAGGACCAGTACCACTCGGTAAGTATGAAACATTAATACTAACACCCTACATGAATAGCTAGGCTTCATTTTATCTTCTGACATATCAATAACTTGATGACATGCAACAGTGTCCTGATTGGTGCGCTAGGCACCGCCTCTGCTGGGAGGGTATTATGGAAAGGTGGCTCTCGGCCGAGTGGACGCAGAAGAGTCAGATCCGTCGGGAGTGCCACCTGTAGATAAGTGGGCCCGCACACCACCAGGGCAACAAGAGCCTCAACGCATTCGCTCAGAGTTGGGTAATCTTCTTTGTGTTTTCATCTTTATTTATTTATTCTAACACTCAATTCTCATTACTTCTAATCATCTTTATGTTTTCCTCGCAGTCCTCATCGCACCAAGACCAGGAATGCAATGACTTCATGGCGTTCAACCTATCACACAAGGGAAAGGCGACGGACCCCAACAACACCTACAACCCAGCGGACGGGCCTGAGTTGTACACCAACCCCAGCGCCCAGAGCAAGCTTACCGAGTACACCTCGGCGGCTCGCGGGCGCTATGGGGAGACCTTCGATCCGGCCACCGAGCCCCTGGACCCAGACCTCCTGATGAGGCTAGGAGGAGGGAAGCAGCACGACCGCTACTAGATGGCGAACAGCGCGGTCGACTCCACCTCGGTTACCAACCTTGCTGAGATTCGAGCAAGGAGCACGAGCTCATCCCTCCCCATACACCCTCGGCAACAGAGCTCACAACAGCATATCTCAGAACTCGCGGTTAGTACTCGTTCATTACTTTTACACATTTACCTTGTCTTTGCATTAATTGTTTAAATATTATGGGTGGCTTGTTGCAGGCCAACGTGCGGAGGTTGGAGACGACGCATGAGGCCCATCGGCTGGAGATGGAGGTTGTACAAGCCTAGAGGGCGGTCAAGAAGCAGAGATGCGGGATATGTTCAGCTTCATGTCGAGCCTTCAGACAATGTCAGGTGTGGTCGTGCCCGAGTTGCTTCTTCATACAGTTGTGGCTCCTCCTCCTTTGGGGACCCGATGAGTATGTCTAGTTATTTATTTCTTTAGCTTGTGCGTCCCTCCTGTAGATACTCATGAATTGACTTCTTTGTGCAGCCATAGTCTATGGGTTCGAACCGGACAGTTCAAGGCGGTGGTCCTTCTCCATAGCAGGGGTGGTCAACTGACCCTCCTCCAGAGCTCGGGTGCCTAGGTGGCTCTTCTTCACAGCCCAGCGGGCCAGGATGGCAGCAGGTACCGTTGATTTGTGTATTTTCATGTTCCTCGGACGTATTGGACTTAGAGTTGTGTTCGACTTAGACTTGTGACATATTCATAACTATGTGATGGATTATGGACTCTATGTGATGGATTTATTGACGATATATGTGTATGTGATGCATTATGGACGATATATGTGTTTGTGTGATGGATTTATGGATGCTATGTGTACGATGGATTGTGAATGATGGATGTGATGATATATATGTGATTTGAATAAAGGATGTGATATATATGTGATTTGAATGATGGATGTGATATATATTTGTTTATGTTTTGTTGGAAAACAAAAACAAAAAAACATATAATTTTTTAAGCTTTGCCGAGTGCCACGCTCGGTAAAGAGCTCTTTGCCGAGTGTAATTACCAATGCACTCGAATCATCTGGCAACCCGACAACCTTTTTTTACTTAGAATCCTAGTTTTGCCGAGTGCATTGGCAATTGCACTTGGCAAAGAATTTTTAAAAAAAATAAAAAATTTCTTTGCCGAGTGTCAGGTACAGGGCACTTGGCAAATTTTTTTCCAAAAAATAAAAGAAAATTCTTTGTCGAGTGTCAGCTCCAGGGCACTCGGCAAACATTTTTATAAAAAATAAATATAAAATAAATCTTTGCCGAGTGTCGGGCAAAGTCAGCACTCGGCAAAGCGCCGTCAAGGTTGATGTGCGAATTTATTTTGCATAGTGCATATCCAGACACTCGGCAAAGAATTGTTTGCCGACTTGATCTTTACCGAGTGCGACACTCGGCAAAGCATTTGTCGAGTGCTTCTAGCACTAGGCAAAGCGTCAGAATTTTGTAGTGATATATCAAAACGACTTATAATTTATAACGGATGGATCATATGTGAAGTCTATGGCTACTTCCAGAGGCTTTTAATAGCATGAGATATTTTCAATATTTAAGTTTTGCAGGCTAATATGCATCATGTTCGTTTGGTTTATCAACATGTTATCAGTCAGCGAAACAATATTTTTATCTCACAACAAAACAGCCAAAAACAATATCAGTTGACTTATCAGCCACCGAAACGACCAAGCCGAATACATTCATTAATAATATGATTGTTGCTTATGACATAAATTATATGCCTGATAAAACGACTGGAATCAACACTCTACTTGCTCAGGATTTAGAACATGTCCGGGCCAACGACAAATGAGGTCATAATAATGAAGGTGCGGAATTATGGACGTGTAATATCTTTTTTTCTCTCGATAGAATGTTCAACCCGTTTTTCATTAAGAGAATAAGTAAACAAATGTTACAAAGATGAGAACGGAGTTGGCGAGCAGCCAACGCCAGTCTCAGCCAGAGCGCACCCAGAGTTTCAGAACATATTACAAAATCACAAAGAAGGCGACCACCGCGCGAGCACTCCAGAAAGCGACCTAAACCCAGCTGCAACCCAATCCTCCGCCTCACTGATGCACGCCGGCAGTAGGAGCCTCCCCTCGGTAGCAGGGCTCCCAAAAGTCCGGCAGTTCCTCTCCTTCCAGAGATTCCAAGACATGACATCGTGTAATATCCTCATGAGAAGAGATGGCATGCACCCATTGTAGGTGTGGAAAAAAAACATGGGTAGGATGTTGTGGGAATTGTCATTGTCTTCCTAGTCCTATCCATCACCAATGTTATTAGAACTTTATTAGGTATATATAGATATCTAAAAAACCACTAACAACACCTTCTTTCCTATTTTGTCTTATTCGACGTGAGGATAGATCCCAATTCGAGAAGCAACCCAGACATGACATTTGCTATGGGCCATGTCATGCGAGGTTGGGCCAGAATAGCGGGTCATGGGCTAGCACACATGGGCCTCGTGCATTTTGTCCAACTATATTGCACTACATAGACTTGGACATAAAAGGCAAACAATCAGAGAGCGTACGAGTGTGAGCGATTTGCGTATAAGTCCAACCTGACTTGTATGGCCTCAATGGAACAGGCGGCGGAGCACATGCATGCAACACTACTGCTATTTTTAGTTGCTTCCATCTAGCTAGTCTAGTGGAGTTGAGATGGTGTTTGGTTGCTTGTAAGTTGCAAGAGATAAATTAGGTAAAATAAGCAATCATAATATTTTTTATACTCAAACTATTTTATTTCTCTTATTAATTTATCCTATTGTTTGTTAATATTGTTTGAAATACATAGGTATCAATTAATATAAGCTAATCATGCACTATCAGTGTCATTATCTAGATAATTATTGCTCTCATCTGGCAGCCTAGCTAGCTCCAGAGAACCCCCCCCCCCCAAAAAAAAAAACTCAAAGTGCCATACGAGCGACCAATCATCAATTCATCATAAACATATATCCCGTGAGCCTGACCCTGACTAGAAGTATACGCAACCAATCAATCACAAACTCACGTGTCTCGAACAAACTCAACAAATTCTGACGTGGATGGTGGCCTGCCAATGACACATATCTTGCACGTAGATGACCGGGCTCATTCTCAGCCGTCCATGCTTGCACGGACACGGACCACACGCGACGCGATCCCTCGTTTTGTCCGCGATCGTCCGTTCGTTCGTTCGTGTCCCTGGCTGATGGCCAGATGATCCAACAGCAGCACAGTACAGCACGCCAACGGCAAAGGAGGATAAAGGAGAGGAAGAAGACTAATCCATGGAGTCTCACTCTCACGAGAGCCGAGAGGAGACGATGACCTGTGGCCCCGGCCTCGTAGCAGTGGCAAAGGCAAACCAGGGGTGAATTCTGAATAGGCCGCCGTATAGCCCGTGGGAATTGCCGCCGATTTCGTGCCCTTGCAGCCACCGTCCGCCACCGTCCAATGTCCACTTCTTTATCTTCTCCGAGGTTCTTTCACCTGCCCAGGCGATCCTTCCTCCTCCTCATTTCTCACACACTGTCACACAGCTGACCTGACACTGCCTCTGCCATTGCGGCACTGCCAGGAGAGGAGAGTAGTAGGTCCAGGATGCCCCGCAGCGGCTTCTCGGGGTCCCTGAGGTCGCCCAAGATCGACGTCGTCATCGACATGGGGAACCCTTTCCTCAACCGCACCGTCGACGGCTTCCTCAAGATCGGCGCTGTCGGCGCCTGCAAGGTGGCCGCCTAGGAGACCTTCGAGTGCCTCCACAGGGGTGAGTGCCTGCGTGCGTGCGCGTGCCTCTCTGCCTCTTCTGCCATTCTTCCCCCTTCCTCGTCCTCTTTGTTCGTATTCAGTCATGCTGCATTCTACAGCCCATGAACCCTTGTTATTTAGATGCAAAAAGTTTCGATTTTGAGGAACGCGTGTCAGAGATTGATACGATGTTGTCCCCAAAACTTTTCGTCATTGCGTTCCACTCTACGCAGGTAGATAGATTACTTACCAACCATGATGTGGGATTATGGATAATGGACTCCTGTTTCTCTGCCTCTGCAAAGTGGATTCAGAGAGCGAAACTTACAAGGGATGCAGACATAACCCCTAGACTATAATTTGTAGTGCAGCCTGAATTTATCTCATTCAGTCTTTATTGAGTTTTTCTGCACATTTCTGTAGCCTGCATTTTACATTCAGTCATGATTGAATGATTGAAATGACGAGAAAATTCTGATTTTGTTACTGAAGATTCACTTCATGTGTACACGCTAGTACTAGTTCCCAATCTTGGGCCTGAACCTGTTCAAATGATCTCAAATGATCGTTAGTTACCTCATTGGATCTTACTCAAGACTCACCTCAACTTTGAATTCTTGATGTTTACTGACAAGGAAATCATATGCTTGTTTTTTTTTTGGCTACATTTTACTGGCAATCAAGAGAAGAAGTTGTCATGACAAAACTTCTTTTGTTTCGTTTCGTTGCAGGGGATGTTTCAAAGCACAAGGTTGAGCATGCCGTAAGTAGTATCTCCATAACCTTTGTATCCCTGTTTTTTAACTATTCTAGATTCAGGCCATTTTTTTCACTTGGAGATCTTAAATATCATTGTCATTTACGCTTGCAGTTCCTAAATGTGGACAGTCATTTACGTCACTTTCTGAAAACACATGTCATTACTTATGAATACTGAAGATCTCTAGTTCTAGTCTCAATCCTGTGTACGGTCATCTCAGGAATTCTAATGTGCTACTGGAAATGTTGAACTAAAATACCACAGCTCTTTTGCATCTTGCATCATGCCTGTGTATCCCTAAAAAAATCAGTGAGTGACTTCTGTTTTACGCATCCAACTGATACATTTTCTCAATATGTGTGCAGCTGAAGAAAATGTGCAGGGAGGGTGCATATTGGGGTAACTAGTTGAACAATTTGTGCCTTTTGTCGCTTCAGACTCTAACAATTTGTGTGGGCTTCTTTCCCTTCTTCATTTTCTGACTAACTCAAATGTTTACTTGTCTAATTACACGCAGGTACTGTTGCTGGAGTTTATGTGGGCATGGTGTATGGCGTGGAAAGGGTTCGTGGTCGCAACGACTGGGTAAGAATAACCTGAGTATGAATCTTTCATTTTTATGATGATTAATCGAATATCATCTCAAATTCTCAAGGATTTTTTTTCTGCTTGCCAGTTGGTGAAAAGTAGCATGCCCATTCTAGATCTTTTTACTGTTAGGACACATTTTTGTTCTACGAATAGTATGAATAAAAGTTGAAGCCCTGTATGGCACTGACACCTCATACATGAAAACATGAAAGTTCTTGTAACATCCGATCTTCCCCTCTTTGTCCGAACATCAAATATCCACGTGTCAACTTAGATTGCTAGAAATTTATTAGACTAGAACAAGATAAGTCTTGGTTCTTCATACAATTTTGTTGTGGTTTGGAAGCATTAAGCACCTCCTCATAAAAATTGTTGAATCCAAACGAGTTCAGTGTCATTCCACCCATATTTTGGGTCATCTTTTGGTGTTTATTAACCCCACTTCTGCTCTCATGACCCTACAGAAGAATGCGATGATCGGGGGCGCCTTATCCGGTGCCCTGATCTCCGGTGCCAGCAACAGCAACAGCAACAGAAACAAGATCATCAAGGATGCCATTACTGCCGGCGCGGTAGCAACAGCCGCCGAGTTCATCAACTGCCTTACCTAGTGGAGCAAGAGCAACTGCATTTGCAATGCCATTGTCGTACAAAAGAATAAGTACTTCTTCAGTGGAGCCATGTCCTAGCTCAATAAACCCCCATCTTCAGTCTTCGTTTCTGACCTGCTGTTTTGCTTTGTGTGGATGTCCTGAGAGCAACATTTTTCATTACCTTTGCGGTTTGCAAATGCAGCGGGGATTGTTGCGTAGCAAGGAGGCGGGAGGTGTTAGTCGGCGTAGGCCTGTTTGGGACTGCTCCGCTCCACGTTTTTCAGCTCTGCTCCACATTTTTTAGCCAAACAGTTTTAGTTCCACGCACACGACTCCAGAAAAAAAGGTGGAGTTGTGAGAGCACCTAAAGAGGTACTCCACAAAAACCTGAAGTTCGTGGAGCTGCTCTACAGTGGAGTTTGTGAAACAGAGTTCGTGGAGCAGTCCCAGACAGGCCATGGTCAGGATGGGGCGTTTTTGGCCCGGGCAATAATCTACTGTGGGTCGTGGCCACTGGACCAAGTGGACATGTTCATAGGCCACCTGAACAAACCCGTCCAAAAAAAAAAAGACCGACCAAACCAAATCATTTGTCTGGATCATAGTTTTCTAAATCTAAACATGTTTACATATCAATGGTAGCATTTTAGAATTTTTCTAGGTCTTTTTTGGATATTTTTCTATTTTCCTAGACCTAAATGTATTTGTTGAGCAAAGATCTAAATATTTTATTTAGATTTCTCTATACTAATCTATCGCAATAATCTTTTTTAGAATTTTAAATGCTTAGAGACATCTTTTGTTGTTTAAAAGTTTATCAAATTTTTAACTAGAAAAGTTATGGAGACCTCAAAATCCGATTTTATAAAAAGGGATCGCACAATCGCCAAAGTCACATGTCAAAAAATAAGTTTTTCTTAAATGAACAATAGTGTGGACTGCAATATTTTCATTTTTTCCGTCGGGTTGGTTTTCAGGCTAAAAATCAGGTCGACGCCCGACCCGACCTTACTTCACGTGGTATCTGGTCGGATCAGGTCAGGTAGCTCATGATCAGATTTGATGCAACGGTATACTTTTGCTTGAAACGATCAGGAGAGGTTTTTTGGCCTCTATTGTTATGAATCTACTATACTTAAATAGAAGATCCCTACTAGCATACTTTTCTGCAATTTCGTGAAGCCATGTCAACAATCTCCTTCCCATCTATAAAGCGCAACCGAAGCATTCCTCACAAACCCGAAGCATCTCTTCAGATCGTCCTGGAAACTCAGGCGCCAGCCTCATTGTGAAATGAACGACATTTTGCTGCAGAAGTACCCGCATCCCTCAACCAGATGTCCTGATCTAGACTTGGTGGCTATCATCAATCAATTTTGGGCAAAAGGGATGGTGCCCGGCGGGCGTGCAGGGCTTTGCAGGTAAACTGTACACATCTGAAGTTGTTAGCGTCCTTTGATGAACGCGATCTGATTTCGCTGCAGCTTGCCGAAGCTATGAATGAGGCTTATAGGCCGGTAGTCACGGATCTCAGCTTGGGTGCTCCTTCTTTTCTTCAGTAGGATCATATAAGCATGATTTAGCTGGTTGAAGCTTCTTGAGTCCAGCGACCAAAAAGCATTGAACGCGTTCATTATATCTGGCTTAATTATCTCCCAGGTTTTCTTGTAGAATAAACCCGTCAGGCCATCTGGACCGGGCGCTTTCTCATTTGGCAGCTCTGTAAATGACAGACCAGGCCTCCTACTCAGTGAAAAGGTGCTCAAGTGCAGTGAGCTCCATGGTTGGCACCCAATCCTCTGCAGGTCAATTCTTCTGGTGCGCACAAAAAGGACCCCAGGACGCCGTTATAGAAATCATAAAGGTCAACAATCTGGCCAACGATGTCAGCCCAAGGACCCGTGCAAAAGGGTGGGGGCACATGGAATTTTACCCACAAGGATTCAAACCGGAAACGCCTTTTGGTCCCGGCTAGAGCATTATCCACATGTGCCTCTTCATAAAACAACTACGATATCAAAGATAACAAATATATCATACAAACTCTGTACACATGTGCGTTTGATATTTCAGCTCCTTTACACACAAACAAGAAAAAAATGGAAAAAAACAAAAAAAATATTCTAAAGCACTATTTGAGCGGGCCGCGATAGTAGTATGTGTCTTGAAGACCTGCTCCTCATCCCTTCAAATCAATTAATCAACTTATCCACACCTTAGGAATGTGACTGACAAGGTGGCAGTCGGGCCCTGGCCCTGGCTTGTAACGCTCCGCCAAACCAGGGCAACCATTAATGAACAATATCTCGAGAGCAGTTAGGCGTTGTATGGACTGAGGCAAGTACTGAAGGGCAGGGAAATCCTGGATATAAAGCGTACGGAGCGCAGACAGTTGTCCAATCCACTCTGGCAGAACCGTCAGTGCAGGACCTGAGAACATGTTGAGATGTTCAAGCGAGGTGAGGTGCTGAATCGCCTCTGGGAACTGCTTCAAATCACCCATACTCAGTTCAAGGCGTCGCAGAGAATGCAGTTCTCCAAGCCAGTCAGGCAACGTGCCAACGGCGGGGCATCCGAGGATGGAGAGAGACTCGAGAGAGGTGAGGTTCCGCATGCTCTCTGGTAACTGTGTCAGGTCATTGCACCTGGAAATATTTAAATGTTTCAGCTTAGTGAGGTGCTGCAGCAGTTCCCAACCAGATGATGATCCTGTAACTTCGAATAGCTCTAGAGTCTTGAGGGGAGGGACCAACGTGTCCATGTTGGGCAGCTGACGGGAGAACCTTCCGGTGGATAGCAGCTGCTCATTGCATCTGGTTAAAGACATATGCTCCAACGATGGTGGCAAGTAAGGCCTCACATTTAATTTCGGGCATTCACGTAAGCGTAGACTGGACAGGACAGGGAAATGATGTTGTGCTGCCAATTCTTTCTCCCCAGTTTCAAAACCACTTGATGTAGTCCACAGCTCCTCTAAATTAGGCATTTCGTCCAGCTCAAGGGTCTTCAGTGAAGGCAACTCAACAAATCCTCTCATATGCCTCAAGTTTGGAAATCTTTCAAGCGTTAACCAAGTTAAACAAAGGAAATGGGATGCAATAGTTTGCTTCAACATTATGCCACCCTCACAATATGAAGAACCATTTTGCTTCATCATCCATCCTGGCAAGCTGGGGCCTCTGTAACCACAGATCTTCAAGCCCTCAATTTGCGATGGTGGCTCAAGAGCATTCAACACACCCCAATCATGTTCCGTATCTAATACCAAATCTTCTTCGGTATCACTTAAAGACCAGTTCAGCACCAAGATTTGTACGTTACTCTTCCGCTTCAAGCAAGCCTTCTCTGCATCACTTGGATTCTTCAAATACTGAAGGTTGGTAACTCCCCACTGATGTCTGATGGTAGTTGTTGCAGAGATGAACAATCCTCTATATCAAGTACACATAGGTTTCCAATTCTACCTAAAGAGCTTGGTATCTCTCGGAGCATCCTGCAGCCACATAGTTGCAAGGACTGAAGAACAGAAAAGTCACCAATGGATTTAGGCAAACTCTCAAGATCTGTAACCCAACGCAACTCTAGAGTCCTTAGCTTCCGAAGCTTTCCAACAGACTCAGGTAATGTCACAAAACTTATGCAGTTAACAAAATGGAGTGACTGCAAGTTCCAACACCTCGAGATAGCTTCTGGAACTGTTGTACAACTAACATTGTGGATTTCAAGATGCCCAAGATACTCAAACTTTAATACGAATAGTGCAAGCGGAGTATCAATTGCATAGTCCAAAACAACACTGCGCATACAACTATTCTTCACTGAGGTATCAAAACATGGCTTACTGTCAGAGATATATAGAGCACGGACCTTGTCAAATAAGCTCTTGTCAACATTCTCAGTGAATGAAGTCAAAGATAAATATCTGTACCTACGAGTAAATTTTCCTGTTGTATGACTTGGTACACAAGTCACCAGTTCATCCTTTAGTATCTGTCGAGTGAGATCATGGATCAAATCGTGCATGTTGTATTCATCAGTATTCCTGCTCTTATAAGGTTTCTGAAGAAAACTGACTTTTACAAGAGAATCTAAGTAGCCTCTTCCGATATCTTCGGGCTGCTCTCCATTCATTGCATTGATGAATCCATGAGCTATCCATTGGGCAATCAAACGATCTTTCTGGATTCCATAGCCCTTCGGGAATATGGAGCAGAACGTAAAGCACTGCTTCAGTTCATCTGCCAAGTGAATATAGCTCAACTTCAAGGATGCAAACACTTTGTCATTTATACTCTGAACATTCCATAAATTATTATCTCTTATGGCCCTCCACGTACTTATTTGCTTCTTGTCACGAAGGACTGCTCCAAGAGTTTGAATTGCAAGCGGCACCCCACCACATCCCTTGATAATCTCTTTTCCGACTTGTACCTCATCGGAGCTCAAATCTTGCTCTGACCATACAGAGCCCTTCATGAATAAGTTCCAACTCTCAGACTCTGATAAGAATGACAACTCAAACATATGTCTAGATTCCACGGCTTCTGCAACCTTTCTATCACGAGTGGTTAACATAATCCTTGTTTCAGGTGTGCCACATTTTAGCTGCGCCATGAACTGTTCCCAATCATTTCTGTCCTCATGCCAAGCATCATCAAGGATAAGAAGAAACTTCTTATTGCTCAACTTCTCGGATATTTCTCGGAGCATGTGCTCCGGGGATGACGATCTGAATTAACTCCAACAATTGTTTCAAATAGCTTGCCGATGAGCTTCTGAACATCAAACTCTTGCGACACATGGACCCAGAATATTTCACCTCCGAAGTGCTCCTTTATCTTGACATCATGGCAAATGTGTTTGGCCAAAGTAGTTTTGCCTGAACCTCCTAATCCGACGATAGAAACTATCATGTTGTTCTCTCCAGCATTAGATTCTACAAGCTTAGATATGATTGCATCCTTTTCTTGATCCCTAAGGGGTATTTTGGACTCTGGTACGTTGCTCAACCAGGACAGCTCTCCAACTGTCTTGTGCCTAGTACCGACATGTTCATCCCTTGGAACTAAAGTACTGACATCACTTCTTTGCTTGACGATTGCAGCAAGTCTCACCTTGATTGCCTTGATCTTATGCGCCATCTTGTATCGGAATGCAAATGTCTTTGGTTTTGCACAGAAGCAGCCAGCTATACCACTCTTGTCATCATCTCTTTCCATCTTCTGCTTCTCATCTTCTAGCTGGACTTCTTGTAGTATATCATCAATGTCATAAGCGACATCTTTCAATTTTACCACCCAACGAGACTGTGGCTCACTCTGTATTGCTCTGTCACGTGCTGCCGACAGCCAGCTTGTAATCTCTTCGTGTATATCCTGGAGCTCGGAGAGATCTCTTTTTACACCGGTTATGGCAGCAAACTCAGTGGCTAGCAGTGAAACTAGCTTGTCGCCTGCAGCCTTCAACACTCCAGATGCTAAAGCAGCCTCCATCCCACTCATTATGTCAAAGAAACTCTTGCTGAAACCCCTGCGGATTAAATTGAGAAGCAAGTGGTTACATTTGAGTTTCGTAAATCCAAAACTAGTTAGGTGGCAGCAGTAATGTTTTTTAAAGAAAATATTTTTTTAGGAATTGTGGCGGCAGAAATGTTCCACTAATAATTCTTCAAATCTGGAACAAATTAACGTCTGACAAAATATCTGAGAGTTACCAATTAACATGTGTCACTCCCAAATCAGACGTGTGACAACATGAGATTATATTTCCTATGTGTTTCTAACTGAATGGACAAATAGTGTCCGTATCCGCTTTTCTGAGAGACAAATATCTTATATGGGTAACACAGAAAGTTGTTTTTTTTTTCGAATTAGGGTGTCCCCATTTCCATTATCATATAACGGAAATACAGCATGTTTTTGGAGATGTTCAGAAATAGAAAGCAACATATTGTAAACCCAGACAGCATGAAAGAAAGGGGAGCCCAACATGGCTCAGCTGAAACAGACAGAGACAAAGTCTAAACAAAAGTCTACTGAACTCCATCAAACAGCATCGGCATCATCCCTCACTGATCTGGCGCCTGTTCTGGATCCCTTCCATCGGTAGAACCTGGCAACATCTGCACCCTGTCAGCATCCTGATCCTTAGACAGCAGCTGCGTTGCAATCTTGATCATGGTATCCACGCCTTTGATCAACATTTCTTTATCCTCTTCCTTCACCAAACCTGCCCAAGATTTCATAAAAGCACATGCTTGACAAACAATCTCCAAGGGATTGGTGAACTCCTTTCCATCAAAACAAATTCTATTTCTCACTTTCCATATTGACCAACAGAAAGCCGCAATCCCAACAGCATAAAATTGTTTTCCATTGTGAATCCAGGACTCACACCATTTCCAACTCATATTAAAAGAAACAGGAATATTATTTGCCCCAAGACAAGTAGCCACTGTCACCCAAACAACTCTCGCAACAGGGCATGTAAACAGAAGATGGGATACCGTTTCCGGTTGTTGACAGAACATGCATGTTGGGTCACTAGACCATTTTCTCTTAATCATATTGTCTTTAGTTAGGATAGCGTTATTTGCTATTAGCCAAAGAAAAATCTTGATTTTAGGTGGGATTTTCCCTTTCCAGATAAACTTGAAGTTGGAACCATCATCAGAACTGGTAAGCGCATTGTAGGTTGACTTTACTGAAAATTTGCCCTTACTGTCAGGTTTCCAGGATATGACATCCTGTCCAGGGACTAGATGGTTTTGAAAAGCATCCTTGGTAATTGACTCCCAAACGGATTTAAGCTCTTCAGTTAACCATCGACAAAAGGTTATATGAATCAGACCACTCATCCATTGTGAAACCATAATGTCCTTCTGATCACACAATTTAAAGAGATCAGGGAAAAGGATATATAAAGGTTTATCATACAACCAAGTATCCTTCCACACCGACGTTGATTTGCCATCTTTAACTGAAATTTTCCTCCCTTGCAAATATATGCTTTTAATCTTAAGTAGATCAGACCATAGAGGGGAATCAGACTGTCTGTGTTTCACAGTACAGACTGTGTCTCTTCTAAGATATTTATATCTGACAATATCTTGCCATATCCCATTTTCCTTCTCAAGTTTCCACCACCACTTGCAAAGTAGACTTAGGTTCATCTTCCTTATATCTTTAATCCCTAGCCCTCCTTTTCTTTTACTTTTACAAATTTTATCCCATCTCACAACACAGAAAGTTGTTTGGATGCAGGAAAATAATTCTACTACTAGACCGATCGGCGTGAAAATAAAATGGGAAATTAATTTGCATACCAGGTGAAGGAGGACACAGACAGTAGCAGCAGTAGATAAGCAACGACAGTATGACACTTTGATGCCTGCCGCCAGATGAGGGAGGTCTTTTTGTTCTTCTTGTTGTTGTTGTGAAAGAGGTGAAGGAGGCCTTTGAGCAGTATGCTTGACGCTCACTGGGATTGACACACACAAAAAAAAAAAAAAAGGTGTGAGTTGGTCATAAGAAACTCTGGGATTGACAGCAAAAGCGTGAGTTGGTCACTGAAGAAAACTACCAGGGCAGAAAGCGGGAGGAGATGTGAGGAATCAGATTGTGATTAAATCAAAGCAGATTAACATGTACCTAAACTCAAATGTGGCGAGGCAGCAACCCAACGAGAAAGAAGAAGTGGGTTTTTTGGGGGTCCAGCTTCAGAGTCGTCCCCTTCAGATCTGGAGAGGCAGGTGATGAAGAAAATGAGCAGGTGGTCGAACCCAACGAGAAGGAGAAACAGGATTCCGGCAGAGATCAACCTTATGACCTCGGTCGCGTCGTCGTCGGCGACGAGAGGCCTCCCCTAGTCGAGATGTGCGCGGCGGTCGATGGTCGTCACTGCTCACTTCTCACTCCCATGGTGACTGACGAACGGAGACTGAGAGCAAAGATTGTGGGATGCACAGCGGAAAGCAGATTGCCACTGAGGACCCGACCGGACAATAATGGTGGTGAACTGGTGGTCCCCGGCGGCCGTTGTGAGCATGATTGCTTTTCGCCTCAGAAATTGCGTGGCAAGAGCATCTACTACACTACTGCTACAGTGGATCCAGAAAATCCATCCTCTTTTCCTAGAAACTGTTATGCGCCTACAAGGGATTGTTAATAAATAAGGAAAAAAAATAAGCTCCAATAGATCCCTTTCTAATCCTATTTCCCAAACTTTTTTTTATCAATCTCCCAAAATCTCCCTCTCCCCTAAAAAAATGAGAGGCAAATTCAATTATTTGTAAACACGTTGTTGGTCATTCTCCTACCTACCTACCACTCGGCATTCTTCTACCACAAGTCGTTGGTCAGTCACCACTCACCAGGTCTCAGATATTTGTGTATGTGTGTGATAGTAGAGGTAGTCTAATTACGAACACATGGTGGATAAGTGCTCATGTATGTTCAGTTTTATGATGAGTGATTGCTCAATACTTGAGTGTTTCAGTTTGAGTGACTTACCCTAACCTCTTTGCGAAAGTAAATGTGTGCATGTCTATCGGCTTGTGGTGTGCAAGTGCTATGCCTAGTGACAGTGGTCAATGGCGTGGATAAGGTCGAGTAGAGGCTTGCCGTGCCGATGAACTGAAAGCGGGGAAGGGCGGAAGCGGGACTCGAACCGAGGGACCATGGGCGCCGGCGGACTAGCTGTGGTGGCGTGTGATTGGCACCGGCGAGTACAACAAGACATGGAGGTAGACCGAGTCGACCAAAATGTCTTTGGTTTTGCACAGAAGCAGCCAGCTATACCACTCTTGTCATCATCTCTTTCCGTCTTCTGCTTCTCAGCTTCTAGCTGGACTTCTTGTAGTATATCATCAATGTCATAAGCGACATCTTTCAATTTTACCACCCAACGAGACTGTGGCTCACTTTGTATTGCTCTGTCACGTGCTGCCGACAGCCAGCTTGTAATCTCTTCGTGTATATCCTGGAGCTCGGAGAGATCTCTTTTTACACCGGTTATGGCAGCAAACTCAGTGGCTAGCAGTGAAACTAGCTTGTCGCCTGCAGCCTTCAACACTCCAGATGCTAAAGCAGCCTCCATCCCACTCATTATGTCAAAGAAACTCTTGCTGAAACCCCTGCGGATTAAATTGAGAAGCAAGTGGTTACATTTGAGTTTCGTAAATCCAAAACTAGTTAGGTGGCGGCAGTAATGTTCCAATATTAATTCTCAACTCTGGAACAAACTAACAGACGACAAAATATCTGAGGGGCTTCACTGTGGTACTCTCAAATGACCGTGAGACATTCAATTTATTAGATCAAATGGTTAGGATCATCTATTATTTTCTAGTGCAACGTAAATAAAAGCAAATGAGAAATATGCATATTACATTTTGAATGCAAATACAAGAAATTTGACATAATATGTGCATGACTTCTATTATTGTAACGTGACAACATAATAGAAAAATAGAAACATGCATAATATATTGAGTTAAATGCATTAAAGACTCTTGAATTTGTTATATGATGTCATTTAAGTCCACGAACTTTAAAAATGTATTTCTAAGTCGCTAAACTTGTTAAGTGGTGCACCGCACATCATTAAACTTGTAAAATAGTGTATCATAGGTCTATTTGTGGACCATAAATACCACCACTGCAGTGCACCACTTAACAAGTTTATGAGTCTAGAAATATATTTCAAAGTGGGTGGACCTAAGTGACACTGCACCCCACGACAAGTTTAATATATTTGTACAATAATGTGTGATAGAAAAAGTAATGTGTGGTATTTGTCCAATAATTGACCTACTTTCCATCCGAGTGTATTATGGTTAAATGGAAAGAGTGCATGGTTGTTGGATGGTGAGGTATTGAATGTGATTTTCCCCCTTTTTCTTGTCAATTTTAGTTATTTTAACTATTTTTGTAAATCTAAAAAATCAACTGCTGTTACCTCATAGCTGGTAATGTTTGTACCTTAGCAAGACCCAATTCCGAGAGTTACCAATTAACATGTGTCACCCAAGATCGGACGCCTGACAACATTAGTGGTTTGCATATTATATTTCCATTTTTCCTATAGTTTAAGTGCCTGAATTTTAAGATAATTTCAGGCAACACTAATATACCACCAAATAGTATAAGTTAATTTTGTATTTTATTATTTGTCTTTGTGTTATAACATATTAAATTTTTGTCTTTGTCTTCCTATAGAAATAATCGTAATTGTTGAATTATCTTTGTGCCAACATTTATAAAATTTTGTCAGGTTTGTAATTTTGTCTAACAGGTTTTTTATTTATGAAACCAAAAGTTACAGACTGTGTCTACATAAATTGCAACAAATTAAAACTATAATTTTAGTATAAAATATATGCAATAACTGTCGCCTGAAAGAAAAACCTAAAATTCAGACACCTGAAATTTAGCAAATCCCTTATATTTCGTATGTGTTGCGAACTGAATGGACAAATATCGTCCGTATCCACTTTTCTGGGAGTCAATATCTTATATGGGTAGCACAGGAAGACGTTTGGATGCAGGAAAATAGACCGATTGGCGTGAAAACAATTTGCATACCAGGTGAAGGAGGGGACACACAGTAGCAGGAGTAGAGCAACGACAGTACGACACTTTGATGCCTGCCTGCCGCTAGATGAGGGAGGCCTTTTGAATTTGTTCTTCGTCTTCTTCTTTGTTGTGAAAGAGGTGAAGGAGGCCTTTGATCAGTGTGCTGACGCTCACTGGGATTGACAAAAAAACAAAACAAAAAAAAAGTGTCTTTTTGTCATTCAAAAGAAAAAAACGTGAGTTGGTGATTGAAGAAAAAAAAATGGAGAAAGCGGGAGGAGATGTGAGGAATTAGAATTTGCGTACGTGTTGGTCTTAAACCAAAGCAGATTAACAAGTACCTAAACTCAACTGCAGCGAGCGAGGCTACAACCCAACGAGAAAGAGGAAACGGGTTTTTCGCTTTTCGGGCGTCCAGCTTCAGGCTTCAGAGTCCTGCAGATCTGAGAAGCGAGTGACGGAAGAAAGTCAATGATGCAAAGCGGAAGCAGATTGCGACTGAAGACCGGACGATGCTTCTTTGCTTTGTGAGTTGGGTGGTGAACTGGTCCCCGGCGGCCACTGTGAGCATGATTGCTTTTCGCCTCAGAAATCGCGTGGCAACAGCGAGCATCTGCTACACAGTGGATCAAAAAAAAAATCCATTCTCTTGAACCCTAATCATTTGCACCACTTCTCTCTCTACCCTCTCTCTAGGTCATGAGGTCCTTAGGTTGATCTCTCCAACCTTTGTAAGGATTTGTAATTCGTTTGTGGTGGGAATCAGAGGCCTTATCCTCCGTATGCCATGGCACCTTTGATTTTGTGATCGAGTCCCCGGTTGCTCATGTTCTTCGCGATTTGGCTTTTTCGTTCTTAATTCCCTCCGCTCGATCTCCCTCCTCGCTGCGTGTTTTGGAATTCCACTTGAAGTGAAAGTTGCTGCTACCCCTTGTGATCAAATCCATCGAAGGAATCTGTAAGGACCTGATTAGCCTAGAGGGGGGTGAATAGGCATGTTTAAAACACTTAACACTTTTCTGTTAGTACAGAGGCCGACACTGCCGGGCTTAAGTCCGGCACTGCTGGGGTGCCCGGCACTGCTGCTCTCAGGGGCAGCACTGCTGGTCACCTGGACAGAACTGAGCACAATTTAAAATGTAGAACTAGAATTGAAATTGAGCTTGAATAGAAACCTTCCTAGAGGTGTAAGAAACCTCTAGCACCACCTGAAAGTGGTAGCAACACACCCACCGAGTAGATTGGGTCCAAACCCTAGAAATCACCTTGCAAACAATATATATCAAAGTATAGAGACAATCATAAGGGGACACAAGATTTGACACGTGGTTCAGCTCGCCACCAAGGCTTGCCTACGTCCACGTTGTTGAGGTGCGCCACACAAGGCTCAAGCTCGCCACAAAGGCTAGCTCTTTCCTTGTTCTCAAGTCAAGGGAATGAACTCTTAAGATGAGAGGAATGTATTAGCAATAGTTGGGTGATACAAACTTCCCTAGGCTGCCACACGAAGGAGGCAAGCTCAAGGGCAACCTCTAGCCGTCTAGGAGCAAAGCTCCAAGAGTAAAGAACTCAAACCGCCGACCACCACGCAAACCAAATACTTGTAGGAGTTGAAGATACGAGGGAGAAGCTTCTTCTCAAGCTTGGAGGCTCAATCTCTCAAAGGTTGATTGGAAATCAATGGAGGAGAGTGGTTGAGCACCAAAGGAGAAGGGAAAGCAAGAAAAGAGCTTCTCTTTTCTATTTCACGAAGTAAGAATGAAGGAATGGCAGAACTAACCATTGAGGGAGAGTGAGAGGGTAAGAAATACCCCTTCACTGTCCAACGGGCAAAACAAGTTGCGGCAGTGCCGGCCTGTAGCCCGGCACTGTCGGACTGTCTGGCATAGCTGGCCTGAGGGCCAGCACTGCCGGCCTGGCAGAAACAACAAGAAAAAGATCTTCGAATAGCTGGTTGTTTTGCCCACTATGTATGTGGAGGTGTGATGTATTTGGATAGATATAGCATTTAGTTCACTTGTTGACATGCGTGTTGAATCCCTCTTAATAGTACGGCATACCTAACTCAATTTCAAAGTATAAATGAATTTAAACTCCTTTGAGCTTGTTGCCATGCACTTTTGTAATTGGAGGGGTCCGGCAACCTGTTCATCGACCTCCTTAAGTTTAACCTGCTTGTCATACTTGCAAAGTCTCATTAGTCTCCTAAATATGTTGTCATGTCACCAAAACCCACTTAGGGCTTGATTGCACTTTCAATCTCCCCTTTTTGGTGATTGATGACAACACACTTAGAACTTACAAAAGTGAATAATAATCTAAGACAATACAAGTCATGGGTGTAGGAGCTCCCCCTAAATGTGTGAATGAGAATTTGAATTTCTAATTTGGCATGAAAAGCCAAGATTTACACATTAGAGTGAAATAGGGCTCCCCCTACATCTATGGCTGTTGTGGGGTGCTGAAACAAAGTGTCACAAGAATATACGTGAAGGATACAACCTGTATCAAGACACAAATCAGAGTGCCTACTGTTGAGCAGTCCGACACTGCCGGCCTGAAACCCGACACTGCTGGCCTAGCTGCAAACAACAAGCCTACGGAAGCTAGAGCACAGCCACACAACACAATATATAAATAAACTAAAAGCATACTAAGACAAGAATGATATATATAAGAGAGTATATGTCCACAAATGACACAAATTCAGTACTTAAGTGGCAATATTACAATAAAATAGTTTCATGTTGCTCTCTCATCTCACAGACTAAAAACTAAATATAACTAGCTGCAGTTGCGCCTCCATGACCATCGAAGATTGTTGTACTCCCTTCACTTAGTAATTCTTCCCCTTTGACAACAAGTCACCAAAAAGGAGAAAAGAACATAGCAAAAAGAATACAAACTAGTCGCTATCCTCATCCATCTGGTCATCTTCATTATCATCTTCATCTTCACCTTCCTCATCATCATCTGGGGCTGTGAAGTGAACACTGGGAGCTGAGGCACACTTACTGCACCTCCGAGTCTGCGGCTGCCGAATCTCCTCCTCATCATCCTCATCATCATCATCATCTTCCTCATCATAGGTAGACTCCTCACTGAGCTTTGGAGGAGGTGTAGGAGGAGGTATCTGACTGAGGCCCTGCTCCTGTCTGAGCTGTCTGATCTCAAGCCTAGTCTGATAAGCATGGTCATTGGCATAGCAGATGCCACTAAATATCTTCTTTAAAATCCTGCCAAGCTTACCCTTCTTCCTGTCTCTGCTAGCTGCTGCTGCTCCTCTGGAAGACTCAGGGAAATCTAGAGCTGCTGCCCTGGTACTAGCTCTGGGAGGAGTGTTAACCTCCTGAACAACAGTGGAGTGAATGGCCTTCTCGCCTCTGTAAGGCTCATGAGCAGTGTCCCTGTTATAGATCCTGCCAGTCACTCTCTTAATTACAAACATGAGGTAGGGGGCATAGGGAAGCCCCTTTCTGGCATCTTCAGCTGCAATGCATATCTCATCCCACAGAAAGCGAGCAACTGAAAAAGGTGGAGCTCCACCTCTTATCCTCCTTAGCACATTCTTGGATGTAGCATAGAGGTTGGAGGTTGATCCCACCTTGGGATAGAGAGTGGTCCTGCAGAGATTGTTTAAGATATAATACTTACTCCTAAAACCCTTCACTAGACCATCTGCCTCCTCAGGCTTGATGTAAAGCTAAGAGATCTTCTCATTGGTCAACCCTCTCTCATCACGAACATTGGAGCACCTCCTGTCATCCCTTCCAAATCCAAGAAGGTGGGCAAAAGTCACATAATCCAGCTTGTAATGCATGCCCTTTGTCATCCAATGCATCACCAAGTTCTCCCTGTCAAGATAGTAAGTAGCATAGAACTGGTGAATTATCTCTGTGTTCCAGTCATTCTGGAATCCCATCCAGTGATACATGCCAAGCTGCTTGCACTGATCAATGACCCTGTCAAACACAGGATCTCTCTTGTTCTCCAAGTGCTCCCAATCAATATATTTCATCTTGATAATCTTGGGTTTAGCAGCATGAAAGAGGACAGTGGAATAGTAATCAGAGTGAAAAACATTCCAGAACATGTAGTCTACTCCCATATCCTTTGGTACATCATAGGGATTGATGGCCCTCTGCTCCTGGACTGACCGCTACTGATTCTGATAGCTGATTCTGACCCTGGCAGGGCTGTCCTAAGGCTCTCTAACAAGAACCTCCTTAGTATGCTCAATGAGATATGAGCCATCAAAAAGACCCAAATCAGGAGGTGTCATAGGACAAGCACCCTCCTCTATGGTTCTTCCTGCCATCTGTAGCTCACTCTCCTGCCTTATCTTCTGCCTAGGATTCAGGCCATCATCAATTCCTCCTCTGCCACCTCTGATAGCTCAGGCCTTTGTCCTTGGCCCCTTTCCTCTAGCACCAGCACTCGATCCACCGGCGTCCATCTATGCATTTAAAAGAGAGAAGGTTAAGTTGCTGCACTTAAACAGTGACTAGAAACTCTAGTGGAAAGATTTAATAAAAAACGAGAGTCTATGGTTGATTGGAGAAGCAACTGCTTTTGTGCTGTTGCCCAGAGTCCGGCACTGCCGGTCTCTGGCCCGGCACTGTCGGCCTGGTGCAGACAGCACCCAAGCATGCTTTTCCAATCCACCATGGAATCTTGGTTTTGACCAAATTCAACTACTGGAGGTACATCACCATACATAATGCAACTACTAACAACCTAAATCCCATCTCAAAATCTGTACATTGCATAGATTGACCCAAGTTAGGGTTTCATGTTATTACCTTTGAAAAAGAGGGGTGAGGATGAAGAAGGACAGGCTTAAATGAAGCTTGACGCAGGTAGGAAGATCCTCCACACCTCCTCCAATGGCAGCACCTCCGAAGGGCAGCACCGTCAGGGAAGAAGAGAGGGACCTCCGGGCTCCCTAGGTCTCCTTGGGGTTGAGAGAAAAGAGGGAGAGGTTTCTGTTGGGAAGAAAACGATTTGGGATGGAGTCCCCTCGGGTCTGGGGTAGGAAATAAAAGAGAACCCGAGGGATGGGACTTGGGCCCGACCCTCTCTGGTCGGTTAAGTCCCGGCACTGCCGGCCTCCCCAGCACTGCTGCCCTAAGGGCCGGCACTGCTGGCCTGGTCAGGCAGTGAGGTACTATGCCACCTTTATACTATACATTTATGCAATTGTGGACACATACCCCGTGCCATATTTTGGTTAGTAAGCAAATCATCAATCAAACTATGACCAACACATTCAAGTTTCTTTCAAAATTGGTTTTGAAGCACATAATTGAAATTTTCAAAGTTTTGCCTAAGTCGCTAGGTGGACAAACAAATGTGTGCTATAGTTCAAACCACGTTACGAGAATCAAGTATATTCAGCTCACTAAGCAAAGCACAAAACCTTGTCTCATCGAGAGGCTTAGTGAAGATATCAGCTAGTTGCTTTTCGGTGCTCACATGGTGAGTTGCGTTATCTCCTTTTAATTCGTGGTCTCTCAAGAAGTGATGACGGATGTCTATGTATTTTGTTCTAGAGTGACTAACCGGGTTATTTGCGAGTTTGATGGCACTCTCGTTATCATACAAGAGAGGTATCTTGGTGAATTGACATCCGAAATCTTTTAAGGTTTGCCTCATCCAAAGTAGTTGAGCACAACATGCGCCGGCTGCAACATACTCGGCCTCAGCGGTGGAAAGGGCTACATAATTTTGATTTTTAGAACTCCAAGACACTAGGGACCGTACAAGAAATTGACACGTCCCCGAAGTGCTTTTTCAGTCTACCTTGCAACCGGCGTAATCGGAATCCGAATACCCAAGTAGATCGAACTTAGAGCCCTTAGGATACCATAAGCCAATGTTAGGAGTGAAAACTAGATATCTCAAAATTCTCTTAATGGCCACCAAGTGACACTCTTTCGGGTTAGCTTGAAATCTAGCACACATGCACACACTAAGCATTATGTCCGGCCTAGATGCACATAAGTAAAGGAGAGATCCAATCTTGGAGCGATATACCTTTATGTCCACAGATTTCCCTCCTTCATCAAGATCAAGATGTCCATTAGTTGGCATGGGGGTCTTGATTGGCTTTGCATTCACCATGTCAAACTTTCTCAACATATCATGGGTGTACTTGGTTTGGCATTGAAAAGTCCCTTCCTTGAGTTGCTTGATTTGAAAACCGAGGAAGAACTTTAGCTCACCTATCATGGACATCTCAAATCTCTTAGTCATGATCCTACTAAACTCATCACAAAAGGATTGGTTAGTACTACCAAATATTATGTCATCGACATATATTTGGCACACAAAGACATCATTAATGACTTTATGAGTGAAGAGAGTAGGATTCACTTTGCCTATTTCAAAGCCTTGTTTGAGTAAGAAGTCCTTAAGGCATTCATACCATGCTCTTGGTACTTACTTAAGCCCATAGAGCCTCTTATGGAGCTTGAAGACATGATGTGGAAACTTAGGATCTTCAAAACCCGGTGGCTGCTCAACATAGACCAACTCTTGGATTGAGCCGTTGAGGAATGCACTCTTCACATCCATTTGTTGGAGCTTGAAGTCATGATGGGCAGCATAGGCCAAAAGCATTCGAATTGCTTCAAGCCTAGCTACCGGTGCATATGTCTATTCAAAGTCTAGGCCCTCCACTTGAGTGAAACCTTGAGCCACCAATCTTGCCTTGTTCCTTGTCACCACGTCTTGCTCATCTTGCTTGTTGCGAAAGACCCACTTGGTTCCAATCACATTTGTATTGGGTCTTTCCACTAATGACCAAACCTTGTTCCTTTCAAATCTATTTAGCTCTTCTTGCATAGCAATCACCCAATCCGGATCATCTAGAGCTTGCTCAACCTTGAGAGGTTCCAAAGAGGAGACAAAAGAGTAAAATTGACAAAAATTTGCCAAATGTGAATGAGCAGTTACCCCCCTTCGAAGACTCCCAAGTATATTATCAACAAGATGATCCTTTTGAATTGTTTGCCTCAATCTTGGATGTTCTATGGCTTCTTGTTGGTTAGCTTGGTCATCATACTCATATTCTTCAAAGATAGGTTGTAGGTTTCTTGGAGTTGCTGGTGAAGGGCTTGTTTCCTATCTACTTGGTCCAGCAGTGCCGGCCATAGGCACAGAGGCCTGACCAGGGAGCACTGCTGGCCCAGTTTCTTCGAGTCTTGGGGCAGTAGCTTCATCACCTTGAGGTTTCACTTCTGTGGCCTGGATTTTTTATGGCCTAATATCACCAATAGTCATATTCTTGATTGCTTCACAAGGTGGTTCCTCATTACCTACAATCACTTGATCAATTTGCTCTACTTGAGAGCCATTAGATTCATCAAATGTCACATCTATCGCAATTTCAATTTTCCCTAAGGTCTTGTTGAATACACGATAGGCATGCTCATTTGATCCATAACCAAGAAGAAAACCTTCATCAACTTTAGGTGCGAACTTAGAGGTTTTGGGTTTCTTGTTAAGTATGAAACACTTGCACCCAAAAACTCTAAAGTAAGACACCTTTGGTTTGTTACTGGTTAGGAGTTCATATGAAGTCTTCTTTAAGATCTTGTGTAGATAGAGCCGGTTGATAGCATGGCAAGCGATGTTGACAGCTTCGGCCCAAAAGATATCCGAAGTCTTGTACTCATCTAGCATTGTCCTTGCCATGTCAATGAGTGTCCGGTTCTTCCTCTCTACTACACCATTTTGTTGAGGGGTGTATGAAACTGAAAACTCATGCTTGATGCCCTCATCATCAAGGAACTCCTCCACTTGAGTGTTCTTGAATTCGGTTCCATTGTCACTACGAACTTTCTTGATTTGGAAACTGAATTCTCTTTGTGCTCTTCTAATGAAGGTTTTCACCTTTTCTTGCACTTGTGCCTTATCATACATGAAAAACACCCAAGTGAATCGAGTAAAATCATCAACAATAACTAAATCATGTTTGTTACCACCAATGCTTATGTAGGCCACCGGTCCAAAGAGATCTATGTGAATTACCTCCAATGGTTGCTTGGTGGAGATAATGCTCTTTGGTGGGTGAGGTGCACCTACTTGCTTTCCGGCTTGGCAAGCGCTACAAATTCTATCCTTCTCAAAATGAACATGAGTTAGTCCAAGGATGTGTTCATCTTTTAGGAGTTTGGCCAAGTTCCTCATCCCAACATGAGCTAGTCGGCAATGTCATAGCCAACCCATGCTAGATTTTGCCACTAAACAAGTCTCAAGCTTAGCTTTACTTTTGTTGAAATCAACTAGATAAAGCTTGCCCTTCAAACGACCCGTAAAGACAATAGAGGAATCCTCCCTCTTAAAGACTTCCACACCGTTATCTATAAAGAGATAATTGTAGCCCATCTCACACAATTGAGAAACGGACAACAAGTTGTAACTCAACGAATTCACATGTAATACATTTGAGATGGAATGATCAAGAGTAATAGCAACTTTACCAACTCCAATCACTTCCCCTTTGGAGTTGTCACCAAAGATGATATTCTCACTTGCATTTGAAGTTGGGGAATATGATGAGAACATACTCTTTTCTCCGGTCATATGATTTGTACATCCACTATCAAGCACCCAACTTGATCCACCAGAGGAGTATGCCTACAAAACAATTTAGTTCCTAGATTTAGGTCTTTAATCAATCTTGGGGCCTTGCATGTTAGTAACCACAATCTTAGGAATCCAAATGTTCATGCTTCTTTTATCATGTTTCTCATCACCCACAAATTCTGCAATGACTTTACCACGGTCATTGCATTTCAACATGTAGCATCAGGACAAACTTCCTTGGGGTGACCTTGCCTTTGGTTGATAGGCAAACTTGTTTTTGGCCACCCAGATTGAGTCCTTGGGTTTCTGAGAAACCTGCTTTTGCCTGGGCATCCTCTTAGCCTGGACTTGGGCTTGAGCTTGATCAGGTGAAGCATTGGTAGCCTTCCCTTTAGTGGGGCGCGACACTGCCGGCCTGAGGTCCGGCACTGCTGGCCTCTGGTCCAGCAGAGTTGCTGTCTGTGCAGGCTTATCTGCACCAATGCTTCCCTTCTTCTCAAACTTGACACACTCAATGCCTTTCACTATTTTTCTTTCATTGGTTTTGCCTCCTTTAGTGTTCCCAAGCCCATCTTTGATTGATGGATGCCTTCCATCCTTGTATTGGACTTTCTTTGGCTCAACTTTGTATTTGTCATTCTTTCTAGAAGCTGAGATGACATTGTTGAGCCTTGCTATCTCTTTCTTCATGGCCTCCATGTTGGCAAGGTTAGTGGAATAATCATTCAAATCAATATTATAGCATTTTCACAACCTTGGCTAGTGGATGGAGAAGAGGCATCTTTTGCTTTAGAAAGATGTGAGTTGATGTCAATGTTTTACCACCGATAGCTTGCCATGGGGTTACCCGAGACAGTAGTTCGTGCCTCGGTGAAAGGTTGTAACACTCCAAAATTTTGCATCTTTTTGAAATAGCATGAAATTGATTTATTTATGCAATTCTTGTTATGCATTTAACATAGTTGAAAAAACAATAAATATTTGGGAAAATAAAAATGTCATATAGATACATGTTGAGCATGCATGCTGGTGCATCTTTGTTTTTGTGTGAGTGTATTTTGAAATTAAATCAAAGCTATTTTTGGAAAAAGGTATTTGAAAATTCATGGCAAAATCATTTCTGGAAATTGCCAAAGCATTTCTTCTCCCTCTCCTATTCATTTGACCCTTCTGGCCCGAGTGCCCCTTTTCTTGGCCCAGCTTCTTGCCCTCTCTCCCTTTTCCCTGGACCCGGCCCAGTGCAAACCGCAGGCCCCTATTCTTTCTTGGGCCAACTCGGCCGAGGCCCAAGACGGGAGCCCGCACTCCCCCTCTTTTCTCTCTTTGTGCCACTGACAAGGTCGGCCCGCATGTCATCCTCTCCCCTCCCCTTTCCTTCTTTTGCCTTGAGCCGCTGACAGTCTATCCCCACCTGTCAGTTCCTTCTTTCCCCCTTTCCTTCTTCTCCATGCACCGACGCCGAGACCCGGCCACAAGGCCCGATCCTTGGCACCGCCGAGAGCGTGCGGAAGCACCTCCCTTTCCCTTTCTTCTCTGTGCCGCTGACAAGACTGGCCACGCGTCATCTTCCCCCTTTTTCCCCCTCTGTTCGCGCCGAACTCGCAGGAGCGGCCGACTACCGACACCGCAATCCAATCCCGATCTCCACGGGATTTTCCTTCCTTAATCCGCACGGGTTGCACCCTATAAGTAGTTCCGAACCTCCCCTCCTCATCCCGTTTCTCTCTTCCGCAACCACAGCGCCGCCGCCGCCGCGAGCACAGAGCCCGCCTGCCGCCATTGAAGGCCATCAGAGCTCCCTGGACCACCGTGAGCCTTCCATCCTCTGCGAAACGCGATTTGAGGTACCCCGAACCCGTCCCCGCGCTCAATTTCCTCTGTCCTTGCCCTCACTGGCCTTTTGACGTTCACAGTGGAGTCGTAGCCGCCCCACGACGTTGCCAGCTGCCTCTGGAGTTCTTCAGTCCGCGCGAATGCCCTAGGTGAACTCGCCCTTCCTTCCTCGTTCTCCCAGTACCCTTGGCTCGTTGTTTGGTGGCCTGTAGGCCTAGTACCCCTTGCGCTGCCGTGCTCCTCGCCGGCAGCCATGGAGCGCCGCCGCGTGGTCTCTGCTCCCTCGCGGACGTCGGCCGACTCCTCCTCTCTTCCCCTCTGTTCTAATCGTGACCGTTCGACTCAGATTGGACGATCCAGAGGGCTAGATACCCCTTCGGCCGCTCCCTTCTAATCTCGGCACTCCAATCTGAGATCAACGATCCAGAATCGAAGATACCCCTTCGCTCTGCCATTTTGCAAAAGAGCCCCTGACTATTTTCAAGAGTCAACCCGCAGTCCATGGCGCCTTCAGAGAATACGCCTTTGCCTTTGGAAAGCGTAAACCCTGTTGGAATTCTTTTATTTCGAAAATAAAATGGAAAATCATATTTACAGATGTGCCACTCCTATTCAAATGTCTATAACTCCCTCATTTTAAATCCTTTTTGACCTGTTCAAGTTGCGTTAGGTTCGTAGTAAAATTCTCTTTATGTTAAAACCTTTGTTAGTTAGATTTGAAAAAGTTTATTTTCGTGTTTAGATTTAATCTATTATCTTTTGTATAGGAAAACTCGTTTATTTTCCTAACTTCTTCGTTCTAGCTCCGTTTTCCGTGAACGAAACATCGTTGTGATCGTAGTGATGCGTAGATTAGCTTTATAAACTTTTCATCTTGTTTTATTATTGTTGGTGTACTGTTCTAATCATAGTCTTGTTTGCTTCGTGTATGATTGTCCGTTGATTGAATGGTGTTGATTGTTGATCGGAATAGACGTTGAGCAATCCGTTGAAGAACCGGAGTTTCTCTTCGATCAAGACCCGCAGAATCAGCAAGAGTTCTTCGAAGAAGGCAAGTATAACATGGGTTCTTCCTTGATGTCCTATTCACACATGATATAACTCATATGCATGATATTCCTTGTTTTGCCATAGATGAATCCTAGTGATTGTTACCCTGAATACCTTGTCACCTATGATTTGATCCACCGCATATGATTAGTTTTGCTAGCACTCATATCAGATGTACATGATCTTAACTTGTTAAATGACTATATGCAATAATGGTAAAACTTGCTTTTTAGCAACATATGATTATAAGAGCTTATCTGTCGGCAAAAGCTGGGATATACAGTACAACCACAAGGGCTATATGGCTCTGGCTTTAGCTCAGTATGGGGACCTTTTCTAGCTTGTCAGTGGTTACCTTTATGGCGCAAATAGGAGCGTGCCAAGACGGGTATAGTGTGGTTCCTAATCTATGGGCCAGCCGCGAAGGAGTGTGACCGTAGACAGGTTGGCTCTACATCCCCCTGCCATGAACCTTGCGGCCCTGACTTGTTAGACGAACCCTTGGAAGGCTTCATAGTGTACCCTGCCCGCTCACCTCGGTAGTGTTTTGGGAGTCATGACCCCGGGCATATGGGCAATCACGACTCGTGGGTAAAGTTGTACACCTCTGATCAGAGTTAATAAACTATCATGATAGCCATGCTCACGAACACGAGCGGCTCGGAAAACTCACAGAATTATTGGGTTCTTACTTCTATGTGGCTTACGCATGTGTTATTTATTTATTGTATATCTCTATCATTTACTTTATGATCATGGATATTTGAGCTTATGCAAACTACCTTGGCAATTGTTGATAATAATATGAATTTGATCTACTTAAAATGCTCACCCCTATGAACCATGCATTCCCTTTTGAGCTTCATAAACCCCGTGTTATATTTGTTGAGTACGTATGTGCTCATCCTTGCATTCAAACACCACAGATGAAGATTGGGTTGATGACTACCGCAATGAGTACTAGACTTGGAGTCAACCAGTCAACCAGTCCCTCGGAGCTTCCGTAGTTATCGTCGTTTAGTTAAAGTTAATTGTTTCAGACTATGTAATGAATATTTATTCGCTATGTAATAAGCACTGTGATGGTACTCTTTATAATTTGTCAACTCATGTGCGTGACTATTCCTGGGGTGCACATGAGCCTTTTATGCACTTGTTTTTGTTCTTAAAAACGGGTGTGACAAATTGGTATCAGAGCATGTGTTGACTGTAGGACGCAAGCCTAGTAGTTTTGGTCTCTATATAAAGTTTAGTTTGCTATAAAAACTATTTTTCTTCAACCTTGTCCTTGAATTGAGTATTCCTCCATCCTTGTCTGATTTTCACCTCCTTGATAGCTTCCTTTGAGCTACAATTTCTTAACACTTTATATATTTTGTTTCTCTTGGTTTTACTAAGTTTCTAGACTCATCTTGTTCAAAGTCTTTATGACCCTTCTTCACTTGACCTTCCTTTTCAAGGATGTCCACCAATTGAGCAGAAGTGCGAATAGTATCGCAGTTGAGTCTAGTAATCGAATCTTTGGTGTAGTGTGATCCCTGTGTGCTTGAATTAATTGTCATTATGTGAATGTGTGATTTGGATCTTTGTATTGCTTGCTGGAAATCTTGTGGTTTTACCTACAAGTTTCCAAAGTTTATAATAAATAGATAATGCCATACATATAGTTGGGTTGGGTTTTGTCCTGTCTCTATCCTTGCTGTTTTCTGGAGCAGTCTGCAGTGTTTCGGTTACATCTCGAGATCTTTCCAGAAAACCCAGAACCAACTCCACCGGATATCTGTGACTTGTTTTATGGCCGTTGTATTGCAGTGTTGTCAGAATCTCTTATCCAGAAAATTTCAGATTTGCTTATAATATGGTTTTGCTTCAGCGTTTCTTCCAATTTGATCTCCTAGGCAAGTTTGTATTGCTCTTTGATATGTTGATCCTGCATTTTTCAATCCGAACGGCATTGACTTGTAACAGTATGCCCCGAAAGGTGTTATAAAAGATGTTTTGCTTTGATCTTCCTCTCTTAATGATATTTGATGGTATCCTGAGTAGCAGTCGAGAAATGATAGTAGCGATGATCCCGCTGTTGAGTCTATGACTTGATCAATTCTTGGTGGCCCATATGGGTCCTTTGAACAGTGTTTGTTGAGGTCTGTGTAGTCCACACACATACGTCATTCTTTTGAGTTCTTCTTCTCCACCAAAACTGGATTATCCAACCAATCCGGGTTGATTATTTCTCTGATGAACCCTACTACCAGTAATTTTGTAATTTCCTTTTTGATTGTTGCTTTCCTGTCTGGTGCAAATCTGTGTAGCTTCTGTTTATTGGTCTTGAACCTTTATTTGTGTCAATTTTGTGCTCAGCCAACTCCTTTGGGACTCCTGGCATATCCGCTGGCTTCCATGCAAATATGTCTTTGTTGTCCCTTAGAAAGTTAGTGAGCACGAATTCCTATTTTGGATCCAAACTCGCGCTGATTATTGCTATTTTTTTCTAGATCTCCAGTTAATAGATCAATCGTCTTTGTGGCTGCTTCTTTAGGAGGTGTGAAGGTGCTTGGCTTCTTTGCCGGTATTTGGATTTCATTCGGGTTCATTTTCTCAACTTTCTTCGCAATGTCTTCTTTTTCCTGGTAGTCTTGTAGTTTTTCTGATATTTGTATGGCTTGTACATCACAATCGTATGCTCTCTTTAGATCTCCTTTTAATGAAAGAACTCCTTTTGTTATCGGCATCTTGAGCAGTAGATATGGGTAGTGAGGTATTGCCATGTATCTTGTTAATGATGGTCTTCCAAGGATTGCATGATAACATGATTCGAAGTCGGCTACTTCGAATTTTGATGAACTCGGTCCGATATTTGTCGGGTGTTCCAAAGGTGACTGGTAAAGTGATTTGCCCCCAATGGTATGGAAGCTTTTCTAGGTACTATTCCATAAAAAGGAGTACTCGTTGGTGTGATCATGCCTTCATAGTCCAAGTTCATTTTCCTTAGGGTGTCTGTGAAGATTATGTTTAATCCTGCTCCTCCATCGATGAGTACTTTGGAGACTGCCACTCCTGCTATTGTTGGTCCCATTACTAGGGGATAGTAACCCGCATTTGCTGCGCTTGTCCATTGATCCTCTCTTGTGAATTGAATTGGGTACTCTAACCAGTCCAGATATCTTGGGGTAGCTGGTTCTGCTGCCATGATGGTTCTGTGTGCTAGCTTTTTCTGCCTTTTATTTTTCATGTATGATGCTCCAGAAAAGATTACTGCTATTTATCATTGGGGTTCTTGATAATTCCCCTCTGCTTTCTTGGTATCCTTCCCTGATCCTTCTGTTCTTTGTTCTAAGTTGTTTGCTCGTGTATCCTCTTTATTTGTGAATCTTCGTTGGAATACGTCACATTCAACTAGCTTGTGGCTTGCGTTAGGATGTATGTAGCAGGGTAGGTCTTCTATCCTTTCTGCTGTCCTTTTTATGTAGTTGTTGCCTTGGTAGTTGTTATTCGAGTACCTGTTATTCTGGTTTATGTTTTTGTTGTTGTTGTAGTTGTTGTTGTACCCTCCTTTGTCATTGTCGTTGAATCTTCTTTTGTTGTCCGTTGCTGCTACTATGTTGTCTTGTCTCGGTCTTTTGTCATTGGGTCTGAAATCTGGTCTTTTATTTTCATGAAAATCTTGGGTGAATCTGTGCCGAGTTCCTTCTTCGGATCATATCATCTTTTCGACAGCTTTTTGAAGTCTTCATTGGATCTCGGATTTTTGTTAAAGTAGTCTTTGAACTGCAAATTTGCTGAGATTCTATCCGCAAATGTTTCTATTACTTCTCTGTCGTTAATGTCATGTATTTGAGCTCTGAGTTCTCCGAATCTCCTGTAATATTCCCTCAGGGTTTCTCCTCTTCTCTGCTTTACGTTCTTTAATTCTGCCGCCGTCATGGGATGTGTTATTATTCCCGCGAAGTTGTTGCAGAACGCCTCTTGCAAATCCTCCCAATATTTAATTGACCTTGGCTTTAGTTTATCGAACCATTGTAAAGGCATGGCTTCGAGTGCCATTGGAAAGTATAGGGCCTTGATGTCATTGTTCCCTCCTGTGAGTTCAATGGATTGAGAATATACTCTTATCCATTGTCTGGGTTCCACTTTTTCATTGTATTTGGAGTGATTTGCTGGCTTGAATTTGTGTGGTAATTTCAAAGTTTGTAGTCTTCCTGCAAAGCATGGAAATCTGTCATATTGTTCTTCTCTGTTGAAGTCTGATGACCAATCTCTTCGGTAATAGTCCTTGTCCCCCATGTATTCAGATTCACCATAGTCTTCTGGATAGCGTTGATCCCAATCCGAGTTGTTTTGTTTTACCAATCCGAGATGTTGTTCCTGTCTCTCCGATGGTTGTGGTATCCCTGACTTCCCTAGTCTGTGGAATATCGACTTCTTGGGCGGTTGTTCTTGCTTCTCTTCTTGTCCACCTTGAGGTGTGTCATCGTCAGGTTGTTTATTGGGGTCTTCGTCTTTCTTGATTGGTTCGTCTGTGATTCTTTCCTCTTTAGTAAGAATGTTTAGTTCTTTCGTCAATTCTTCGATTCTTTCTCTCTTTGTATTCCTCATGGATTCTCTTTCCGCCTTCTTCTTGTTGTATTCTGTCAATTCCGCCTTGTACTTGATCCAGACTTGTTTTCTCTGAGCAGCTCGATTTCTCCTTTCTGCTCTAGCTTTGTTCTTTTTAGCCTTGCAGTCTTGTGATCGTTGGTTTCATTGTCATCGCCTTCTTCGTCGTCTGAGATATCCCCTTCTGATTCGTCCGATGATTTCAAGTCGGGTATTTGTGGTGGTTCTAGATAAGGTTCTAGTTCCTCCATGTATATGGTATGTGTCTTTCGAGTTCTTCTCGCTTGTTGGCTTCTTGTCTTGTATGATGGTCCTCGGTAAAGTCCGAGTTCTTTTCCTACTTGAAACGGTAGTTCTGTATCTTGGTCTTTCATCCTTGAGGATTGGTCTGGCCAATGCACGATACATCCTTCTGGAGTTGTTGACATGATCATTCCCTCTTGGGCGCCTTTCAAAGTTATGCTTCTTGTCATCTTTTTTCGGAGAAAATTCCCATATGTATATGCATAATTGTGTAGCCCATATAAAATCGAGTTCTTGATTGCTTCCGAGTTGTTCTTGTCTTTGACTGGAGTTCGGTTATGTGTTCCGACTTGATTTGTGATCAGCCTTTTCGTGTTGATCTCGGAATTGTCATATGTTGATGTCTCCTTTTCTGAGTCGGTTTCGTATCCCTCTTCATCTACTGGTCTGGTTGGTTTCGAAATCGTCAGATTCTGGATCCTTTGATTCAGTTTTTGAAGATCTTGATCTACTCCTTCTTCTCGGAGTCGGCTTTGAATTTTTCCGTTGTCGTCGATCTTGCAAATCCATGATCCAAAGAAAAACGTGGATTTCTTCGGTTTCATCATCTTGAGGTCGTGGTCCACCAAGCTTTCAAAATTTTTTTTTGCCAAAAGCCCCTACCTGGCGCGCCAGCTGTCGATGTTTTACCACCGATAGCCTGCCACGGGGTTACCCGAGACAGTAGTTCGTGCCTCGGCGAATACTGAAACCTTGGTGGTTGGACACACAGGGACACACGGTTTATACTGGTTCAGGCCCTCGACAAGCTCGAGTAATAACCTTACGTCCAGTTGAGTCGTCTGTTATTGCTCTTGATCGTAATACAAGGTGTTGTGTGTCGCTCTGTGTATCGGGTGTTGCGTAGTATGTAGGGATTGTTTTTCGGGTGATACCCTCACCAGCCCTTTATAGTCCAGGAACTGGTTGAGGGTTGCTCTAATCCTACTCGGTTACAAACTTAGAGACCAAAGCTATGCTTCGGTCTTGTCGTCTTTACCGAGTAGAATTCGGTTTCTTCTGTCCGTCTTCCTTTGTGGGCTGAGGAAAGGAGGCCCAAAGCTTAGGTAAGCCGGTCCATGGGTACCCAATAGGATATCCCATTGACAGTTGCCCTCCTAAAGAAGAGAGTATTGTGCCTCAAGCTCTTGATGCTTTTCAACTAAGTCACAATGCTTTTGCTTGAGGTCACCACACTCCTTCTTAGTGAAAGCATGAGCTTCTTGTTCTTTGGCCAAGGCCTTAGTCAAAGAGCTCACCTCACTACTTTCTAATGCAAGGGCTTTCTCACTAGCAATATAAAGATCCTCTTGTTTAATAAGAGTCTTCTCTCTAGATGCTAGCTCAACCTTGGTTGCCTCTAATTCATCCAATATGTTAGCAATGAAGATTTTGGTCTTTTCATCCATATTCTTAGTTATCTCATTTATTTCTTCATCACTAGATTCATCATCACTAGAGTAATCACTAGAATCACTACTAGAGATGTCTTTGGGAGAGGGAGTTATGGGTTTCGGTTTTGGTTTTACATTCTCACCCTTTGCCATGAGATAAATGTGAGGGGAGCATTCATCATCATCGGACATGTTGTTGAAGAGCCTTGGTGAAGTGGATGGCTTATGAATAGTAATTGTTGCCATCTCCTCATCTTCACTTGTAGTATCCTCCGATGAGTCCCACTCATGCCCAATGTGTGCTTCACCCACATATCTCTTGTTTGTCTTGTGGTCACCCTTGTCTTCTCTCTTGCTTTTGCCAAACTTGTTGTCTTCCTTCTTATTTGGGCAATCGGCAATGAAGTGTTCGGTGCTACCACACTTGTAGCAAGTTCTTGATTTCTTGCTTGGAAACTTTCTTCTAATGAGCTTGAACCCATTCTTCTTTATGCCCTTGTTGAATCTTCTTATGAATAGGGTCATGTCATCTATGTTCTCCGCTTGCTCATCTTCACTATCATTATCACTTGGTGTTGGAGCTTCGGGTTGATGCTTGATAGCCTTGGTTGCATGAACTTTGCTTGAGGAAGCTTGCTTACTGTTTTTAGGATAGCTAGGGGCTGATCTCCTTGTGCTCTTGTTGGCCTTGAGAGCCACATCCTTGATCTTCATCCCTTCCATCCTTGCTTGCATTTCACCAAGCTTCTTCCTCTCTTGTCCTTCTTCTCTTTGTAGATCAAAGGTGATGATCCTTCCAAGCACATCACTTGGTGTGAAGTACTCAAACCTTTTCTTGTCTCTAATCAATGTCACTACGGTTTCATTTCTTGGAGAATAGGCTTCAAGCATGATCTTGACAACCTTGTGGTCATTGACTTCTTCACCACCAAGTCCTCTTATCTTGCCAACAATGGTCATCAATCTATCAAACATCTCTTGTGGCCCTTCACCTTCGTTGATCACGAACCGGTTGAGCTTGGCCATGAATAGATCAATCTTGGATTGCCTTACTTTGCTCACACCCTCATGTGCAAGATGCAAAGTATCCCAAATTTCCTTGGCAACCTCCAAGCCCATGACCTTGTTGTACTCATCACCATCCAATGCACTTAGCAACACACTAGTTGCTTGTGCATTTAGTTGTATGCAACAGAGCTCGGTGGTGGTGGGGCTTGTAGGATCCACCGGAGGCTCACATCCTTTGTGAACAATTTCCCAAGCACCGGGGTGAAGACCTACAAGATAAGCTTTCATCAAGTGTTTCCACTTGGCAAAGTTGGTCCCATCAAAATGAGGCAACTTACCGGCGGGAACATGAAATAGAGGTTTATGCTCATTTTTAGAAATGGATGAATAATCAAAGGATATGGCGGAGTATCTCTTGCTGCCATCATCCTTCTTCTTCTTCTCATCCTTCTTTGCAATCTTGGAGGCTTGGTATGATACATCATCATCACCATCGGAGCTACTAGATTCAACCTCCACTTGAGAGACTTGCTCTTTGCTCTTCCTTAGCTCCTCCTCCTTGGCCTTGAGCTCCTTCTTGAGAGCTCTTACTTATCTTCTATAAAGCTTCTCGGCAAGCTTCAAACTTTTGCATCATTGAGAGCTTTTTCTTCTCTTTTCTCCTTCTTTTCTCAATCTTCTAGCTTCTTGTCTTCTTGCCTTCTCTCCAGCGGACATGAGAGGAGTGGTCAAGTAGTTCTCTGAGTCCACACTCTCACTGTCCATGTCGTGCAAGTCCACCTTCTTAGGGTCAACCACCGTGACCCTTCCCTCTTCTCCTTGTTGCTTGGGGTCAACCACCGTGACCTTTCCCTCTTCGGCCATTACCTCGCACGGCGAAGTGCTTACTGAGGTAACCTTGCTCTGATACCACTTGTAAGGACCTGATTAGCCTAGAGGGGGGTGAATAGGCCTGTTTAAAACACTTAGCACTTTTCTGTTAGTACAGAGGCCGGCACTGCTGGGCTTAAGTCCGGCACTGCTGCTCTCAGGGGCAGCGCTGCTGGTCACCTAGACAGAACTGAGCACAATTCAAAATATAGAACTAGAATTGAAATTGAGCTTGAATAGAAACCTTCCTAGAGGTGTAAGGAACCTCTAGCACCACCTATAAGTGGTAGCAACACACCCACCGAGTAGATCGAGTCCAAACCCTAGAAATCACCTTGCAAACAATATATATTAAAGTATAGAGACAATCACAAGGGGACACAAGATTTGACCCGTGGTTCACCTCGCCACCAAGGCTTGCCTACGTCCACGTTGTTGAGGTGCGCCACAAAAGGCTCAAGATCGCCACAAAGGCTAGCTCTTTCCTCGTTCTCAAGTCAAGGGAATGAACCCTTAAGATGAGAGGAATGTATTAGCAATAGTTGGGTGATACAAACTTCCCTAGGCTGCCACACGAAGGAGGCAAGCTCAAGGGCAACCTCTAGCCGGCTAGGAGCAAAGCTCCAAGAGTAAAGAACTCAAACCGCCGGCCACCACGCAAACCAAATGCTTGTAGGAGTTGAAGATCCGAGGGAGAAGCTTCTTCTCGAGCTTGGAGGCTCAATCTCTCAAAGGTTGATTGAAAATAAATGGAGGAGAGTGGTTGAGCACCAAGGGAGAAGGGAAAGCGAGAAGAGAGTTTCTCTTTTCTGTTTCACGAAGTAAGAATGAAGGAATGACAGAACTAACCGTTGGGGGAGAGTGAGGGGGTAAGAAATACCCCTTCACTGTCCAACGGGCAGAACAAGTCGCGGCAGTGCCAGCCTGTAGCCCGGCACTGCTGGACTGCCCGGCACTGCTGGCCTGAGGGCTAGCACTGCCGGTCTGGCAGAAACAACAAGAAAAAGATCTTCGAATAGCTGGTTGTTTTGCCCACTATGTATGTGGAGGTGTGATGTATTTGGATAGATATAGCATTTGGTTCACTTGTTGGCATGCGTGTTGAATCTCTCTTAATAGTACGGCATACCTAACTCAATTTCAAAGTATAAATGAATTTAAACTCCTTTGAGCTTGTTGCCATGCACTTTTATAATTGGAGAGGTCCGCTAACCTGTTCATCGACCTCCTTAAGTTTAACCTACTTGTCATACTTGCAAAGTCTCATTAGTCTCCTAAATATATTGTCATGTCACCAAAACCCACTTAGGGCTTGATTGCACTTTCAGAATCGGGCTAGGATGGGGTGGGCAAAGAGATCGATCCGTTTGGGTTTTGGCTTGCTCTCCACTCCGTTTTACTTGTTCATCTTTGATTCACAAACTTGTGAGGGAAGGATGGACTAGATCCTCCAAGAGTAGAGTTCCATCTACCTCAGAAACCTCCCCACAAAATTTGAATTCGATCGGAGTTGAAACGAACAAGTTCCGACATTTTTCGTGTGATCCGCGCAGTTTTCGGGGGCGTCGGACGCTGAATTCCACCCGCCGGACGCTGCCCTTTCCCTAGCCGAGCGTCCGTCGCCTAGGGCTGTTTCGGGCTGACTTTTTAGTGCAACGGACGCTGGCAACGGACTCTGCAACGGACCGTCCGTCGCCCTCTTTTTAGCGTCCATCGCAGCATCTGTCGCCCTTCCAGCAAGGTTTTCAGGATTTTCTTCGCCACTGTTTTGGCCGTTTCTCCCTCCTCCGGACTCCGAATTGAGTTCCGTTTGTTGCGTTGGTTTCGTAATCACGTAGGGAACTTGATTAAGCACTTGTAAAATCAGTTCTCATAAGTATGTTTGGGTGAGCTATCTTCTCTTCTCTCTAGGGTTTGAGAGCCTCACTATCGTTGTCTCGGTTTGAGTTTTTGGTTTCCGGAAGATCCGTTGTACCTCTTGGTCATCATCAAAGGTATCCACCCTCTCTAGGGTCATGATCTTGCTGGTGGAGTAAGCTTGCTTGCTGGGGTTGTTTTTGGGAAGAGTGGCCCGAATATTTCGAGAGAAATTTGAGGCTCCCATTCAACCCCCTCTAGTCGCCGTTCTCGGTCCTTCACTAATATGTTCTCGGTGAGTAAACCACTGCAGTTAACGAAGATGGGAAATTCAATTATTTGTAAATTGATGGTGAATTCTTTTTCGTATATACTTTTATGACGGTACTGTCGCTGTATGTGGAGACAATCTTTCTGTTAATTAAGCCATTAGGGGCACATAGACATAACCCCAGACTATAAAGCCTGAATATCTCACATTCAGTCTTTGTCAAGTTTATGCACATTTCAGGAAGGACTGAAATGATGGCTAACATCTGATTTTGTTACTGAAGATTCACTTCATATGTACACGCTAGTACTAGTTCCCAACCTTAGGCCCGAGCCAGCTAAAAGGGTCCTTAATTACCTCAATGGGTCTTACTGAAGGCTCGCCTCAACTTTGAATTTAACCAATGCTATTTCAGAGTAATAGCAGTATTGTATTCCTGATGTTTACTGACAAGGAAATCGTAGACTTTCATTTTTATTTTATTTTTTTGGCTACATTTTACTAGCAATCAGAGAAGAATTTTTTATGACAAAACTTCTTCTGTTTCATTGCAGGGGATGTTTCAAAGCAAAGGTTGAGGATGTCGTAAGTCATATCTCCACGACCTTTGTATCTCTGGTTTTTCAACCATTCTGGCTTCAGACCCTTTTTCACTTGGATGTATCTCAAAGCACAAGGCTGCTTTCATCTTGTACAGTGAATGTAATTTGTGGAAAGAGAGGAATTGGATAATCTTTTAAGGATCAGCAAGAACTCCAGCTCAGGTTTTTGCTCCAGCAAGGGAAGAAACGGCGCTGCGTCGACAGGCATGTGGACGCCCTTGGATTGACTAATGAATCATCTCTCTCCTGTGTTCCCAAGTGCACTGTGTTTTTCTTCCTTCTATGTAACAGCACCATGTAAGACTGGACATTCTACCTTCTTAAATGATTTAGCAGCGCTCCTCCCCGTTTTTTCAAAAAAAAACTTTGCCATAAGATAAATATGCATGCAAACCACATGTGCCTCACCATAACAACTACGATATCAAAGAGACGAAGAAAGCAAATATATCATACAAACTCTGTACACATGTGCGTTTGATATTTCAGCTCTCTTACCCACAAACAAGAAAAAATGGATTGGTCTGAACCGAAAGAAGATAAAACAAAAAACATCTAAAGCACGAGCTACCGCGCTATTTACAGTTACTAGTCTGTATATGAGTGTAGGTTGATGGACATGACAAGTATAATACTCCCTCCGTCCCAAATTATAAGACGTTCCAAGAATCTTAGAGAGTCAAAACATCTCAAGTTTAACCAATAATTATAGATAATACTATAAAGATTTATGATATTAAATAAACATGTTATGAAAATATAATTGATAACGAATCTAATAATACTTAGTTGACATCATAAATGTTATTATATTGGCATATAACTTTGGTCAAAGTTGAGATAGTTTGACTCTCCAAGATTTTTGGAACGTCTTATAATTTGGGACGGAGGGTAATACAATGCATCAGTAATAGTCTTACCGACAGCAGAATGTAACAACGGTTGCATTTGCCGCATTCACGTGTATTGTTATGTGTTTTGAAGACCTGCTCCTCATCCTTCCAAATCAAAATATTCGCACCCTAGGAATGTGACTGATAAGGTGGCAGTCGGGCCCTGCCCCTGGATTGTAACGCTCCACCAAACCAGGGCAACCATAAATGCCCAATTCCTCGAGAGCAGTTAGCCGTTGTATGGATTGGGGCAAGTATTGAAGGGCAGGGGAATTCTGGATATAAAGCTTACGAAGCGCAGAGAGTTGTCCAATCCACTCCGGCAGCACCGTTAGTGCAGGACCTGATGACATACTGAGATGTTCAAGAGAGGTAAGGTGTTGAATCACCTCTGGGAATTGCTTCAAATCGCCCATAGTCAGTACAAGGCATCGCAGAGAATGCAGTTCTCCAAGCCAGTCAGGCAATGTGCCAACGGCGGGGCATTCGTCGATGCAGAGATGCTCGAGAGAGGTGAGGTTCTGCATGCTCTCTGGTAACTGTGTCAGGTCATTGCACCTATAAATGCCCAAATCTTTCAGCGAGGTGCTGCAGCAGTTCCCAGCCAGATGATGATCCTGTAACTTCGATTAGCGCTAGACTCTTGAGGGGAGGGACCAACGCATCCATGTTGGGCAGCTGATGGGAGAACCTTCCTGTGGATAGGAGCTCCACATTGCTTCTTTTTAAAGCCATATGCTCCAACGATAGTGGAAAGTAGGGGCTCACATTTAATTTTGGGCAGTCATATATGTCTAGACTAGATAGGGAAGGGAAAGGATATTGTGCTGCCAATTCTTTCTCCCCGGTTTCAAAACCACTTGATGTAGTCTACAGCTCCTCTAAATTAGGCATTTCCTCTAGCATAAGGTCCTTCAGTGAAGGCAGCTCAACAAATCCTCTCATATGCCTCAAGTTTGGAAATCTTTCAAGCGTTAACCAAGTTAAACAAAGGAAATGGGATGCAATAGTTTGCTTCAGCATTATGCCACCTTCACTATATGAAGAATCACTTTGCTTCATCATCCATCCTGGCAAGCAGGGGCCTCTGTAACCATAGATACCCAAGCTCTCAATTTGCGATGGTGGTTCAAGGGCGTTCAGCACACCCGAATCATGTTCCATATCTGATACCAACTCTTCGTCGGCATCATTTAAAGACCAGTTCAGCCTCAAGTGTTTTATGTTACTCTTCCGCTTCAAGCAAGCCTTCTCTACATCACTTGGATTCTTCAAATACTGAAGGTTGGTAATTTCCAAGTAACCACCTATCATATCAAGGTTTTCTAGCTCTGAGAACCTCGCATCATCTGCACCACACCCAACAACAAACAATCCCAACTTTCTTAAACAGGTCAGCTGTGCCAACCCTGATGGTAAGCAGTGCAGTTTACTACAACTCTCTATGTTCAAAACTGCAAGCCTTTTCAAGTTTGATATGCCCTTAGGCAACTCCCGTAGCTCAGTGCATCCCTTAAGGTCAATACATTCTAGAGTATCAATCGATGTAACCCATTGAGGTAGCATGGTAACTTTGGTTCCAGAAAGGTTCAGAGTTCGCAAGTTTTTGAACTCCCCATTGATGTCTGATGGTAGTTGTTGCAGAGATGAACAATGCGCTATATGAAGTACACATAGGTTTCCAAGTCCACCTAAAGAGATTGGTATCTCTCGGAGCTTGCTGCAGGAATATAGTTGCAAGGACTGAAGAACAGAAAACTTACCAATGGACTGAGGCAAACTCTCAAGATCAGTAATCCAACGCAATTCTAGAGTCCTTAGCTTCCGAAGCTTTCCAACAGACTCAGGTAATGTCACAAAACCTTTGCACTTAACAAAATGGAGTGACTTCAAGTTCCAACACCTCGAGATAGCTTCTGGAACTGTTGTACAACTAACATTGTGGATTTCAAGATACCCAAGATACTCAAACTTTAATATGAATAGTGAAAACGGAGTATCAATTGCATAGTCCAAAACAACACTGCGCATACAACAACTATTCTTCACTGAGGTATCAAAACATGGCTTACTGTCAGAGATATATAGAGCACGGACCTTGTCAAATAAGCTCTTGTCAACATTCTCAGTGAATGAAGTCAAAGATAAATATCTGTACCTACGAGTAAATTTTTCTGTTGTATGAATTGGTACACAAGTCACCAGTTCACCCTCTAGTATCTGTCGAGTGAGATCATGGATCAAATCGTGCATGTTGCATATATCAGTATCCCAGCTCCCATAAGCATCCTGAAGAAACCTGACTTTTACAAGAGAATCTAAGTAGCCTCTTCCGATATCTTCGGGTTGCTCTCCATTCATTGCATTGATGAATCCATGAGCTATCCATTGGGCAATCAAACGATCTTTCTGGATTCCATAGCCCTTCGGGAATATGGAGCAAAAGGTAAAGCACTGCTTCAGTTCATCTGCCAAGTGAATATAGCTCAACTTTAAGGATGCAAACACTCTGTCATTTATACTCTGAACATTCCATAAATTATTATCCCTTATGGCCCTCCACGTACTTATTTGCTTCTTGTCACAAAGGACTGCTCCAAGAGTTTGAATTGCTAGCGGCACCCCACCACATCCCGCGATAATCTCTTTTGCGACTTGTACATGATCGGAGCTCAAATCTTGCTCTACCAACCCAGAACCCTTCAGGAATAAGTTCCAACTCTCACACTCTGATAAGAATGCCAACTCAAATATATGTCTTGATTCCACAACTTCTGCAACCTTTCGATCACGAGTGGTTAACATAATCCTTGTTTCTGGTGCGCCACATTTGAGCTGCACCATGAACTGTTCCCAGTCATGTCTGTCCTCATGCCAAGCATCATCGAGGATAAGAAGAAACTTCTTATTGCTCAACTTCTCGGAGATTTTTTGGACCATGTGCTGCGGGGGATGACGATCTGAGTTATCTCCAACAATTGTTTGAAATAGCTTGCCGATGAGCTTCAGAACATCAAACTCTTGAGACACATGGACCCAGAATATTTCATGTCTGAAGTGCTCCTTTATCTTGACGTCATGGCAAATGTGTTTGGCCAAAGTAGTTTTGCCTGACCCCCCTAATCCGACAATAGAAACTACCATGTTGTTCTCTCCAGCATTACAGTCTACAAGCTTAGATATGATTGTATCCTTTTCTTGGTCCCTAAGACTGCCCACAATGTTGGTTTTGAGCGATGCTGAAATTGGAGAGAGAATGTCCAAGCACCGGGTAGTAACATTGTAGGGTGCGGTGCTGAAACTGAAAAGGGTCTAATCGAGTCATGTAGGTTCCTCGATGCCTGAAAAATAAAAAATTCTATCCAAGCCGGCCTCTGCCTGAATCCGTCGGAAATAGGACATGCATCTTCTGACACATGCTCAGTAGACATCGGTGCCTACACTGTGAAAACAAATGAAATCTTGGCATCAGTACTTGTGGCAGAACATTTTTTTCTCAGGCACCGGCTACGCTGTGGACAGTCTAAGGGGTATTTTGGACTCTGGAACCTTCCCCAACCAGGACATTCTCTCAACTGTCGTGTGCCTAGTACCAGCATGTTGATCCCATGGAAAATTACTCACTAAAGTATTGACATCACTTCTTTGTTTGACGATTGCAACAAATCTCACCTTGATTGCCTTGATCTTATTAGCCATCTTGTATTGGAATGCAAATGTCTTTTGTTTTGCATAGAAGCAGCCAGCTATACCACTCTTGTCATTATCTCTTTCCATCTTCTGCTTCTCAGCTTCTAGCTGGACTTCTTGTAGTATATCGTCAATGTCAAAAGCCACATCTTTCAATTTTATAACCCACAACCCATCGAGACTGTGGCTCACTCTGTGTTGCTCTGTCACATGCTGCCGACAGCCACCTTGTAATCTCTTCGTTTATATCCTGGAGCTCAGAGAGATCTCTTTTTACACCAGTTATGGCAGCAAACTCAGTGGCTAACAGTGAAACTAGCTTGTCACCTGCAACCTTCAACACTCCAGATGCTAAAGCAGCCTCCATCCCACTCATTATGTCAAAGAAACTCTTGCCTAAACCCCTGCAGATGAAATTCAGAAGCAAGTGGTTACATTTGACTTTTGCAAATCCAAAACTAGTTAGGTGGCAGCAGTAATGTTTTTTAAAAAATATATATATATTTTTTTAGGAAATGTGGCAGCAGAAATGTTCCAATAATAATTCTTAACTCTAGACTAAATTAACGTCCGACAAAATATTTGAGAGTTACCAATTAACATGTGTCATCCCCAGTTCGGACTTAAGATAATATTAGTGGTTTGCAGATTGTATTTCGTATACGTTTCGAACTGAACCGACAACATTGTCCGTATCCGCTAAATATGTTATATGGGTTACATAGAAAGTCGTTTGGATGCAGGAAAATAGATGTACTAGACCGATCGGCATGAAAATAAAATGGGAATTAATTTGCATACCAGGTGAAGGAGGACACTCACAGTAGCAGCAGTAGATAAGCAACGACAGTGTGACACTTTGATGCCGCCAGATGAGGGAGGGCTTCTTCTTCTTGTGAAACAGGTGAAGGAGACGCTCACTTGGATTGACACACACACACAAAATGTGAGTTGGGCAGCGAAGAAATTCTAGGATTGACAGCAGAAACGTGAGAAGATCTGACCAGGGGAGAAAGCAGGAGGAAATGTGAGAAATTAGTTTGTGCGTGTTGGGCTTAAACCAAAGCAGATTAACATGTACCTACAGCAGCGAGGCTTCAACCCACCGAGAAAGAGGAAATGTAATTTTCCGGCTTCCAGCTTCAGCAGGATGCAGAGGCCTGCAGATCTGGAGAGGCAGGTGATGAAGAAAATGAGCAGGTGGTCGAATCCAACGAGAAGGAGAAACAGGATTCCGGCCGAGACCATCCTTATTACCTCGGTCGCGTCGGCGGCGGCGACGAAAGGCCTCCCCAAGTCGGCTTGTGCGCGGCGGTCGATGGTCGTCACTGCTCACTTCTCACACCCATGGAGACGATGCTTCCTTGCTTTGTGAGTTGATTTGCCACTGAGGACCGGGCGATGCTTCTTGCTTTGTGAGTGACTGGACCCCGGCGGCCAGTGGCGGAGCCAGCTTTTCATGACGACTAGGGCCTCTAAGAAGCGAAGAACATTGTACGGTACACAAGATGAGATGAAAGAAATTACCTACTGTCTAGTGATCGGTGCATTCGCATCTTCCATCGCCTCGTCAAGCTCTGCATACAAATAAGATGAAAGTATAAATAAAAAGGTCATATAAAAAGATTAATTGTTTAATTGAACATACATTTATAATCAAAATTTAGCTTACCGTTATAACGAATTATACTTGATAATGGCAACTTCTTCAAACGAGACTTCATTTCTCGAAAATGTTGTAAGATGGCATCATCAGGTATGCTTGCAAATACATCTCGCTCAATATAACAAAGCATCCGATCATTCAACCATTCATCCCCCATCCTATTTGACAAGCCCGTCTTAATAATTTTCATGGCTGAGAAGGCCCTTTCCACAGTGGCGGTTGCAACCGGTAAGATTAAGGCCAACTCAATAAGACGATAAACTAATGGAAATGTCGTGTGTCGGTTAGTTTCGACCATCTTAATAGCAAGAACACCAAGATCACAACAATCAGAGAAAGAAGGATCAGCTCTCGCATCCTCAATGAAATAATCAAGTTGTGGCTGAAGCAGTTGGCGACACTCATATTCGGTGAAGTCAGCATCATATATCTCAGCAAGTTCAATCAATTTTTCACGGTCATAATTGGCAAAGGAATTCTTTGGATCTAGACAAGCAATGCATCTTAACAACTGAGTAGACCTTTCAGCAAAACGATTGTTGAATTCCACAATAACTTTGTCATGCACTACATTAAATATTTCATTTTTGAAATGATGGTGGTTGGTGACCTCCTGTCCTCTTAGACCCCTTACACGACCCCTAGCCATTACTTTATCTTCCATATTTGGGACAATAATGTTTTTATCAAGACAAAACTCTTTGGCCGCCTCAAGTAGGTCCTCCCAACCATTCTCCCTTGTATCAATAATTTTCTGCAATGTCAGCCCAATCAAACTTACAGCCCGAACAATGTTCTGATCCTTTCTTTGCAAGCATTGAGATAAATCATTAGTTGTGCCTAGTAATCTGATCATGAGATGCATTATAAGCACAAACTCAAAATTCTCCATATGTTTCAACAAACCTGAAGCTGTTGTTCTCTGATCTCCAATGCCATCCTCGGCAATATTCTGCAAAACCTGTAGGACCGAAAGCCACATGGTGTCAATACGACACAAGGTTTTGTGATGTGAGCCCCATCGTGTGTCACCTGTCCTTACTAGGTTAGTTTCTTGATTTCTCCCTCTTCCACTCAAAAGTGTACCACCCTCCAACTGTCTTACAATGTGGTCATGGTGTTCTTGGGCTAATTGATCTCTCCTCTTACAAGAACCATTGACAGTATTGACAATCAAAGCAGTGATATTAAAAAAATCATATACTGAAGGACAACACTTAGCAACCGAGACAACCACTAATTGCAATTGATGTGCAAAGCAATGTATATAGAAAGCATGTCGATTCTTATCTAATATCTGTCTTTGCAACCCATGGAACTCTCCACTCATGTTAGATGCTCCATCATATCCTTGACCTCGCAATCTAGACATAGACAAACCATTTAGAGAAAACATACCATCTAAAACTTCCTTTAGAACAGCTGAAGTTGTGTTAGGGACATGCTTCACCCCAATAAATCTCTCTATCACTTGCCCTCGTGAATTCACATACCTACATAAACAAAGAATAATACTTAGTAATTTAATACCAATGTAAATTGAAAACTAAATGCTCAGTACAATACAAACCTCACTATCACAGCCATTTGTTCCTTATTTGATGCATCCCTTGCCTCATCAACAAGAACAGCGAAACACTTATCCCCAATGTCATCAACAATTGCCTTAACTGTTAGGTCTCCACAAGCTTTGCACAAGTCTTTTTGGATCATAGGTGAAGTCAATGTATGGTTTCTAGCAGCGGTATTAAGTAACTGTGCAGCACTTTGATCCCTTTTCTTATACCAATCTACCATCTCCAGAAAATTTCCCTTGTTTCTTGATGTACATGACTCATCATGACCACGAAATGCATGTGCTTGCAACAAAAGAAATCTAACTACTACCAAAATAATGAGCAAACGACCTCTATATTCTTCTTCCTCCTTCTTGCTGCCCTAGCCATTACATGTGTCACACTTTGTCGCTGGTTTTTGTAAGACTCATAATCCTTTCTTGCCTTATTGTGAGTAATAGAATTAGCATGATCATCAAATAATTTTGGTCCATCCTTCCAATTAGTGAACCCATTTTTTGAAAAGGTTTCACTGCCACTGTTAAAAAGGTAACAATAGAAACAGAAAGCAGCATCCTTAGAAACACTATATTCCAACCAAGCACGATTTGTGAACCACTTATCAAGGAACCTCCTATTCTTGCCATATATCTTTCTTACCGGATAGTTATGACCTTTTGGTTGGCATGGACCTATCAAAATATATTCTCTTTTTGCATCATCACGAATGTTTGGATGCATTTCCTCAATTGGCTTTCGAAGCTCAGGATCTCCAATAATGTCTTCAGGAGCAAGGACATGATTGGAATCTTGCTCAGTAGGAACATCTTGTGCAACACTTGCTGCAGTTCCAAGTGTAGCTCGAACACTACCATCTTGACTTGTCTCTTGAACCACTGGAACTGGAATTGAAGGAGCTGGTGCTTGAATTGTCTCTTGAACTACTTGAACTAGAATTGAAGGAGCTGATGCTTGAGTTGTCTCTTGAACCATTGGAATTGAAATTAAAGGAGGTTGAGGTTGAGCAGGTAGTGGAGCAGGGGTGAAATAAGATTGCAATGTCCTTGGCCTCTTCATCCTGTAAATATATTAATCTAATCAGTATTGGAAATTTGCAATTGAAATTTGGAATCAAAACTGGCAACCTGGACAGTGGACAACCTCTGCCTGGGGACGGCCGGCGCTGGGGCTGTTTCGGCGCCCGATACTGGGTAGCCTAGTGGTGGGCCGCTTGGGGCTGGGGCCTGGGGCGGGCGGTCGTCGCCTGCGCACTGCGCGCAGGACCGCCGCGGCGGCGGCGCCCTGCCTTGCCTGCCCGGCTACCCTTAGTGGCGAGCGACGGAGAGCGGAGAGGAGCGGCTGCGCGCCTGCGCCCAAGACCAGGAAGAGGGACCGAGGGAGGTAGGCAGGCAGGCGCAGTGGCAGCGGCGCAGGTCCGCGGGAGACGGCAGGACCGCCGGCGGCCAATGCGGCGGCGTCGCCTTGCGGTGCGGCGGTAGCGGAATCACGGAGAGGAGTGGAGGAGTCGGGCACGGACGAAGGACGACCGAGAGGAACTGACGATGTGTTGCTCTTGGGCCAGCGAAACTTTGTTACTGGGCTAAAATTTTACAGGGGGGGTCTCTTGTTCGTGGGCCGACTACTAGGGCCCAGGCCCTAGAGGCCTGGACCGGGAATCCGCCGCTGCCGGCGGCCACTGAGAGCATGATTGCTTTTCGTCTCACAAACCGCGTGGCAAGAGCATCTACTACAGTGGATCCAGAAAATCCATCATTTTTTCCTAGAAACTGTTATACAAGAGATTAGTATTAATTAAGGAAGAAAAATAAGCGCCAATAGATCCCTTTCTAATAATTCTCTTTCCCAAACTTTTCTTTTTTTTCATCTTCCTCTACACTAAACAAAGGGGAATAGGGGATTGCCCCACCCATCGGCTTGTGCTCCTCCACGCACACAAATCGGCAGGCTGCACTCGTGTTGGTCCAACGGTTTTGCATTTTTTGTTTGGCAAAATTAGGAATTTGCCAAGTTTTAAATGAATATGACAAAGATAAAAAGAGTCAATCTCCAACGGTTTCCCATTATTCATTTGGCAAAACTAAAAATTGTACGCGCGAGGGGGAAACATCCCACGGGAGTAGCACGTAGGGCAATTGCCAAACGAACCGCGGTTTGACATATATGTCAAATATCATCCGGTGCTTCTCAAGTTAACAAAAATGTCAAGCTCATTTGTCAAACCGTTGGATAGAAGATTTTTAGATTTTTTTGCAAAAACAATAATGCTAAACTCATTTGCAAAACCGTTGGAGATGCTCTGACAAAGTAAAGAGTGTCAGCTATGCATGTATCAAATGGGTTTGAGTTATAATTGAGAGTTAGGGATAGAGTTTAAGGAAATCATAGGCTTTCATTTTTTATTTTATTTTTTTGCTACATTTTACTGGCAATCAGAAAAGAAATTGTTATGACAAAACTTCTTTTGTTTCATTGCAGGGGATGTTTCAAAGCACAAGATTAAGCATGCCGTAAGTCATATATCTCTACAACATCTGTATCTCTGGTTTTTCAACTATTCTGGCTTCCTACCCTTTTTCACTTGGATGTATCTTAAATACCATGGTCCATTGTCCAATCACCTTAGCATTGCCAGTTAGGTGATTCTACTTTTGCAGTTCCTAAATGTGGACCGTGATTTACTTGACATTCCAAAAACACATGCCATGGTTTATGAATACTGTGGATCTCTTGTCAGAGTCCCAATCCAGTGTACTGTCATCTCAGGAATTCTATGTTACTGTAAATGCTGAACTAAAACCCTGCACCTCTTATGTGTCTTGCATCATGCTTGTGTATCCCTGAAAAATCAGCAAGCAACTTCTGATTTATACATCAAAACCGATACACTTTCTCAATATTAAAGGGATGGCTAAGGTTACAGTCTTTTTTTTTTTTTTACTTGGCTAAGGTTACAGTCAACAATGGGAAATTTTGCTTCTTATGGAAAGACCTTTGGGGAGAGGATCTGTTTGAGAATAAAATGCCTTAACTTTCCTCATTTGCTAAGAAGAAACACATTACTTTTGCAGAGGGGAAAATGCAAATCCCCCTTCATGGCTTGTTCCATTTATCTCTATCCCAACAAGCTCATGTACAGCTGTTGCAACTTCAGGAGGAACTAGAGAAAGTTCAGTTGTCTGGCTTGCTAGATAAAAGGACATACATATGAAACTCAAAACGGGTTCAGTAAGTAAGGCATACAAGCACATGAGTAATAGCAGTATTGTATTCCAATGAATCTTACTGAAGTCTTGCCTCAACTTTGAATTTTACCAATGCTATTTCAGAGTAATAGCAGTATTGTATTCCTGATGTTTACTGACAAGGAAATCATAGGATTTCTTTTTTTTTTTTGCTACATTTTACCTGCAATCAGAGAATAAATTGTTATGACAAAACATCTTTTGTTTATTAAAATGAAGTTCAAAAGGAGTCATGTTCAGGTTGAATCTCTGGCATATTTGTTCCTCACATGCCCCTTTGCTAGACAATGCTGCCTGGCTGAACATTCAGGTTGACCCGAGCTTGGATCCCTTCCAGAACCTTCAGAGTTTCAAGGATCAACATCAAGGATTAGGACACATTTTTGTTCTTGGAATAGTATGAAAAAAAGTTCAAGGTTTTTTTTTTTTTTTTGATAAGATCAAGGTTCTTGTAACATCTGATCTTCCCCTCTTTGACTTTGTCCAAACATCAGATAATCCGTGCGTCAACTTAGATTGTTAGAAATTTTGCTCTTGCACTGTGCTTTTGCCAAGCAATGCTGGAACCTAATTGGAATTGTTGTCCCTCCAAACAACACTTTCCCTGACATTGTTTCAACCTTCAACAGAGTAAATTTACAGTCAGAATTCTTCACGGTGGCAATAATTCTGATGAGTTGGTCAATCTGGGAAGCAAGGAATGATTTGTATATTCAAGAATGCTCAGTTTGAAAACTGCAAGATAAATTTTCTCAAGGAACTAAAATAGTCTTGCTCAGAGTCAAGCCAAGGCTTCTCACAAGTTTTGAGCTTTGGATGCAAAGTTTTTTTCTCTCTCTTTCCCTAGTTTCTGTTAGCCTCTTTTTTTTTTGCTACCTTTCTATAAACTCATTTTTATTTTATTCAATAAAATTTCTGTAGGGACCTCCAGTTTCTTAAAAAAAAAATTGCTAGAAATTTTACTGATGACCATCTATCTATAAGACTAGGACACGATAGGTCTTCAGTCTTCATACAATTTTGTTGTGGTATGGAGCCATTAATCACTGCATCATGATTCATAATTTTTTTTGAATATGTAAGCAGTTCATTCCACCCATGTTTTGAGTCATCTTTCGGTGTTCATTAACCTCCCCTTCTGTTCTCATGACCCTGCAGAAGAATGCGATGATCGGAGGCGCCTTATCTGGTGCCCTGATCTCCAGCGCCAGCAACAAAGAATAAGCAAGAAACCAAGAGTTCAGTCTTTGTCCAGAATAAGCAACCTTTTACGTTAGCTCTGGGTTTTGGTTGCAGTCGTCGGTTCCGTCGATCACTGTGATTCTGTGATGATTTATTTGGAGTGGGGGACAAAGCCGTGTGTGCAAAGAATGCTTTATGCTAGTTGATGGATCTTCATGAGAAGCAAGTGTCTGAACTTTTTATCAGTGTTGACATTGCTAGAAAATATGATGATAATGATGATGAGTTACGAGTTCTGATCTTTCACTGATAACAGATAAATTGGGCCATGTCAGTCAAGCGTGGCCTCTCGTGCTCCCCGAAGCCGGTGAAGCTGTGAATACCTGAACTCCTGAAGAGTCTGGAAATGTCACCGTCTTGGACGGAAGCAGATGCGCAGCAAGGATGAGTCAGTCATGTGGGCCCATAGAAAAGGCAAAATATGACGCTTCGGTGGGGCTGCTGCATGGTGCTGGAGTACTGGGCTTCACGGACGTGGGCTGTTTCCACTTTCTTCTGCCGTTTGTTTTTTTAAAAGACCAATTTAACTCCCTAAAAAAACTATCGTGATAGTCCTGTTTTTCCTAAAATAATTTTTTGGTTCACTTCTGCACCCTAAACGGATTTTATGGTGTTTTTTTCCCTCATGTGGCGCCATGTTAGAGGAGATAAATGGGATTAAATTTGAAGTTTAAGAAAGTAAATCAGACTAGAAATATTTTAAAAAATGTCTCAATAATAAAAAAAACATCCATAATTTTACATTTAAATAATACAATTAAAAATCCTTAAACTTTATTGGATTTTTTCCTAAAATTATGCTCTATATGCATATGCATGCTCTAAATCAGAAAGTAGTCTATGAGATTAAATAAGGTTTTAGATTTTTTTATTGTATTATTTTTCCATGTAGATATATTGTTTGATAAATTTTAATTTTTTATGAATTTTTTGATTTTTTATAAAAAATATTGTATGATTTAAAACTTTTAACTTAGTTCGTTTTATACCAACTATAACATGGCCTCATATAAGCAAAACCACCATCAAAACTGCCTAGAATATAAAGTGGACGTTTTTTCAATGTTGAGGCGGTTAAAAAACTGGTTTTTCGTGATAGTTAAGGGAGGTAATTTGGACTTCTTTGTTGTTTTCACCGCTACAGAACTTATATATTATTTAGTAGGGCTGCCTGGTCGGTCCATGGGCCAAAAATAAGGCCCACTCCTGACCCTTACTTTTTCTTCAGGGATGGACTGTCCACGCCCACTAGACGTGCACGTTAGGTGTTTTTTTAGGCTCCATTTGACACCGGTCAGCTTTATCGTTTATAAGTATTTTTTTTTTAAAATAGTTTTATGAACAACTTTCGTATTGAGGTTGAACTATTTTGAATAAGTGTTTAGCAAAACAGATTCACACGATGAAACAATTAATAAAATAAATATATTATGATAGATAAAGCTAAAGTAAGCTATTTTTTTCTAGCTTGGTCCCAACTCATCTCATTGTGAGACAAGAAAAACACTTAACCTATGAAGGCGTTTTAGAAGTGGTATTTGGAAAAAACGAAAAAAAAACAGTGTGAGCTATGCTCGTAGTTTTTTTTAAAAAAAAACTATGGTTTTTATATATGCGGGTCGTGCAACAAAAAAAAAACAGTTTTGTACTCAGCTTGTGGGTAAAAGCACTTGTGGCTTTTGGGCTCTTTGGTTGGCTTTTGGCTTTTACAAAAGCAAAAACAGGTTGAAAAGCTCAACCAAAGGGGGCATAATAGCGTACTTGGTCATACATAGTCTATGAAATAGGTGATAAACTAAACTTTATTGTTGACTACTAAACTAGTTGTTACTCATCACACAACTAAACTTTAGGTGACTAATAATAATAAACTTAATTAATAATCCAACTAGAGTTTAAAGTTTAGGTGGTTTAGAAGACCCTTGGTCTGATTCAGGAACTGAAACCGAACTGACGATGACGATCAGTGTCCAGTCTGAACTTGGTTTCAGCAGAGCCATGACCATGACCCGTGAGGCAGGCATATAGCAGGAATGGAATCCATCCATCCGCTGCTCCTGGTGACTACTGCATCCGTGATGCTCCCATCAAGCATCCAGGGGCGGGCCTAGGACTAGGGCTAGTAGAGCCATGGTCTTAGTCGTAGCCCAGAATATTTAGGAGCAACAAATCATCACTAGACAATAGATATTTATTTTTAAATATTCAATGATGTTTCATAGCTATTGTATATATCACACTATTTATTATATAGTTTAAGAATTTCTCTAGATTTTGCAAATATTATTTGAGAATATATGTTTTCTGTGACATATGTATATAGATCCTATAGACTATAATCTAGATTGTAGCTTTTGAATTGTGGCTGCTAGAATTTAGCCGCCATAATTTTACCCTAATCTTGGCCAAATTGGTCCGCCACTGAAGCATTCCCCATGCCCCAAGCTCATCAGGCACTCCTCACGAATGGGTTCCCCACGAGCCGTCGTTCTCGATCGTCGTCTGATCCGCGCGCATGCAGCACATCCATGATCACTGTGCTGCGCCCGTCCGCAATCTCTGCTCTCTTGTTGATTGATGTCGTGCCGCAACCCCCATCATCGTCGCAAGAAAAAAAAATATTCTGATTCGGCATCCTGCAGATGAAAGCGACGGCAGAGGATGGCATTGATGCAGAGATTTAATTTAATCTGCCAGGCAGGTGCTGCAAATCTCTCTTTCATTCTCTCCTCTCTCGAGAGCATGCCTGCAGAGTTTTTGATCTGACGAAGCCTAGTACGTAGTACCTCTGAACTCCAAACTGTTTTGGCCCTGGACTCTGTCACCTGATCAACATGCTCAGCTACTCCTAAACTCATCTCAACAGCACTAACTTCTTTCCTGTCTTCAATTTGATCGATTGATTAATTGCTGCTTAGCAATTAGCATAAACTGCTCAGAGTTTCTGAATGTGATGGCCGACAGACAGACAACGAGCTAGTAGTACACTCCTAGCTTAGCTAGCTAGCTAGCTCGCTCGCTCAAAGTAAAGTGAAATTGCTGCTGAGAAATTCACTTTTTGTTCGGTTCCTCCTCCTCCTCCACCCTTTGGACCCTTTATTTTCACTAAAAAAGACGGAGAGAAAGTGATCGAGAGAGGGAAAGAGAAGCTGCTGCGTCTCTCTATCCATATTCCATCTCCCAAAGCAAGCAGTGGTGGTGGTGGTCCCTGGCTCGCCCGCGTCCATTCTTTCCAGCCACCGTCTGCCGTCCCCTCCACTCCGCCTCGCTCCCTCCCCCGGCCTATTTATACCCCTCCTCGCCCTCGCCATAACCTCATCACAAGCAAGGCAAGCACAACTCCTTCAGTAACACACCAGCACCTGCTTCCTTCCACTCGACCGAGCATGTCTTGCTGCAACGGCAACTGCGGGTGCGGCTCCGGCTGCCAGTGCGGCAGCGGTTGCGGCGGGTATGTAATTGTAATTAACACAAAGAACAGTTTGTTATAAATGAATGTGCTTTCAACAAGATTATATATGTAAATGACGATGATCATATCTGAATGCTCCTGTATGTATGATCGTCCATGCAGCTGCAAGATGTCCCCTGACGTGGAGACCAGCGCCACCGTGGGCATCAAGCCGATGGTGCTCGCTGCTCCGACCACCAAGGCCAGCGCCGGCGGGTTCGAGGCGGCGACCGAGGGTGGCAGCTGCGACTGCAACACCTGCAACTGCGGCACAAGCTGCGGCTGCTCCTGCTGCAGCTGCAACTGAGCCGGCCGGCCCGGCGATGGCCGGCGAACGAGGAGGAAGGAGGAGATCGACAGTCAGTCCCCCAGCGTACTAAACTATGTAGCGGCGGCGTCTAAATAAGATCCTGTCAACTGCGTGCACTGCACCGCCATTATTGATCATGCATGATGGTCGCCTGCCTCCTCTCCGTCTCCTGGGGTTCATCTCTCAACGTCCGTCTCGCGGTTTGACGACGGCGACGTCGTCGATCCTATGTCCGCCTCGTGCCTGATTTAATATAACACGTGTTTTTCTGCATCATTACCTGTGTCTCTGTGTGTGGGTCTATCTGTCTGTCTCTGACTACGGCCCCCATGTGTCAGCGTCACTGCTTGCTTCTTGGCTACTTGCTGTGTCTGACGAAGTGACGAGAACGAGAACGAGATGCTGCAAAAAAACTGAGAACCTATTTGCAGTGCTACAAAATCTGAGATGAAACAGGGCTGCATCATTCAGTTAGGCACTCCTGCGAGAGCTCTAACAAGAAGCCCATGCCTCATGACAGAGCGCTAGCTCTGGCATGATTATATCAGAAGAAGGAGAAAAACAGGAGCAAAACGAAAAACAGAAATCTGTGAGCGACTAATGGTGATGCTGCTGCGCACCAAGGCTTTTGCAGAATGCAGAGTACCCTGAAATTTGGACCATCAGCATGACCAGCTACAGTTTCAGGCCACTGTTCTTGATTTTGTTTTTCCCTTAGATAATGGAAAATTGATATATAAGTAACTGGACCAAAAAAAAATGGATATGAGTATCTTTGTCCACTTGGCCAGCACAGTTAGTCTCTGAAATTATTTTGCAGAATGCTGAGTAGCCTGAAATTTGGAATATCAACGTGACCAGCTACAGTTTTCAGGATAATGTTCTGGATTTTCTCTTCTCCTTTAGATAAAAAAAATTTATATCTATGTAACTGAGCCAAAAAAAAATGGATATGAGTATCTTTTCCACTTGGCCAGCACAGTTAGTCTCTGAAATTATTTTGCAGAATGCTGAGTACCCTGAAATTTGGAATATCAACGTGACCAACTACAGTTTTCAGGATAATGTTCTGGATTTTCTCTTCTCCTTTAGATAAAGAAAAATTTATATCTATGTAACTGAGCAAAAAAAAAAAGTATATGAGCATCTTTGTCCACTTGGCCAGCACAGTTAGCCTCTGAAAAGATTTTGCAGACTGCCGAGTACACTGAAATTTGGAACATCAACATGACCAACTACAGGTTTTTGTTTTTGTTTTGTTAATTTTCAGATAGAGAAACAGCTCGTTATATGCTTTCACTTGAATGAACCTAAGAATAGACAGAAAGAAAAAGTGAAAGCGGAAATTGATGAAGGAAAACAAAAGTTGCAGAATCTGGGATGAGCATGCAGTCTAATCATGTCTAAGCATCCAATACAAATGCATAGTGGTGTATACAAACCATATTCTGAGAACACCTCTCTTTAAGTCAATAGCGCACTTGTAAGTTGTATAAGTACAATAAAGATGATTATATGCCTTTCCTGTAGAGCACAGTAATTGCAATAATCCTCTAAGTCACATTCTTTCAATAAAAAAACATCAGCGACTTGTTTTTGGCTCTATGTTTAAACTCGGTTTCATTTGCAACTAGGGAATATGAAAAAAAAAGGAAAGATCATGCAAGAGTTTTTATTGAATTCCTTAGTTCAAAACCAAGAAGTTCTTTAGCTTCTCTGTCTTTTATCACTCAGTATCTAAGCGCAATAAATAATTTCTGAATAATGAAGCTAGGATTTGTCACTCTCGGGCTCACTGCTTGCTTCTGGCTTGTCTCGGCTCTCCTAAAATGAATCTGTTCTAAAATGGCAGCAACTCCTACCCTTTTTGGAGATTGTTTGGGAAATAAATCCCAGTTTTGTCCGATGTATGATTGTCTTATACTCATATGCTGATCCTGATGTCATCGAAAAGGGAATAGGATGACGATCTTGAAATTACACTAAGGTCTTGTTTGGATGTACATTTATCTCCCTCAAACCACATGGGTTGGAGTGTATTTGAACTAATATACACTCCAATCCATGTGGTTTGAGCTAGCTACATACGCATCCAAATAAGGTCTAAATAGAGTGGAAATCCCTTGCTCGGTTTTTTATGCATAGGCAGCAAAGCTTAATGAGCAAGTTTAAACTAGAATAGTTATAAGATTGAGGTCATCATCAACAGTTCAGTACCAATTCAGGTACTATGACTTATGAGCAGCCTCTTCAGTATTATACTCAACATGATCTGCAAATAGTCAAATGTCAAACAATTCCCTTGCTATCATGGTACTGCTAGCATTGTTTTCTATCCAACGACGTCACAAGAACTCGCTAGATCATGCATGTTGCAAGCTAAGATCCCCCAGGATATTCCCAGCGATTCATTGGCTCCGGTACACAAAGGATAGTGTTGCACCTCATTGTATACTGTGCTACACGTATGGATGTGTATATTGTATATAAATACAAGTGAGTAGTCCACTTGCTACCATCGAATAAAATTACGCCTGAACTTTTCATGTATGTCATGTGTGCAAGTAGTACCATGTATATATATAAAAAAAATACTCCGGCCTGGGATTGACATGAGGTGGCCTTCATCCAACCACCAGCAGACCAGCTACACAAAAGAAAATGGCATGCACTGCAGTCTGCAGGTGCTGGTGCTCCTGTTAATATATCCTGGTCATGAACTTTCTAGGTTACCAAAGTCAGCGCAGGTGTATGTACTCCCTCCGTCCCAAAAAGAAGGTTGTTATAGAATACGTGCCGGTCAAACTTTCTTAACTTTAACTAAATTTGTAGAAAATATGTGCAATATTTATATCTTCAAATAAATTTGTTTAAAAACTAGACTTAAAGATCTTTCTGATGATACTAATTACTTAGCTTAATTATTTATATATTTTAATATATAATTACCGGTATTTTAAAAACGTTGACTTCTCGGAAAGCGAGAATGACATCTATTTAGGGACAGAGGGAGTACGTATGTATATATGTATGTCTATATGCATATGCATATGGTGAAGAAGATGATTTCTTGAAGATGTGGGCATGGCGTAGCAACAGCTAGGATGACCTGGATCAAAGAAATGCACAAATTTGTAATGCAACTTGTTTAACAGAGCAACTTGTTCCTTATTTGAGTCATCTGAACGATTGGCTCCTGCCTCCTCCTATTCTTTTAGGAGCTACAAGATCATACCGAATCAAATATTCATCTACCTTTGGTAATAAATATAATGGATATATATATATGTGGTTGCAGAGGCTAAAACGGTCCCATTATCTAAAAGGATCTTTATTAAATATTACTCAACTGAATTGTTGAAAAATATGGACAGAAGAAACAAGAAAATGCCTTGCCTGTCCGTCTCTTCGATAGATAGACATTGTGGACAACTACTGCCCTTTGATAGGACTGTAGCAAAGTGGCTTCAAGTAGAATGGAGCAGGGAGCAGGGCATATGATTCAATAAGTTGGAATGATCAAGTTTGGATTTATAAAGAAACAATAAGACCTTGTTTAGATGCACATATATTCAACTCCATCCATATATGTTAAAGTTGTTAGGTGTTGAATTTAAACTAAAATTTCTATTGCAACCAACACCAACACATATGTGTTGAGATTGATACATATGCATCCAAACAAGCCCTAAATGTGATACAACAAAAGGTAACATAGCTCAAGCTAAGTTTTTAAATAAACACAAATTGAACACACACGGCAATATGACGCAAAGGGAAAAGATATTCATATAGAATGATGAAGCATGTAAATTAGCTAGTAATCAAATTATCACAACCGGATAAATATCAGAACCGTACGTGTACTAAGTTAGGGGAATAGATGAATGAGAGAGTCCAAGGATTTTTCTTTAAATGTGGTCCTACTATATTGTGTCTTACAATACAAGGGTTGGGTTCCTCATAGGGTAAAATTTTACTACTAAAAAAAGATTTCACCAGTTTAAATGTGAATTCGGGGTTGAAATTTTGCCACAATTCCTTGAGGAATTTGGGGACATTTTTTGAAGTACATTGTTATTTATTTAGAAAAATGACTTAGATATTTGAGCTTGCTTGTCCATTAACTCCAAAAATTAGCGGCCAAAATTAGTACTAGTAGATCCAAACAGATCTACTAATTGTTAGCTACAGGGCTCCTAACTATTAGTTCCATTAGCTTATTCGAAGATGCTAATAGTTTATATGCATATTTAATTTACTATCCAATTATCTATTAACAGGTCAATATAAATGGTAATGGTTAGCCATGGATGTGAGAAGAATGATTGAAACTGAAATTTCGTCTATACGATAGTGGCTCGCACATAACTTAGGAGACAAATTTCGGATCGCCCCTGCGTCGCTCCACGGGGCGACTCGGGCGGCTCCTCGCCGCGCCGCCGCCTGCGCTCCTCCGCTCTGCCTTCGCCTGAGCCAGCCCCGGAAAGCCCGCTCGGAGGCGAGGATGGCGGCGGCAGGGCTGGTTTCTTCTCCTCCTTTCTTCCTCTCTCCCCCACGGCCGGATCAGGCTTCCCCATGGTTGGTGCGGCCGGTTCGGCCTGCGCCGGACGTGGATCGCCCGACGGTGATGCAAGATGGCGGCCTGCTTGACGGTGTGGCCGATCTGGCTCGCGCCTCGGTAGGCTCGGCGACGCGGACGGCGACACCGTTCTCCCCACCGTTTGGTGGATGGACGGACTCGGCGGCGACGCGGACGGCGACACTGTTCTCCCCACCGTTTGGTGGATGGACGGACTCGGCGGCCGGTGTAACCGCACCGGTGAAGGGGTCTAGCGGCGGCAGGCCGATCTGGGTATCTCAGGCCTGGATCCGCCGGCTGTTGCCCCGTGCTGCCCCCTTCTCGGTGCAGGTGGTGCTTCGGCGATGCGAACTCGGGCCGGCGTTGCCTCAGGTCGGGGACATTTTCCCTGGCGGCGGCTTGGGGTCGATTTGGACTCCCAGGCACCGGATGGGGATGCCAGTGTTGGCACCGGCCATCTCGACAAGCCGTCCAACCCGCCATCCCACAGACCATGTCGCTCCCAGGCGGCCCGTGAATCGGCTCCGACATTCGCATTAAACGACACCGTCGCCCCTTGTTTTTCTGCTGCCTCGCTGCATCTGGTGAAGACCCTGCCGATCATCTCCGACATTTAGTCGTATGCAGGTTCGGTTTGGATGTGCCTATACAGGTTCTTGAAATACGGGTGAAAACCCTGCCTGGCGGTGCTGGGACGGCGGCGATGACGCAATCAACGTCATCTTCCCCCTTGGAGGCGTCGCTGTCTGCGAACGTCATTTACCTTCTGGAAGGCATCAACACAAGCACAACTGCTCCTAGTCATGCCCTGCACTACGACATTTGGAACTTAGCTGCGGCGCCAAGAGTAAGCCAAGGACGTCCTCTTGTTCAAACAGAGGGTCGAAACATTTATCGTTTGTTGTATTGTCCTGGTCTATGTATAAGACTATGACTTTTCTATGTTTTATTTTTTCTATCTTCTTTTGTAATAATTGGTTGTGTACATCCCGGATGTAGAGGCTGAATTTTGAATATCCTTTACCGAAAAAATGGATGTGAGAAGAGGACGTCACGACACGTTGAGCCACAGCGCCGGCCCAATCTATCCTAATAGATAGATAGAATCAATTATTCAAAGCTCCAAGCTTGCAAATGCCACTTTTTTTTATCTTTACTCCTGGGAATCAAAGTCAACCTGGATTACGTTAATAAAGAACAGCTGATCGATCGCAGGGGCGGGCAAGAAAAACAAATGCAAGAGATAGATCCTGGTCAACTCCATAAACAAATCTTATTTTTGCTCCCGTTCAGCAACGTCAACGCGCGCCGGCCTAGCTCGCTCGCTTTCCTTGTTTGCTCGCTCACCGCCCATTTTTGCCCCGACCGGCGCCACATTCCCCGATGCCAATCCAGATCCTTCAATGGGCAACCGCGTGGCGAGGCTGGCCACGCCCTGCTTCGCGCCGCCGGCCGCCGACGGCCACGCCGCCGACGACGACGCGGCGGATGATGGCACCGGCGTCTGCCACATTCTCAGCTTCGACGGCCGCGACGGGCGCATCCACGGCGTGCTGCTGCCGTCCAACCACTCCACGGCGAGCGGCGGCTCCGTTCACCTGAGCGACCGGTCCGCCTCGTCGTCGTTCGACAGCTCCAACTCCTTCTCGTTCCGGACACTTCAGCCGCGCCAGTACTCGGGCCCACTCGACACCTACGGCGTCAGCGGCAGCATCGCGTCGACGTCGACGTCGTCCGCCACGAACTCCGGCGTGTCGACGTCGGTGCCACTGCCACGCCTCCCCAAGCGCACCGACGAGCAGATCCTCGCCGACCTCTACGCTACGCGGCACCGGCGACGCCAGGCGGCGTCTTGCAAGGCCAGCGGCAGCCCACTCCTCGGCGGTCTCCGCAGAACCGTCGCGTCGCTGCTGCGCGCGGGACCCTGCGTGTCCCCCGCTGGCGGCGGCGGCGGCACCGGCGGGAAGCAGGAGCACGCCGTGGCCGTCGGCAACGGTGCGGCGGACGTCAACGGCGGCGCGGCGAGGGTGCAGTGGGCGCGTGGGAAGGCGGGGGAAGACAGGGTGCACGTGGTGGTGTCAGAGGAGGAGCACGGCCACGGGTGGATGTTCGTCGGCATCTACGACGGCTTCAACGGCCCCGACGCCACCGACTACCTCGTCACACACCTCTATGCGGCCGTGTGCCGCGAGCTCGACGGCGTGCCGCTGCACGCGGAGGACGACGACGACGCCTCCGACGAGCCGGCAACGGCGCGGTGCAACGGCGCGCGGGGGCGCGACCACGACGTGCTGGACGCGTTGGCACGTGCGCTGAGGAGCACGGAGGCGGGGTACTTGGCGGACGCGGAGGCGCGGGCGGCGGAGTGCCCAGAGCTAGCGATGATGGGGTCGTGCGTGCTGGTGGCGCTAGTGAAAGGCGCCGACGTGTACGTGATGAACGTCGGCGACAGCCGCGCCGTTTTAGCGCAGCGCGCCGAGCCGCCTGACCTGTCTGGTGCCGCCACACTCGTAAGCGACCTCGCCGGCGTGAAAGAGGAGATCAAGCGGCAGTTCGAGATGGGGAACGACGGCGACCTCGTCGCGCTGCAGCTCACCAGTGACCACAGCACCAGCGTCAGCAAGGAGGCGAGACGGATCAGGAACGAGCATCCTGATGATCCGGCATGTATCGTTAATGGCAGGGTGAAGGGTTCGTTGAAGGTGACGAGAGCGTTTGGAGCTGGGTACTTGAAAGAGCCGAAGTGGAATAAGGCTCTGTTGGAGGTGTTCAGAGTGAAGTATGTTGGGATGGCGCCGTATATCAGCTGCCGGCCGTATCTCCGGCATCACCGTGTTGGGCCTAGGGATAAGTTCATGATCCTTGCCTCTGATGGTTTATATGATTACCTGAGCAATGACGAGGTGGTGGCGCAGGTTCAGGCCTTCACTGCTAGTTACCCTGATGAGGACCCCGCCAAGTACCTCAGCCACGAGATCCTCCGCCGCGCCGCCAACCAAGCCGGTGAGTGACTACTGACTAGTGAGTGTTCATTTAGGTATAATGCAGTTGAAACTAGTAGTAACAGTGAACTGAATGAAAGAAACTAGTGCAGTATATATATACATCTTAATGGAGCTATGTATGGTGGATGCAGGAATGGGGTTCCATGAGTTGCTTGAGGTTCAGCAAGGAGACCGGAGGCGGTACCATGACGACGTCTCCATCATCATAATCTCATTGGAGGGGAAGATTTGGAGCTCATCATAGGTTCCTTAAGAGTTATTATTGTTGGTCATACGGATCATGGCATTGTAACCGTGGTAGCATGCAGTGATACTGATAATTTACAATGTACACTGTAAGTCTGTAAAAAAACAACAGACTAATTCTTTGAGCGAAAAAAGTTTTGGCGGCAGTTTATTTCTCTAGCTTTGTTTGTATTTCTTCTAGTTGTAGGTAATCAAGGAGCTCTATTGTTTCATTTGAAATTGAGTTGGAGTAGTACACATCTTTAGTTAAAGCTTACGTCAAAAACATAAAGAATTTTAAAGATGAACTATGATGATACTATATGTTCATCTTCATTTGTTTGAATCTTTGCTGATGATGAGGGGAACGATGAAGAACAGACAAGACAGTTGGACCAAAAGGCCGAAACATACGGCCCAAGCAAAAGCGACCCAGTCCAGTATAAAAACATGGGGCACGCGCCGCCACCAACCGCAGGGGCAGAGCACGAGCACCCCACTGCTGCGTGTCTGCAGCAGCCCAGCCGTCGCGATCAGATCCTGCGCTGCCCTGCCCTGCCCTGCCTCGGCCATGCCGCCGCCGTCGCCATCGGCCCCGGCCTCGCACCACCTGCGCCTGTGGTGGAGGCGCCGCGGCCGGGCCGGCGCAGTCGGGGCCACCTTCGCCGTCGCTCTCCTCGCGGCCGCGCTGCTCCTCGTGCTCTCCAGCTACGCCTCCGTAATATTCCCCGCGCCGGGTGGCCGCCGCGGCCCCGCCCTCGTTGGCCTCACCCTCGTCCGCCGTGCCAGCGAGAAGGGCGCGCGTGAGTTCCCGGCAACCCCCACCCACGCCCTTGTTTCAAATTTTCAATTTCAAATTTCGAACGGCCGTCCGTTCGTACTTCGTACTCGTACCGTCGTACTACGTACGGACGGTACCTCGAGTACTTTCCGAGCAGTAATCGGCCTTGGGATCTGAGTCGCGTTTCTGCTCTGTTTTTTTCAGTGTGCTTGGATGGGAGCTCGCCCGGGTACCATCTGCAGAGAGGGTCTGGGAGTGGGTCGCAGAGCTGGCTAATCCACTTGGAGGTAGGTGACGTTTCCGAGCGACATCACGTTTTGATACGAACTCGCGCGCCTTGGGTCTCGAAGCTCGTTTCGACGATGCTTGCGTTGCGAATTTCAATTCCAGGCATCGGATTGCGAACCAATGTAGTGATAGGTACTAGTATTTTTTAAGTGATTGCAGCGAAGCATAATGTTGTGGTACACTGGTATCCATTGGGCGACTCTGTTGCAATTGCAACACAGCAACTTAATTGTCTGTTGTTTGTTCCCTAACTTCTCTATTTTTTTCATCCTTTAGGGTGGAGGCCTGTTGTTTTTGCCTAACTTCTCTACGTTTTGCATCCTTTAGGGTGGAGGCTGGTGCCGTAATCTCAAGTCATGTGCCTCACGTCAGAGATCGATGTTGGGCTCATCCCGGTACATGGAAGGCCAGGTTGAGTTTACCGGGATCTTGAGCGATGATGAATCTCAGAATGCCGGTATTGAAGTTTCCCTTCTCTCTGATGTCTGTTACCTTTATTGCTTTTACGTATTTCTGTCTAAATTGCAACGCTACACCCATTAGTATGTTTTGTGCTTGCAGATAGGTTTGACTGTACAATTTACACATTTTAGAAGCATAAACCTCATCTAATTTCTAACCATCCTTGAATAGCTATTTTGCATATTAACCAATTAGATCATATTTCACAATGTAGGAATATGTTAATATTCATGAATCATAAAACAAACTAGCTAGCTAACCGTTTGCGCTTACATAATCTTGTACTAGTGTTTTAACTTTTAAGTTCTAGTTAACTATGAGTAGGCACAAGATAGGCGTGCCCTATAGTCCTGTAGTATTTACATGCTTTCAACTCTGTCGTAGTTTCTCACTGCAAACAGTTAATTCCTGATCCTTAAGCAATTACATGGTCATCATTCTGTATTACTAGTATGTTGCAATAGTATATTAATATGCCCAGTTGCTCTGCTGTCAATTTGCAGACTTTTACAACTGGAATAAAGTGAAGATAAGGTATTGCGATGGGGCATCATTTTCTGGGAACGTAAAAGATGAATTGCAGGTCTGATTATATTTGCTTATTTTCCAGTAAAATTTGCTTAATACCCTGTCAGTATAACGAGTTTTATTCTGTGAATTCGTGCAGAATGGCACAAGATTCTTCTTCAGAGGCCAGCGTATCTGGGAAGCAGTTATGAACGAACTCGTAGTTAAGGGGCTCAGAAATGCTAAACAGGTCATTCCTTGCAAGTAGAATCGATTGCCTTTTTCTTAAGAAAAAATAGTATGTTTTACAATAGTACTAGTCTCATGTACTTCTGTATTCAATTGAAGTGTCTCTCTATCATTAACTCATTGTCTAGGTCTCTATGAGCTAGTAAAGGACGACTATTTTGGTTGCATTGCTATATAGTATGTTGTATAATTGTATCTGCTTGCAATTTTAGTTCTAAGTGTGGTTAGGGATGTATATGTTGATTGCATACTACTTGTTTCATCTTTGCCCATATAAAGTAATTATAAACCACTGTACTGATAGTGTGATGCTGATATTCTATTTCCAGCTTTCAGGCTTTCCTAACAGGATGCTCTGCTGGTGGGCTAGCCACTTACATTCACTGTGATTCTTTTCGTGCGCTGCTACCAAAGGATTCTAGGGTTAAGTGTCTCGCGGATGGCGGGTTTTTCCTTGATGTGTATGTCTCTCTATTGCATCCTGTGACTGATATTGATACATTTTGCCATTTATTTGTTTGTTTGTTTATCACCTGTGTTTTGTGGTTTATCCTTTCACATGCACATATTGTTACTCTACTCCTGTTGATACTGAAGTAAGGTTCCACAAACTGCTCGTGGCGGGAAATGCCAGGATTACCAATCAGTCTAATTTAGACGTTTAGAGAAGCCCGTGTACCATCGTTTGACAGTACCAGAAGTCATTATAAGACCAGAAAATGGGACCATAGTTTAAACTCTGAAGTACTTGTACCTTCACGGCATTCAATGTCAACAAAAATCATTTCAATAGTTTTTGAACGTCCGAGAGCTTACCTTAAAGGCATCACCAATCATATATCTTACTTGCTCGTTTAACATTTTCAAATGCCAGTCAGTAAGCACCAAATTTCAGGTTTATTAAATTCCTATTACCAGTCAGGAATGAGATATTATCTTTGAAATGAAAATAAATAAACAAGTGGGAAATGGGAGTTGTACCAGTTTGCTGTGTACTTGGTTCCTATCTAATTCGTTGGTTTATTCTTCAATTACAGAGAAGACATTTCTGGGAGAAGGACAATGCAGTCTTTCTACAGTGATGTTGTGCGCCTTCAGGGTCTAAGGGAAAGGTTTTCACAATGTAACTCAAACATGGAGGCAGGACAGGTTAGTACTTAATTTTCAATAATATATAATAAAATTAACCACAGTAGTATCATTACTCATTGCCATTGCTGAACGTATGATATTCTAAAACTGCCACTTACACTGTGTTCCAGTGTTTCTTTCCAAGTGAAGTTGTGAAACACATTGTCAGCCCAGTCTTTGTTCTTAATCCAGCATATGATGCTTGACAGGTACCCTTACCATATCCATCAAATTTCAGACTGTCCTATTTCTCTGTTAAAATATTAGTTTCTACATCCTCATACTCGAAGATTTATGTTTCAGGTACAACATGCGTTGGCTCCAGAATCATCTGACCCTCAACATTCATGGCTGGGCTGCAGATTGGATATTAGCAAGTGCAGCTCTGAACAACTTGAAATTCTCCAAGGTTGACTCACCCTGCATAAAACATTTTCTTGATAACTTATCTAGCTTTCTGATACCTGAATTCATGGTCATGTTTTGCCATCCCCAATGCAAAAATCTACAGGTTTCAGGAAAGAACTGCATGACGCTATAAGTGAAGTTAAGCAGAAAAGGGACTGGGGATTTTATATCAACTCATGCTTTGTTCACTGTCAGTCGCTAAACTCGTTGACTTGGCATTCTCCAACTTCCCCTAGAGTCAACAATAAGGTACTGTAACAGTCATATATGAACTTGATGATAACGATCTTGCCTGCCATTCTAATAAATTTTTTCCCCTTTCGGTGAACAGAGCATTGCAGAAGCAGTTGGAGACTGGTTCTTTGACAAAAGAGAGGTGAAGGAGATAGACTGCGAATATCCCTGCAACCCAACGTGCCACAACTTGGTGTTCGAAAAGCCTTTCAAGATATGAAGTTTTGGACCTCTTCTTTTGCTATGGTTTTGTTGTAAAACTAGAAAAAATAAACTTGTCATTATCTTTTCTTGAACTTATTTTTAGTGAGTGGTACCCCAAAAATCATATACCTGACCATATACACAGTATAGTTGTAAAGATATCAGAACTATCCAATGAGCATTTGTGCTGGGAAGAAGCATGTTGCGTCGTTATGCCGTGATGGATTGCGGGTTTATTTTCAACTGACGATTGACCTTTGACCATAATTAGGACTTGCACCCTGAATCCCTGATGATGCTGTCTAGTTGGAGGTAGAGGTGGCTGCCGAACAAGGCGCACCTAGAACAGTGGAATTTCCACCTCCAGTCCTGCATGCAGGCGTGCTCAACTGGGACGTGACATTTTCTCATCTCTGGAGCACCTGTACGTACGCATGCTCGTGCCAGGACTGTTTCTCTCTTGATCAAATCCATAACATTCTTTTTATTATTACGAGTGCTTTCAACATCTGAGTGAGAAGCCCCAACTCCTGGAAATTCCTAAGAATCTGAAGCCATGATGGGAGTTCACTGTCGAGTGTGTGTGTGTGTGTGTGCTGGGCCATTAGCGCATCAATGGGCAATGGGCAATGGGCAATGCGCAATGGGCACTATGAACACAGTGCTGCACGACACGAGAAATCATTGACCGCTCTGAACCTGAGCACCTACTCGTCAGTCTGGTTCTGCTGAGAGCCTGAGACATCGTCCGTCTGGTTCTGCTCTGACGACCCTCCCTGCATCAATCACGGATTATTTGGCTCTAGCGCAGCCAGCCGTGCATTACAGGGAGGAGTTGGAACTTGGATGGAGAGGAGGGATCAACTCAACTGGTGGCGATCCCACAAGCGAAGATGTTGGCGACGGGTTGCTCTGTTTGGACACCAGATCATGAGAGGGCACGGGCCACCATTCCTTTTTTATCTGACACAAAATTTGGGTCTGATGTAGGCCGAATAGCCCAATAAAGCCACTGCCATCCAGCCCATTAAGTTCCTGACATTTTCAAATTAAAAAAAAAAAAAACGCCTCCTCTATGTCCTCTGCTCCAGCCGCCACTAGCAGCTGTGTGTGTTTGCGGCTGCGGCTGCCGATCTCCACCGCCGACGCCGAGCAGCCGCAGCCCCATGCGCTCCGTGCCCTAACCGCCGCCTCTCTCTCCTCCGAGTGCGACGCAGCAGGAGCTCAGCTCCCGCCGTCCATGGAGTCAGGCACCTCGGCAACATGAGAATCGCTGCCCCTGCGACCCAGCGTCGTCTGCGGCGCGCGATCACAGCACGCCGGCAAGCATGCGCCCGTACATCCCCAAACCCACCTTCGCCTTCTGCCACGGCCTCCTCGCATCCCGCCTCCTCCCCACCGCCGCCTCCCCAACCGCGCCGCTCCTCTCCATCCACGCCCTCCTCATCACCGCCGGCCTCCTCCCGCACCACCCGGACCTCTCCCTGCTCGCGCTCAACTCGCTGCTCCACTCCCTGTCCCGCCGCGCGTCGTGCCCCGCCCACCCGCGCCTCGCGCTCCGCCTCCTCCGCCTCATGCTCTCGCCCACCACTCTCCCCACACTCCCCGCCCCGGACCCCCCTCTTCCCTTTCGCGCTCTCCGCCGCCGCCGCGCTCGACGCCGCCCCGCCGGACCCCTCCTCCTCCTACGCCGCCGCCTCGGGGCCGCAGCTCCACGCGCTGCTCGTCAGGAACGCGCTGTTCCCCGCCGACCACTACGTCACGACCGCGCTGCTTCAGCTCTACTCGCCCCACCCGGACCTCGCACGGAGGGTGTTCGACGAGCTGCCGCGTCGTGAGGCGATCCACTACGACCTGCTCATCGGGTCCTACGCGCGCGCGGGGGCGCCCGCGGAGGGTCTCGCGGTGTTCCGGTCCATGTTCGACGCCGCCGCCGCCGACGGGGACGTGGTGGTCCCGGACGCGGTGGTGCTAACCACGGCCGTGGCGGCGTGCGCGCAGGCGGGGGCGCTGGACCACGGCACGTGGGTGCACCGCTACGTGGAGCGGACAGCGCCAGGTCTCCTTGCCGACGCCTACCTCGGGTCCGCGCTCATCGGCATGTACGCCAAGTGCGGGTCCCTGGCCGACGCCGCGCGGGTGTTCGACGGCATGCCGGACCGAAACGCCTACGTGTGGGGAACCATGGTGGGCGCGCTGGCAGTGCACGGGATGGCGGCGGAAGCCGTGGCGTGTCTGGACAGGATGGCGCGGGAGGACGGGGTGCGGCCCGACGGCGTCGCCGTGCTCGGTGCGCTGTCGGCGTGCGCGCACGCCGGGAACGTCGACGAAGGGCTGGGGCTACTGAAGGAGATGCGGCCTCGCTACGGCGTCGTGCCTGAGCACGAGCACTACAGCTGCGCGGTCGACATGCTCTGCCGGGTTGGGCGGCTCCAGGACGCGGTGGGGCTCGTTGAGACCATGCCCATGGCCCCGCTCGCGTCCGTGTGGGGATCCGTGCTCGCCGGCTGCCGGAGTTACGGTAACGTCGAGCTGGCCGAGGTGGCGGTGCGTGAGCTCGAGAGGCTTGGTGGTAGTGCTGACGAGGGCGTGTACGTGCAGCTGTCCAACATCTACCTAGATGCCAACCGGAAGGATGACGCCCGGAGGGTGCGGAAGATGATCGGTAGCCGCGGGATCAAGAAGGTCCCCGCTTATAGCGCCGTGGAGGTGGACGGCGAGGTGAGCTCGTTCGTCGCCGACGATCAAGCGCACTCACGGCGATTCGAGATTTGGGAGGTGCTCCGGCTGCTAGCCGACCAGATGACGCAGAAACCAAAGGAAGAAGAATTTGTTGAATTTGTTTACACGCTCATAAGAATGTACTAACTGAGAAAGCTGCTGATACTTTTACATTATTATGTTCATTTCATTGTCATTTGGCCCGGCATCGGCGGGGATACGGCGGCGCTGCTCGTGCAGCCGGCCCTGCAACATGGTGCCATTGCATTGTCTTGTGGTTTGACACGGGTTTTACCGACAGATTCTGTATGGAAAAGCCTGTTGTCCTGTCCACCAAACCCTCTTCTACGCCAATTCACGGTCAGAGGCAATCTTTACCTTTGAAGAGCCCATCGCAATGGTGAAGGAGGAATCAACCCTTGCTTCATCTGCATCTGATGGCTGGAAATGCAGCTGGCCTGTTCAGATATTCAATTTGTGACCAATTTGGGTCTATGTTTGCCTCTTGGCTACCATCTTCTGCAATCAGCAGCAATTGGCTTAGAATTACTTTTGGTCGTTCAAGTTTTGCACGCTGAATGGAGTTGAATCAGATTCAGACTGGTTCCAAGTTCAGTCAGAAATGATGTTTGAAGGCAAACATGATGTATTTTGTGTTAGTGATCAAACGTGTTGTGCTTCACAAACAACAAACGGATTCAGATACCAGCTCACTGAAATACTGTTTGTTGTTCATATCAAGTAACGGAATGGCAACCATAATTTAGTATTTCGGTGGAATTTTTTCTGTGTGATCATGGTTGCGAATTGCCATTCTGTCCATGGATTTAGATGAATTGAATTAGGCTAAGAGTTACCTTATCAATCTTTCGGGGCTCGTAATCATGTTTTTTAGCTTTAGCAAAGCTATGGCAGGCAATGCCAATGCTGTTTGATAATGTAAGATAACACCAAATCCGCTTTCACCCCGTCCCTCCTCCGTATTCCACCGCATCTCCATGTTCTGCAGGATTTATTTGCAGCTGAATTTGATTGTTTCAATAGTGTTCTGTGAGAGAAAATAATGGTGAAAAGTGGCTTGCCATGCCCAATACAAAATTTTGCAGGTTTCATGAAAGAACTGCATGACGCTACAAGTGCGGTCGACATGCTCACTGCCATTGCCGGTCGCTGAACTTGTTGACTTGTCACTCTCCGACTTCTCCCACGGATTCAATAGTAAGGTGTGGTAACAATACTATACTTGGAGGCAGTGGCGGAGCTAGAAATTTTGAATAAGCGGGGCCGGACAATACGACGACACCTCATAAGCATTCCAAATATATTCTACCAAATATATTCTACGCATATGATGTTAAAATTTTCTATAGGTATTTAGGCTATTCAAATGAATTTTAGACTATTTCATCTCCCAAATAGACTGAAATAATAGTTTTTTAGCTATCCAAATGATTTTTTATAGATACTTAAAGGAAATCATTGTGTGTGTGTTGGGGGGGGGGGGGCACGACCCCTACTAGCCCTTGGCTCCGCCATTGCTAGAGGTGATAATCTTGTCCCAAAATTTTAATCTCGTTTTGTGATACTATGCATGTCATTGCAATCTTAATTGTTTTCCTTGAACAGAGCATTGCAAAAGCAGTTGGAGACGGGCTCTTCGGCACACACAAGAGAGGTGAAGGAGATCGATTGATAAGTCGGGCGTGGCACAACTTGGCCTTGGCAACACCGTTCAAGATATGAAGCCCTGTCCTCCTCTTTTCTAATGATTTTGTTGTAAAACTAGTAAATAAACTTGTTATTGTTCTTTATTCGTCTTTTTACCCCAAAAAACATACACCGATAAGATGTATATATAACCCAAAAACACATACACTGAGAAGATGTATATATACTACGTACGGAGTACATAGTTGTAGGAGTTACTAGAACTGTCAAATGGCCCGTGGCTTCGGTAGCGTTGTTTCGTGATGTCCTGGACTCCCTTCCAGTTGACGCGGCCGGTTGTGCCCGCCTTCCCGTGGCTTCGGTAGCATTGTTCGTGATGTCATGGACTCCCTTCCAGTTGCCGCGGCCGGTTGTGCCCATCTTGGGTCCTATGTTACGGTATACTACATGCATGACACAAATAGTGGCTTGGTAGGAGCAAAACAATAATAAATTGGCTCTCAGAAGCATATTGCATCGTTGTGCAATGACGATGTAAGTTCAGCTAATGCTTGAGGGGGACGCACACCCTAGCGAGGCTGAAGGACCGTGACAAAACTAGGGAGCCAACAGGTGAGAGTTCCTATGTGATTTTGGTAATTGAGTGACAACTTAGGTGGACTAATATGTGTCTAAGTGATATATACACAGGAGATTAGTTCACAGGTGATTGTGTGATGAAGGAGCTTAATGCACATGAAACATGACATGGAGTCATGTGACCAAGGTGGAGAAGATCAAGATGAGGCTTGGCTTGATGGACCGGTTGCAAGTGTGAAGGGAAAGTGGGTGATGCTTGACGCCGATGGACCAAGGCAACGGTGAAGAGCAAGTGAGGTCAAGATCGATGAACCAATACGGTCATGTGATGATATGGAGTGGATCATATCATTTGACAAGTGTTTGGTGCATGTGTTGCATCAACATTGGAGATGGAGATGGAATGGAATGCGCAAGGCAAAGGTATAACCTATAGGGCATTTCATTTCACCGGTCATTGGTGTGTAGAGAAGTTTATGACCGGGTTTAGGATAGATAGTCGTACTATCAAGAAGGGCAAACTTGTTTTCATATCGGTTATCTAGTGCCACTTGAGCGATCTAACTTTGTGATACATTAGGATCGAGTGGCGCGGTGAGAGCAAGTGAAAATACTTTGAAAATGATTGTGAAAATGCTAACACACATGCACAAGGTGAAGAACACATTTGTGTTAGCACATGTGAAGCAGAGGAAGAAGTTTGGAGAAGTTTCAGCGGAGAAACTGAGTCTGAACGCAGGGTGTGTGTAGGTCCGGACCATCGAAGATGGGTCCGGAGGCATACCCTAGCTGGCTCGGCTGAGGAGAAGGATCCGGACGCGGTGTGCGGTCCAGACGCAGGGATCCGGACGCGCGTCCGGAGCTCTGGCGCGCTCTGTTGCTCTCTGTGTGAAAGGAACCGAACGCTGGTGTTAGTCCGGACTGAGGACCGGACTTGCGTCCGGAGTGGAAGAAGTGAAGAAGGCACTCTCGGGTGCGCTCGGGCACTCGGAGAAATATTTCCGGACGCTATATGTGTTGGTCCGGACCCGCACTGTTGCGTGCGTCCGGAGCCACGTGGCGCGCAGAGGCGCGCGCGGGAAGAAGCCGTTTGAATCGGCTGGGGCACCGGACGCAGAGCTATTGGTCCGGTTGGTGCGTTGCGCGCGTCCGGAGCCTGCGACCGAGGCTCACTCAGAGTCGTTGGCTCTCGGAAGGTGGTGGGTCCGGACGCAGTTGATGGTCCGTACCCCCTGTGAAAAGTGTGTCCGGACGTGCAGTCAGTGGGCCAAAACGGCTAGTTTCGAGGCGTGGCTTATAAATAGCCCTTGGCCGGTCCTTGGCTTGGTGTGGAGCACCCTTGGGCATTTGTGGCTTGTGTAGGAGTGCTTGGATAGCCCTCTAACTCACATACACTTGATAGTGATCATCCGATTGTGTGAGAGAGCGATTCTAGTGCGTTGCTTTGAGAGATAGCTTCGTGTGGCACTAGGTGATCGACTTGCAAGCTCGTGGTGCTTGTTACTCTTGGAGGTTGCCCCCTCCTAGACGGCTTGGTGGCTTGTGGATCCGTCGAAGCGCGCAAGAAGATTGTGCGGCGCTCCAGAGAAGTGCTTGTGAGGGGTATTGTGCTCGCCCCGCGGGGATCGCGAAGAGCAACTCTAGTTGAGCGTGTCATTGAGCTACCCTCACTTGTGGGTAGATTCTTGCGGCGCACGAGTTAGTGGGCTAGGCTTGTGAACGCCTATTAGCCGCCAAATCACCAAGCGTGTGGTCGACACAACGGGGACTAGCTTGGTGGCAACCAAGTGAACCTCGGGAGAAAAATCACCGTGTTAATCTTGTCTACTCTTCTCGGTGGTTTGCATTCTCCGATTTACTAGCTTGTATTTACTTGTTCATATCTTGTGCTAGTGTTTCTTTGTTGCTCTTGTAACTAGTTTAGCTTGTGTGGCTTTCCTAGTTATCTTCTAGCTTGTGTAGCTTAGAAGTAGCTCTTGAGTGGCTTATTGGCTTGTGTAGCCTTGTAAGTCACATTGCTTAGTTTGTGTAGCTAAGTAAGTTGAGCTCTCTAGTTGACTTGTGTAGTCTTGCTAGAGAGCATTGCTAGTGAGCTTAGATGCTTTGTGCTTTGCTTACTAGTATGAGTAGGAGCTCTCGGTGTGCTTAGAGTACTAGTTGCTTAGATTTGTGTGACCTTACAACCTAGACTTGTTTATATGAGCTTCCTAGTTTGGTACCTTAGTGAGCCCAATTAGTATACTTTGCTAGGTGCTAAAGTTATAGATGGAGGGGTGTAGTCTTGGCTAGACCGATAGTTTTATTTCCGCATTTGTTTCGGTTTGCCGCTGCGCTTAAGTTTTAGAAAAGACTATTCACCCCCCTCTAGTCCACCATCTCGACCCTACAGCAGGGGCCACGGCCCCCTATGCCACAAAATTTTATTAAATCCCCTCTATAAAGTAAGATCAAATAGAAAAAATGTAGTTTCTTTTATTCTCTTTCATATAATAATCACTTTTATATGTTGTCACAAAAAAAAACTCTATAATTATATAAATATTTATATCATATATATACTTAGTTCATCTTTGTATTTTGTTTAGCTACACTGGCCCCCTTTCCCCCTTTTCCATTGTGCTGGTTCTGTCGCTGCCGAAGGATGGATCAGCTCAGGCCTCAGGTGTGGACGCTGCTGTCAAGCAAGGCAATCCAGAGCAGTGGCATTTCATTTTCCCCTCCCGTATATTGTACGTTGATGCTGGCATGCTCAACTGGGGACGTTGCAGTCTTTCTCAGCTCTGCAGAAACTGTAGGTACGCATGGGGCGTATCAATGATACACATAACTTTCTTCTGCTTTTCTTGCCACAAAAGTGAAACCAATTTCGTTTTCATCATCTTGGAAGAAAAAAAAACAGGCTACAAGCCTCCAACTCCTGGAATTTAGGAAAAACTTGAGTTTTATTATAGAAGACTAAGTAAACTACTCTGTAGACCAAGTAAAGTGTGGATTTTTCAAAGGGCAAATTGGGATTAAGATTGGTCATCGAAACCTACTTATCCGGTCTTTCTTTCTAACCCAAAGCACAGGTTCTAACAACTTTGAAGGTAGAATAGTGTAATAATGCCCCGCACTTTAACGACCAAATTAAAAGTGTGAGACAAACCGGAAAAGGATTTGCATATTGTTGATATTGTTCAGCTGAGCTGAAAAAGCAAAGGTGATAGCGGCATTAGCTGCTCACTGTCGAGTGTGAGTGTGTGTGCTGGGTCATCTTCATCAACGGCCACTATAGAAAGGCAACGATGTGTGATGGCAGTCCTAGTCCAGAAAACCAGAGCCACACTGCGTAATTGCCATAGCTGATGCGCTGAAAACGTCAAGTTGAGCACGCAAAGACCTAGCTAGGGCCAAAGAGATTGGCTGATAGTCAAATTAAATTTGGAAAGCTAAGAATTTGTCTTCCATTTGATTTTATATATAATACTACTGTACCAGAATGTATCAATGTCTCACATTCGGCATGTTATTACATTTTTATATAGCAAGTACTGTATATATATATGGTCAATGTTTTTATTCGGATTTTGGCAACTTTTGCTTTGTCATGGTAAAATTTGATAACCAATAGATAATTCCATTGCCAATTGAACCATCTCATCTGGTCACTGAGGTGCCAACATGCATGCATGCATGAATGAAAACGGCGCCTTCGTTTTCCCGCTGCAGGTTCTGGGTTTAGCAGTTTCGTCAGCCGATGATGAGGTGTGCGATGCCTACTAGGACGGAGTAGATATTTTCCTTGATTGATAAGGGGATTAGATAGATTAGGTTAGAGTACATACATGCATCTATATAAAATAAACCACCATAGGATGACGCGTCCTCTATCTGCAGAAGAGGAAAGAAAAGGCTGGCAAAAATATCTGGGCACGAGGCACTTGGTCAATGACGCCATTTTGAACTGCAAACGCGTCCCATGGATATTTCACTTTGGCAAGCAAAAACGCTGGGTGTGCGCGGCCACAGTCAAACCAGACGTCCAGTAGTCTGCACGTACGGCTTTTTTTTCTTTGTTTGTTTGTCTGTCTGTTGCAGTAGTCGTCTTTTAGTCTAGCACAAAGCTCGGGCTGCGGTACCAACTGCACAAGAATTCCACACGCCATGGTAGCAGGTAGGCAGGCCCAACCTTCTAACTCACTTCCTCCGTCTCAAAAAAAAACAAGAGTTTAGAAATCTAACCTTTTGTTTTCTACAAGGAGTTAAACAATATCAAATTCCATTAGATTTACAGTGAGAAAAACATCAACATTCAGATCTTCAAGCAAGTTCATTATTAAAAAAAAACATAGTATTCAATAGTTAGTCTACTTATACTTATTAAATTATCAACATTGATACTTTTCATCATATATTTGGTTAAATTCAAGGTTGTGCTTGGTTTAGTGACAAAGAGCGATGAGAACGAAAGAATCCTAGATAGGTTTTTTTTCTTGGACGAAACGGTCCCATGTCCCTGTTTTGCTTTAGAGAAGAAGAGGAGCATGCCAGATATGCTTTAGAGCGATGGGCCTAGGAACGTATATACGAGATATATGAATTTTACATGAATCGGATTCAAAGGTGCCCTAAGAGCTGACCCAAGCTTATATAATCTTCCAGAAAAGAGTAACCAACTGTCCCCATCCCAAATCCTGCGTTTTCTGTTTGACTTTTTCCTTTTTTTTCTTAACAGTGGCAGGTACTACGGCTGCTGGCTGTGGCGCTGCAACTGCAACGCATCGCCATCCATCCACCGTACAGCTACAGCAGCCTATGTAATGTACGGCGCATAATAAGTGCAGGCTGCTTGCTTGCTCTGAGCCTCTGACACGTTGTGACGAGTGACGACCACCGTTCCTGTGTGCATCATCAGTCACGGACCTGCGGCACCACAGCTGCCACCGCCGGCCGCCCCGTGGCCATGGCCCCGCCGCTCACAGAGGGAGAGCCCGCAGCCGCAGCTAGGGCTCGCCGGTACATTGCCGTCCCTTCTCCCCGGCAGCTGAGCAGATCCCCAGAGCGGAGCCCAGAGCAGGCGTATCCTTGGCAGATTCACCACCAAGGACAACGACGGGGAGGACCACCGTGCTCATCACTCTCCCGATCACAGGGCACAGGACTCTCACGAACGGAACAGCCATTATCACCCTGACAGTGCGTGGCAGGCAATGCAACAAGACGGCCAGGATCCATCCATTGCAGTGCAGTGCATCGTTACTTACAGTACAACATCACACAGGGCACCATGGGAGAGAGACAGACCGACAGAGCTCACATGCCATGGCAGGGCCATCTTTAGAGCTCACGTCGCCGTCACCGCTAAAGTTGGCAACGGGAACATGCCCGACGGGTATTGACAGAACGTTCTCTTCCCCGCAAACTAAAATTTATTCCATCCCCGCTCGCGGGGATTTATTTTCCCTGTCCCCGTCCCCGACCGGGGATTTCGTACCCGCCGGGTACCCACACCCAACTACAAACCTATGTACAATCAACAATCCATGATAAATAACACAACAAAATGTCCTGAACAACAATACTTCTAGCTTAAAAAACAAAATAAACAGAGAATACAAGTCTGCATCATAAGGTCTTAACTGATTGATAACGAGTTAACAACTACAAGTTCAATGCCACATAGCCTAACAGATTACAGTTACAGATCCATAGATGTTCGATCCCATCAAGGAATTAAAGGCATCAACAATTCAACATCAAAATACAGACATATTTAGAGCTCATTGGTTGACGCTCACAGTCATAGAAGCAGCCAGTAGACATATGCCATCAAGTTCTAAGCAGCAACACCAGTGTTATCACACATTACAAACCAGACTATTACATAAATAGTTAGTGGTTGGGTTGTGTGAGCACATAACAAAATGCACTTGCAATTGCATGCCTGCTTGAATGCTTGATTGTTGATCCTGCAGTCCTGCCAAAGGGAACCATCCAGTGAAGATTGGAGCGATGGACTCAGAGTTTCAGCTCCTACATAAGCATGACAAATGAGTGGTTGAGTAGGCATTCTTGAAGTATATGCAATGAAACAAAGTAAAGAAGCATAAATGTAATTTTTGTAGTCCAAAACAATTACCTGAAGTCCCTCTTGGACTTCATTGAGACAAGACCAGAAGCTAGCAAGTTTTCCTTCATCTGTGAGGACTCCTGCACAAAAGTTTATTATTTTCATGTTTTTTACTATAAAACATTAAATTGCATGAGAACGAAACTATAAAATGCTCGACAAACAAACCTTTATATTTGTTTCTAATCCAATCCTGTGAACACATTAGAGCCTCTAGCATTTGAGAAGTTAGCCTGCTACGATGATCACTTAGTACTCTCCCGCTAGTGCTGAACGCGGATTCTGAAGCAACAGTTGTAATAGGAATTACAAAAATATCCCAAGCTATCATCCTCAAAGTAGGATAGCGAGTTCCTGCAATTTTCCACCAGTACAAAACACTGAACCCTTCAGTCTGTATGTCCACCATCTCATCCTCTAAGTACCGATCTAGTTCAGATTTAAACCTCAAGGCTGAGGGTTGTGTACTTGCAACACGTGCAGTGAAGGATGACAGAAATCCTGAGTTCGCTACTGTGGGTTTGATGGTACTGCTACTAGTAGCTACATCCTCATCTGTGTGATACTCCAGCATCAAATCACTCAATGTGTCCTTCACTTTAGCAACCTCTTCATCAGGGTTTGCCACTTGCAACACTTCAAAACAATACAGTAACATGTGATGTTTAAATCTAGGGTCAAGAAGGGTGGCAATGCCCATCAGACCTTAGATTTCTGTCCAATATTTTCTGAACTTGGCTTCCATGTTATCTGACATTTCTTCTATCAATGGGTTGCCACAAGATGACCATTCCCTAATTTTACTTCTAACCTCACAAATCTTGTAGAAGAACTGTTTCCAGTAACATAGTTGGTTTTAGAGAACATGACAGAAATGACATTAAATATTTTAAGCCTTGCAATCACATCAACGACAAACTGAAATTCTTCCTCAGTGGGGCAGCAAGTATATTGCCTATCTACACGGCTTGCTCTCATGAAAACAGCCTTGTAGGGCAATGCAGTACTAAGCATTATGTAAGTCGAATTTCATCTTGTCTTACAATCCAATGCTATCTTCTTCTCAATTTTAACATGCACATACTTAGCTATCTCCTCAAATTTCTCTACCTTTTTAGGTGTGGCTGTCCAATAAGCTATGCTATCACGAAAGTTTTCAATAGCATCTTTCAGTTTTTCTAGCCCATCCCGAACAATTAGATTAAGGATGTGAGCACAACAACGCATGTGTAAAAACTTTCCATCAGTCAGAAGCTTAGTTTTGCCAATCTTTCTAACAAGGTAAGGAATTGTTGCATCATTTGAACTGCAGTTATCAAGTGTGATGGTTGATACCTTCTCATCAATATTCCAGTCAACAAAAGAGTCATAAAGTTCATCACCAATGACTTTATGAGTGTGTGGACTTGGCACATAAATAAACCTGTAAAAAGGCAAGAAAACTTTATAAGCAGCATGCAAAAATATGTAAATTACAACACTATACAGAGTTGCAACCAGATCCAACAATCATTATGCTCACCTCATGATAATGTTTCTTAGAGTCCAAGCCTCATCGATAAAGTGTGATGTGATAGCCATATATCCTCTTTTCTGGTTATCAGAAGTCCACATATCACTAGTGATTGCCACCTTAGACTTGATTCCAGCCATATATTGAATGACTTTCTTCTTCTCTATTTCATACTGTTCAAGTATGTACTTCCTAAAATTAATAAATTATATGCACACAAGATTAGAAAATAGATTGTAATTGGTATAAGAACACTACATACAAATCATGTACAAAGTCACAATATATATACCTTAATGTGTTTCTGGTGCCAATCTTGAACAAGGATTGGAGAGCATGCACAAATCTTCTAAAACCAACATGTTAACCATGCTCAAGGGATACTCATGCAGCACAATCATAGCAGCAAGTTCCTTTCTAGCTACATCTTGATCAAATGTGTAGTTCTCTATAGATACTGTCCCTGCATCAGTGGCACTAAACCTCAATGATGTTTGAGACAATCTCCTATTTCCTCCCAACTTAATCTTCCTAAGAGTGCATGATTTTAAGTGACAGTGAAGGTGCTTAGTCCCACTCCTTGTTTCTCCTCCAAGCTTGGCATTGCAGTAAATGCATTTTGCCTTTATTTTTCCATGCCACCCAACTCTCTTGAACTCCTTCCAAACAACAGATGTGAGCTTTCTCTTTGACCCAACCTCAGCACCATCTTCCTCTTCTGATGGTTCAATTTCAATCTCCTCTTCATCGTCATCTATCTCAATTGCTTCAGATTCGTTCACAGATTCTAGCGCGATTCAGACTCAGGCTGAGAGCCCTCAGACATAGGAGTCTGGCTGCTATTTGCACTAGCTTCTGACATTTTTTTCAGCCTGTAGTTAATCACATGAATATTTAATCGGTACCCAGTACATAAATCACAACACCAGCGGATAAAATCTCAAAGATTGCTAGCACTAGCTGCTAACTTCTAACACTAAAATCCAAAATAGTATATAAATCAGTCAATATTTTTTTGGTCTACCGAGTATTGCTAGTTGGTAAACTATTAACACTAAAATCTAAATATTGCTAGCTGCTGACAATAAATTGGTATGTGCTAAAACTAAACTTGCACATAATAATGAGAAAGAATATCTTCAAGTAGGAGAATTAAAAAAAATGCTTCTCAGTAGATATCTTCAAGCGGCGGCGCTTCGGGTCAGAACCTTTTGCCGGTGGTGGTCGGGGAAGCCGTTTGGGGTCACCAGCTATGAAGGCGGCTTTGGTCGACGACGGCGACGGAGCGTTTTTCTTCGTGGCAGCAGGTGCAGGGGAGCTTTCTTCTTCTCGGTTGCAGGTGCAGACGGAGCATCCACCAAGTTCTTGGATGCGGCTGCAGCTTTGTTGGTGACGTCGTTGGTGATGACGGGATCCGGCAGCAGCGAGTCGGTGACGACCGGATCTGACAGCACGGAGTCAGCGATGAATGGATCCGGCGGCGGAGACGGCTCAGCAGCAGCAGCAGCGTCCCTTGAGGAGGGATGGGGTCAGTAGACGAACACTGCAAATGAAGGGTTAATTCATCGGCGAGGAAGAAGGGCTTCACCGAGCAACTTCCATGGCGGCGAGTGGCGAGCGGCGACCGGGTCTGCGACTCTGCGCAAGGCAACGAGCCGACGGCAACGGGAGGGAAACTGGCCGACTGGGAGAGGTAGTGAGGAGTAAGGACTGAGGGACTACGAGAGGAAGGAGTGACGAGTGAAGCTGTGATGTCAAGCAGTGAAGGTCTGAAGGGCCGAGCGACGGGAGTACGGGACGGGAGGGATAGGGATTAGGGTTACAATTCCTTTTATACGGACCTAACTGGACCTGGTCCGAGATATGTTCTTGGACCTATTTGATTGATCATATATATCATATATATATATACACCATAGTGGGTTCCCCAACGGGTAATGAGGACGGGTATACAAAGAACGTTCCTAAACCCGCCATACCCGCTGGGGATAGATTATTGCCCATTTTCATACCCGCGGGGAGAGATATCATCCCATCCTCGTCCCCTAATACCCGTCAGGTATCGGGTCCCCGTTGCCATCTTTAGTCACCGCTGCTGCTTTGCTAGTTTGCTGTACTACAACATGCATTGCCTATCCTCCTTCAGAATTCAGCAGATCACCAGTCCCAGTCGAACCTCGCCGGCAGCCACAGTTCCCGACCTACAACATGCTGTGCCTGCTACGGAAAATGCCCCATGAACGGAGAGAATTCATGAATGGGCAAGCCAAAAGCAAGCTCTGTGCATTCTCTCTCTCTCTCCCGACTGACAGTTTTACACACACACACCGATGGTGTTACATGTCTGTGCCTCAAGCTCAGCTCAACCATGAGCAGCACTACAGCTTCATGCACATCAGCACATGAAGGGAAGGAAGGAATGGAATCTATAGCCGGTGACAATGGAATACGGCAATGGCCAGGTGAGTGAATCCTAGCACGCCCAAAAATAGGACAGACAGACAGGTACATTGGGAGAAGGAGAAGAGATTACACTACTTATTTTAGTAGTAGTAGTAGCTCTTATATATATATATATATATATCTATATAAACCCAGGATCACGCTTGCTTGGATGTCCTCATCTTGGAAAGAAAGCCAGTGGCAATGGCTACTTCAGCTTCACTACCACAAGCCAGCCGGCCGATCAGCCTGCGCTCTGCTCACAGGATCCAGTTGCCGATCACAAGTCATGCTCGGGCTTGTCGATGCCACCGGCACCGATGTCGATGTCGGCCATGCGGCTCGACCCGCGCCCGATCCTCGATAACGACCCAGCCACGGCGGACGACAGCCCCTTGAAGCTGCTGCTCCCGCCGTCGCTGAGGTTATGCGACCGCCGGGACCGCCGCCGGACGAGCTGCGGGGAGGACGCGGCGGCGGCCTTGTCGATGTCGGCAGCGTCGTTGGACGACGCGGCGGTGCTTGCCCTCGCCACCAGCAGCCGCGAGATGCTGCCGCGGCAGAACGGGCAGGCCGGCGTTGGTAGCGTCAGCGTTGTAGGGTTGGGCTTGCTGTGGCAGCATAGCGCTAGCGTGCATGGCGCGCACATCTGGTGCCCGCAGTCCTCCACCTCGATCGTGCATGCCTGGTCGAAGCAGATGCAGCATAGCTCGGCGTCGCTCGCCTGTCATTGGAGTGAAGTGAAGTGAGTGACCGAGATCAATTCATTTGCAAGCCAACACACAGCAATGAACTACCAGATGATGATCACAATTGTCACAGAAAGCAGCACTGAACAACAAGCATACCTCCGAGGACGCATCGTCAATGGCATCAGCATCATTCTCATGCTCGCCGCAAGGGGAAGGCGATGACGGCGGGGAATACTTTGTGCCCTTCAGGATCATCTTCTCCCTCTCCCTGTTGGCTTCCATCAGGGCCGCTTCCAGGAGCGCCTTCGCCTCCGGGTCGAGCTCGCTGATGAACTTGAGTGGGGAAGGCCACACCATGGGCTCCGCCGACGTAGGGTTCAGCAGCGCCGCGCACGCCCCGTGGTTGCGTTTCAGCGCAACAGCATAAGGAATCCTCCTGCAGGCAGGGGGCACCCAAACAATTAATTCCCTACCTGTAAGATCTAGTGGAAACGATTTTAACTCTAGAAAATCTAGTGGAAAGGATATGAGCAGCAAGCCATTTCCATCCATCCGTTGATCAAAAGCGCAATTGGAGAACTACACGGGGTCGTCAGCAACTGGACTCTCGTTGATTTTTTTTTTTCAAATGTGAATTGGGCAAGTGGTTGATGACTCCACATGCAAATGAGAATCCAGCAAGTGGTTGATGACTGACTCTCTCCACCAGACCGGTTGTGTTCAATGTGGGACCCACATATTTGTTCTTGTTCGTCAGACAGACCCACACAAATCTACACACTGAAACAACAAGACGATCTTCTGCACGAAGACAAAGACAGAGGTGTGGTGTGGTGCTCACCCTGCTGAGTCCCTCTGAAGACGATCCGCTCCCCAAGCGAGCAGCTTCCGGATGCAGTCCAGGTTCCCGCTACGAGCGGCCAGATGCAGCGACGTGCTACCGGGGAACCTGCAGCGGCGGCGGCGGCGAGCAATCAATCAATCAATCAATCAATCATATACATGCATGGCCGGCCACATGGGTGCTCTGCTCTGCAAAAGGAGAGGAGACCGACGACCACACGACAAGACAAGAGTATTTGTTGTGCGGTGCCTACCCGTAGGATCCGGTCAAGGCGGAGACAATGGCGCCGTTCTCGAGCAGCGTCTGCACGCAGGCAGGACGACCTTGTCTGGCGGCGAGGTGGAGCGGCGTGGCGCCGTGGTCGTCCCTGACGTTGACGAACCTCGCGAAACCCCTGTGCAGCACACACAAGCTTCGACATCAGCCAGTGAGCCGTCGTTGTATGTCGCCGGCGGGCGACAGGCGGCAGCTGAGCCGTCGCCGACACGAGGAAAGGAGAAGAACCGAAGGTCGACTCACCATGAGTCGGCCACCGGCGTGGTCTGCGCCGCCGTGAGGATGGCTTGTAGGACGTCGATGTGGCCGAAGTAGGACGCGTGGTGTAGGCAGGTTCGTCCGTTTAGGGAGTCGAACATCAGGATCTGACATGCATAGCCACAGATCGGACAGCGCCAAGGTTAGTTAGCTTGCTGAGCTGCCTGAGCATAGCAGCGAGGAGTTGGGAAGCTCTGCTCACATTGGCGCCGGCGTGTAGGAGCTTGAGCGCGCAGTCGATCTTGCCGTGCATCGCCGCCAGCATCAGTGGAGTCTGGACAGAGAAAAACAAGCGAAGCAAAGCAGGGAGAAAAAGATGAGATTTTTTTTGTCCGTCCGTGTTGGTTTGATTTGATTGAAGGGGATATAGAAAAAAAGGAAGGGAGATTTTGAAACAGGTAGCCCGGAGAGAGAGAGAGAGAGAGAGAGAGAGAGAGAGAGAGAGAGAGAGAGAGAGAGAGAGATCTTTGGGAGCTGCAAAAGGGAGGAAGAAAAAAGAGAGGCTTGATAGGATTGGGATCCCGCACCTGCTTGTGGCGATTCACCGCGTCCGGCGGCACCCCGTGATCCAAGATCAAGGACAGTACCTGCAGGAAGGAGATGGAGAGAGGTGAGCGAGCGAGGTGGTTGGCTGGCCGTCGGTGGAGGAGGAGCAGAGAGCAGAGGAAGAGGACCTCGAGGCGGCCATTGGCGGCGGCGATGTGGAGAGCGGAGAGGCGGTCGTAGAGGGTGGCGCGGAGGGCGAGGGAAGGGTCGGCGGAGAGGAGCGCGTCCAGGGCGTCGATGTCCCCGACCTGCGCCGCGCGGAAGTAGTCGTGCTCGTCGCCGGTGCGGGCGCAGCTCACGCCGTGCCCCATGGCTGCCTGCCTCCCCGAGCTGCCGGCGGCTCGCTTGCTTGGTACTAATATTTTTTTTTCTTTTTTGGGGTAAGCCGGTAAGGTAACGGAGGGAGGAGAGCGGCTGCTCCGGCCCGACTCCACCCGCCGGCCGGCGGCGAAGTGGGGAGGGGAGGAGGAAGGTGCCGGGTCCGGGGCCGGGAGCAGCGTGGAATGGGGAAAGAGTGGCGATGGGTTTACGCCTTTTTATCGACACTCCCCCCTCTGTCTGTCGCTCTCCCTTTCTTCTTCTCTCTCTAATAAACAAAAAAAATTGAATTCAAAATATCTCTGATTTGTTAATACGTACTAGTATTTGTGTTGGTTGATGATGAATCGTCCGCGGTAAGTGTAACCGCTAATTGGATTGGACGCCTCCCTCCTTCACCGACAGCCCGTGACTCCGAAATCCAACCGAAACTCCGATGTCGCATCTTTTTGTTAATTTTTTTTTTCTAAAACAGGTAGTGTACTGTGTGTGTTTTCGTACACCAGAGATTGGAGAGCTTCTTAACCTCTTCTTTCATGTGATGTATAGAGTGTATAGTTTGTGTGTCTACGTTATGTCTGATAACAAAAAAATCTAACCACGGTCTCTCTGTCAAAAACAACCTAATAATTCTGGTTTCCCCTCAGTCATACAATTTTATGTTTCTTCAGATTTATAAAAGCATTATATAATATTTATAATATTAAAAAAATATTAGATTAATTATGAAATATATATTGTTAGTAAATCTATATGAGGACATACAGATTGATACCGTTTGAAATGGATTTACTTAAACTTAAGAAAGATTCACTTTGATTATTTATTATATTTTCTTTTGCATGGCAATAGAAGCCGGTTTTTTTCATTGGATTTTGCTGCCGAAGTTTATTCTTGCCCCCCTTTTTCTCGAGGGATTATTCATTATTCTCTTATTCTTAGGCTTTCGGTGTGGGATTATAAGATTCATTAGTAGATGCTAACAATGTTCTTTTCAAACCTGCTTTATTTCACCACAATGCCCGTGATTATGGTCCACGTACCAGAGCCACAGATCTAGTTAAGCACAACATATTTAGCCGCTTTGTGGCACGTGAAATCAATGAATTTTAAGGTGATGTCGAACAAAAAACCTTTGAAAGGTCTCCCTTCTTCGAAGTGGCCTGTTCTTTTAAAGATTTTTTAAAAAAAAGAAGAAGAAAAAGAAGTTAGATTCGAAAGCTTTTGAGCGTATATGTCCGAATATAACCAAGGACCCAAGCTTCAAATCGTGTCGGCGCTATTGGACAAGCCCTTTTCTTTTCGGGTATGGCCCTTACCCCTTTTTTCTCAGCCTTTTTTTTTTGGTTCCTAATGAATGTAACTTATAATAATAATGTAATGGTGGGTGGGTACAACAGCAAGTGCAGCATTTTTGAACCTAATGATGATGGTTTTGGTATTAGGAGGGTGTCTCAGTCCGCTCCGTTTCATGCTTTTCACCTTCGCTCCATGTATTTTAATAAAATATTTTAGCTCCACGCATTTAGTTCGAGAAAAAAATATGGAGTTACGAGAGCACTTAAAAGATGCTTTATAAATTCTAGATTTTTATTATGCTATTTTATGGTAAAGTTTGTGGAGTAGAGTTTGTGAAGCAGTCCTACACACCCCTATGAAGTATACCTGCTTGTTGCCATTGCAGCTAATTAGGAGAGAGCTTTATTGGGAAAAATAAACATATTTTTTGGTGACGGTGACAAGGTTAATTAGGATCATTTCCCCCCTATCATGCCTAGAGTAATCTTTTGTATACTTACACATGTGAGCTATATTTTGCGCGTGCATTTAGACAAACCATGAAAGAGAAATTGACTTCCACTTGGGTGGTACAAGGTTGAGATATGAGTCTTGGGCACATGAACCGTGAACACGGAAGACGACTGAATCAGCACACAACCATTTTCCACAAACGTGCATGTGCAATCATAATATGATCGGCAATAATATAAGTCATCCTTTCAACATAGATGTACCGTCTTCCCTAATTAAGTTAGGGTTTAGGATACTCTCGTGTGTTGAGTTGGGACTGAGAAGGATTCGTGTCACTGGCAGGCAGATCTATTTGCAATCAGATCTACCTACTGATGCCATAAGCCTCTTTCTATTGTAAACAAATCGATTTTTAAAGTAGTTAGTAAGCCAAAAGCTGTTTTAAACTATTCTAGATTTAGAGAAAAATGAAAAGAGCATCAATATTTATGACGTCAAAATCAGTATAATCAACCGTAAGTAATTTCTATTGACATCAATCCGCGTGTATTAAGGTCAGATTGAGAAAGATTCGTGTTACTAGCAGGTAGATCTAATTGCAATCAGATCTACCTGCTGATGGCATAAGCCTCTTTATATTGTATATAAATCGATTTTAAAGTATTTAGAATAAAAAAGCTGTTTTTAAAACTAATCCAGATTTAGAGAAAAAGTGAAAAGAACATCAATATTTATGACGTCAAAATCAGTATCATCAACCGTAAGCATTTGTATTGATGCCGTAAATTTAGTACAATTTTTAGATAATTTTTAGTTAAAAATTAAAAGTTTCACTTCACATACCTGGAAAACTTATTTCCCGGGCTATGCTGTAGTATAAAACTATATACTCCATACTACAAGTCTGCTGATTCTAGATGATTTAATAATATTATGTAAAAAAGAATAAGCTGAAGTATATTTAATAAGGTACCTGAGTAGTTCAAAAGAACATAGCACGAGAATTAGGAGATTTGCAAAGTTTGCATGAACGTAGCTTTAGCTGTAAAGCAGGTCTCAGTCTCGCTGGCAAGGCATCAAGGCCATACCGTAGATGTGATGCTGTTTTGGTTCTGACCTGCCTTGTTTTTCTCCAACACCCACACCAACACGGACACCATGTCCGATGCGATTCAGTCAGTGCAAGGTCCCAGTTGTTTCAACATTATTCATGTTGGAATCGGGAAGCGCTGGATCCAAGTGAAGTGCGCGTAACGTGCCAACAGATCCAAACACGACAACAAATCTCAAGACTCAAGTGATTATGATTATTAAAAGTGCACCACCAGTGGCACATATACAGTGCCAATCGATTACAAAACCCAGGCGTCCAAAGAATGAATATCATTCTGAATTTGAATCAAGTCGAATTTTTACACTTAAAAGTTTGAATAATAACATGAAGAAACACAGTATCAATATTTACGCCTCTATTTGATTTTATGCTTCTAGTAATTAGATTATACTTCGTACAATCAAGATCCAAATAGGATTAATTATACAAAACCATTAAGGTCTTGATTAGCATGTTCGATTGCTATGGCACTTGACTAAGGGGTGTCTGGATCCAAAAGCTAATGATTAGCCTATGCTTTTAAATAATAATTAGAAAGTCTAAATATGAACTAATTTAGCGCTAATAAGCCTTAATGAGGACTAATTAATAATTAGAGTTGATTAGCCCTCATTACTTTATAATTAGCTCACGTTTAATTTATTTTTATAAGTTGGATTAATTATTAGTTCTGTGATCAAACATGTCCTAATTATAATCTGTTAATTTAATGTTAGCTTGTAATAGTTCTAGCTAGCTATTTATATATAATATCTTACTATTTCTATTATTAGTCCTAGAAATCATCAATCCAACAAAGAGCGCATAATTATGCCGCTTATTTATGAGCCTTGATATCACGTCAAACCTTAGCTGTTCGCAGTCGCAGTCGCAGTCTCACAAGTCACAAGTGCAAATTGGTGGCCAGGGAGGTGACGACTCACAGATGGGGTTAGTACATACGTGCACGTTAAGGCACTTCGCGCGGTCTAACCATAGCGTATGAGTTTCAGACCCGATCAAACTTGAGTAGAATTAGGCCAGAAAAGAAAACACATGTTCAGCTGATGTTTTCTGCAACTGATATTGTTTTGTTGCGAAAAAAAATATTATATGATGACCGTAGATAAATCGAGCCAATAAATTTAAACAGACACAGCAATTTCTAGATTATTGGATCAGGCGGTCGATCGGTCCACGGGTCAAAAATTATGGAACGAACTCGAAACGACGCAACGTGGAATTGAGTTTTTTTCTTTCTTTCGAGCAGGTCATGTCAGGTTGATTGGGCCTGGTCAGGTGGCCCATGAACATGTATTTTTTTTCAAAAGCGTGCCTTGGCACGTACTGCTTTAAGGAAAGGTAGAGTTTAAAAGGTTACACAGCGCGCCTCGGTAAGGGCGAGATGTCAATGCGCGAGCACGCCAAACACGCAGACACAAGGCACCGGCGGGAACGGTGGAGCTAGAGAGATGTACTAACTAAAGACCGAACCCGCTAAAGAGAGAGAGAAAAGGGGGGTGGAGAGCATACGCTAAGGGGCCAGGGCCGCCAGGACCGCGAGGCCCCGATAACCAGCAACAATCCAGGCGTCCGCCTCCTCCCTAATGCGCTCCAACAGCCGTGACGCCGGGCTAGACAGACCGTCGAAGGTCCTCCGGTTCCGCTCTTTCCAGATCTCCCAGGACACCAATAGCACCAGGGTGTCGAAGCCCTTTTGGAGAACCATAGGGACCCGAGCTCTGTTCTGCAGCCACCAAACCACAAGAGAGTCGGTGTGCTCGGGGGCTAGGTGTTGCAGCCCCATTGCACTGAATATGCTGAACCAGACCACGCAGGTGTAGACGCAGGAGATGAGAGGATGATCCCGCGTCTCGTCCGACTGCTCGCAGAGCGCGCAAGCTGCCGACGGCTGTAGGCCATGGTGGGCCCTTCTGGCCGTCGTCCAAAGCCGTCCATGTAGGGCGAGCCAGAAGAAGAACTTCACCTTGGGGGGCACCCTTGCCCGCTACAGCTCCTTGGCGTCGAGGAGCGTAGTCATGCCCACGAAGAGGGCCCGGTAGGCAGAGGCGCTAGAGTAATCCCCGCTCGCCGTCCACTTCCAGATGAACTGATCAGGGACGCCCGGGCGTAGCTGGACCGCGGCCAGCTTGTCTGCATGAACATGTATACGTGAATGTGTGGCAGTATGGTCACTGTGTCACGTGAATGTATTAACGTGGACATATGCCGATGTGGCAAAATCGATGTACGTGCGGGATACACCGTCCCAAGCAAACAAGTGCAAGAGTTTTTTTTTTGTCACACGATAATTCTGAGATATGCGTAAGGCCAATGATGCTCAGCTCGCTCATCAAAATCTAAGTACCATGCTAATAGCGCATTAGGGTCCATCGTGATGAGGAATTAAACTAACCTGAATTCGTAAGTTTGGAAAAGTTTGGAAAAAATAAAACCAAGGGGAAATGACACACACACACATATATATATATATATATATATATAACTGCACTATTTAGCAGCATGTGTACTAATTTATATTCAACACTACTACGGCTGCCGGATGCACCACTTCATTTATATTCCGGCGAGTTCTAAGGTAGTAAATTTTCATTCAAGGTTCTGCATATTTTACCGTCATTTACTGTTCGGTACTAAATGGTGGTGGGTGCGTACCATCCGGAGGATCGCATACATGCAGGGATTGGATTACTCAGCGTTCACGTAACTCTACATTTTAATTACATCAAGGTATGTGAGGTGTAAAAATCGGGTAGATGTCATCTAGACTTCTTGACTGTCATTAATAATTCATTTACTGTCTTATGTCTCACACAGCACCAGGAACCAGCGCGTAGTGGTCTACAAATAAATTAATTACACTAGCTAAACACATCAATATTAAAGTAGGCACGTTCTTTTTTGACGTATAAAGTATTATTTAAAGTAATTTCTTTTACAACTGCTTACTAGACCGAATTGTCCATCTCTTTCTATGCACAAAGAATATTGTTTATGAAAATATGATATAGGGACACGATATGATCTGACACCATATGAAAGGATTTCTTTTGCATATCTAAAATATACTATTAGAAATAAAAAAGTTATTAATTTGATTTACATGGCCTCATATTAGTTGTTTTCCATATTTTTCAAAATTTTCCAAATAACAGGATCGTTAATTTGCGGGTGAAAGCACTGTTCACAGGACATGAGTAAATTTTGTTTAATTATCTATCTATATGTATCTATCAGTAATTTTTTTGGCTACATGAATCTATCATGAATTTACCGCACATAAGACAGTACATAATTTGCACTATACTATTAGAATTAAAAAAAGGTCGTCCATCTATCGACCGCGCAAGGCTTTCAGCGTAGGTTATTTTAAATCTCAATGACCAGCCTATAATAATTTTGTGATATCAATGATGCTATCAGTAATAAAATAACTATTGAGCAGTGCACGCTCGACATTTTGATTAGCTCATATGACATTTTTTGATATGCTATTAATTCATTCATTGCCTTGTGCCAGTAATATTTATATAGTTTCCATGATCTTCTCAAAGATGCCTGACAAATATCCAACAAAGCCAACACCAAACTAACAAAAAAGATTAGACCATTTGGAAAATTAATATATAAAATCCAGATCATGTAAGTTCACGGTCTATTTGTGTGTCCCTGCATTAGTGAATGAATTAATTACTTAAAGTAAGTTTAGGTGTAAATTCAGTACCTAACACTACAGTTAGTAATTTTTTAATTACTAACACGGTAAATTCACATGTGCTGAATATTTCCAAAATTCTAAAAAATATAATGACATGGCATTTTTAAAGTACGGTTGGGTTAAATAAAAATTATTATTGCAGGGATAATTTTTATTATTGATTGTATCAATTAGCTAACAAATTAATTACTTGACGTATGTTAAGGTGTAAATTCAGTACATAACACTATAGTTAGTAATTTTTTAATTACTGTCACGGTAAATTCACATGAGCTGAATATTTCCAAAATTTTGAAAAAGATAATCACATGAAATTAATAAATTACTGCTGGGTTAAATAATTTTTTTTTATTGTTAGGACAATTTTTATTACCGATTACATCAATTAGCTAACGAATTAACTATTTGACATATGTTAGTGTGTAAATTTAGTACCTAACACTATAGTTAGTAATTTTTTTATTACTAACACGGTAAATTCACATGAGCTGAATATTTCCAAAACTCTGAATATTAAACACAGTAAATTCTTTCAAATGGATGTTTACGGAGGACTACAAAGTGTCGGTAATTATGTGGAACGGTTCTTGATAAACTAGTAATAATGAAATCAAAGTAAGTAAATAACAGTATTATCAGTAATATATGTTTAATTACACATGAATATTTGGACCAAAACCACCGGTACTTTATACAACAAAATCCATAAAAAAACAAATCTAGCATCAGTAGCCGTTCCTGGAGGAGTTCATCAATTGACGTGATTTTCCCTTCTAGTAGCTAGATTCATGAAATGGAGACAACACCGTCGCTGTAATCAGATCCCGATCTGAATCTTCTTCTCGTAGTGCTCACTAGCTAGAAGTAATTCCTTTTCTGCGCTTTCAAAGGTTAAATAACAGTATTATCAGTAATATATGTTTAATTACACATGAATATTTGGACCAAAACCACCTGTAGTTTATACAACAAAATCCATAAAAAAACAAATCTAGCATCAGTAGCCGTTCCTGGAGGAGTTCATCAATTGACGTGATTTTCCCTTCTAGTAGCTAGATTCATGAAATGGAGAGAACAACGTCGCCGTAATCAGATCCCGATCTGAATCTTCTTCTCGTAGTGCTCACTAGCTAGAAATTTTTCCTTTTCTGCGCTTTCAAAGGTGAGAAAATTCCTAAAAATCACAAAAGAATAGATAAAATAGCCTGAACCAAAAAAAAAACTAGCACAACAAATCAAACCGCGAGAATTAAGGATTTGCCTGTTTCAAGTTGCATTCGTGAAGATCTAGCAAATTGGGATAGGTCGTAGATGCATACAGCCTGGGTGTGCAGACTTGCACACGGGGAGGGAGGAATTTTCATCTCGATCTGCTCAAAACATGAAAAATCAGTAAATCACTTGTGAAAACAAAATAAGGCAACACACCATGAATTGGACTAGCGGAAGTTGGTCGTCCACCAGAAAATGCACTTGAGCCGTCGCACTTCATCAATCAAGCAAAGGTGAATCGTATGGACAGGCAAGTTGAATATCATGGAAGAATATTAGGCTGGATCAAACACACACCGTCGCCATGCCGATGAACCTGCCCAAGCATGCAAGTTGAATGACATGGAGGAGTAGGCTCCATCCAGGGCGCGCGCCTAACCATCATCGGCGGAAGCAGCGTCCAGCGGCGACAAAATTTACCTGTGCATCACCGGCCAAGATCAGATGGGTGCGTCAGGATAGGTATTATAACAGAAAACATGCACGAGAATTCTAAGGGAGACATAGTGAGACCTTATTTCCCTTAATTAAATGAGACAGGTGGAAGTGGAGTGCGTGGATTGAGGCGAGATGCTAGGGCCGGCAATTTATTGTTACTAGAGATAAATGTAGGAGTAAAAACTAGAAGGGGCCACATTAAATACGGTAGTTCTGGTGTATGGCCGGAGTAGAGCGGTGCTCCGTCGGAGCTCTCAATATTATTTAACACCCAGGCTCCAAATTAGTAGATCCCTCTCTCTATATATATATATATATATATGGGATTCTTAGTGCATCTAGTATTGTCGTTTTCCAATGATCTCACAATAAACAATGCAAGATCGTCGAATTTTATTTAATCTTGCACACAGCATGCATGGCTGCAAACAATCACAAGTCACAATTTAGATCGACTAGATAGATAGATGTGGGAAAAGGAAACAAGCCAGTGTGGACCGTGCAGCCGGTCTTGGTTGATGTACGTTCTTCAACAAGGACGACTAGCTACTTTACCTACGTGTTATTTTGGGGGGCAACACGTCACGTACGAGACCGCTATGGATCGGAGTGCATATGAATTGTCATCTACGTGTGCCGTACGTTCTTCGCCTTGATTATTGACTCCAATTAATTTCCATCCATCGACCATCTACGTGTGCCGTGCGTGCATTCATACCGTCGGTGTTTCGAGCTAGGAGGTCAATCACCAACTAGTAAACTTGTATATTGCATGCTTCCACTCCCAGATGTGATACAAGAAGAACACAATATTTATCTTAATTCGGGCAAAAAAGGCCCTACGTCCAGCGGAAAGGAAGAATTGTATTATCTCGCACCGAAGTGCTCGTACAGGGGGGAGTACAAGCTGGTTTACACGGGGTGCTCGGAGTGAGCTGAGGCATAGGACTAGCTGGGCTACCCTAAGTGAGTCGATTGATTGCTTGAGATGTTGATCAAGCCATCACTAGATTGTCTTGTGCTCAGAGGTGACCCTCTGTTGCGTATGCTAGGGGGTTTGTGGAGAGTGTTAGTGGGTGTTGTTTGGATGGCAGCAAGTGTGAACCGATGTCTTGTTGTTCTCCCTCTGTCCTACTATCCCAGCATCCCTTTTTATAGACTAAGGGAGGCTTGAGAGTACAGGAGCCCTAGTTCGTATCGGTATGGGAGGCGCGTCCGTGGCGCCATGCTTGCGATGGGACGTTGATTGCTGTAGCGGCATGCTCTTCCTGTCCTTCCGGTGCTCCGGGGCATGGTGATGGCGGACTGGTCGCTGCCGAACGGCATGGCGTGGAACGATTGGTTTCCTGCAGACGGGTGCAAGCTCCGCGGTTGGAGCGGGACGGAGTGGACAGGTTCCATGCCATAGTGGTTGGAGATGAGGGTCGAGCTCCCGGATCGAGGAGTATCGAGGCCTACATGATCCTGACGCATCCCTGAAAACACGGTCGAGGGCTGTCCCATTCAAGATTCGAGGGGGTGCTTTCGGCCTCCGTACTCAAGGCGTGGCTACAGTGGCCGCACGATCGACGGATTAACCCGGGTATGGGTGACAAGTTGATGGATTTGACCGAGGTACCGGGTGCCCATGGCGTTAGGCGGGAGCAGGTAACAGCATGGGATCCCCTTTACCCCATACTGGGAGTAGGTGAGCCGATCAGGCCTCCTGATCGTGGGACATTCGATCGACCCCCTGTCCGTCACTCGAGGGGTTGAGGTCGAGGGGGATTCGATCGACCCCTCTTCCGTCACTCGAGGGGTCGATGTAGAGGGGGATTCGATCGATCCCTCTTCCGTCACTCGAGGGGTCGAGGTAGAGGGGGATTCGATCGATCCCTCTTCCGTCACTCGAGGGGTCGAGGTAGAGGGGGATTCGATCGATCCCTCTTCCGTGGCAGATCCTGCTCACTGTCTCTCGAGTAATGGGCCGGCCCATGACCGGTCATGCTTGATGGGGAGGTAGGATGGCTTTTGAATTTTGCCTGAATATTAAGCACTAAATAGCTAGGGATTAGGGTACCCCTTACCTTGGTACCCAATAATAGGCCCCGAGCCTCTATGCGGATAAGATGAATCCGTATAGAGGTTGTTGTTGATGATCTGTGGGGTTTGTTAACATGAAGTGGAGTTGAAGTACCTAGTCTCGAGGCGCAGGGTTCTGTTACGTTATCTCGCCGTGGGGGGCGCGCGAGCGTCCCTCGCGGGGGTAGCCCCCGAGGCCCCAGAGGAGTGATTAAGAATTCCTCTGGGGGCTTTTGATTTGTGTCTTATCGAGGGGGATTGGTATTAACTGGAGTCATAGTGCCCCATCGAGGGGTCAACTCTGTCTGCCAGGCTCCGAGTGTTTTCGACTCTCTTTCGTCGAGGGGTGTCGTGCGTAGTCTAGCCCTCGAGCCTCGTGTGGCTAGGCTTTTGCTACCTCATAGCGTCCTTCCCACGAGTCCTTGTGCTCGGATTGTGGGGTGAAGAGCATCATGCTATCCTTGTTCGGACGGGCCTCGAAGTCCTTAGTGAGCTGGTAACGGGGAGATCCAAGTGAGAACTCGTGCCCCCTTCGACAGGGGTCGACAGAAGCCCTGAGGCGTCCTCATTATGCAAAACCGTGTGGATTACCTAGGTGCCAACTCTGTTCGATGAGAGTTGGTGGCTCGATGCCTCCTGTCGTAGGGATCCTTGGGTATTCCCTGGATATGCCATGGATATGTCCCGGAGGGACTCGAGAGTTCGTTCTCGAGCTGGGATTCGTACTGGCTCCCCCTGGGTCATCCCTGACTCGGGTACTCGAGGGCGGCTGTCGAACCCTGTTCGAGGGCCAGCCTTCGCCCCCTCAAGATTTGGGGGTGGACCGAAGTCCGTTTTACTTCCCTAGGAAGGAACTGCTCGAGAGCAGCTGTCAAAACCCTTTCGAGGGCCAGCCTTCGCTCCCTCGAGAGTTCGATGGACGGGTCGACGCCCGTTGCTTACCTCCGAAGACAACGCCCATCATTGCCCGTCGTCCGCCGTAAGCGCGTCTTTTTAGGAGGTGTCCGTTCAACTACAGCCGTAGCAGGCGTAGGGTGCGGCGAGGAGTGCGGTGACGTGATAGGTGCGCCTTATCCTATGGAATCTGAGGGGGCGGTAGGTAGGTGCATTAAATGCGGAGATTTACCTGCCTTTTCGATGGATCCGCCCGTTGTGCTTCCGGTTATAAATACGGGGGCAGGGGTTCGGCTTCCTTACGCTTGCCTTTGCCTTCCTAGCCTTATTTCTCTCGCCATTTCCTTCGTCGCCCTCTGAGCCCGATCTCTGCGTGCGCGAGTAAGGAGAGGAAAGATCGGGAATGCACCTTCAACCCTTGCTTCCGAGCGCATCCGCTTTCCCGCTGCCATTGCCAGCTACACCCTGCGCGGCCCCTTGGATCCCTTCGACGGCGACCGTGGAGCGGTTGGGAGACCTAGTGGAGAGCGGCCTTCTCCGACCCGTCACTTCGGTGGACCGACCGGAGTGGATGGTTCCGCTGGAGTCGGATCGCCAGCCCAACCCACCGGAGGGCTACATGGTCAGCTTCGAGGCCTTCCACCGGGCGGGGCTGGGATCTCCCCCCAGTCGTCTCTTGCGGGGGATCCTCCACCATTATGGCGTGGAGCTCCAACACCTCTCCCCCAACGACGTCTCCCACGCGGCGGTCTTCACCGCCGTGTGCGAGGGGTACCTGGAGATGGAGCCCCACTGGGAGCTATGACTCCACCTGTTCGAGGCGGGCATGTTCCATTCTTCGGCCGAGACCGGCCGTCGGAGGATGGTCCAGGTGGGGGGCTGCAGCATCAGCCTCAAGAGGCCGAAGGACTGGATCTCGGTGAAGATCAAGTCGAGCCATTTGGGGTGGCACTCCGGGTGGTTCTACCTGAGGAATGACGACGACTTGCTTCCCCTTTACACCAGGAGGACAATCGAGTCGAAACCTTTCAACTGGAAGCACGGCATCCCGCAGAAACAACAGAAACACCTTGAGCACCTGCTTAGCGCGATCTCCCGTCTGAAGCGGGAGGGGCTTATGGCGGCGATTGTCGGGTTGGCCTTCCACCAGCGGCGAGTCATGCCGCTGATGGCTCGCCCGCTACGCCTTGACGAGATGCACCCAGGGGTGGATCTCACGGGGTGCCGTCTCGTGGAGGACGAGCTGCCCCTCGAGACGGTGGTCCGTCGAGTGCGCGCCTCCTTCGCCGGCGCGTTCGAGGAGGAGCACGTCGCCCGCGTCCCCATGGTGCCAGACAAGGTCCACGTTTGGTTGGTACGACACCTCTTTCTCCGTCAATGTCCTCTTGTTCATCTTGTTTGTCTCCTTTGCCTGCCTCCTAACCGCCTTGCGTTTCTCAGGGGAACGTCGTCTTCCGGAAGTCGCTGCCACCGGTGAAGGAGGAGAGGAACGACTCCCAGGTGAGACGCCTTCAGGCCGAGCAAGACAAAAGAGACAAAGATAAGGCCAAGGAGGAGAGGGGCAAAAAGGCCCGAGAGAAAGAGGCGCGTGACCAACGCCGGTCACGGCAGAGGCAAGCCGGACTCCCGAGGAGGAGTCCCCCTCAGAGGAGGATGAGGATGAGGATGAGGGTTTGAGTAGTGTCGAGGTTATTAAGAACAATGGCATGGCGTAGTGGTATCAGGTTAGGCCTATCGCTTCCGACCTGATGGGTATCGTCCTTATGCAGGGAGAGGAGCAGGAGGAGGAGGTCGTGCCACGGCGAGGGCTCGAGGAAGGAAGAGCGGCGCTCGAGCGGCAAAGGGCGGCCGCCGGTAGCAGAGGGGAGAGGGGGTCGACATTGAGGTCGACCTCAACCGCCGGGGTCGAGTCGGGGGGCGTGCGCCCCGCGGCTTCTCAAGGTGAAGTGGTGCGGCAGACGCGTAGCCATTCATCGCAGTCCACGTCGAGGGGTGGGTCGAGCACACCGTTGGTGGGTACTCGGACGAGTGTACGGGCTTTGGGCCGTCGGCCCTGAAGGAGCCCAGGACTGCGGCGACGAGGACGCCGTCGACCCCTGCCACGACCACGATGCCGGGTTCACCACCAGCCCCCACCGCGGCCAGTACTGGAGGGAGAAGCGGCTCCCGGGGTGGCTCGCAGAAGCCCCCGAGCGGCTGGAGGCCCGCTGGTCGGGTCCCCTTGATTCCGCTGGGGTAAGTTCCTTTCCTTCTAGTCTCGAATTTCCTCTGTGTTTGTTACAACTTGCGCTTAGCGTCGCATATGAGTTCCTTCCTCAGGGTGAAGCGCTCGTTGGAGGATGCGTCCCCCACCCCGGCCAAGAAGCTGAGAGTGGAGGTTGCGGCTAAGATGGCAGCCGGAGCCAGCCCTGCTACCCCGTCCCCTTGACCCACGCCCTAGGTGTGGCATGGGCAGCCAGGGCGCGGGAGGCGATGGAGCGCGGGCAGGCGCAGTCGGCCGCGGAGCGAGCTCGGGCGGCGGAAGAGGCGGGTCGATCCGCCGCGTCGACTGGGTCTGCCGGCCAGGTGGGCGGGGCTGTGCCCACTGCCCGGTCGGAGGAAGGCGCGCCTGCGGCCTCGGAAGGCGCGGGGCTAGCATCAGCTGCGGCCGTGGTGGAGGGGGTCAACCCCCAAACCTCCGTAGAGGTGGAGGTGGTCGACCTGACCGCCACCGGTGAAGGGAAGAAGCCGGAGCAGCCGGCGCCGTTGTGGTGGCCCGAGTGCCTTGTGTCGCTGGAGGCGCGCCAGCGGCTCGAGCGCGAGGAGAAGGCGTGACAAGAGGGAGATGCGCGGGCGAGCCCTCCTCCCCCGCAGTCGGCGTTGTCTGAGGAGGAGGGTTGCGCCCCGACCCTACCCGTTGAGGCGCCCGCAGCTTCTTCGCCGGGCGGGGGAGCGGCTGGCGCTGTGCCGGAGGTGCCGCCGTTGGTAGAGACCCCCATCGAGGAGGAGGGACGGGCCAAGGGGATCGAGGCTACACCCGCGGCGGAGACGACGACGATGGCGGAGACGTCGGCGGAGATAGCGGCGGTGACGGAGATGGTGGCGGCCCCCCGACCCGAGCCGGAAGGGACCGCTGCGGCGTTGGAGGGAAGCGGCGCACCGAATGTAGTCATGTCCGAGGCGGCTGCTCGGCCTCGCCTCGAGGTCGGGTAGTCGTCTTCTCGAGGTGCTCCGCCCCCTGGCTTGGTTGAGGTGGAGGGAGGGGACGTGCTGTCGGATTGTGGCGAGCCCACCACACTTGAAGCTAACATGCATTTCCTCTACCGCCCAGGACTGTTCCCGCGGTGAGGGCCTCCTCCACCTCGAAGCGATGACCCGGAGGGGTCGATGGCGGCCCTACAAGACCGCTTCGAGGCCAGGATCGCCCAGCTCGAGGGGGCGACCTACTTCCCTAACCTCGCAGAGCGGGTGATGGCCCATAGGGGTACCCTCGAGATGGGTTAGTCCATCATGGACGAGGTGAAGGGGAGGGTCGACCGCTCCAGCGATCTCTGGGGGCAGGAGGTGCTCGAGCTGCCCGACCCCAGAGACCCAGGGTGCACTTTCTTCAAGCTCGATGATCAAGACGAGCTCGGAGAGTGGGAGCACCTGGAGGAGTTTCGGGCGTGGCTCGACCACGTGACGCGCGTGGCGGTGGGAGTCGCGTCCGAGGATATGTACAAAGGGATGATGGTAAGTTTCGTCCTCTCTTTCTAATTTATCTCGGTTGTTTCGCCGTTCTTTTTGTGACTTTCCCTTTTATCCTTGGTAGGCGCTGAGGGCGAGGTCACACGACAAGTCCCAGTTCATCCTTCGGTCATGGGAGCAGTGGAGCCAGCTCCCCGTCCTCCGCGCGTCGTTGGAGAAGGCGGAGGCCGAGGCCATCCAGGCGAGGTGCGAGGCGGCCACCACGCCGGGGGGGGGGGCAAGGCCACTCAGGAGGAGGCCTCCCAGGCACGATAGAGGGCTGAAGCCGCCCTCAAGGAGGCTGCCGAGGCTGGGCAGGAACGGGACGCCGCCCGGGAGGCCCAGCGTAAGGCTGAAGAGGATGCCGCCAAGTTGAGGGAAAAGCTGGCTTAGGCGACAGATCGTGACCGGCGGGCCGAGGACGACCTGGCGCAAGCGGCTAGCGACCGCACCTCTCTCGAGGAGCGGGTCTGGGAGCTCCAGTCGGATGTCGACACCGTCTCCCGTGACCGCGACGCACTGAACGTCGCGGGGCAGAGGGATCGGGCCCGGATCGCTACCTTGGTGGAGGATGTGGCTGCCAAGATGAGGGCCCTCGATGGCACCGATAAGCTTATCGAGGAGCTCCGGGTCAAGAAGAGTGACCAAGCTGCGGCCCTCATCGACGCTGACCACCGACTGCAAGAGGTTGAGAAGGCCTACGCCACCCTGGAAGCGCACGCCCAAGGTGAGTTTTTTAGAAACATTACTGAGGTTGCTTGGTCTCGATCCTTCCCCTGTTTTTTTGGCTTTGACGGGATTCTCTATTTGTTCTGGCAGTCCTCGAGGGAGACAAGGCTCGATCCCATGAGGATCTGACTAGTCTCCAGAACCTCCACTGGGCGGAGGCAACCCTGAACAAGAGGCTCGAGGACACCATCTCCACCTTCTGCGATGGCATGGGGGTCGAGCCCGAGTTGGCAGTTGCGGGTGACGTGCACGGGGACTCCCTTGTGCACCGCTTCTTCGCCATGACTCGTGATATGACGGAGCAGGTTCGTACTGCTCTTCATATAGGCGTGAAGCGGGCGCTCGCAGTTGTCTACTCGGGCTACGCCTACAACTGTTGACACAAAAAGCGTTAGATCTGTGAACACCTCGGGCTATTACCCAAAGCTCGGTATTCCGGAGGCGTGCCAGTCGATTTGACCAACCAATCGACAAGGATGATAACTAGAACAAACCGAACGAGACGACAGCGATGCACCCGGACGTCAAGGCTCAGATTGATCAAGGATAACTAGAGCAGAGCTGAACGAGGCAAACAATGATGCGCCCGGATTGCCAAAGCTCAGAGGTACTCTCACGCGGAACTAGCAAGGATTTGACGGAGATCAGGATGATGCAGCCCGTCGAAAGCTTGAAGAACTCGTTGAAAACTACAGCTAATGCAGTAAAAGGGTAAGTTGCGATAAAAAGTAGAATAAGATAAAATTGGTTTGTTTTGAATTGGATTTATTGTTTATTCCATAGCCCTTGGGCATATATTTATACTCCCGCATGGAGAGTTGTACAAAGACACGACACATATCCTTCCTAAAACAAACTCCTACTTTAAAGGAAACTAACTCGCGCAGGAGCCAGATAACAATATTTATTTCCTAAACAAACACACCTATTTTAAAGGAAAATAAACGACTCATGCAAGAGTCGGACTCAAACTACTATAATAATACTGGTACAAAACACCAGTTTCCTTGTTCTTCTCTTCGATGAAAACTTTCCATCGGCAGATCCCTTTAATCCGCGCCTTCCTTCCTTTTGACCACCGATAACCCTCTGCTGCCACCAAGCGCTAAGTTACGCCCATCGGCATCGGCAACATTTTCTCGATCGGCAATTGGCAACATTTCCGATTGTGCTGGTAACTCTTCACCAATCCCCTATCGGCAATCGGCAATGACCCCTCATCGGCAATCAGCAATGACTCTTCATTGGCCATCAGCAATGACTCTTCATTGGCAATCAGCTTCAGCAAGACTTCACCAATTAACCTTTGTCGGCAAAGCTTATCCAGCCTCCATCGGCAACGCATTTGGTCTTCCTGCAGCACTCTTCCATCGGCAATATCGGCTTAAAATTTTCCCGATGCCGATGGAGAACGGCCACTGACCAGTCAGGCCTCAGCCCATTTGACACGTGTTGAAAAACGGTGTCAACAACAACCTCAGCGTCGTCGCTCGCGGCTTCGTCGTCGACCCGGAGCTGAGCGATGAAGAAAATATGGCGAGATGCCACGAGTTTATCGACGCCGCAGAGGTGCCTGGTGGTGAGCTGGCGAAACTCTTCGAGCCTGAGGTGCTTCCCTCGACGGACGGCGATGGCGACGGGAGCAATTGAGGCCTGTGAGCCAAATCTGGACAAGAAGGTCCATGTAATAGATTAGTTTTTGTGACAGTTTGATGTCGAGCCCCTGGGGGCTTCGAAACCTTAATGCATTTTATTCGGGGTGCATCTAGGTGTTTTTATTTCTCGAGCCATCTCTATTTCTCTTTGCCTGTTTTATTGCTTTTAATACTAAGTGTTCGACGCGCGCTCATGTCCCTCAAGGGGGGAAGCAAGTGGGGGTACCATAGCCCGGAGGCGTAGGAGAGCCCCCGGCTCGACGGCCTTCAACCCTTAGGGAGTTCGAGGCGTTTTTTACTTAGTTACAGAGCGTACTCGGGGCAAAGATGGAAAGAGAAGCGTCAAGTTTCGAAAAAAAACGTTCGGGTTTTTAAGGGACATAGGGAGGGGGGTCCCCCCCTGTCAGCCCCCGAGGGAGGCTTGACTTTGTAGGAGCAGAGTCGAGGCTACCTCAGAGTCATGAACGAACGTGAAATGTATTTCGAGAACATTTTATTCATTCATGATGCGATAAATGTACATAATGCAGAGAATGTACAAGGCCTCGAGGCCCTAGGGGTAAAAGCGACGTAGCTATTCGATGTTTCATGCGTTGGTGAAGATCTCGCCCTTGCTGTTCTTCAGCTTGTAAGTCCCTGGCTTTAGCACCTCTGCCATGATGAAGGGTCCTTCCCAAGGTGGCCTTAGCTTGTGACGCCCCTTGTTTCTTTGTCGGCAGCGTAGTACGAGGTCGCCGACGTCGAGGTCCCTTTTACGTACGTGTTTGTCGTTGGTAGCGCTTGCAGCGTCTGCTGGTACCTTGCCGACTTGAAGAGGGCCATGTCTCGGGCTTCCTCGAGCTGGTCGAGGGAGTCCTCTCGGGCTGCTGTGTTGGCTTGCTCATTGTAGGCTTTTAATCGAGGGGACCCGTACTCGAGGTCAGTGGGGAGGACGGCCTCGGACCCATAGACCAAGAAAAACGGGGAGAACCCTGTGGCTCGACTTGGTGTCGTTCTGAGACTCCATAGGACAGAGGGCAACTCATCCACCCATCTCTTGTCGTGTTTATTTAGTCGGTTGAAGATCCTTGGCTTGAGGCCCTGCAAAACCATGCCATTGACACGCTCGACCTGACCGTTAGTTCGAGGGTGGGCAACTGCAGACCAGTTCAGCTTGATGTTGTGGTGGTCACAGAAGTCCAGGAACTTTTGGCCGGTGAATTGCGTGCCGTTGTCAGTAAGGATGACATTGGGGACCCCGAAGCGATGGATGATATCTGTGAAGAACAACATGGCTTGTCGAGATTGAATGTTGGTGATGGGTCGAGCCTCGATCCACTTTGAGAACTTGTCTATGGCCACGAGGAGGTGGGTGAATCCGCCTTTTGCTTTCTTCAGGGGGCCGACCATGTCGAGCCCCCATATTGCGAATGGCCAAGTTATGGGTATCATCTGAAGAGCTTGGGCCAGGAGGTGGGTCTGCCTGGCGTAGAATTGGCATCCCTTGCAGGATCGAACAAGTTTGGTAGCATCGGCGACGGCCGTCGGCCAGTAGAAGCCTTGTCGAAAGGCGTTTCCTACCAGAGTTCTTGGTGCCGCGTGGTGGCCACCAGCCCCCGAGTGTAAGTCTTTTAGCAGTGCCCTTCCCTCCTCGAGGGTAAGGCATCGTTGAAGCACACCAGTAGGGCTGCGTCGATACAGCTCACGGCCATCTCCGTACAAGACGTAGGTTTTGGCGCGTCGGGCTATGCGTTGGGCTTCGGTGCGGTCCTCTGGGAGCTCGCCTCGTATCAGATACTCAAGGTAGGGCGTGCGCCAGTCTGTCGTGGGGGTTTGGGTCGCGGTTGTTTCGTAGATCTCCATGACCTCTTCACCGTTCGAGGGGGGAGCGGTCGAGGGGGAGGGTTCGACCCCTTGCTCGAGGACTGGAGCCCCCGAGCCTAGGTCGACAGACGGCTTGTGAAGGTCCCTCGAGAAGACGTCGGGAGGGACCGTGCCTCGAGTGGATGCGATTTTGGCTAGCTCATCAGCGGCTTCGTTATGCCGGCGGGCAACATGGTTGAGCTCGAGGCCGTAAAATTTGTCCTCAAGCTTGCGGACCTCCTTGCAATAGGCTTCCATCTTGGGGTCATGGCAGCTCGAGGCTTTCATCACTTGGTCGATTACCAACTGCGAGTCCCCTCGAGCATCGAGGTGTCGAACCCCGAGCTCGATGGCGATGCATAGACCATTGACGAGGGCCTCGTACTCGACTACGTTGTTGGAGGCGGGGAGGTGGATGCGGATGACGTAGCGCATGTGGACCCCTGAGGGCGATATGAACAACAATCCGACGCCTGCCCCCGTCTTCATCAACGATCCGTCGAAGTATATGGTCCAAAGCTCGGTCTGAACTTGCGCCGGGGGTAGTTGGGTATCGGTCCATTCTGCAATGAAATCTGCCAATACCTGCGACTTGATGGACTTCCGAGGGGCTTAGGAGAGAGTTTCTCCCATGAGATCGACCGACCACTTGGCGATTCTCCCTGATGCCTCCCGGTTTTGGATTATCTCCCCGAGAGGGAAAGACGAGACTACAGTTACTGGGTGGCCTAGGAAATAGTGCTTGAGTTTTCGCTGAGTAAGAACGACGGCGTACAACAGCTTCTGAATGTGGGGGTATCTCACTTTGGTTTCTGAGAGCACCTCACTTATGAAGTAGACGGGCCTCTGCACCAGCAGGGAGTGTCCCTCCTCCACCCTCTCTACTACTATAACCGCGCTGACCACCTGGGTAGTTGCAGCGACATAGAGCAAGAGGGGCTCGGCCGGGCTTGTGGGCACCAAGACAGGTGGCGAGGTGAGCAAGGATTTGAGCTTGGAGAGCGACTCCTCGGCCTCGACGGTCCATGTGAAGTGCTCTGTTTTCTTAAGGAGGCGATAAAGGGGAAGTGCTTTCTCCCCGAGCCACGAGATGAACCGGCTGAGGGCAGCAAGGCACCCTGTGACCCTTTGTACCCCCTTAAGATCCTTGATCGGGCCCATCCTAGTGATCGCAGTCACCTTCTCAGGGTTGGCCTCGATCCCACGCTGGGACCCCGTGGGACCCCGAGGAGCATGCCTCGAGGGACCCCGAAGACACACTTCTCAGGATTTAGCTTTATATGATTTTCCCTGAGGCACCCGAACGCGATTTCAAGGTCCCCGTCCAGGTTCCCGACTTTTTTGGATTTGACCACGATGTCATCGACGTAGGCCTTGACGGTTGGCCCTATATGCTTTCCAAAGACATGGAGCATGCATCATTGGTATGTGGCTCTGGCGTTTCGCAAACCGAATGGCATCGTGAGGTAGCAAAACATGCCAAAGGGGGTGATGAAGGAAGTCGCGAGCTGAAAGACGGGGGAAAGCAAAGAGTTTCACATCCCGCAGTGGAATCTACTATTTGAGCGATACGTGGTAATGGAAAAGGAACCTTAGGACATGCTTTATTTAGACTAGTATAATCTACGCACATTCTATCCTTTCCATTCTTTTTCTTAACAAGCACAAGATTTGCTAACCACTCAGGATGATGAACCTCCTTGATGAATCCGGCCTTCAAAAGCTTGTCGAAATCCTCCCCGATGATTCTGCGCTTCTCCTCGTCGAAGCGGCGCAGCCGTTGCTTCACCGGTTTGGATTCGGCTTGGATGTTCAAGGAGTGCTCGACGACTTCCCTCGGAATGCCTGGCATATCCGAGGGACTCCACGCAAACATGTCAGTATTTGCGCGAAGAAAGTCGACGAGCACGGCTTCCTATTTGGGCTCAAGGGAGGCGCTGATCGTCAGCACCTTCCCATCCGCGTGGCTTGGGTCGAGCGGGATGCTCTTGGTGTCCTTCGCAGGCTTGAAGTTGCCGGTGCGCCGTTTAGGGTCAGGGATCTCCTTGGAGAAGTCGTCGAGAGCTGCGAGGATGGCCAATTCCTCGACCGCCTCGGCGCTTTCCACGCACTCGACGTCGCAGTCATAGGCGTGCTCATAGGAGGTGTTGACGGTGATGACACCCTTGGGCCCTGGCATCTTCAGCTTGAGGTAGGTGTAGTTCGGGATCGCCATGAACTTGGCGTATCCAGGTCGACCGATGATGGCGTGGTAGGTGCCGTGGAATTCGACCACGTCAAAGGTCAGGTATTCCCTCCTAAAGTTCGAGGGGGTACCGAAGCATACAGGAAACTCGACGCGGCCGATTGTGAGTGCCTTCTTTCCTTGGACGATCCCGTGGACCCCCCCCCCCGCGCTAGGCAGGAGCAAGGTCCTTGGGATCCCCAGGAGGTTGAGGGTCTCGACGTAGATGATGTTGAGGCTGCTGCCTCCATCCATGAGTACCTTGGTGAGGCGGGTGTTGAGTATGATGGGATCGACGATGAGGGGGTAGACCCCTGCGTTGGGGACGTGCTCGGGGTGGTCATCTCGATCGAAGGTGATCGGTATGTGAGACCAGTCGAGGTATCGGGGGGCCTGGGCTCGAACGGAGAAGACCTCTCGACACTCCCTCTTGCGCTGACGCGCACTGAGTTGGGTCGAGGGTCCCCCATAGATCATGTAGCAGTCGAAAATCTCACGGAAGCCTTCCTTCTTACCGTCGCCCCTGTCCTATGGGTCCTCCCTCTTATCGTCTTTCTTGAGGCCAAGAGAGTCGAAGTACTTCTTGAGCATGCGATAGTCCTCGAGACTGTGGTTAGCCACTCCCTTGTGATAAGGGCAGGGCTCCTTCAGCATCTTATTGAAGATGTCCCCCTCTGGAGGGGGACCTCGAGGCTTCTTCCGGTCAGCCGCGGCTACAAGATCGTCGGGCTCGACATCGCGTCGACCCTGCTGGTTCTTCTTCTTCTTGTTGTTGTTGTTCCTCTTGGGCCCATTGTTCGAGCCACCGGGCTCGTCCGCCTTGGCCTTCCCCTTGTCTGGGGATCCACAGAAGAACGCACCAACGGCATCTTCACCGGCCGCGTAGTTGGCGACGATGTCCATGAGCTCGTTGGCGGTCTTGGGGGTGTTGCGCCCCAGTTCCCGCACCAACTCCTTGCATGTCGTCCCGGAGACGAACGCCATGATGACGTCGTGGTCAGAGATGTGGGGTAGCTCGGTACGTTGCATGGAAAACCATCAGGTGAATTCACGGAGGGTCTCCCTGGCTTCTGCTTGCAGCTGCGGAGATCCCAGGAATTTCTCGGCCGCACGTAGGTGCCCTTGAAGTTCCCCTCGAAGATCCTGACCAGGTCGGGCCAGCCATGGATCAAGTCTTGGGGAGTTCTTCGAGCCACCCTCGAGCGGTGTCGGAGAGGAAGAGCGGGAGTTGTCGAATGATGACGTGGTCATCGCTGGCTCCTCCCAGCTGACATGCCAACCTAAAATCAGCAAGCCAGAGAACTGGCTTGGTCTCGCCGTTGTACTTGACCAGGTTAGAGGGTGGACGGAAACGACTAGGCAAGGCGGTCTGTCGGATCGTCCTGCTGAAGACTCGTGTCGGTGGGTTCCGGGGATCGACGTCGATCCTCATCGCTGTCGTAGCACCCACTCGATGAACACTGTAACCGCGAGCCTCCGCATCACCGTATCGGCGTCGTTTGTTGTTGTTGATGTCGTGTCGCGCGTCACGCGGCTATCGATTGTCGAGGATGCATTCCCGGGCTGGTTGCCGCTCTGCTTGGCCCGGGGTGCCTTGTCTTGGTGAACAGATACCTCTCGATTTTGTCGAGGGGGCACGTCCTATCGCTCGGAGGCAGCCCCCCTACGCCTCGAGGCCAATCTCTCCACCTGTTTGTACGGCCGCGGTTTGGAGGAGCCCCGGGATTTCATCTCTCATACGTCGCGCTTGGGGCGTCGATGGCGTCGGCATGTCACGGAGCAGCATTGCGGCTGCCACGACGTTCTGACTAGCACGGTTGTAGACGTGGCGCTCGTTTGCTTCTTCCTCGACGATCTGTTGATGGACTTCCCGGGCCTGGCTGCGGGCTCCTCCACCTGTGGCCGCCCACGATCTCGCTCGAGGGCATGCTCGAGCTGTTGAAGTCGTAGGCGCTCCTCCTCGAGCTTGGCGAGCAGCTCTCGGACTTGCGCGATCTGGGCGTCCTGAGGTGGATCTGGGCGTTGCCCCCTCCTCCTGCACCGCGACATCGGTGGTGTCATCCTGGGATCCAACCGGTTCAATGAGGTGGAAACACTCCCACGTGGGATCGTAATCCTTATCGGGGGAATTTGGATCGAGGCGACTCTAGTAAAAGTTGGGGAAAGATCCCCTGCACTCCTCCTCTAGTCGTTGTTGTATCGTGCCCAAGGTGTAGTACCCGGGGATCGAGGCTCGTCGCGGCTCCGGGCGCTCACCCGGTGGAGGGGTGGTGATGAGGTTCATCGTCGCACGTAGAAAATCCCCTGGGGACCCATATTTTACCCGCATCCGCGAGTCTACGAAGGCAGAAGAGAGTCTGGCGTTGTTGTAGAGCCCGTGCGGAAGTAGGTTGCGTAGCGGAACAGCCGAGCGCGTTGGAGAGGCTATGGGGGCCCTCCAATATGGCGGCATGGCGAAGCCAAAGTCATGCTCGGCGAGGCGCCCTCCTCCGACCCCTAAGCGTGGGTCAAACAGGCTCCCGAAGGGAGGAACTGTGTCTCTAGCTGAGGCCGGGGGAGTGGCGTCAGGTGTCACGTCGTCCGCGCGGCGAAGGCTGTGGCGACGTCGTTCGCGCCTCCTCCTGGTCGCGGGCGAAAGGCGTGAGTGGTGGGACCGTCGCGAGGTCCTCCTTGGCCCCGGCGTACCGGAGCTGCTGCTACCCATACCACCTGTGGGGAGTAGAACCATATCGTGGCTGTGGCCAAGGGACATGAACTCTAGGCTCCCGAACCAGATGATGGTGGCGAATGGAAGTAGTGGGACGGTGGATTCCATCTGGAAGAGAAGTTGGGAGTTGATCGACACGCAAAGCCCCGCTACCTGGCGCGCCAACTGTCGGTGTTTCGACCCAGGGGGTCAATCACCAACTAGTAAACTTGTATATTGCGTGCTCCCACTCCCAGATGTGATGCAAGAAGAACACAGTATTTATCCTGGTTCGGGCAAAGAAGGCCCTACGTCCAGCGGGCAAGGAAGAATTGTATTATCTCGCACCGAAGTGCTCGTACAGGGGGGAGTACAAGCTGGTTTACACGGGGGTGCTCGGAGTGCGCTGAGGCCTAGGACTAGCTGGGCTACCCTAGGTGAGAGCAGGTAACAGCATGGGATCCCCTTTACCCCATACTGGGAGTAGGTGAGCCGATCGGGCCTCCTGATCGTGGGACATTCGATCGACCCCCTGTCCGTCACTCAAGGGGTTGAGGTCGAGGGGGATTCGATCGACCCCTCTTCCGTCACTCGAGGGGTCGAGGTAGAGGGGGATTCGATCGATCCCTCTTCCGTCACTCGAGGGGTCGAGGTAGAGGGGGATTCGATCGATCCCTCTTCCGTAGCAGATCCTGCTCACTGTCTCTCTAGTAATGGGCCGGCCCATGACCGGTCATGCTTGATGGGGAGGTAGGATGACTTTTGGATTTTGCCTAAATATTAAGCACTAAATCGCCAGGGATTAGGGTACCCCTTACCTTGCTACCCGACACATACTACTCATACTACGTACGGCTAGCTAGGGTTTAGTTGCATGTGTTCCATATATACTCTCTCCATACCCTTAAAACAAGTTGTTTTGGACTGCGATACAATCTCCAAATTAAAGTGTAACTTTGATTGCTTATTTTATAAAAAAATATTTATTAAATTATTTTTATGAAAATATTTTTCAAGACCAATCTATTGATATGAATTTCAAATTTCGAAACTCAACAACTTAAAAGCTATTTATGATTTATATCTCCAATATATGCTTGACTCAAACCTTGTCTAAAATACTTATTTTATGGGTATGGAGGGAGTATACACTAATATTTAGCTCTAATCCCATTCAAATAAGGGAACTAATTAATTAATAGCTCAAGTGTGGTCGTATATATGTGTAACTTGTTACTATATGATGCTAGTAGTAGTAATAACTTGTATCAGTGGGGCTATCAGCTAACGTATTAGCATAGCTTCCTTTGGACCATCCAGATAATAGTGTTAGCATAGTGATCCTTAGCTATAGTAGTGCCAGCTAATAACTTTTTATCTTCCTGTTCCTGAATAAATAGATTCCAACCTCTAAAATTTATCTACACATAAATCAATCTCTAGGAGAGTCAAAGGTCCAATGGTCCATGTATTTTTCTCGAAGTTCCCTCGTATCTACTTCAGTACTTCACCTCATCTTTCTCCCTCGTTTCCAACAATCTTGGCTTCAGTTTTGCAATTGGATGTGTAGCAAATAATGTTGTAATTACTGTGCAACTCAAATAATTGTGCATCAACTCTATTAATAAAGGGTGTATAGTCTTTTCTCTGTCATATTAATCTATTTATTAAGGGTACATAGGGAGTATTACATAAATAGTTTATTTTGATCTACTAATTAGATGATGTGTTGTGTTTGGATCCAACAGAGAGCTATTTTTAGTAGCTAGCTAACTGTTAGGTCATGAGATCCAAATGGGGCCCTATCTAGCCCTATTAGTTCGTTGGCAGCTCACTATATATATAACTTGGCCAGACCTAGCTAATCTGGGTTAAAAGTAGAAACCGACAAAGATTTAACTCTAATAAGGGCAAAATTGGCTTTTAGCATGATTACTTGTATCTATTACTAGCTCTATTGAATAGTATATCCAAAGAACACATGACTAGTTTGTGCTAGCTAACAATAATGAACTCTACGCATCCAACAGCTCGCGCCGGCGGTGTTCGTCATTGTCCCTGCTAGGAGGAGGAGGAGGACGGTTGCAAGGGCCCTAGTCAATGATGATTGGGTGCGGCACATCAGGGGGGGCGCTGACTATGCAGGTCATTGTGGAGATCGATCGCATCTGTGATCTTCTGGAGGGCATCGTGCTGACGGATCAGTCGGATACCTTCAAGTGGGAGCTCACACCTGACGGCTCTTACTCCTCCTCAGCCTTGGCGTATGGCGACATGTTTTTCGGATCGTCCCTGTCGGCTGGCGCAAAGAACATCTAGAAGACTGCTGCACCTCCGAAAGTACGCTTCTTCTTCTGTCTTGTTATGCACCGTATATGCTGGACTGCGGACCGGCGTTGGAGGCACGGGCTGCAGGACTCCAACACCTGCATCTTGTGCGACTAGGGGGCCGAGACAATCGACCACATCCTGCTTGGATGCAGCTTCTCACGGGAGGTATGGCACAAATGCTTGTCCTTGCTGCTTCTGAAAGGCCGGGTGACTCTCAGTTCTATGCATGCGATCTCGTGGTGGCTTGCTCAGCGAAAGGTGCTTTGCAAAGCATTGAGGCTGGCCTTTGACTCCCCCTTCTTCCTCATCGGGTGGTGCCTCTGGAAGCAGCGCAATCAACGTACTTTTAACGGCGTCATTGTTAACACTTGATTTTGGCACGCTTAAGAGGATGACAAATGGGTCAATACGTAGTAAATTTGCAGAGACAGGTGCTCAGAGCATTCGGCAAATGTTCATGAGGTCGGCTAATTTCTAAAGAATCGGCAAATAATCGTGCGGTCGGCTAATTTCTTGGGGGCAACTGTCCACATCCTAATTGTCTGGCTACCATATTTGGGTAATAGAATTCATAGATAGATTTCACTAACCTCCCATGATGAAATTCGGCTGGCAAGATGCAAGGTTTGATGAAGAAGTTGAAAATCTCTGTGGACACCTTGTCAGAACAGCCAGATTCATAGCTGAATTTGCAAGGGAAGGTCAAATTATCATTTTCTCTGTAAGGGAGCCAGAACATATTGTCAAAACCCTTAAAAACATCTTAAAAAGATGACCAATGTCCAGGTCAATACTTATGGAAGATGCTGCTTCTCCATAGATTTGACAGTCCCTAACTTTTATTGTGTTGTCTTCAGCATAATTGACAGAAGGAAAGCTCAAGTTGTGAAGGGGCACAGACATTATCTGGTGCATATAGAGTTGCAACCACATCTGGACAAACCACCAAGGGCCACTCACACAAGAGATCTCCCCACCATGGTACATCTGGGCAGTGATCTGATGCATCATGTGATAAATAGATCCTAGAAAATATTTGCCCAGAGGGATCAGGGTGCCTGCAGCTAAATCCTCAGCCATCATCATATGATTTAAGGTTGGCTCATTAGATTTTCCACAGAAGATAAACCTGTACAGCCACATGTTCATGAAGGCCCTGCATTCCTTGTCAAGAACGGCACCAGATGCTTCCATATAGGTCTGAATGTATTTAACCCATCCACCTTCAGATTTGACAGCTTTCTGGCTGCTTTTGCTCTTGTACTTGTAGGGATATACTGGTTGTGACACATTTAGGCCAGTCATCATGAATACATCGGCCAAAGTGAAAGTCATCATGCCATGGCCGAAAACAAAAGCATTGATAGCATCAGACCAAAAGTGAGAAGCTGCTATCAGAAGAGATTCGTCTCTGGGCATTTCTGACAAAGATAGTTCCAAACAATGGTTGATAGTCCCAATGGCTGCTACTCTTACTCAGCATCCTCCGGTACTAGTTTCGCCAACCGGCGATTGGGGGAAATGGCCAGGTCTTGAAGGTGTTTGGCCATTGGTTTGACAGGGTAACTCTAGACTTGAAAGGGATTCTCGAGGTTTCCTTCTCAATAATCTCGGTTGGGTTAGGGTCTCCCATTGGACCAAGAAGGTAGGAGTCAAGGTTTGCAACATAGGGGATCAAAATGTGGTTCTTGTATTCCTTCAGAGAATAATGGGATCAGAAGAACAAATGAATCGGGAGTGAAGCAAGAAAGCCAATCGGGGATTGCCGAATGCGTGGAAGTAAATGAAATTTACCTCTGGGATTTCGTCCTGAGTCGCCATTAAAGATTCAAGATGAATTCGGGAATGTGCTGGGGCTTGGATTTTTGAGCGGCGGCTGCGGTATTGGACAGTATTGACCTAGGAGAAAGAGGAAGCTTGTGGTCAATTTCAGAATAAAATGACTTTTATCCCAAAATTGAGGGGGCATGTGTTAACACTGGATTTTGGCACGCTTAAGAGGATGACAAGTGGGTCAATACGCAGTAAATTTGCAGAGACAGGTGCTCGGAGCATTCGGCAAATGTCCATGCGGTTGGCTATTTTCTAAAGAATCGGCAAATAATCGTGCGGTCGGCTATTCTGAAGAAGGGCAGTTTTCCATTAAAGAAGCGACAAAAGCGGCAAGTAAGAGCCGATCGGGTAACGAATATCGCGACAATTAAGGCAGTAAAGACTTTGAAGGAAACTAAAGTCAAAGATGTCGTGTTTTCCTTTAATATTTTGTAACCGTGTCCTTTTAGGACTCATATCATGACCAGGGTATAAATATAAACCCTTGGCCATTGTAAAAGGGTTCACAACCAAAATCAATACAACCGTCTTTGTGCCAACTTCGAATCTTTTGTCGTGTCGTCGAGTTGTTCGAGAGGAGTCATCGATCCGTCGACCTCCGTAAGTCCCGACAACCTTGTTATCATGTCTAGTATCATGCGGTGGATTTAGACGTTGATGCAAGTAGTCTTGTTTGTTGTCAATGATCGTGCGGCGGATCCTTGCTTGACAATCAAGAAGTCTTCGTTTATGTTTCGCTTATGAGTAGATACCGTGCGGCAGACGTTTGCTCGATATGCTTAGGAAAAGCAAGATGGTTATCGGCTCTATTAGATTTGGCAAAATCTAGTAGATTCATTAAGTTATCACTTGTTGCATGTTTTAGATATTTCATATATTTGTAACACTCTTTTGCCCAATCTAGATTGATACGGTTCGGCTCTATTCTCTCTTATAGATCTATTTATGCTTTAACAGTTTTTGCTTTCATGTTGTCTCTACAAATAGATCTTACGTTCACAATAGCCGAATTAGTATAATCTAGATTGCTACGTGTTGCGGGTTCGTGTATGTTAACTACGTTTAAGCTTTGATAAGGTTAGGTATCGTGCGGCAGATACAAGCTCTAGATTAGTTTAATCGTATTTGCTTACATGTTCCTTCATTATGGATCCCAACTCGGTTGGATTGCTGAGCTTGGTTACGCTTTAACTCATAGTTAATTATGATTCGTCCAAACGTACTGTTCTCATCCATGCATGTTCGGCAATTAACGCTTTACGTACTTTATGTTTGTTTTAGCCGAATGATCTATAATACTTGTTGGCAGACAACTTCTATAGCTGTATGTCGTCGTAAGTGGCTTCAGGGCCGTATATATGGAACTGTTTGGTCTCACCCAACATGTTCCAGTTTTGTATCTAATGATTTTTATCCCTTGTTAGTTTCAGGTCAAACTGACTGTCACGTTTCCGGATTTCGAAATACCCGGGCACCCGATTGAAGCCACGCTTTCTGACTTGCTGTGTGTGAGGCACAGTGCGCCACATTTTGTGTCAACAGTCGTCTCCTCGCCGCAGCAGCTTGTCCCTGAGATCCTGGCCGAAGGGAGGTGTTGGTGCTCGGCGGGTTTGAGACGACTTGGGGTGCTCTTGGACCTAGTTGTCTAGTGTGTTGGGTTCTCCTTTTGTGGTTTCGTTTGGTTTGTAATCGGTGCCTTTCTATGCTGCGCAGTAGGTAGTGTTTTGGTTCGGCAACCGCGTGCTGCCGTTCTGTTGCGATCTTGTGTTTGTTTCCTCAAAAACTCCTTTCTGCTTAATGAGATATGTGCCTTTGACGTCATTAAAAAAATGAACTCTATGCATCATTAGCCAGGCGATCCAAAACGGCCCTAGTAGCTACTACTAGCAGCATGCATATTGCAATGGGCACAGATTAGATATTGAAGGCAATAGCAACAGCGCTATGGCCACACCAACACAACTTGTCATACTTTGTTATGTTCATTACTTATGGGCCGGGTGTCCTTGGAAGAATACCTATTCATGTACGTGTGGCTATCATCATGCAGGCATGTGTTAATGGCCTGATAATAACAGTACCGCATGTACCACATCAAGAAGGGACCCTCGCTCTCAACTGTTGTTGCTCTCCGCCTTCCCCGCATACTGTTTCAGTAGCTGATAAGCCGACTGATGATAAGCCAAGCGAACGAGATGGATCGAAAGCAACAACGCTATGCATGGATATCAGCAACTTGGCAACTTTGCTATATATGTTAAATTGTTGATTACTTGTATGTCTCCTTGGAAGAATACCTAAGGCAGTGTTTGGATCCGGGGTCTAAAGTTTAGACCGTATCACATCGTATATTTAGATGGTAACTAGGAAGACTAAACGTGAGCAAATTTAAAAAAACTAATTACATGGAAGTAAACTAATTAGCGAGACGAAACTATTGAACCTAATTAATCTATCATTAGCAAATGTTTACTGTAGCATCACATTGTCAAATCATGGACTAATTAGACTTATTAGATTCATCTCGCAAATTAGACTCAATCTGTGTAATAAGTTTTATAATTAGTCTAGATTTAATAGTCTAAATTAGTGTCCAAATATTCGATGTGACGGGTCTAAACTTTAGACCCTAGGAACCAAACACCACCTAATTATATATGTTGTGTGGCTATCATGCATGCATGTATGCATGTGTGGCATGTGAATGATATGGCCTGATAACGTACAGTACAGTAGAACATAAAAGGGACCCGCATCTGTACGTGTTGTTGCTCTTCTTCCCGGCCCACTTATGAATTTATTTGTTCATGATGATGAGCATGGACCATGCATGCATGCAGCAGCAATTATGCTAGCTAGACTGATGTTCGATCATCGATCAGTCTGATTATTATTCAGTCTATGTATGTCCAAGCATGGTCGCCGTCAGTGTGTAGTCATTGTGAAATGGTCTGTTATACTCTGTAATAAGGACCAAGAAGAATATACTATATACTATAGTCTCGCTGCGCCAGAGGTTAATTAATTAATTAATGATCTTTGTCAACACTAATCGTAGCCTCCCAATGCAAACAAGGACTTGTTATTATTAACACCCGATTCGCGTCGTTTTTCCCTGCTGCGACAATGACAGGGAGCTGTTTTGATGCGTTTGCAGATGCGACCAAACTGTTGGTGCGGAATTTCTCTTCGTCGTCAGACCTGGAAAAAGATCTTCATTCATCTCATCAGTACTACTATATATACATACACGAGCCTGCAGTGCAGACACAAACATATATATGGGAATGCAATTGCAACACAGAAAAAAAAAACTAGTAATAAAATTACAGCATGGATGATGGCCGTGTGTGTATGATCGATCGATGTGTGTATTTTTAATTAGCAGCATATATATGCACTCGGTCGACAGCGTTGACAGCACAACAAACTTCCAGATCAATTGTATATTTTTTGCATTGCGTGTCGATTTATTAATTTTTGGTGGTGTAACAAACAAACTCCATGTTGGTCTTTTCATTATTTCACTAACAGGTGTACGTCCATGTCAGAGAATAGTATATATAGTAGTGTATAAATGGTATACTAGTATCTTGAGAGGCTGACACGTCGTTTGTCACGCACGCACGCACGCGGCCCTGGTCGTTCACCGGCCGGCTTTGTTACTAATATTAAATTATGGGTACATATATTATTCTTTGGATTAACGCAAAGCATAATGATCGGATCCGTCCATTGGTTGGTATGATTATGTGCGTGATACATACTATAACCACTTCTGCCTGCACTAACAGTTCCGTACGTACCTCTCCTAAAATAAAAGATTATTAAAAAAAAAGAAAAGAAAAACATTCAGTTACCTGGCAGCTTCCCAAATCCCAACAGTTGGGGACTTAAAATTTAAACTGATGAATTTGGCTAGCTTCTTTCCCATTCATCATTTGAAAATACTTGATAACTCACTCCATTTCGTTCACTACGTATATAGTACAGCTACTAGATAGTGTAGCAGTATGCTCCTTTTTTCTTTTTTTCTTTTTCTTGCGAGCAAGTAGCCGTATGTTCTTGGCGTTGCTGTTTCACAACGTATATATCCAACTGCTGGACGAGGGATTACATACATTAGTATGTATATAGTGTACATTCTTTAATCGAAGCACAGTTCGTTGTGAACCAAGCTTTTCAGAGATCTTCATTATTGGTATGGTAGCAGCAAATTGGCAAAATTGCTAGCTATTGGGTCGGGCCGTATCTAGCCGCCCTGCAGTGGCGCTCAGGCCTCCCCACGGTCGCGAGCGACGAATTAACCCAGGCACTCGGGGGTCGTCCGTCTTGGGCCTCACCGTTCGGCCCATCATCTCTCTGCTCCATCTTCTTCCTTCTCTGTTTCTTGTAGGTGTAGCTACTCCCCGGCCCATTAGGGCTAGTTGGGTTAACAACAAGCTAGTACTACACTTTCCCTCCATTTACTTATTATTATGCTTCCAGTTCCATCCTCATGTGCGCCGTGCGCACTGAATCTATTTTTGTTTCATAATAGATTTATTTATAGAGATAAAAAATGTTGCTAATATTTTATATTAATCTCCATATATCCATATTACATGTACAGGACACGCACGATTATTGGTACACCTTTTTAGCATCTATATAATATATCCGAGCGAGGCTGCATGTATGAAGCAATCTCTTCTCTATCTCTACAGCTAAAAAGACCCGGAGGTCATCGTCACCGCTAAACTAATCGGCCCACCCGGCTCTTAATTACGTCGGCCCGGCTCTTAAGCCTCCCCGCGAAAACAAAACATCCGCGCCCAATCACACGTGACCCCACGGCCCACACCCAATCCGCACACGACCCCACGTCTCCGTCAGCCTCTGCCCCATCGCGCACACGGACGCACCCGAAAGCCCGTGATCCGGCGGCGGCAGCCTCGTCCGCGATTGACGCGGCTCCGGCATCCCTGCGCCACGGCTGCCTGTGGCACGGCCCGCGTCACCATCCTGCTCGTTCGCCCGGCGCGGCGGCCTCGGCGAGGGCGCAGCATCGTCCCCCCCACCGGAAACCCGCGATCCGGCGGTCGCCTCGTCCAGGAGTCCAGGACTAGCCTGGCTTCGGTGTCCCTGTGCTACGGCCGCCAGCGGCACGACCGCCCCCGCGAGAGCGCCTCCCACAGTACGAGCGACCCCAACATCCGAGAACAGCGACGGCCGCCTGCGATACCTTCTCCACCAGGTGACGACTCCCTAAAGTCCCTCGTATTCGATGTGTGCTTTTGTGCTAATTATTGGTCTTTGGTGCTGGTACTGTAATTTATACAGTTAGGAGATGGAAAAACTCTCCTGTAAACAAAGTCAAAAAATTTAGTTCTCAGATGCCACCAGTTTAGAACAGAATACAGTTGGTTCTTGGTGCAGCATGATTACTGGGTAAAAACATGCTGATCACACGAGAACATAGCTAAGTTAGATAGAAAACAGAACTAAATTTACATGGTCTCTAGACGGAGGATTATGGGTCTGCTAATAATCATAGTGCACCAAGTGGGGACTAAATTTAGTTCAGTTTGAGAAAAAAAAAACTCTTGATCGCTCTTGATAAAGGTACACTGATGAAAATCTGGGAACTAAATTTGAGAAAAAAAAAACATTCCAGATAATTCTTAGCTCAAAGCTCACAACTGAACTTCTTCAGAATCATGTTTGTATGGGCAGAGGAGTAGAGCATTCTCAAACATATAAATTGTTCATAAAGCTAAGAAATTAATTAAGTAGCCACTACTTAATCATTGCCTCCAATTGCTCACAGTTGCTCACATGGAAAGTGCCTAAATATTAACGTCATGGCACATACAAGTTGCAGCCATCATAACTCAGACCAACCCAGTTCCTAAGAGGCATTCATCCAAGCACAAGCAATCTTATCTGTTTGATTCATATTGGTTTGGGAGAAAGAAACAAGAGCACATTGTCAATAATCGTCCTAAACAAGTGGAGACTAATTTCAGAGATAAGGTGTCATAGCCCTCCAGCAGCTCCATTTCTTATTCGATTCCTTATTTGTTATTTGTTCCCTAGGTTTGAATGTGACCGTAGATTCAGACAAGCTATGAGCTTAAAGTCAAATATGAAGGAACAAAGCGAAGACCAATCACTCACGAAACCTAAAGGCATTGTCATGTCATGTCATGTACAAGGAACACATGTCATGTACAAGGACATTGTGGACTAACCTAAAGGCACTCAAGCAGTAAGGGGCCTTGTATATGTACTTGTGCCGATACTATAGTTGCATGAAGAAACAGAAGCTAGAAACTTTGAGCTTTCTACGGGCATAGCAGCCAGATAGAAAGATAAGAATGGTGCCATGGCCTTCATCCTGTTGCAATATATGCTGACCGTCAGTTCTTTAGTACTGTGATTGGAATATTACTATGAACCATAATCAGGGAGTATGCAATGCTAATCACTACACACGCTGTTCCAATTCTCATTTGTAGCAATATAGTTTCTAAATGCTCAAAACCATTGACTCATTAAATTTCAACCGAACTACAGTTGGTCCCAAAAATTAAAGTTCCTCAAAACCATTGATTCTTTCATTGTGCTCTGCATCTACATAATTATCCTCTGTACTATCCATCTTGCTCTTCACTGTAATATGGCAGCAAGGTCTCAAGTTCTTCACTGTAAGATGGTCTTAGCTTCAGATCCTTTTAAGTTCATAGTGCAGATTGCATATGCAAGTCTTCTTGTCCTCTAAAGTTCTTGTGACATTTTCTGAGAAATCTTGTGTGATTATCTGAGAAGACCATTATAAAGTTATAATGATTATCTGAGAAGACCATTATTAAGTCTACTGATAAGCCAACTGAAAAGAATTGTAGTTTCCTTTGACAAAGACATTCTAGGATCTAACTTTGTTTGGATTCTTGATAATTTCTCAAAATGACTCAAGCAATTTAATTGATATATTTGGACAACAAATAAATGTATATGTACTCAAAATAAGTTGTGCTTCTGGGAGGTAGCTGCAATCGTGCAGCTTATATATTGTACGCTAAAAGGTGATTTTTTATCTTTGAGAAACATGATGTTGATCACGTCACATGTTATATCATGAAAGAATTTTGGTTTCCCGTAGCAACGCACGGACACTCAACTAATAAATAAATAAATAAAATAAATTTGCATGGCCAACGACACACGGACACTCAACTAATAAATAAATAAATAAAATAAATTTGCATGGTCAACGACACGTTAGGCCAAGCACGCAAAGTACATATACTCTTAGAGCATCTCCAGCCACAGGTTTCAAATCAAACCCCTACATTTCTATTTGGGAGGTGGTCTACAAAATTTGAGGGCTAAATTCAAAGTCCAACTCCAGTCATAGTCCCTAATTTGGGGGAGAGGAATAGGAGGGTCTCTTTCCTGGTGACCCGAAACTAAATTTTGAGAGCCCTTCTAAAATAGGAGCCTAAATAGGAGGTGCATTGGAGTGGATTTTTTTGGACCAAGTCCCTAGATTTAGAATAGAGATATGTTTAGGAGGTGAGTTAGAGTTGCTCTTACTCCCTCTAATAGTAGTTTCTTATTATACGCGCATACAAGTTCATGAAAATAAATGACCGAGATCGATATGATAGGCGCCCTTCGCTGCTGCCGTCGGCCACTTTGATAAGAAAAGGCAAGAAAAGGTGGGTCGGCGAGACGGCAACTAGGGCGCCCTAGTTGGCTGGAACTAGATAGGATCCTGAGGAAGCCAATAAGAGGACAGGATTACGACGCTTTAGCTCTTCTATCTAGCCGTTGGTAGGCCAGCTCTATGGGTTAGCTCTGTTGACATAAAAAGCGTCAGGATTTACGAACATCTTGGGCTATTACCCAAAGCTCGGTATTCCGGAGGCGTGCCAGTCGATTTGACCAGTTAATCGACAAGGACGATAAATAAAACAAAACTGAACGAGACAACGGCGATGCGCCCAGATGTCAAAGCTTAGATTGATCAAAGATAACTAGAACAAGATCCAATCCAGACAACGGTGATGCGCCCGGATGCTGGGCCGTTGGTAGGCCAGCTCTATGGGTTAGCTCTGTTGACATAAAAAGCGTCAGGATTTACGAACATCTTGGGCTATTACCCAAAGCTCGGTATTCCGGAGGCGTGCCAGTCGATTTGACCAGTTAATCGACAAGGACGATAAATAAAACAAAACTGAACGAGACAACGGCGATGCTAATCCTGTCCTCTTATTGGCTAACTCAGGATCCTATCTAGTTCCAGCCAACTAGGGCGCCCTAGTTGCCGTCTCGCCGACCCACCTTTTCTTGCCTTTTCTTATCAAAGTGGCCGACGGCAGCAGCGAAGGGCGCCTATCATATCGATCTCGGTCATTTATTTTCATGAACTTGTATGCGCGTATAATAAGAAACTACTATTAGAGGGAGTAAGAGCAACTCTAACTCACCTCCTAAACATATCTCTATTCTAAATCTAGGGACTTGGTCCAAAAAAATCCACTCCAATGCACCTCCTATTTAGGCTCCTATTTTAGAAGGGCTCTCAAAATTTAGTTTCGGGTCACCAGGAAAGAGACCCTCCTATTCCTCTCCCCCAACAACAGCGATGCGCCCAGATGCCAAGGCTCAGAGGTACTCCCACGCGGAACTTGCAAGGATTTGACGGAGATCAAGGTGATGCAGCCCGTCGAAGCTTGAAAGAACTCGTTGATAAACTACAGCTAATGCATAAAAGATAAATTGCGATAAAAGTAGAATAAGAATAAAATTGGTTTGTTTGATATTGGATTGATATTCTTTTCGTAGCCCTCGGGCACGTATTTATACTCCCGCATGGAGAGTTATACAAAGACACGACACGTATCCTTCCTAAAACAAACTCCTAATTTTAAGGAAACTGACTCGCGCAGGAGTCGGATCTAAAACAATAATATTTATTTTCCTAAACAAACACACATATTTTAAAGGAAAATAAACGACTCATGCAAGAGCCGGACTCAAATTACCATAATAATAATAATACTGGTAAAACACCAGTTTCCTTATACTTCCCCTCGATGGAAACTTTCCATCGGCAGATCCCTATGACTTCCTTCTTTGGCCACCTGTAGTCCTCTGCTGACATCAAACGCCAAGTTATGATGTACTCATCGACACCCCATGTCTATCGGCATCGGTAATATTTCCCGATCGGCCACTTGTACTGGTAACTCCATCAATTCCTATCAGCAATCGGCAACCACTCTCATCGGTAATCGGCAATACTCCCTCATCGGTAATCGGCAATATTCTCTTTGTCGGTAATCGGTAATGTCCTCTTATCGGCAATCAATGACTCTTCATCGGCAATCAGTATCAGCAAGACTTCACCAATTAACCTTTGTCGGCAAAGATCATCCAGCCTCCATCGGCAGCGCACTTGGTCTTCCCGCAGCATACTCCCATCGGCATTACTGGCTATGCTTTCCCGATGCCGATGGAAGACGGCTGTCGACCAGTCAAGCCTTAGCTCATTTGACACGTGTTGAAAAACGGTGTCAACACATGCCCCCCAGTTTCGGAGCGTATAGTACTTTGCGTGCCGAAATTCTCTCTACTGTAGCCGTTGTTGTAGCCGTTACCTTCGAGATAAATGCACAGTTTCCTCGATCTCCGTGTGTGGAACCATAATTTAATAATAAAATCCCTCGATTGTAGCACAAACAGTTGCAGACCACCTCGATCACCGCGCGTATCTACCGCGGACCTCTCCACATTCCTGCACAGCGTGGACCGCAACCCCAAAATACCCCTGGGCAGGCTTATAAAAGTTACCGGGATCTACACTACCTTTTTACCCCAAATCCGTTTTCACTTTCACCTCCTTGCCTTCGTCTTCAACCTCCAGCCGCTCTGAAGAACACGAGCTCGAGCAACAGTACCCTTTCGTAATCCAAGAACGAACCGTAAGCACTCCCTCGACTCCAATGGCGATCCAAGTTGACATCCCAAAGGTGAGATCTATTCTCTTCCCAATCCAACCTCCTGCTGGTTCCTTTTTTGCATAAATCTGGATTTATCCCCGTTCCTTTTCTGATTCGTCTCATTCTTTTCTTTCGAACCCTAGGAATTGTACAACAAGATAGTGATCCCATTTGCTGATTCCAACCTACGCTGCTTAGGCCCCATGGACAATCCAGACCCCACCTTCATCATCAATGCAGAAACCAACCGGGTACCATTCAGATCCGAGTGCTTCAGTCTAGGACTGTGGAAGGACGCCTTCCGCTCATGGCCCAAGTCTACCAAGGGTTGGAAGAATTGGTACCTCAGAGTAGCTAGAGCACAGCAAGTTTACTGGCAAGAACGCAGCCTGGATCAGTGTATTAGGATTTCAATCGCCGATATGGAAAAGAACGAGAATCTGTTTTTTTCAGTATAACATCTCGGTGTAGTATAAGTATTCTAACCTAGGGTGTAGAATAGCACTTGTAGAATACTTATATGAACATGGGTAAGCTAGAGAAGACTGAATTATTAGTTAGCACCAGTCCACCTCGGATCCATAAGATACACAACCAAAATGTTAAACTTCTCCTAGTGAGGTGGAGTTCTCCTAGTGTTTTGGTAGTCAAAATTTAGTATAAACTTTCCCTAGTAAATGTCTTCTAGTGAAATTCTCATGTGCTATAATTAGTGGTATTGTTTTTTACTACTTGAAACACTAGGAGAATTCCACCATTCACTGCTAGAAACTTGAAATTCCCTGACCAACGTCAGGCAAAATTGAATTACCCTGTCGAGCTAGCTGTTGCGGTATTTTTATTTTCCCGATAAGTGCACCGTAAGAAATTTCATGACGATATTTTAATTTTTCATGATGATACGTATATTTTCATGATGATATTTTTATTTTCCCGAGAATTTCAACTTTCCAGTAGTGATTTTGGTAGTGATATATAATCTTACACTTCCAACTACTAATATTTTTTTGAAAGTGCTCTTCAACGGAACACCAATGTTTATATATTTGATAATCTTCGAAAATGCATTTGGTATTCCTAAATACAGAAAAGGGAAGGGAAGCTTTTCCTTCCTTTGCTTTTATGCACATGCACGCTAAGGCCTAAGGATCCGAGGAAGGATGCATGTATTATCCAAACTGGTGGGTGCGACGCACGCGATGATGGATGTCATGTGTGGCCGTGCCGACTAATAAGATCCATGCATGCATGTACGTTCTGGAACAATATCTCATACGGTTTCCAGCTAGCCAGCACGACGGACAGATCAGTCTTTAATTTGGTTTTCTTTCTTAAGCGCATATGCTGGTCGATGTACGTAACTATCCATGAGTCCATGACGGCGACGGCAAAATACGATCGATGTGGACCTCCGCGCGCTGGCTTCCGGGAGAGCCTAACGAGGACCCGCGCCGAAAGGCTTTCACATATGCGTCGGCACAAAGACACTTACTTTCAATAAAATTGCAGATTTTGTTCGTTACAATAATTTGTGTATTTGCAATCTACAATTTTAGACACAATCATATTTGTGTCGGCACAAAGACACTTAACAATTAATAATTATTTTTATGACAGATAAGGACAAAAGTTAATATATTAGTATGACACAAAGATAAATAATAAACCACAAAAGTAATACTTTATTTTGTACATTTAATGGTACAAGAGTGCTGAAAATAAAGTATATTATTACAGGAAGAACGCCACCTCCGTCCAGACTCATATAGCGCAGCGCAAGCAGTAACTACTTATTGGTGAACAAGCTTTTCGCTGAGCAGGTGCAACAAAGCTTGAAGAGACCCATGAATTTTGCCAGCACGCCCAAGGCCGCTGTGACCACACCCAAGACGGCGACGGCAAGGACGATCCGCCACGGCTCCGAAGCAGCGCCGCCGTCCTGGCTGCCGCCGTTGATGAGCGGCAGGTTCCCGTTCCCCGGTGGCTCCGAGTTGTTGGGGGTCGTGAAGGGCTTGCCAGTTGCCACTGCATGTGTGTACGTAGTCACACAGAACAAAACCATATATAAGAAAAGTTAACGAAGCTGAGGATAAAATAAGAATGCATGTATCTGCACAGGCTAAAGCAAAGCATTCCGAACAAATATCATAAGCTCCTTTTTTGGATTATTTTTTCAAGAGAATTATATTTTGACAATTCAAATTCTGAAAAAAAGCACATCCATAAAAGATATATGCTATGAATAGACCAAAAACTGCTGAACGTACTTACAAAAGAAATTGCATTAGTGATGAGAAATTCATATGAATTTATATATATATATATATATATATATATATATATATATATATATATATGGAGGAATTAGAATTTTTCAAGAACAAGTTTATTGAAGGAGTTAGCCACTTTAATAATATGGTTAACTTCAATATTCTATCATCTTTTACTGCGCTATCCAAATGGATTTCTATGGATCCAAAATGAGCAAAGGATAAAGTAGTAATATAAGAAGAGAAAATAGCATAGTATTTTCCATGACATGAGGATAGCCAAAAGTGTTTCTAGCCCCAAAGTGAGTAGTAAAGGATCCTATCTTATTTCTTGTATTAGCAGGAATTTTAAATTTTGGTCCAATCAACAATCACTGTTGGTAAAACAAAATCCCTATATGACCCCTTTGGATATACTTTTCCCCCCTAAGAATAATGAATACAACGAACCTTCTTGTAATTTTGAAAATAAACACTGCAGATACACATATAAAATGCATGTAATCCTACAGTAAAAGAGGTTATATACTTAAAAAAAAAGAAGAGGTGAATACAACCCACTATTACTAATAAGTTGGACGAGAAGCAAGCATTAATACCACGCAAAGAGAAAGTATATACCACAACAACAAAAAAATAGTTCCCATAAGAACCATCTGCATGCATATATAGGCAAAAGGCAAGCATTCCGAACGTCTCGCCTTTTCTGGCAGCGCCGCCCTTCCCGGGGAGGAGTGGAGGAGGGACAAGGAGATCAAGAACCAGGCCGCCGCCGCCGGAACACTCATCAGGAGGACACGGGCGACTAGCAGACAGAGCGATGTTTCAGGTCGGTGCTTGCATGGGCGTAAATATATATACCTGCTGGTCGTGCCCGGGCAGAAGGTGATGGCGTAGATGATGGTGTCGCCCCCGTCCCCGCCGCCGCAGGTGAAGATGGAGTCGGCGCCGTCGTCGAACGCGTAGGTGAGCGCCAGTGGGCACGCCTTTTTGAACAGCACCGAGTACGCCGACGGCTTGCAAGTGTCGGGGCTCCCGTAATCGCCGGTGCAGCAGTACTGCGGCGACCCGAACGCCAGGCACGCGCTCTTGCACGCCACCACGGCGCCGTTGGTGGTGGCCTCCGACCACGACATGACGCGAAGCTCGGCTGGGCACGCGGCGCTGAGGTCGGCCACGCATCCCGTGGGCGCGCAGTTGCCCCCAGCCGCAGGAGCCGCGGCGCCGTGCTGGGGCGCCACCAGCATGGGCAGGTTGAACCCATCCACGAGGCTCACGTCGTAGGTGTCCATGATCTCGTCGTCGTGGAGCGTGAACTGCGCGAGCGTCACCGGCGGCGCGGCGTTGGCGCCGCCCGTGCAGTCTTGGCGTCCCGAGCCGCAGTCGCCGGTGACGCAGGTGAATTTGTCGCCACTGCTGCTGCAGAGGGTACGGCCCCAGACGCGGCCCGACCACCCCGACGACGGCACGGCGACCATCTCCCACTGGCCTGGTGCGAGCTCGAAACCCATGGTGTCTAGCGCCGGCGCTGCGGAGGAGGAGGAGATGGCCGGCCACACCGTGTAGCTGCAGCTGTTGGTGATGTTCAGCGACTTACTGAAACCACCAGCACCTGATGGAACATGTGCATGCAAATTGGGCAAACACAAACACATTAATTAATTTGTATATTATCTGCTCCTAGTCTTCTATATATGTGCATGCCGGTCGCCGCAACTAAACAAAAAGGACACATGCATGTTCATGGACATGGACAGGACCAGAGCAAGAGCAAAGACCACATAGATAGAATCATATGCATCGATCGATAAGATCATGAGCTAGTACGGCTACATGCATACCGGTAACCGAAACGGCAACGAGCAGGACAAGAGCAAGAGATCGGTATGCTACCACCACCGACGCCATTCTCGGGTTGGGGTGGTGGTGGAGGGAGTGAAGACGGAGTATGTATGTATAGCTAGAGGGGCCTATATATAAGGCCTCCGTCCGGAGTCAGGACTTCGACACGCGTCACGCGAGCGCGAGCGCGAGCGCTGAAAGCACAAGACACGACCGACTTTGCTTGACTTTACTTTATGATCCTCCAGGGCAGGCCAATCACAGGCCGCCGTCGGCGCGCCATCCATCTGGGTCCTACCACCCATAGTCATGGATGGCCTTCGTGCATTTCTTGAAATGTTGTTATCTCATTATTTCTGTTATATTATGGGCATGTTTGGATCCGCTTGACAAATTAGTCAATTGGTAAAAGATAATAAATTTTTTTTTGATAAATTGATCCAAACATGCAAGGTAAAAATGGTAAAGAGCAAAAAATTTCACTTGTCATTTGCCGCTTTGGAGTGGTAAATAATGGCAAATAGAAAATCCTCCAAGTCATACCCCTCCCTCGTGTGCATAATATGTGAAAAAAAGAGTGCAACTATTAGAAGTAGAATTGTCTTTGTATCTGTCATTTATCATTTGACATTTGTTATTTACTATATGATCCAAACACTAGAAAATGACAAAAAGCTTGTCAAATTTATTTGTCATTTGACATTTGGCAAGTGATCCAAACAGACACTGGTGTGATTGGTTACTTTGGTGAGAGTGAGCCGGGATGGAGAGCCCGTTCAGGATGGTGAGATGCATGTTCAAATCGTGCACCTAGTCATGTTTGGTTGTCTTTGTTGTTGATCCGGTACGAGATGAGATCTTGTTTGGTTGTATGTATGAATTAGAATTTTGAGTGTATGACATATGGACTTCTGTACCACAGATGCATCATATCGTCCTGTATCGCGAGGGAAGTGAGAATTGAGAAGATAAAACCGGTGGAAATGAACGAGACGGAGCAGGGAAAGAATGTCAGAGAGATAACCAAACACAACGAGTGCATCGAGCGATGCTGGAATAGGATGCAGGCCGGATGAACTTCTACTTGCAACCAATCACCCCCTATGTGTATGTAAGATGAGATCTTGTACAATAAAACTTCTCACGTGTGCATACGTACGTGCATAGCTATCCTGCGTTTGGTCGTAGAATAATTTATTAAGAGTATCCTAGTTGCATGGTGAATAGCTATCCCCCACGGCGAATGTGGTCGCGCGCGTCTTCCTGATCGAATATAATGTGTCCTGCGTTTGGTCGTAGAATAATTTACTCCCTGGCAGATTTGCATAATACACGCCAGGAGTTCCCCACTTTGGGACTGATCCACGTGGGGCCATCGGGCCCGCCTGTCATTGATGCAAGTGAGAGAGGAGCTCCGGCCAGCATGCAAGTGCAACAAGCAAAGTTGCAGAGGTCATCTTGGCTGTCACAGAGAAGGCTCACATTGCAGTCGTCATTTCTGACATATCCCCATCATCCTACTCCTAGAACATGAATTTGATCCGTCGGCAAAAGGTTTGGCGCGACCGTGCCAAAAAACTGTAGTAAAAAAACACTTATCCTTTATGTATAATTACTTTATATCTTGGACATTGCTAAACCGTGTTATATTAAATTTTTTTCTCCCACCATAATATAAAGACGTACAAACATTTTACTTTTTGTGATTGAGATATTTATTTTAAAGTGGTTTATTGAAAACTTTTGAGATGAGCTTTTTTTCAATAAGTTTTTGGGAATAGCAAAAAATGACAATTTTTTAAGACAAAATAGGCCATGTACTTTTATAGTAGCATCTCCAAAAGTCTTTTTAAACTCCACTGTAACCATTTTGAGATATTTTTGTACTCCTGTGCCAATAAAGACGAGCCCGAAGAGCTGCTAAACCGCACCCAACAGTAGTGCTGCGTGTTTATCAAAAATAAGGTTTATAAAAAAAACAGCCGCGCGCGGTGCTGGAATAACGAGCCAGCTTGGCTCGTCAAGGCTCGGCTCGTTTGGCTTGTTAAGATAACGAGTCAGCTTGGTTTGGCTCGTTATCCTAACGAGTCAGAAAGTCAGCTTGACTCGTTTACGAGCTCGAGCTGGCTCGTTAGGCTCGTGAGGTAAAAAAAATATTTATTTATTTAAATTTTGAGAATAATAATAATATAAAAATTGTTCATTCTAAATCTTAAATCAAAGAAAGATAATATGTATTAATATATTATAGTACTACATTATACATATATTATCTATACTTTATATTATACGTACATAATGTATCTATAATCTGTTATTAATTATCCCTAATCCATTTAAAAACAAAACAAATTCATGTAATCTCAAATTTATAAAGTCAAGTCCAATAATTAACTAATTATGAAGTGTAAAACATGAAGTCTTATAAAACTAATAAGATTTAGGGTCAATAATTTTGCCTCATTAGGCTCACGAGCCAGCTCGCGAACTGGCTCATTAACTACACGAACTAAACGTTGGCTCAACTCGTTGAAAATTATAAACGAGCCGAGCCACTAACGAGCTGCGAGCTTTTTGTCAGTGTAGCTCTCTGTAGCTCTCCTCACACAGGGCTCCTCTTGCTAGAGAGAGCTACACCATTTATTTTCCACTTTCCCTTTCTCGTCCCCTCCTCTGTTCCTGGTCTATAGACAGAGTTGCACTTGCACAAGTAACATCATGCAATGAACGCTATTTGCCATAAGCTGCAGATGTACTGTAGACACAAAAATCATAGCTATCGTCCAACATAACTTAGCACAAAATTACACCTCAAACTGAGATTGCTCAATAGCATGACTGCATAACTTAGCATATAGCAAAGATAGTTATGAAAGAAGCTAATCTGCACGGCTAGCCAATTTGCACCCATCTTCAAATTAAAAGTTCAAAAGTCCATTAATACATAAATTGTGTCCATAATGTGAAATGAACACATTATAATTACAATTATAATTTCAATATTAGCTAGCTACTCTAATATACTCCTTTGTGTCCAGTGGTAGTAGTGAAATGAATACACAAGGTATGTCAAGGTCTCAAGGAGGCAAGCACATATGTATTTCAGGTCTAAATCTGCAGCAAAAAAAAAACATGAACATCACTGGAATTAGTTGTAATCAAGTGGTAAACATTTATGTATCCCACTGAATAATAAATAAGAGAATGGGGCTAGTGAAGGTATAATAGTATGGTGCATAGAGTAGAATGGGGCTATTGAAGGTATCAAATCTGAGAAACCTTTTTTCTCAACCAAGTTAGTTGTTTGGATTTTAGATAAAAGCAATTCTTCTATTGTACTGGTCTCACATCAGGAGAGAAACAAAAGGTTTGGTGCAATATCTCAAATCAACATTCACCCTAAATCGACACAATCTATGAGAGCCATCCATTCAGATGACTATGTGACTGACATGAACGACTGACCAAATAATTGGAGGCCTTTTTGTTCTTGACAGCGACAACAATTTAGTCTAATACCATCTACTGAATGCACATTTGTCCTAACTGATCAAGTACTATGCCTTCATCTGGTCCTATAATGCATTGGAATGTGGCTAAATTCCACATCAATACGCGCTTAGGCGTGTTCTACACGGGACTTCTCGCCCGGAGAAAGAGACGGGTTCCACGGGGGTTGTTGCTTCCAAACGAAGCCTGAAGTCTGAACGCCGACCTCTCCGGGTTCTCTCGTCGTGCCAGGGCGCGCGGCGAGCGCAGACGGCGTCCACAGACACACCGCCGCTCGTGTTTTGCTCCACCCGCTGCCCCGGCGACGACGACACATTCGATCAGGAAGACGCGCGCGACCACGCACGACGTCGTCTAACGCCCCGGCCGCCTCCTCTACGTCCGTCGCCACCGCCCGTCTGTACCTGCAGGCTGCTCGACCTCGACGCGACGACAGGGCGCAGCGCAGCGACATCTTCGCCAAGCCAGCCTGTTGCTGACGAGGGGCCATGCCGACGAGGGGGCCGCATCGGAACGTTTCCCTCTAGATCTCGCCACGCTCTCGGCTCTCCTCCACCTCGCCGACCGTTCATCCCCGACCACGGAGTCTGCAAGCCGTCTGCTCGCCAACAAACCGGCCACCGACGAGCCGCCTACAAGTACAACACCTGCCACTGCCAGCCACGGTCAACGCGCGACCGCCGACACCGCGCCGGAACACCAGCCCCGTCGCGCCCAAAGCCGTCGATCTCGCGGCCAGACCTCGTCACAGAACCAACCTCTCCCCCGGCTCCACGCGGGCGGTCTCCCTAACGCAGCAACTACTGCAAGCGCCTCCGGTGAGCTCCAATTAATCTCCTTGTTGATTCCACTGCCGTCTCGTGCAGATCGGCCGGCTTTCGCGCCGCCTTCTGCGTGCGGGGCGACGACCACGACCACGAGCAGCGGTGGATCCGCCGCGACGCAAGCTCCGCTCGCCGTCCTCTTTGTAATCTCTGTATGTTCTGAAACTGGCAGCGGAATAGGACACAAATTGCTTTTCTCAGCTAATGTTGTTCCTTCGGTGCATCAAGAGATTTTGTATTCTGTTCAACCAGACAAGCTGTGATTCTATCTCCACTTCATTTTATTTTATTTTATTTGTAGCTCTGATTCAACATGATTCAGAGTTGCTTATCGATTCTTTTACATGATTCAGAATCTTTGTAACAGTTTTTTTCTTCTTCTTCATGTTGAATCAGAGCTGATTGATGCTTTCATCAATACCACTACTACAAGATTTTGCGTTTTTAGTTGCAGCAAGATTGAGGTCAACTTTAATTCATCGTCTGTGCATACTGAATCTGATACTCAGTTTAATATCGAAAGGTCTTTACTCCACGTACACGGGTTAGGGAATATGTGCAGTTGCACAGCTGGTTATTTATACCTTTTGCCGAGTGCTGTGTTTTGAGAGCCAGATGCAGCAAGGCACAACTATAGTGTTTGGTTTCGGCACCTTTCTGTGATAAAAAGCCACAACACGACCTGCTTCAGGTCAAGATAAACTACCTTCGATAATTCAGAAAGTCAGCATGTACATTAGCATCAACAATCTCTTACCGTCCTATGTATGCAGCAAGCAGACTGACTATAGGGACGATTGACAACGGGATATATTGCTACCAATTGTTAGTTGCATCTTTAGATTCAATTATTTCACTATCTATATCAAAACACTGGCAAATCACCTAGGGTGATTATCTTTAAAGTTTAGACACTTGGATAACACCATCTGTCTAATTTAGGAGTTCATAAATATCACTTTGAAACTTTAGAGACCTAGATCTAGGAACAAACCTAACTCCACCGCGGAACATCGACGGTGAGCAAACCCTAGACCTAGGACTCGATTAAGACCCTGCAGAGACAGAAAAAACTGTAAAACGAGGCAGACCCCCGCTCCGCGTCACCACCGGCAACGAGGCCGGGGGCGAGGGAACGGGGGCCGCGGGCGGTGGCGGTGGCGGCGGCGACGACGGCTCCCCTAACCCTAGGCTTAGCCCCCTAGTGGGCTGATTGTTGGGCTGGGCTCAACAAATGATTGTGGCCGGCCCTATATGCGTCCAATCCAATAGTTAAGTTTTGCTAAAAATAAGTCCAATAGTTAATGTTACTAATACTAGTTGCTGTCGTGCGCCCGTGCATATGTGTAGGCAGCATGGTTTCAAATATGTAAATGTGGCCAATATGTTAACATAATTGTTTGTTAGTTTTACATATTTTAGAAGAAAGATTTCACCCACTTTATAGATTGCATAATTAAAGTGTCTAATAAATGTATTGAAGTTCAACATATTTTTCGTTAACGGGTCTTTTACCCATTTTTTATCAAGAGGAAATGCCATAAGAAATGTCGGAATACTGATACAAAGAACCCACAAATAATCTAAGGATTGCGGCCGGAATACCAAAGACACAAATAGAAGAATATACACGGGTGGTGAGACCTCTCGTCAAAGCACCAACCGACTACGCCGACCAAAAAAAAAACATATTATTTAGGCCGGTGCCACAAACCAAACAAGAGTTTTAAAGCATTAACCACTTGAAGCATTATTACACACAACTTGTATTTTTTTTATTTAATTAGAGCCATCAATTTCACTCGGAGTCGAGCTCGCAGCCATCCAGTTGTTCTTGTTCGAGACTTCCAGTATCCTCCCCAGTGTCCAGTCATTCATCGATGGGCGGATGGCTCTGAGCTCCGGTTGAGACGCCAACGTTTTCAAAAAAAAAAAAATCGGATATATTTCTTGACTGAACATTGCAAACCACCTGTTTGTTCACCGCCCCGGTGATTGGTAACATATATGCATGATAATCTTTCTCTCCAATCCATACATAACCCAGAAAATAAACAAAACACCGTACTGCTGCACAATTTCCAGATACACCACAACACTGCCGAGGTAACATTGGAATATTGGATTGTCATTCATCGGTTGGAAGAAGAGTAGCGAAACCCTCGGATGAAGGTATGCAAACCACCTGTCGTCATGATGTTTTATGGTAACTTCGATAATATAACAAGTTTATGGGTCTAGAAGACATTACTACCGTACAAGTTCAGTGACCGAAATACCAACATTCAGTAATTACGAACCAAGGTCCGGATGATCTCCTGTGCAGATTCGATAAGTGAATTTTACTTTTTTTTTTTTTTGTATCTCAAAATGCACACGGGTTGTAGCCGTCAACACAAAGGCTTTCGTTTCTCTGTCTGCCAAGAATTCATTACAAGACACAGAGGAGATGGACCTTCAGATTCTCAGGAATGTACATTCAGAGATCGATCGAGAGACACGCACTATAACTTGTTGTCATCTCACGACCATGATTATTCGTCACGGAATAAGTATATAGCAAGGCTCGATCGTATCACTAGTTAATAGTACCCACTGACATGGTTGTACGCCATGGGTGGCGGCATCCCATACGGCACGACGGCCATGCTAGCGTTCAACCCGGCGGGCTGTCCCTGCAAGCCGCCCTGGCGATACTGCGCCCACATCTGCTGTTCCTGCACAAGCAGCTGCTGCTTCCGCTCCATCTCCGCCATCTGCACGTACGAAGGCGGCGGCACCGCCAACGACGCCGCGAACGGGTCACCTCCAACAGCCTGCACCGTGCTGCCATCAGTCCCCGGGAGCATCAGCACCGGAGCCGCCGCCGCGCCGTGCCGCAGAAGCGCAACGCTGCTCGCGCTCCCCGACGCCACCGCCTGCGCGGCAGCCACGTGCTGCCGCACGGCGCCCTGGTCGTACATCCCGCCCAGTAGCAGCGTGTCCATCCCGCCCCCCAGCGACGGCGTCTGCTTCGAGAGGTTACTCGCCGTCTCCACCAGCGCTAGCTCCCAGTCCGCCTTCCCCACCGCCGTCTGCCACGCCGAGGTCGTCACCGCTGGCTCTGCCGCGGCGTTGGCGTCCGATTCAGACGCGAACGTCACCCAGTTGTTGTCGTTGGTTGCCGCCGGCGCGGCGAAGAGCGCCAGCGCTAGCTTGTTCCCCTGCTCGTCCGCGGTGGTAGCCGGTTCTCTCAGGTCCACCAGGTCGTCGCTCCTCTGATCGACCACCTCCTCCGCCGACACCACCACCACCACCGATCGTGCCGTCACAGCGCCGCCGCTGGAACGCGTTGGCTGCGCTGGCAGTGCCTTGATGCCGCCGTTCACGTCGTCGTCGCCGCCTCTCGCGTTGACGACACCAGACTCGGCGCCGGCGCGTCCTCCGGCGTTGCCGCGCTGTCTCAGGAACTGCTCCATGGTCTCGAGTAACTTATCGTCGACGCGTCTAACATCAGGGAAGGAATCCGACGAGCGCGTCGCGACGCCGGCGTGGTCATCGTCACACCAAGCGTAGAAAGCACGGAGCGCGTCGATCTGCTTGGCGGTGCCGACGTAGGTCTCGAAGGCCTTGACGCAGTCAGGGTAATCCATGTCGAAGAAGCGGTCGAGGAGGAGAGCGAGGACGGCCGCCACGTCCTCGTACACTCTGAAGCTGTCCCTGAGCAGCGGGAGCAGCGCGGCGCGCACGACGCGGCTGGCCCCGGCGGCGCCTACGGGACGGCACGCCAGGAGGCGGTCCAGGAGGTGCCGCAGGTGGCGCGCGCGGCCCAGCAGCGCCTCCGTGTCCATGTCGGTGGCGGGTGGTGGTCCCTTGTTGTTGTTAACGCGGCCGTCGTCGTGGTCGGGGATGATGGCGAAGCGTGGAGCGGGGAGGAGCAGGACGAGGAAACGGACGCGGTCGAGGAGGTAGGTGGAGTAAGCGCGGACGAAAGCGGAGTGGTCCCATGACGCCGTGTGGGCTTCGTCGCGGAAGTCGAGGAGCAGAGCGAGGACCGGCTCCCCGCGCGTCGGCCGGTGAGGATCGGGCGGAGAAGCTCGTGGAGGAACCGCGTGTCGGTGTCGTCGGAGGCGGCGGCGAGGCGGTGGAGGAGAGCGAGGCACTTGGCGGCGACGACGTAGTCGCGGGTCTTGGAGAGGCGGCGGGCGATGGAGGCGACGCAGGCGGGGGCGGCGCCCGTGGCGGAGGCGAGACGGAGGACCTCTCGCGCGTGGCGCTCGTCCGGGGCCGCGTCGTCGTGGGAGGTGGCGCGTACGATCGCCACATCGAGGTCTGGCGCTACTGCGCCTGTTACCCTCGCGATTCCGATCGTCGCTTGGTCCTTTACCGCGCCCAGCGCCTTGCGGATCGACATGGCGGCGGACGGGCGGACCGGGCGCCGGCGTGCTTCTTCTCCTGTTGGGGGATGAACGAGGGGTTTGGTTTGGACTTTGGACTTTGGAAGAGAAACCGAAGACGAGGAGCAGAGCAGAGCAGAGCACGCGGTTTGATTTGAGCAGGAGACGACCAATGGAGAGCTGGGGAGGAGGACGGCACGGATGGCCTTGAACGTCCGACGTGGGGAGATGGACGGTCCAGATGGGGTTGGTGACTCAGCTCGACAGGCCGGGCCTCCAGACGCTCGAGACGCTGACACTGGGTTCCACCATTACATCAGCGACAGAAATGGGCACCGGAATTTTCGAGGGAAACGGAAACGGAGCCATGCGATGCCGTTTCGCCTTTTCGTTTCTTGGCGGAGAAGGACCCGAGGCGAGAAGACTTGTCCTATCCCCCCCGCCTTTTTTTAATTATTATTATTATAGGTATTATTTAAAATGATAATTAAGACTATAATACTGTATAAAATATAATTCGATTTACAACATGCATGTTATTTCAAATATTTTATTGTGCTCAGATGTATGGGAAGGTCTATGTATACGAGCATATATATTCTGATGGAGAGAAAAAATAACGTTTTACTCATTTGTTTCTATGACTGGTTGATGTTATTTTTGGTTATTTTATTATAAAAAATATTATACTATAGATAATAAGTTGGACTGATAAACCAAACGAATAAGACGTATAAGGTGACCGTGAATAGGGCAGGTGTCATCATGCTGCACTACAATGGTCTCTTCTTGTTAATATCAATCAAACAAATAAATTAACCTATACCCCTTTGTCCTTTATTATTTGTTGTTTTGGGTTTTTTATATAATATAATAACTTTGATTAGATCGTATAAAATTTATGTCTCTAAAAAAAATTTATTAAAAAAATAGATTCAAAGATATATCTAATGATTACAATTATATATACAAAAAATTAATATTTTTTTATATAAAATTAATTAAAATTATTTCTCGTGGAGCGAGGAAGCTAGATTTTTAGGGACGGAGGAAACAGTACATATACATCAGTCAACCTGGAAAGTTCGACGAAGAAGGAAATCAAAACATACATGGAGTCAATTCCAAGGAATCAATCAATATATAAAGCACAGCGGTAGTACCATCTTCGTTTTGAGGTCAAAAGTCCATGCATGACCAATTCCCTGCACCGTCACTCTCAACTCAAGCACGCGTTCCTTCGCGCCGTCTACTTTGGTTTGCTCCTCATGCTACGTCTACTTCTAATAGAAGTACTCCCTCCTTCTTCATTCTAAATTATAACACATTTTAGAATCTTGTAAAGTTAAAACATCTTAAGTTTGACTCAATAATTATAGAAAAACTATAAAAAATTATGATATTAAATAGATATATTATAAAAACACAACTGATAATGAATCTCATGATACTTGACATCATAAATATTATTATTATTATCATATTATTATATATATAGTTTGATCAAATTTAAGATACTTTGACTTGTTAAAATTTTTGAGATGTTTTAGGATGGAGGGAGTAATATTTTTAGACCTGCAAAAGGCATGGGCTCAAATCTTCGAAGCCGGGCAGTCTAAGGCCCACGTAACGTAGCCCACCATTCCACCAGCAGAACTATCTGTCCATTAGAACCCAATGTGGGTAACAAATGCACACTAACGAATTGGGTTCAAACTCTCTTCTATTTTGAGCCCACTTCCCGTCTCAACAACCATCTTCTTCCTAGCGCGCAGTTGCCCCGCCTAGCCCACCATTTGCAACAGGGCAAACACTGTCTACTCTAGTGACGAAAGCTCGACAGCTAGCTGACATGACACTGTTAGTCTACATGCTCTTGGTTTCTAGCATGTCTAACAAACACACTATTTTGCTTCCGCGTTAATTCCAACTCCCCAGCCATGGCCGGTGGGGATTTTAGAAATGTACTGTGAAAGATCCCAGTCAAATTTACAACTGAAAATGGCACAAGTAATGTGGAATGTAGAAAAAGGATTAGGAGGACTCGATTTGTTCATGAGGTATACCGGAGAGTCGTTGATCCTCAATAGTCGTTGTTGGAGCATGCATGCATAAAGGGCTCACTGCTACATTTTTTATTTGTAGAGATGGCTGGCTTTGCCTCCATAGAGGTGACTGGCCAGCCGCATCCTTAACTGTTTCTACGAATCGCCATTGTTTAGATCTCTTTCAAATTCCAAAATTTTATAAGATTCTCCATCACATCGAATCTTTAAACGTATACATGGAGTATTAAATGTAGATAAAAAATATAACTAATTGCACAATTTATCCGTAATTTTCGAGACGAATTTTTCGAAACTAGTTACTCAATAATTGGACAATAATTACCAAATACAAACAAAACGCTACAGTACTTTACATCCCTAAAGTTTTTTTTATCTAAACTAACTGTTCTCCACCCACATCTAAGAACTGGATTTTCAGAGGCGACTTAAAACTGGAGCTACCTATAGAAATCTTTGTGTAGAGGCAGTTACATTTTAAGACACCTCTACAGATTGTTGTCCAGAAATAAGATCAATTCAGGTAAAAATATAGCTAAATAAGCTAAAAAATAGACAAAAAAAACTTGTCCTCATATGAGAAGGCAGGTAGGGACCTCCCTCAAAACACATCCAATCTCATATGAGAAGCAATAGAACTAGCAGAACACAAGAGTAGGATTTTACGTCTCGCCAAGCCTATCTAACGACTCATGTGTCTGTAGCTATCTTATTCTTGATCTTGTGCATCCCCTCCGATCAATCTACCATCGATGGAAACCCCCTCGGTGGACTGCCAAGCACATTTAGTCGACAAACCGCCTTGGGAGTTGAAAGGACAAGAATTGCAAAGCACTCATGACATTCTAAATATTTTCTCCATAAGAGGAGAAGAACCCACAAAAGGTGGTTATATTTTTAATAAAAAAGTCTCTCATATAGAAGGATTACATGGGTATTTATAAAAGTATGCGAAACATTGACACCTAATCAGGGTGCTAACCACCATGCCAAAGGTCATCTTTACTTTTGCCTAACTAAAGTGGAAACTCAAGTAATCTCTTCAATTCTTGCGCAAGTGTTGGACTACATGCGCACCTTCAACTAAAATGATCATAACTCTTAGCTCAGAAGTCCAAAGATGCATTGTTTTGTTGCGTTGAAAACTAGACTTCAATATCTTTCTGGTGATATGGAATAAAGATGGAAAAACATGGCCCAGTTTTGTAGGTATATCTGTAACAAACAGTTGAATCTTAGTTGAGGCCGAGTTATCCTTGTCCACATCAACATTGATGTCACATCAACATTGGACCTCTGCTCACTTTTGGCGTCAGCTTGGGTTAGCATGGAGAGGTGGTTGGCAAGAGATGGGCACCATAAGATTTTGTTATCATGAAACAAGTGGATAAATTATTGCCCACATCATTATTTTTTCGTTTTTCCTTTCAAGTCGGATTTATAATTTCTTAGCTCTAACTTTAGATATTTTTTAGTGTGGTTGAACCTTAAGATCAATCCTAATACTATGGGAAATGGTGAAATTCACTTACACACCAACACTTGAAATGCAACATAAAAGATGACAAATGACATCGTGTAACTTTTGAAATGAACCTTGCAACTTTCAATTCAAGTTTAGTTGGCCCCTCTCAAATTTGTGTTAAGAACCGAGGTTTAATTTGTATTAGAAAGGTGTAGGGTTTGGGGGAGACTCTATTAATTAGCACAAGCTAAACGGCGGTGAGCATTGGATGACGTAAATTTATACTCACTCGGTCCCTCCATTCATAAGTCGTTTTGACTTTTCTAGATATATATTATTTGCGATGTATTTAGACATATAAATACATAGCAAAAACTATGTACCTCGGAAAGCCAAAACAACGACATATAGTTTGGAACAGATCAGGGGGACTATTATATGAAGCAATAATATTCCTAATATGAAGCAATAATATTCCTAGGACGATGAAGACAAGCACTCATTCGATTCCTCCAAACAAACTCAAATTATATATATTCCTTGTTATCTATCAGCACTGTTATCTTGCACTGCAACTAGTATATATTCTTCATCCACTATTGGAGTTGGAGAGATGTGCTTCCCACACAGCTAGCTGAAAGCATATGTACGTATGGGGACATTATATTCCAAAGGAACCGATGCCATATATATCGTCATCCAAGAAGGTACAAATATAGAAGACATTTCAGACATTTCAGTACGTAAGCAGGCCAGAGTGCAGTTACGATGTGGAGCTGCAGGTGGAAGGCAGTCGATTGATCGATCAGTTGTCTGCAGAAATCTGATGCTTGCGAACTGAGATACCTTAACAAAGAATATATGTGTGTTATGCTTGTCGATCGTCCTACACACGCACGCACGCATACGCATGGGTTAAATCATTGAATTCCATTCCTCAGATCATCTATCTATCTTTCTATTATATACCAGGAATCCAAAAAGAAGAAGAAACATAAAACTATACATGCAACAATGGAACATGCATGCATGGTGCAACTATACTACTGTCTCTCTAGATCTTTTTCCTCAGTAGTCACTACATTCACTACTATGGTGTGGACTGTGGAGAGGACTATTGTAGTACTGTATAGGATAGGAGATGGATGAAGGTGGGGGTATACATGCATGGATGTCTGTTGATGCTTGCATATGCATGCATGGGAGCATGAGTGCATGTGCCATGGTGGCTTTATTCTCCCAAAGGGGAGAACAGGGAGGGAGGGGACTGCATGCTGGATTGCTCCTGGCCTGGGAAGGAGCTAGCTGAGAAGAGGGAGAGGTCGGGTGCAGTGGGTTAGTAGGGCTCCCTAGGCCTTCGAGAAAGCAGCCCCAAAGCAAAGCAACCCCCAAAGGCAAGCAGCGCAAAGCAGAGAGAATCTGATTCCCTCCATCAGCAGCTCCCCCTCCTGCCTGCCGTCCCGAGTAACATGCATGCGCATATCAAAGATCAAGAATTCGGTCCAGATCGATCTTGGACCATTCAATTCTCGCTTCCGAGCACGATGATTCCACAATTCCATTTCCAATTCATTCCAATACGGCCACCAGCCAGCCAGCCGGCCGGCGCCATTACCGATCCCCACCATGCAGAGCTATCTTTCTGCATTCTTTGCTACTCCCCTAGTACGTCCCTCCCTCAGCTCCCTGCAGGCTAGCTCCCACGACGACGACGACCATGACCCTTCTCCTTCCTTCGTCCTACTAGCAATAGCTAGATACCAGCTGCATGCATATGCGCTGGCATATAGAAGTGAGAGTACTACTCTCTAGCTACTATCTAGAGCTCCTAGTGTCCATCTCTCTCTCTCTCTCTCTACATTCTCTCTCATCATGCATCTCTCTCTCTATATCGTACGCGCGCTAGCTGCTGCTTATTGCTTTGCTGCCTCGCTTCCTTTCGCTTTCCTGTACGTACCTGCACTTCTGCCGGCCGGCCGGCCTCGTGCTTTTGGGAACACCGTTGCACTCTGCATATATTGCTTTGTTCTAAGCACAATCCTGCTACATACTGCGGCTATCTCTCTTTCTCAGTGCCGTTCCATCTCAAACTTCTATGTACGTAACTTATTAATTTATTTAATCTCTCCCTATATATATACCGTTGCATCATGCATGGTTTCAGTTCATCAGATAATAGAAGACAAATATATATATATATATAGCCAACCGACCTACATATTTCACCGGCCGTCGTCGGTGGCAGCCTCCTCATCCTTCTCGCGCGCTCTCTCTCTCTCTCTATATATATATGGTCTCGAATCATTCTAAGATCATCAACATATTGATCTATATATATGCATGGCCTACCTAGCTGTGGCTTACGTGTCATATATCATATCATATTATCATATCATATATATCTGCTAGCAGATCCACACAAACTTATGAACAATTCTCTCTTTTCAGGACCCCCTCCTTTTCCTTTATTCTATGCCAGCAGTGCCATGCATCATGAGCATCTATCTTGTCCTTACATGTATAAACTATAATAACAAGAAAGTATTATATCCTAAATCCTGTTCCTACCAGTAGTAGTAGTGCAGTTTGTGTATGACACTGTATATGCATGGCGATTAGAGTAATACTAGTGCATATATGATACTACTTATTATTATGAGTCACTGCATGCTAGCTTAATTCTACACCTATATATCGTATGAGTATAAATTTATTATCAGCAGTTTATTGTGTGTGTATAAATTTGCAATAAGAACACACAGCTGCTACCTAGGTATATATCTATATATAGTCAGATGAGGGTATCTATCTATCTATATATATATATCTCACTCAACTAGCCCTCTCTCTCTCTCCACCTAGATATGTGCAGTGCAGAGCTCAGCAAGATGGTCTTCATGGAACACAAAAGACCTTGGATTTCATCACGCTTGCTTTAGTACGTTCTCTCACTGTAAAAAGATGGTAAAGTAAAAGGTAAAAAACAAGCAAAAGACACACTTTTGAATGGGCCTCAGCTCGCTCTTTGACTACACCCCTTTTTCTTCACGAATAACACTAGAGTAATTACACGACGCTATATATGCATATATATGCCACTATAAATTAATTATATATACATGGGTCGCTATATATATAGGCTACGAATATTAATAGATTTATTTATATATGTACTAGTATTGCATGCTCCGGAAACATCTAAACTCTGTAACAGCATTTTATGCATGGAATTAAATGATTCTATGCGCTTCATTATAATTCTTCTGACTAATATATATACATGTTTCTCAAGTATCTCTCCTATATATAAGATACCAATATATATCATGGTCAAATTAATGAGCACATGCAACTTGTTTATTTACTTGTCATGATTAGACAATCCAGTTGCACCACTGCTCAAATTCTTCACCAGTCATGCAAATTAAACTCTCATTTACAGTAAAAAAAATGAACACGGCTGTTCATAAAAATGTATAGACGATATTATTGGAGGGAGAACTATATATATATATAAATAGATATAATAAATATAAGGTTAACAGGGGGAACGAGAGAGAACTATATATAAATAGATATAAATATAAGGTTAAAAGGGGGAATAATTGACATATGATAGGTGTTTTCATGAACAAAATGATGAACATCAGTACACATTACTTCACCCCAAATGATCGACAGTAGTAGTGAAACCTAATAATAAAGGGATCAGATAAAAAAGAAGAAGAAGAAACATAAAACAAGTGACCATGCAAGCAGCTAATAAGTACTAGCAGCTGAAGATAATAATATTTGTGCATGATCCAACCAACACACGGCTCGTCCGTATCCAAACCGAGCCTCTCCAGTTCTTCTTGAAGCAAACATTTGCAAATGCATGCTACTAACCTTTTCTATATGATCATCACAATACCATCGATCACACACACTCTATCTCTTGCTAGTTGTAGTAGGAACAAACAACGAAGATCGATCGATTGATCGGCCGACATGATCGCAGCATATGTCGTAGCTAGCTGGACCTGAATTGCTGAGCTCTCGATCGATCGGCCATTACAAGAGATGGTTACCTGTAGCGGCATTGGTGGAATAGGAAGTGTAGCCACCACCAGCAGCAGCAGCGAAGTGGTGGTGGTGATCGCCATACATGCCTCTTGGTGCCGGGTAGCTCTCCCTCTTGGTGGCTGCTTGCAGTTGCATCACATGGAGCTCTGCGCCGGACGACCCACCGTCTTCTCCACCGCCACCGCCACGGCCATGACCATGATCACTGGTGGTGTCTAGACCTAGCTGGAACATCCCTGGCGCTGCCATTGCCATGGCCAGAGGTGGTCCCAGTGGGCCCTGGTCCATCGCATGCAGGAACGGGAAGCTCTGCATCTGCTGCACCCTCCACTGCTCCAGCCCTGCCGGAGCAGCACCACCACCGCCGCCGACCGAGTGCGAGTAAGCGTCGATGGAGCCGGGCTTCCCCATCGACGATAACCCAGAGAAGGTGGAGCCGAGGCTCATGGCGTCGAAGTCAGCGAGGCGGAGCAGCGGCGGCAGCATGGACAGCCCTCCGCCCCCTAGCATGCCACCAGGGAGCGCGTTGGTCGTCGCTGTCGCGGTACAGGTGGCGGCGGCCGACGACGCCGTGGACCCAGCGTGAGCCTGCAGGTGCAGCGCGGCGGTGGTGGCCCCGCCAGCCGACGCCGCAGTCCCGGCCCCGGCAGCGGCAGTCGCCTGCTGCTGCTGCTGCTGCTTGGGCTTGGCGCGCTTGGCGTGGCGGCGGTACCCGCCGCCGACGGGCACGTTGCGGAGCGCGCCGCCGCGTGTCCAGTAGCGGCGGCAGGCCCGGCAGAAGTGGCGTGGCTGGGTTAGGGAGTAGTTGTTGAAGTAGCAGAACTTGGTGTTGGCGGAGTCGCAGCGCGGGCACTTGAGCCCCGGCTCCGGCAGCGGGATCCTCGCGAGGCGCGCGCGCTCCGCCATGGACATGGGCTTCGCTGGGCCCCCAACCTGCCCCCCGCCACCACCTCCACCTCCTCCTCCTCCTCCTCCTCCATCGGGAAGCGCTCCCCCCATGATTGATTGCTGCAGAAGCTCATGATTGGCGTCGCCGCCTCCTCCTCCCCCACCGCCGCCGGCTGTAACCTGGTGCTGCTGCTGGTGGGCTTGCTGCTGCTGCTGATGCTGCTGATGCTGCAAAATCAAACCAAAGATGAGAATAAATGAATAAAGCATCCATCGATCGAGGAGAGAGAGAGGAAACAAGAAGAACTTCATTCAAGTGGCGGCCAAGTATATACTACGAAGGCTAAACTATAGCTAGCAGATGATAGTATATATACATATATATATATATATATAGTGTAATCTTGGATCAGAATATTTAGCAAGCCCTAGGTAGATTATTCTCTTCTTTTGAGCTTGGTAGGATTAGTCAGTTGCAAATAGATATATAATAATATATATCGCGCAAGCGCAGCAGGCTAGCTGCTGCAAGCCTGCAACTTTCTCGATCCGCCTTTTGATTATTCGTGCAGCTACTAGCTTGTTCAAAAGAGAGTGAATAAAATCTTTGGGGGGGCAAGAAAGAAAGAAAGAAAAGAAGAGGAAGAAATAAGGAGAACGAAGATGCAAATCGCGATAGCTAGAGAATTGAAAACGGCCGGCGTGCGGCCGGGGAGAGGATTACCTGGTTATCGTTCCAGCTCGAGGAATCCAGGAAGGCAGGGGGGAAGATCATGGTGGGTACGGCGGCGGAGATAGATGCTATGCTGCTAGCTGTCGTCGTCCCGGCCGCCCGGTGCGCGCGGCGACGGATGGATGGATGGATCGGCTGGAGAAAGAAAGCGTGTCTGCTGAGTAGTGCTTTGTGCGTGCTAGGGTTTGCCGCCTCTCAGCTCAGCTAGCTCTAGAAGCAGCTCGCTGCGTGCGGGCTTTCCCTTGCGGCTGGCGCGCCGGTCGATCTCTCTGCGGATGGATGGTGGATGGTGCTGGACGGAGCCTGGGACTGGGACGGGGGAGATAGTGGAGGCGGCCGGGGAGCTGCTGAGGCCGATGGCGATGGGAATCACCTAGCGTAGCGTAGCGAAGCGAAGGCGAAGGAGACGGCGAGGGAGAGAGAGAAGGAAAGAAAGAGAAAGGGAAGCTGAGACGGAGACAGGGATGATATCAGTGAGTGATGATGAGTGCCCTGGGGGCCGTTCAGAGCAGAGAGCAGGGCTCAGGTGGGGCCCACACCGCCTCAGCCTCAGCGAGAGTGAGAGAGAGATAGAAGAGAGAAAAAAAAGCATGGAAAAAAGTGGGCCTGCCCCATTCTGTCTCTGTGTAGCCTTATTTTTGTGTGCTGCTCCTGCTTTTTCTTCTTTTCCGTGGTGCTCATCACCGACCCCGCCCCGGCCCATCTATATGCGTGTACATGCATCCATCAGTCCATCTTCTTCTCTTGTGTTAATTAATTAGCAATATACATAACCAAACCCAGCTAGTTGTGATGTGATGAGGCATGTATGTGTATTATGTCCGGTCTCCTCTAGCTGTTTGTGATGCATAACTCTAATAATGGTAAGCCAGCTAGTTTTTAGCCCTAATCTATCTATAAACACAAACAGAGAGACGCGAAATAACCGAGCTAACAACTAGTCCTGGCCAGCTAATTAACCCGTTGTTAGCTAACTAGTTGGCGAACTCGAACTATAGTAGCTAATTTAGGTTGAAAGCAGCACCTAGGGCGACGAATATACCAAAACACCACGCGTCAATGTCATAAAAACATTACCACACCTCTTAAATTTCAATCATCTGAAATCATGGAGGGTTCTCTTAGGCGATGGGTTTGGAGAAGGGGTTGTCATTCGTAGGAGGAGAAAGACTGGCAACCTTAAAGGGGATCGGAGTCCTTTGGTTTCATGACGACCAGATGATGTGGGAGGCGGGGCGCGAGGCACGCTAGGTCACCAGTGACTTCGGGCGGATGAGGTAGGTGGCGATGAGGATATTTTGGTCTTTACATTTTGTTGCATGTAGAGGTATAGAGATGAGAATATTTTGTTTTTATGCATGCATCGGCTTGTGCAAACTTGTATCGTCTAATATGATGAAATTTAGTGTATTAACTAATGTAGCATTAAGCTTGCTTTGAGCATTATGCAAGCCTACGTATGAAGGTGTAGATATACACCTATAGGGTCAGTACTAACTAGGACCACGGTCTTAGGCGGCGTGACCCAAAATCTCTCTTAATACAACATTAATTATCCTTGGTCTAGTCGATCAGGTTTCCTAAATTAGTCAAAGGCGAGGTCCACCATTAGTGAGAGGCCAAACCATCAAGTCGTAGGCTAATTCAAGCAGAGATAGCCTTGCTCTTGGTTCGCTCAAGTGCATGTCGGCTTGACTACAGGGGGCGGGAGAGCCAAACAAGTAATAAAGCATGTCAATGTTTCAATCCTCATTTTCCATCTCATTTCTTCGGTTCCTATGTCCATATCCAATTCTTTCTATTTTTAATTACACAAATTAAATTCATGGATTATTTATGCTGGACTTTGTATACTTCTACTAGAATGAACAATGAAAAAGGATCAGTTTTTTATTCCCTAGTATGTTGTATTCCATAATACTATCAATTTTTGTTTACTAATAAACTGTAGTTTTATATTGTATCCTCTATTGATTTTAAATATTCAAATTTTAATATGTAGATTCAAATTCACTTGTTAATGTAGATGATATGATAGGTAGGGATGAACCAAAATAATCGTATTTAGTTAGATACTTATTTTGTAGCACATCATGTGTTCATCTTGGAATATTGAGATATCTTCTAAATTATGTATTTTATCCATTACTTATGTGAACTATTGGTATGTGGGACTATTGTAGATTGCTTAAATACTTAGGGTGTGCTTAGTTGAGTTGTGACTTCTTTAAAAGTTGTTGTGAGGTGTGGGCTGCAGATAAGTTATTGTGGGTTGTGGGCACTAAGAAAGCTGAAAGTCATTTGCTTTAATAGTTCTGGCTTCTAAAAAAACTGATGTCAATAGACCCCGCATGTCATCTGTGACCCCACATCTCAACCACCAAATAAATGTTTCTCAGATTTTTTTTCCTGTGTGTTTCTTGTGACGCAACCGCCCAAATTATAAGAGATCAAGTGCTAAAGTAGCTGACTTAACTACCACTTAAAACACTTGAGCCCATATAATCCCGGTAGTCCGGAAACCTCGAAGGATTTCTAACATCAAATCAGGATCGCGTACATTCAGGGATACACATTCGAACGAGCCACAAATCAACCGAAAATACTTAAAGTATGAAATAAGTTATTACAACACTTCGTTCCAAATAAAAGTAGTACTTACGCCACAACACCTGTGGCCAAATAAAACATTGTTTGAAACTGAACTTGAAGTTTTAAAAGATAGGGGTGCCCATGATGTCATGTCCGACAATAACAAAAGATGAGCTTGTAGAAGACCTTGCCCAAGGCCTACTCCTCTTCTCCTTCAAAAGGATAGAGACAGTGCTTACAATAGCCGAAGTATACTTGGCCATATGCAACAAACGGGATAAACCCTGAGTACGGGAATGTACTCAGCTAGACTTACCCGTCTAACTGAAAATAAAGACTCCAAGGATTTGCATGGCTGTATCTGGAGTTGGGTAAGCTTTACTTTGAGGAAAACCTTAAATTAAAGAAGTTTACTTTAATGATGCGGTGAGCAGTCATCTTTTATCCTACTAATTATCTCTAGGTTATTGCATCTATACTAGAGCACACACTAGATCTACTCAAACAATATAATAACATTTATCTAGTTCCTTCATCAATATTTTAGTAGAACCTTAACGATGTCACATGGAGTTGTACTGTGGTGAAGCTCAGCATAATCCCCCATATCCAGTGGGGGGCGGCAATTCGAATCGATATACACCAGCTGGTAAGATTACCTTTAACACACGCCCACACTTTCCCCGTCGGGTCAGCATTAGATCACCGCTCAACAAAGTTCAGGTGGTAACCGACGCGATCTCAGAGTAGTCCACCCAATTGTAGAAAATAGATGGCCACCACGGGGCAGATCGTATCTACAGTCTAGAGGGTGCTCACAGTAGGCTGAGAACCGGCCCGGACAGTGTTTACTCGGCTTCGGGGTCGATACTCACAACGGCCCCTATGTGAAAGGGCGCATTCAAAGATGTAAGAGGGCCACCATCGTGTACAAACCTACACGATCCAACGGACGGACTGCCCCCAAGTCTTGACCACTTGGTGCGCTTGCCTTCCAGTTGACCGTATTTCATTACTACCATAGGTTCTTTCCACGATAGCGAATATAGCCAACCGTGATAGTATTACCCCCAAGGGATAATACGAAACATAAAATGAAAGGTAACCATTTATTCTAAGCATGCTAAGCGGTTGCTTTTACTTTATTATTAACAGGGTAACAAGGTAGGTAAAGCAATAATCAAGGAAGGTAATGCATCAATTTGGGATTCAAAACAACTCCTATCACCTAATGCATCACAGTATAAAATACTCAAGTAGATTAAATTGTAAAAACTGGGAGGCTTAAGAATGCTCCGGGGCTTGCCTTGAGAGAAGGTGGAGGGCTGGTGGTCAGGGCACTCAGGAAGGTTAGTGTCGAGCTCTTGGTACTCCTCGTATAGCTCCTGTACCTCCTGGACTTCTGTCTCTGTGGGCTCCTGATGTTCCTCCACGGATCCTAAATGATTGCAATGCCTAAATAAATAACTGAATGGTGCAGGGATGATGCTTGAACAAGATTTAACACACTAACAAAGATTCTAAGCATAGGACCAGAGAACTACCACAAAGCTACTTACATCTAGAGCTACTAGCAACAAGGGTAAACAGGCTATAACTTATGTTTAGCAGAGACTATACTTTAAAACATATTTATCCAGAAAGTTCTATGATCAACACAAACACATAGCTAACTTTGATATATATAGGAAGCAACTAAACTAAACATTAGTACTGAAGACATTTTCCAAAAACATTTATATAACTAGACAGATCAGGACATACAGAAACTAACCACAAGATTTTACAAAACTATAGATATAAACAAACAAGCATGGCATATATTACTGAAAATAGAATAGGAAATCATTTCGGGAACTGGTTCGAGACACACAGAGGCGCTCGAGGCAACTGACGGACATGACCCTCGATTACTCGAGGTCCATCCACCGTCGAGCGGAACAGAGAACGGTGCTGATCAACGTGTTTTCGCCGGCGGTGAGGTCTCCGACGGTGGGGTTGGTTGTGCTAGGCTCGGGATGACTTACGCGCATCCACTGGTGGTGTTGGTTGAACCGGCGCGACCGTGAAGAGGGGTCGACGGTGTGCGGTGGTGGTGCAACACGGCGGTGTGACCCGGCGAAGTGATCACTGGCAACGCGAGGCTCGACGCTGGGTTGCGTGAGCATCGTGGTGATGTGGTGAGTGCGGTTCGAGGGCTAGTTGAGCCAGAGAGGCTCTGTAGAATCTTGGCCACGTGCAAGCTCTGCGGCGGCGGCAATGGCGCACGGCCAACGGTGCTGTGCTAAAGAAGGTCAAACTGGGGCTAGGGAAAAGCGTTCTCACCTCGGTTAACCCTGGTGAAGCTTCCACGAAGATGGAGACGTCGGAGACGAGACGGCGAACGGTGAACGCTGGTTGATCGGTGCGGTGGCGACTCGGAGTCGAAGAACGGCGGGAACGTTCCGGCGACTGGAGTGCCTGGTTGGGGAAGAAAAGGCGAGCAGCGTGGTTGCGAGGCAAAGGCGAAAGCTAGAAGGAGAAAGATTGAGCAGAGGAGCTCGGGTGGTGGTGGATTGGAGAAGAAAACGCTTGCGGTGCTCGGAGCTCTCGGCGCAACGATGGCAGAGAAGTGCGAGCGATTGAGCGAGTGCGGAGGAGCTTGGGAGGGGGAGGAGGTATAGGCGCTCCTCTTGGCATGGTCATGGCCGACCGGCGCGGCTAGAGGGGACGTGACGCGATGGTGCGGTGGTAGCAGCGGTGCTGGCGTGTTCGCGGCGGGCGGAGCAGAGCAAGACTTGGTCGACGCGCCGTTAGCGCGGATTCGCGCTTGATTGCGAAAGAGACAAGGTGGGGCGCTGATCCGACGCGGCACTGCGGCGGCGTTACTGCGAAACGACGGCGCGGCGTGCGGCAGGGCGGCTGGCAGGTCTGCGGCGGCGAAGCAGAGCGTCAGCGGCGGGAAAACGGTGCCGACTTGGTCCTAGCGCCGTTAACGCGGATTTGAGTGAGACACAGCGAGCGGCGACAGCGATGTCGGCGTAGTGCCGAAGCGGCAGCGATGGCGTGTTCCACTTCCGCGGTCAGGCATCGTCGGCCACGCGGCGGATGACTCCGACGTACGGCTCAGCCGCGGTCGGTTGAGTGCGCGCGAGCGTGCGCGGCACGTGCGTGCGAGCGAGGGCGCGGGAGAGGGGTCGATATCGAGGGTAGGGTCGATGGGTTGATCGAGCCTCCGACTCGGTCGAGCCTTCTGCGCGGGGTCGTTCGTCCAAGCCTCGGTTCGCCATATCGAGGGGTCGAAGTCGAGGGGGCGTCGATAGACTGGCTGATCGAGCCTCTGGCCCGGGGTCGTTCGATCGGCCCTCGGTCCGTCACGTTCATCGAGCGGTGGTCGAGGCTGAGCGGCGGTGCTCGACCTGTTCCGGTTCTGATTTCCTCTTTCCCATTTTCTTTTATTTGATAAACTAAGCAGGGTAACTAATCATAAAGCAAACCATACTTTACTCTAAGCAAAGCAAGGTTTAACTAAACAGGTTAAACACAAGAATTAAGCACAAAACACCTATTCAATTCTAGTTTCAAAGCATATAAACACACACATGAAATGATTGCACATGCAAACATGAATGCAATGAAATGCTTGTGCTTAGTGGCTAATGATGATCCTAATGCAAGCTTGACACAGGGTGTCACAGCCCTTCCCCCCTTAACGAAATCTCGTCCCGAGATTTGAGTTTTAGTATCATTTATAATAAAAAGCGGGGTAGTTTGCGATTAGGTAGGCCTCGGTCTCCCAGGTTGCATCATGGGGACCATGATGACTCCAAAGAACTTTGAACGTCTTCACTTCTCGATTCCTGATGACTCTTGTCTTTGTATCCAAGATCTTCACTAGTTTCTCAAAGTATTCCAGGTCTGAGCTGATTACGATGTCTAAACTTGGAATAGATTCTTGTTCTGGAACTCGAAGACACTTCTTGAACTGTGAAACATGGAACACTGGAAAGATAGAACTCATCTCTGGGGGTAAGTGTACTTGATAAGCCACTTTACCTTTCCTTGCGATGATCTGATAAGGTCCAACATATCGGGGTGCTAACTTCTTCTTAACTCCAAAGCGATGAACGCCTCTCATTGGTGATACCTTAAGATACACATAATCACCAACTTGAAACTCCAAAGGTCTCCTCCTTTGATCTGCATAACCTTTCTGTCGAGATTGAGCTGCCTTGATATGTTGTATAAGAGTGCGGACTATTTCTTTTGCCTCTTTTACATAGTCCGTACCATAGAATCCCTTATCTCCTGTTTCCATCCAATTGATAGGGGTTCTACACTTGCGTCCATACAAAGCATCGAACGGTGCCATCTTAATGCTTTCTTGGTAACTGTTGTTATAAGAAAACTCCGTCAAAGGTAACCATTTCTCCCATGATCCTTCTGCTGATACAACACATGCTCTCAACATGTCTTCCAACACTTGATTCACTCGTTCCGTTTGTCCATCTGTTTGAGGGTGATAAGCGGAACTACGAATCAACTTTGTTCCCAGCTCTTTATGTAACTGCTCCCAAAAACGAGCGATAAACTATGATCCTCTATCGGATATGATGGTCTTAGGAAGACCATGCAACCTTAAGATATTCTGAACATATAACTCGGCATACTGATGTGGTCGATGTGTGACTTTGACTGGTATGAAGTGAGCGACCTTTGTTAAGCGATCAACAATAACCCATATAGAGTCATTTCCTTTCTGAGTAGCAGGTAAACCTGTGATGAAATCCATACTGATATCTTCCCACTTCCACTCAGGTATAGAAAGAGGTTGTAACAACCCGGCAGGTTTCATGTGCACTGCCTTGATGCGACAACACGTATCACACTTTGCGACATATTCTGCGATATCCAACTTCATCTTAGACCACCAAAACCTTGTCCTCAGGTCTTGATACATCTTACTGCTACCAGGGTGGATTGATAACTTTGAGTTATGTGCTTCATTGAGAATCCTTTCTCGCAAGACTTGATCCTTAGGTACTACCAAACGCTGATTGAACCATAGGACTCCTTTCTGATCCACTTTGAAATTCAGAGATTCGCTGGTTTCCAACCTTTGTTTGATTTGCACAAGCTCTTTGTCCGATTTCTGTCCCTCAATAATATCACTATCCTGTAGGAATACGAGGTTGCTACGCTAGCCGGAAAACAAAACTTTTCGACCTCATAAACCAGGATCTACTGCTAGTTACAGGTTACGGGATTACCACTAGACGCGCAGGTGCAGCGGAAGACGACTTGATGTAGTCGTGCGCGTCGCAGCAGGCAGTGCAGTTGCGTGGTCGTCCGTCTCAACGTCCCCTTCGCGTGGTTCGTCCTTGTGCTCCAGATGCAGCACCTCCGAGGAATCCCACACGTGCAGGGAGGAAGCGTTGCGCCTCCGGACTGCTAGGTCCGCGAGGAGCAAAAGGCGCGAGCGTGGGGAGGCGACGGCGGCTGCCAAAAGGCGTGGATCAATTCGCCCCGCGCCCACCCCTTGCTTATATAGGCGTCCTAACGAGCTCCCACGGTGGAGGCCCATTAGAAACCCTAAACCTAGTCTAATTCGGGTCCAACCCGAATTAGGCTTCCAACCCCTTAAGCGTGCGACCCTATGGGCTCACGCATACATAGACATGGCCCAAGTACTCTTACTCGACCAATAGTTGATAGCGGCCTCTAGCAAGACGTGTCAACTCCTATGTATACGCTATGATCATATCAGACGAACCACTATGACCATGTACAAGTTATTCCCTTCGCCACTCGATATATGGTTCAACTCGTGGGTTAACACTTAACCCAAGCATGGCCATGCATTTGTTGATCCAATCACATGAGTGATCCAGTGATATCTCTCTCACGAAGAGAGGGGCAAATTCCATCTTGATTGTCTATGTCTCATAGCATGTTTCCCAACCACCCAAGGACCACCTTTATAACTTCCCAATAACGGAGTAGCGTTTGATAGTCTCTAAGTAGATCGTTTCACATCTTGAGTACATACCACAATCTCAGGTCTAAGGACATAACGTACATGACATGAATAGAGACTTTCTCTTGTTGGGTCAGTCCAGCCTACATGTCTCACATGTGCCCACATTATTAGTTTGACATCTCTATGTCTATGACTTGTGAAACATAGCCATCAACTAATACATGTGCTGGTCTAATATTCAAGTGTGCTCTTACAAGAATGCCGACCAGGGACTACTATTAGAATAACCATTCAGGTAATTGAGTTCCACAAACAATTCACATAATTGTCAATCAATACTAGTTGTCTATAATGGATATTCAAAGAACACTTTATTAATCATGGATACAATCGGAATATAATCATCTACATGATTAGCTCTAGGGCATATTCCCAACATATCCAAGGTACATTGGATAACAATATTATTTACGACCGAAGGGTGCATTAGATCAAAACCATCTTCTAACAAAGGTTGCAACAAGTTGCAATGAGACTTGCGGCTCAAGGCATCTGCTACAACATTTGCTTTTCCAGGATGATAATGCACTTCCAAGTTATAATCCTTGATTAGCTCCAACCATCTTCTCTGCCTCATATTCAATTCAGACTGGGTAAACAAGTACTTCAAACTTTTATGATCCGTGAAGATGTGACACAGATTACCCATCAAGTAATGCCTCCATATCTTCAAAGCATGCACGACTGCTGCTAACTCCAAGTCATGGGTCAGGTAATTCTCTTCATGAGGTTGGAGTTGTCGTGAGGCATAAGCAATGACTCTTCCATTATGCATTAGCACACATCCTAATCCAATGGTTGATGCATCACAAAACACATCAAAAGGTTCCTCCAAATTTGGTTGTGCCAAAACTGGTGTAGTTGTTAACAGTGTCCGCAAGGTACGGAACGCTATTTCACAATCTACACTCCATTCAAACTTCTGGTTTTTCTGTGTTAACCTTGTCATAGGTTTAGCTATCTTAGAAAAGTCCGGGATAAAACGACGGTAGTATCCGGCCAATCCTAAAAAGCTGCGAACCTCATGCACGTTAACGGGTGCTTTCCAATTCATAACTTCTTGCACCTTTGAGGGATCCACTGAGATACCCTCAGCTGACAAAATGTGACCCAGAAAAGGTACTTTGGTCAACCAAAACTCACACTTGCTAAACTTGGCATAAAGCTTATGCTCTCTTAACCGTTTCAGCACTACTCGGAGGTGTTCTGCGTGATCCTTCTCATTCTCCGAATACACCAGGATGTCATCGATGAAAACTACCACAAACTTATCCAACTCTTGCATGAACACGGAGTTCATCAAGTACATGAAATGCGCAGGCGCATTTGTCAATCCAAAAGACATCACTAGATATTCAAAGAGACTGTATCTTGTGGAGAAAGCGGTCTTGGGTACATCTTCTTTTCTGATCTTAATCTGATGGTAACCAGATCGTAGATCTATCTTGGAGAACACTTTAGCTTTCGACAACTGATCAAACAACAAATCAATCCGCGGCAACGGATATTTGTTTTTGATGGTAACTGCATTGAAAGGGCGATAATCCACGCACATTCTTAAGGTTTTATCCTTCTTTTTCACAAAGATGGCGGGACATCCCCAAGGTGAACAACTCGGTCGGATCAAACCTTTTTCCAGCAACTCCTGGAGTTGTTTCTTGAGTTCGGCTAACTCGTTGGGTGGCATCCTATATGGTCTCCTGGATATAGGTGTTGTTCCTGGAGCTAGCTCTATAGCAAACTCAACATCTCGATCTGGAGGTAACCCTGGAAGATCATCAGGAAACACATCTAGAAACTCACACACTACAGGAATCTTATCCAACAACTCTGCAGTGATAGCAAACATGACTCCAAGCTGATTTGGGTTCTTAGGTAAGGAGATTCTAAAGGTAACTCCATTCCGTGGGTTGGTGATAGATACTGCTCGTTGGGCGATATCTAGATGCACTTTCCAAGCTTTCATCCATTCCATACCAAGGATTACATCTAGACCTAGCTCAGGTATTACAATGAGGTTGACATATATTGATGCCGTCCCTATGGTAATTTCTACATCCTTTACCATCTTACGAGTATATAGGACAGCTCCTGCTGCACTAATCCGATACTCCTTTTCCAATTCTACCACCTTCTGTTGACTCCGCAACACGAAGTTCCCACTAACGAATGAATGCGATGCTCCAGAATCAAACAAGATAACTGCAGGACATTGATTAACAAGAAACATACCAGCTGTGACGGGCTCACCTTCTGGTACTTCCTCCAAGGTGGTATGATGAACATTCCCTGTGCGAGGCTTCTGAGGATAACTGAACTGCCTTCTGGGCTTCGTACAGAAGCGAGATAGGTGACCTGTTTGTCCGCAGTTGAAGCACGGTCCTACCACTGATGGCACCTTCTGACTTCCAACTACAGGTGCTGCGGCTTTTCCCTTATTCGGTTGCAGGGGTGCAGTGAAGGGTCTCTGCTAAGCGGGACGAGCACGAGCATTGGTCATCTTCCCTTGAGGTGGTCGGAAACGTGCACCAACTTGTGGTGGACGAAACACTGGCCTTGAAGCACTGGGACCCCGATTCTGGTGGGATCCTCCCTCTGGGATGCGACGACGCGTCTCTGCACGTAACATGTTGTCATTGGTCTCCTGGTTCAAGCACTCGCTGATGAAATCACTGAAAGTGATGCGGTGACTGTTTCCCATCTTGGACAGAAGAGCGGCGTTCATGCCTCTCTTGAAGCTGACAATCTTCTTGGCTTCAGTGTTGACAAAGTCACTGGCATAGCGAGCCAACTTGTTGAAACTAGTGAGGTACTCTGTCACTGATCTGGTCCCTTGGGACAGCCTCATGAACTCTGTGAGCTTCATCTCCATCACACCATCTGGGATGTAGTGACGGCGCATAGCTGTGGAGAACAACTCCCATGTAACTGCAGTACCGGCAGGCAAGTTATCACGGTACTGGGACCACCAGATACTTGTTGGTCCTTCCAGCCTGTGCGCGGCATACTCCGCCTTCAGCTCGTCCGTTAGACGTAGAAGCCTAAACTTCTGTGTCATGGAGTGCAGCCATTCATCTGCCTCCAACGGTTCAGTGGCTTCCTTGAAGATAAGAGGGCGAGTGTCCATGAAATCCTTATAAGAATTGTACTGGTTAGGTGCGGCCCCCTGCTGTTGTCTGTGCTGCTGAGCTGTGTTGGCAGCGATGTTGCGCAACGTTTCATTCATCTGCCGCTGCATCTCTTCGACACTTCTTTGGCTGCCCAAGAACTGGCCAAAGAACACTTCCAGTGTCATTGCAGGTGGTGGTGGTGGTGGCAAGTCCTCTCTCTGGGATGCCTCTCCATCACCCCGGTTGGTGCGACGAGTGTTAGCCGTCATCTGTATAGTCCGTTAACAAGCAACAATTAGGTGATGCTATATTGAATCAATGAATAAATACCGTGTTGTACAAAATGTAACATTAAGCACACGACCAGATATAGTTATTCATCTTTCCACATAACATCACAGAATTAATTGCTCATCATAAACATACAAATAACATTCCAAATTCGTCGCCGGAACAACGCCTGGACTTAAATTCCATATTCGGCTTACACATTCGAAGATCCAAATTTAACAGAGTCTTAAACAACACCAAGATACAAAAGCTCCTTGCGCGGAAGATCAACTCCTAATCTAGCGCTCAGTAACCGTCGTAGTAGTCGTGCTCTCCGATGTTGTCGTTGAGGTTGTCGTCGTAGAAGGGCTCGTCGGTGAAGACCTCGTTTGGTGAGTCAGGACCAAGGATCACTCCATCCTGTGGCTCTGGCTCTTCAGGTGTAGGTGCTTCGGCGGCTTCAGCTGCTGCTACTGCCTGCTGCTGATGGAGGGCGTGGAAAGCCTCGTGCAGGTTGTTGATGTACTCCTGCTGTCCATTGAGGTTTCCCTCTAACTCTGCAACTCTAGCCTGCAGGTCTTCTGACTCGGTCCAAGCTTCATTCCTGGAGTTGGTGGCATCGAGAAGCAACTGCTCACTGACCACACGAGCGGTGATTTCCTCCTCCAACTTAGCCTGAGCCTAATTGCGTTCCAGAGTTATTTGAGCTAACTCTGCCTGAAGAGTCTCGACGGCTGTCTCGAACTATTGCTCCAACTGATGCTTGCTTTCCATTGTGGCGTTGTGGATTTCTGCAACATCTGCCAGACTACGCTCTAGGCTCTCACAAGTGCCAAGAAGAGCTCCAGTGGCACCCATGGCTGGGGTCTCATAAAATAAAAGCTCCTCTTCGCCTCCTGTCAGAGTTGTCTCCTCAGTCTGCATCCAATCCACAGGAAAAGTTGATCCACGTGGGAACACTCCTGGCCATGTGTCTGCAAGATCTGCTGGAAAACGAGCGATGATGTCCTTTAGCACCAGGTATGCTGCCCTGTTGGCTCCATCTTTAGCACAAGCTCCCTTGGTAACGATCGTCCATCCTGCCCAGTCGGGCCTTCCTTCCAAAGCTTTTACTCTAACCTCAACCTGGACCAAAGAATCTTGGCCATACTGCTGCTTCTGCCAAGAGTACTTGGGTTCACTGCCCTCAGAATACCCAATGGCGTGCAAAACTCGCCAAAGGATAGTTGGCAGCCCAAAGTACGTCAAAAACTTTCCCTTGGTCATCTTCCTTGCCAAAGGGTGGCGAGGGACTCCTGCTCCTCTGGTTGCTTTCCTGGCGGTCAGACGGGTATGAGGCATCTGTAGAACAAGGGGGTTTCGATTTTCGTAAGACAGATATTAAGTTGGTCATTTTTATCAAAAGGGGATGATTACAATTTAAGGGGAGGGATGACATGGTACATGAATATAAATATGATGCATGATCGTAATTACGTTCTCACTCAACTAGAATGACTCATAAGTCCTAACGTTCTAGTCGGTGGCAAGACGATCTCTCATTACGCAGTTATTCGTTCTACATGGTTACGTAGTTAGTGTATCTCTAGAAAATTCATCTCAACCCAAAAGAACAAAACCCAATGCAGAAAATCACCGGGCACTTCCTGATATGCACTAAGTACATACCAGTTAGATACCAAAACCTTATGCACCAAGCTCGGAAAACCCACCCAACATTACATACTTCTCAGATATGTCTGTGTGAAAGCTCGCATATCCTTAAGTAGCAAAGTATCACTTCCCTTGACCAACGGTTGGAAGGTCTGCTCTCACATCTCCCAAATAATTTTCAATGCAACTTTCGAACCTAATATCATCCTTTCCAAGAATGATATCCCGGCAAATTACAAAGATCCAGCATGAGCAAAACCCTGAACCAAGTTAGTATAACTAAGCCACCTGATTTCCTAGTATAGGGCTAAGGACTAGACTCTGGCACCCAAGTTTCAAAAGTAGTTTATAAAAATAGTTTCGAAAATACCCGTTTTGTTGAAAAGTTTCTCAACCGAATGAGGATACCTGAACAATGCTCTGATACCAGCTGTGACGGAACCGCCCAAATTATAAGAGATCAAGTGTTAAAGTAGCTGACTTAACTACCACTTAAAACACTTGAGCCCATATAATCCCGGTAGTCCGGAAACCTCGAAGGATTTCTAACATCAAATCAGGATCGCGTACATTCAGGGATACACATTCGAACGAGCCACAAATCAACCGAAAATACTTAAAGTATGAAATAAGTTATTACAACACTTCGTTCCAAATAAAAGTAGTACTTACGCCACAACACCTGTGGCCAAATAAAACATTGTTTAAAACTGAACTTGAAGTTTTAAAAGATAGGGGTGCCCATGATGTCACGTCCGACAATAGCAAAAGATGAGCTTGTAGAAGACCTTGCCCAAGGCCTACTCCTCTTCTCCTTCAAAAGGATAGAGACAGTGCTTACAATAGTCGAAGTATACTTGGCCATCTGCAACAAACGGGATAAACCCTGAGTACGGGAATGTACTCAGCTAGACTTACCCGTCTAACTGAAAATAAAGACTCCAAGGATATGCATGGCTGTATCTGGAGTTGGGTAAGCTTTACTTTGCGGAAAACCTTAAATTAAAGAAGTTTACTTTAATGATGCGGTGAGCAGTCATCTTTTATCCTACTAATTATCTCTAGGTTATTGCATCTATACTAGAGCACACACTTGATCTACTCAAACAATATAATAACATTTATCTAGTTCCTTCATCAATATTTTAGTAGAACCTTAATGATGTCACATGGAGTTGTACCATGGTGAAGCTCAGCATAATCCCCCATATCCAGTGGGGGCGGCAATTCGAATCGATATACATCAGCTGGTAAGATTACCTTTAACACACGCCCACACTTTCCCCGTCGGGTCAGCATTAGGTCACCGCTCAACAAAGTCCAGGTGGTAACCGACGCGATCTCAGAGTAGTCCATCCAATTGTAGAAAATAGATGGCCACCACGGGGCAGATCGTATCTACAGTCTAGAGGGTGCTCACAGTAGGCTGAGAACCGGCCCGGACAGTGTTTACTCGGCTTCGGGGTCGATACTCACAACGGCCCCTATGTGAAAGGGCGCATTCAAAGATGTAAGAGGGCCACCATCATGTACAAACCTACACGATCCAACGGACGGACTGCCCCCAAGTCTTGACCACTTGGTGCGCTTGCCTTCTAGTTGACCGTATTTCATTACTACCATAGGTTCTTTCCACGATAGCGAATATAGCCAACCGTGATAGTATTACCCCCAAGGGATAATACGAAACATAAAATGAAAGGTAACCATTTATTCTAAGCATGCTAAGCGGTTGCTTTTACTTTATTATTAACAGGGTAACAAGGTAGGTAAAGCAATAATCAAGGAAGGTAATGCATCAATTTGGGATTCAAAAAAACTCCTATCACCTAATGCATCACAGTATAAAATACTCAAGTAGATTAAATTGTAAAAACTAGGAGGCTTAAGAATGCTCCGGGGCTTGCCTTGAGAGAAGGTGGAGGGCTGGTGGTCAAGGCACTCAGGAAGGTTAGTGTCGAGCTCTTGGTACTCCTCGTATAGCTCCTGTACCTCCTGGACTTCTGTCTCTGTGGGCTCCTGATGTTCCTCCACGGATCCTAAATGATTGCAATGCCTAAATAAATAACTGAATGGTGCAGGGATGATGCTTGAACAAGATTTAACACACTAACAGAGATTCTAAGCATAGGACCAGAGAACTACCACAAAGCTACTTACATCTAGAGCCACTAGCAACAAGGGTAAACAGGCTATAACTTATGTTTAGCAGAGACTATACTTTAAAACATATTTATCCGAAAAGTTCTATGATCAACACAAACACATAGCTAACTTTGATATATACAGGAAGCAACTAAACTAAACATTAGTGCTGAAGACATTTTCCAAAAACATTTATATAACTAGACAGATCAGGACATACAGAAACTAACCACAAGATTTTACCAAACTATAGATATAAACAAACAAGCATGGCATATATTACTGAAAATAGAATAGGAAATCATTTCGGGAACTGGTTCGAGACACGCAGAGGCGCTCGAGGCAACTGACGGGCATGACCCTCGATTACTCGAGGTCCATCCACTGTCGAGCGGAACAGAGAACGGTGTTGATCAACGTGTTTTCGCCGGCGGTGAGGTCTCCGGCGGTGGGGTTGGTTGTGCTAGGCTCGGGATGACTTACGCGCATCCACTGGTGGTGTTGGTTGAACCGACGCGACCGTGAAGAGGGGTCGACGGTGTGCGGTGGTGGTGCAACACGGCGGTGTGACCCGGCGAAGTGATCACTGGCAACGCGAGGCTCGGCGCTGGGTTGCGTGAGCATCGTGGTGATGTGGTGAGTGCGGTTCGAGGGCTAGTTGAGCCAGAGAGGCTCTGTAGAATCTTGGCCACGTGCAAGCTCCGCGGCGGCGGCAATGGCGCACGGCCAACGGTGCTGTGCTAAAGAAGGTCGAACTGGGGCTAGGGAAAAGCGTTCTCACCTCGGTTAACCCTGGTGAAGCTTCCACGAAGATGGAGGCGTCGGAGACGAGACGGAGAACGGTGAACGCTGGTTGATCGGTGCGGTGGCGACTCGGAGTCGAAGAACGGCGGGAACGTTCCGGCGACTGGAGTGCCTGGTTGGGGAAGAAAAGGCGAGCAGCGTGGTTGCGAGGCAAAGGCGAAAGCTAGAAGGAGAAAGATTGAGCAGAGGAGCTCGGGTGGTGGTGGATTGGAGAAGAAAACGCTTGCGGTGCTCGGAGCTCTCGGCGCAACGATGGCAGAGAAGTGCGAGCGATTGAGCGAGTGCGGAGGAGCTTGGGAGGTGGAGGAGGTATAGGCGCTCCTCTTGGCATGGTCATGGCCGACCGGCGCGGCTAGAGGGGACGTGACGCGATGGTGCGGTGGTAGCAGCGGTGCTGGCGTGTTCGCGGCGGGCGGAGCAGAGCAAGACTTGGTCGACGCGCCGTTAGCGCGGATTCGCGCTTGATTGCGAAAGAGACAAGGTGGGGCGCTGATCCGACGCGGCACTGCGGCGGCGTTACTGCGAAACGACGGCGCGGCGTGCGGCAGGGCGGCTGGCAGGTCTGCGGCGGCGAAGCAGAGCGTCAGCGGCGGGAAAACGGTGCCGACTTGGTCCTAGCGCCGTTAACGCGGATTTGAGTGAGACACAGCGAGCGGCGACAGCGATGTCGGCGTAGTGCCGAAGCGGCGGCGATGGCGTGTTCCACTTCCGCGGTCAGGCATCGTCGGCCACGCGGCGGATGACTCCGACGTACGGCTCAGCCGCGGTCGGTTGAGTGCGCGCGAGCGTGCGCGGCACGTGCGTGCGAGCGAGGGCGCGGGAGAGGGGTCGATATCAAGGGTAGGGTTGATGGGTTGATCGAGCCTCCGACTCGGTCGAGCCTTCTGCGTGGGGTCGTTCGTCCAAGCCTCGGTTCGCCATATCGAGGGGTCGAAGTCGAGGGGGCGTCGATAGACTGGCTGATCGAGCCTCTGGCCCGGGGTCGTTCGATTGGCCCTCGGTCCGTCACGTTCATCGAGCGGTGGTCGAGGCTGAGCGGTGGTGCTCGACCTGTTCCGGTTCTGATTTCCTCTTTCCCATTTTCTTTTATTTGATAAACTAAGCAGGGTAACTAATCATAAAGCAAACCATACTTTACTCTAAGCAAAGCAAGGTTTAACTAAACAGGTTAAACACAAGAATTAAGCACAAAACACCTATTCAATTCTAGTTTCAAAGCATATAAACACACACATGAAATGATTGCACATGCAAACATGAATGCAATGAAATGCTTGTGCTTAGTGGCTAATGATGATCCTAATGCAAGCTTGACACAGGGTGTCACATTTCTTTCTCATGTCGTCATTGAAGTAGAGGAGAGACTGAAGCTCGTCGCCCAGGATAGCAGCGAGGGGTGAAGCTCCGGCGTTCGGCCTTGGGGTGGGCGGGCAAAGCATACTCGCCTTGCAGCGCGACGGCCTTGGAGCGGGATGGCGTGTAGTGCCATTACCGAAGTGTACCGACCCTAAGACATGGTAGATCTCTGGCCTTGGGGCGTCAATGAGGGGTAGATCTCTGACCTTGGAGCATCAGCGAGGGGTAGATCTTCGGCCAGGGGGGCTTGGCGGGCGTCTTAATTAGCGACCATAGGGGTGACGCCTATGGTCGTAGCGGGTGGTCAGCTAGCTAGCCCTAGGGTCGTCGACTCCCCACGGATGTTGGTGTGGGCTTCTTTTGGGTGGAGGACAGAGGCAAGGGAGGATAGGATGGGGCGGTGGAGGCTCACGCGCCACCTGGCGATCCGGGAGGAGAGAGTATGGGTCTAGAGGAGGCACACGCACCCGCCGTCAACCATTGGTGAAGCCTTCCAGGGCTACAGGGCGTGTGGTGATGACGGTGTGTGGAGGCCGCAACTTATTTCTCTCACATGGATGAGAGAGAAATTGGGAAAAATGAACCGGTATGCATCATAATCTAGCAGGTGGGTAATTTTTGTGAAAACTTCCATCCCACCGCCACTAGAAGCATGTCGATCTCTAGGTGCTATGAAAATTGTACTTGTCATAAGCTAGTTTTATTGAAACTCTTGGATGGAAGCCAATCTCTTTGGTTGACTTGGATTTTTGGAATCCAAAGGAGGTTGAGAAGTCAAAACAAAGAGGCTTATATAGTGGCCCTAAGTGCGGATTTTTGTGACCTCTGGCACTATGTATAGGCCATGCACCAAACATGAGCAAAATGCATTGCGCATGATATATCACACACTAGTGTTCACAGACAACTAATCAAACTCATAGTGTTCATAGTGTTTCACAGACAACCAATCAGACTCATTTCACAGACAGCACACCTAGGGAGTTGTAGAACAATGCGCTAGTTGGTTGGCACGCTGGTTGTTGTCACCTCTTTATGTCGCCAGGGTGACGGGTGAGGGTCATGTTGCAGGTCCGGAAGCATGGATCCGGAGCTCCTTCGATTCCATGCATGCATGCATACACATGTACACGTCTTATCACTAGCTAGCTAATTAATAGTCTCTTCCTACCGATAATGTGGTGGCCTTTAGCCCCTTGTTCATTTCTATATATGTATATAGATAGTATTCGTCTGCTAATGATTATATCTATTAGATCAAAATAGGTATAGATAATAGATTAGTTAATTGTTATCTTGATCTTTAGTTAACAATTATCTAACTAGTTAAACTAAATCAGATAATGAGTTATTAGCCAGATAACTATTATCAGAGTGAATCCAAACAGAGGCTTAGCTTCCTACATGGATCTCGGGTCATCTCTATTTTGAGGCTTAGCTTCCTACATGTGAGAGGAACAAAAGCTAAGACTGTACAGAGAGATAGAGAGAGAAGGAAAAAGGGCAAGTTTTGAGGTGTGCGCATTATTTGAACTTGGTTCATCAGTACTACTCTTCTATAGAAAATTTAAAAACAGATGACGAACACTTTGAAAGAATTGTAATCTATTTTTAGTGGAACATCTAAAAGGAAGTGAATAGAAGAGCATTCCAACAACAAGCTCAAAGTTCAAGACAAGATGCAAACCTATGCAAAGATGATATCCTCCATTAATACTTTTTTTTGAAGGAATAGGAGGAGCCAGGGGCTCCAACTAAAAATTGGATAAAATAAAGAGAACAAAGTTTCACAAAGTACAGAGGAGGGCGAAAAAGAAAAGCAAAACTAAAAGACTAAAAAAAGAACTAAGCTAAACTAAGGAACAAAAAAGGAAAGAAAAAAAGGCCAGCAGATTACAGAAAGGAGTTCAGCCATGACTCCAACAGCTGATAGAAGGCCGGTCTAATCCTGTGCAGTAAAAGGGTGACTTATATCACAACATAGCTCTTGAAATGTTGAACTGATGTGAACAATGACACCAAACATACGATTTTTTTCCTTGTGTTTTTCTTAGTCTTCAATGTTTTTAGTAGTAGTTGTTCCAGTGGTACAAGTAGAGATAGTATGGATTTGTAACGTCCTATGTAAACTTTGTTTTCTTCCTTTTGATCATCTAATAAATTCCATAGCAAAACTTTTTTCCGTCCTTTCTAAAAATCTTTTCTACGCTACCATCTCCCTTGTCAAATATTGGAACAAGTTCGTGAACTGATTGATGAGTGATCCATTAATTAGTGCTATATACATCATCGGAATCTGACTTTTTGCCGAGTGGCAAGTGGTTTACCGATTTTTTTTTGGCACTTGCCGAGTGCCGAGAGTTTTTTTACACAAGGCAAAAATAAATCAAACACATTTTGAAGCGGTAAATTAATTCAAATAAAAATGCTTTCAACTATAAAGTTGTATAACTCATCAAGATGTACAATATTTATTTTGATCATTTCTTCACATGACAAAGTGAAAATAAATTTGTTCATAAATCTTACATATCTATATCTCTCTTTTAGTTTATGAAACTATAAGAGAAAGATATAAGATTTATGAATAATATTAGAATGAACATGTCGGATGAACAGATGACCAGATAATTAAAATAAACTTTGTAGATCTCAAAAAGGTATGAAACTTTATAGTTTGCAACTTTTTAATTTAAAATCATCTTGTCATGCAAAACAATATTTTAATTTAAAAAAATTAAAATTCGAATTCTTCAAATGACCTCGGATAGAAAAACAACCAAGATAAACTTTATAAATCTCAAAAAGTTATGAACATTGTAGTTGGCAACCTTTTGATTTAAAATCATCTTGTTATGCAAAACTACGTTTGGCCGGATTTCAAAATTTTGTAAATGATCTCGGATGAAAAACTTCCTAAACAAAAAGTGTACATCTCAAAAAGTTATGAAAGTTTATAGTTGACAACTTTTTTATTTGAATTTATTTAGAGCCTCAAACAAGCAATTTACACTCGATTTAGTATAATATATGGGGAACCAAAATTATATCTAAACACATGTGAGTATGTAGTGTAGTGGTTAGAGAAGGTACTGCATGAGGGAGAGATCATGGGTTTGAAGGGCCCCTCCCTTGATTTATTTTCCCCCCATTTTTTTTGTTCGAACTTTGCTAAGTATTGGGCATTCGGCAAACGTTTTGCCGAGTGCTCGATAAAAAACACTCGGCAAAGACGGCTTTGCCGCCGTTTACTTTGACGAGTGTCGTTTGCTGAGGGTGTCGTACGGCAAAACCTTTGCTGAGTACAATTGGAGCATTGCCAAGTGCCCTAGGCAATTGACAAAGTGTCCAATTCCTGTAGTGATATATCGTGATTAGCATGATTAATTCACAAAGATTCAGTATCGCATTGGAGTTTTTTATTCAACATTTTGCAAGTTCTCTACTTTAGTATGAGTAAGTAATAAGTATGTATAATAACTATACAACCACAAAGAAGGGGATATTTAATTTTTTGCCACTCTTATCGTTTACACGAGCCCGTTTGCCACCTTTGTATGTGTTCCTAATCTTTTGCCACTAAAGTAACCACGAACTCTAATTTTCTAGACATTTTAGCTGCGTGGCATGCCAACTCAGCTGTCGACCGTGGCAGAGGCACGCAAAAAGACTACACTGCCCCTTGCCTTATCTCTTCACCACCAAGTCGGGCCGGGCCGGCCGCTCCCGTCCCCAGGTCGCCGTAGCGCGAAGCCGAGCGCAGGGACGCGGGCGAACGGGTCAGGCGCGCAAAACAGCGCGATGAGCCGCGGAAGCTCACCGCACGCGTGGAGCTCGTCCACTAGAGGGCTCTGTTGCCGTATCCCGATGACCCAGAGCTGGGTCCTCCTCGCTAAGGACGGCCTGTCCTCCGCCAGCGACGACACGACGTTGTTGCCGCCGCAGCTCCCGGCCTCCAGGTTCCAGTCAGCCTCGCTCCCGCTCTTCCCGTCCTTGCCGTCTCCCTCGTCCTTGCTGCTCACCGTCCACGGGAACGACACCGCGCGCCTCTCGCCGGCCGTGTCGGGGTCCTTCTTGGACGACGTTGGCACCATCCAAACCTTCGACACGGAGAAGCTGTCCTTGGCGAGCTTCGTCGTGGCCGCGTCAGGCTGCTGCTGCTGCTTGTGCGCTGTTGCTGGGAATGGCAAGCGGAGCGACGTCTCCCCACGCTTCGACGCGTCGAACTCTCACTCCGACATGGCGCCGCGGCGGCGCGACTTGGACACGGGCGTCACGGGTGCTGTCGGACTCGAGCACCATGACGACGGGGCAGAGCGGGCAGGTGGAGTGGGACAACAACCACATGTTGCATCACTCGAGGTGGAACGCGTGCTGCACTTGGGCAGCATCCGGAGCTGGTTGTCGAGCGAGAACTCGCACAGGCACACGGCGCAGTCGAACGGGTCCTTGCCCTCCCCGTGCCCGTACCCGCCCCCGGCGTCGCCGACGACGTTGCGGTAGAGGAACACCGGGAGCACGTCGATGAAGGCCTGGTCCACGCCGACGTCGTGCAGGTGGAAGAGCTGTTGTAGCTGGCCCTGGAACGCCGTGACGTTGTCCGCGTCCTCCCGCGCGTGGCGGCGGCATCCACCAGAGGGCTCCGAACGGAGTCCACCAGGCCGTTGAGCGTGTGCAGCCGCGCCGCAGGGGAACTGGACTCCGACGCGGACGCCACCAGCGCGCCGACGGCGGGGCCCATGAGGACGGGCCCAACGAACACGTCCTTGTTGAACGCGCGCTCCGAGGCGTGGGCGGCCGAGGCGGTGCCGGAGGAGTTCCTGTGCCCAGTCTCCGGCGCGCTCATGGCGGACCCCGTCATACTTTGAGCGGGTCTACCTCTAGGCCTGCGCGGAGCTCGCGTTCCTGCCCCCGGGTGTCCACACCGAGGGCACGGACACCGTGATTCCTAACGCCGCGCTCAAGGAGGCCATCGGCACCTGGTGCGCGCGCTCCGGACAGGCCGTGCCGGCGCCGCCGTCCGATGAGGCGGAGATTGCGAACACATGGTTGATATGTGCCCATGATGTTCAGTTTTGTGATGGGTGATTGATCAACACTTGGGTATTTCAGTTTGAGCGTTTATCACTAACTCTTACGAAAGCATGTGTGTTCCTGTCTATGGACTTGTGGTGTGCAGGTGCTAGGCCCGAAGATAGTGGTCAATGGCGTGGAGAAGGTCGAGTAGAGGCTTGTCGTGCCGATGGACTGAGAGCGGTGAAGGGCGGAAACGGGGCTCGGACCGAGGGACCATGGGCGCCCGCGGACTAGCTGTGATGGCTGGTACCTAGCACCGGCAAGCGCGAGAAGACATGGAGGTAGATCGAGTTGACCGAGTCAAGACGGCGAACGAGCGGGTCGAGCGGGAGGCTCACGGGACTCAGAGTCTGACTGGGCGAGGACAAGGTGGCTCGAGTCGAGCGGTTTGGTGGTTTGGGCCGCAAAACCACCGGTGGGACGGTTTCCGAGTTTGGGCCTCAAAACTCGGGGTTCGGTAGTTGAGCCGAAAGCTACCGGTGGCGGGTTTCGCGGGTTTGAGCCTCAAAACCCGGGCGGAGGTTCCGAAGATGGAACGGGACGGCACGTGGCGGAATCACGAAGGTTGCGTCAAGGCGAAGCAAATTCGTGAAGGAAGCGGAGCCGTCCGATCGACTGAAAAAGAGTTGTACCATAATGCCCATCGGGCAAAGTGGTTTGCTCTAAATTGTTTAGGAGCAGATGGAGAAATGTAATAGAGTCTAGATATGAAGAGAGGCGAACACCCAAACAGACTCTCTCGCTCTCCCGTCACTTTTCCCTTCCCCCATTTTTTCTGTCATTTTCAATTTCCTAGGATTAGCTACTAGAGAGACAAATTGGTGGATGTTCTTGTTGTGATTTGGAGTGGGAATGGAGGCCCGAATCCTCCTCATGCCATCTGGGATTCATCACTTGTCTGTAATTTTCGTGTGATTTTGTCTGTCCAGTTTTTCATTTTCGTGCTTGCTTCGATCTCGAGTTCCCGGAGTTTGGGTTAACCCCGGGCGATGATTTTTGGGGAATAGGTTTGTACTGGGCTGAATTGCTGGTGTGCAAAGTTTGGGATCGAATCTTGGAGTTTTGGCCGAGTTTCCGGTGATTTTTGGTGCCGCTCCTATTTCCTGCTGACCGTTTGTCTCCTTGTTCTGTTCGTCGAGTGGAGGTCATGAGCAGGGACGGATTCAGCGTTCCAGTGGCAGCGCTACCAGCGCCCAGCGCCTAGGCGCCGTGCGTGCTTGATTGAGCGGCGTGTGCTGTGGGCACTTTAGCAAGTGCTCATCCTGGTGGCCGCTCGGTTCTCTCTGCGTGCTCTTCTGCTGTGTATGTTTTTGGCAGTGCAGACCCTGCCTAGCCTGCTGGTTGCACAGGTACTGAAGTAGTGCTTGGTGGAGTGGTTTGTTTGGTCAGCTCAAGAGCAATATTCTTCTGTGTTTCTAGTTCTAGCAGGAAGCAGCTCGCAGGTAGCTGGAAGCAGCAGGAGCAGAACATCACGTGAGTTTTTGTAGTCAAGCTTTTGTGAGATGTCTCTTTCAAGCAATAGTGTGGAATCTATTTATATACTCAAACTAATTCATGCAATGATTAGTCCATTTCCTATTGCTTGATTAGGAGCTCTCCGTAGATTTAGTTGGTTCATCTTTTCTCTGTGGTCTGATGCTTGGTCAGCGTGAGCAGCACCTTGCAGTGCCTCTTTCTATTTGTATGCTGAAGATTTTAGTCTAGAATTTACGGTTTCTACGCCTAGAATTTTCGGCCCTATTTTTGGAGCTCCTTTGTTTGGTCCACCGTTTATCCGATTGAGCTATGATCTGTGTTCTGACTCCTTTGTGGTGTCCTGCTGTGTTATAAGAGAACATCCACCCTCTCATTAGGATCGTGGACATCACGGTGTTTATTTTGTGGTTTTGGTGGTGATCTTGGGACAGTGGTCGATTAAATTGAAAGAAATTTACGGCTCCCACCCCCTCTGGTCGCCATTTTCGATCCTTCGGCGAGGCAGGTCGTGATGCGCGCTATGCCTCCGGCGGCGGCCGCCAAGTCCGTGAGGACCGCCGCGGTGGTCATGGCCGCGAGCACGTCGAACTCGTCCTACTCGTCTCCGGCGTCTACGTCGTCGTACGGGTCCACCTCGGAGATCACCGCGGCGGAGGACGAGGTCAAGGACAAGGAGCCAGAGCCGGCGCCGCGGAGGAGGACGGTCAAGGAGCCGGAGCCAGAGCCGGCGGCGGCGCCGGTTGACCCGCTGACCACGCAAGAAGCCGAGTGGATACGGGAACGACCGGCCCGGTTCGACTCGGTGGTGAAGAGATAAGGCAAGGGGCAGCGTAGTCTTTTTGCGTGCCCCTGCCACAGTCGACAGCTGAGTTGGCATGCCACGCAGCTAAAATGTCTAGAAAATTATAGTTCGTGGTCACTTTAGTGGCAAAAGATTAGGAGCGCGTACAAATATAACAAACGGGCTCGTGTAAACGATAAGAATGGCAAAAAATTAAATATCCTCATAGAAGGGGGCTCTTCTTATCAGCACTACTTTTCAGCGAAGCAACGGTATTTTACTTTCACAACAAATCTGGATAATCATTCAACATAAATCAAATTGCGAAACAATCAATTTCAAGACATGTTCAACAACTTATGTATAAATTTACTACAAACTCAAGTGTGAAACTGTGAATGAACTAGCTACAGTTCCTTATAATACATGCTGCTCCTATATATATGTACGTAGTAGCCCCATGCTGGTTTCATAAAAAAAATTAGCGCCCTCAAATTTTCTTCTAACCTTACACACAAATAAGCCAGATGAACATTACTTTTTACGGGGTTTTAAATTTGTTGATGATTTTTTGTACCGTCAGGATGTCCCTTGCCTGGCTGCCCTACCCACAGCTAGCGGGGAACAGTAAAAAAAGTACACTGCTCAGAAAAAAAGGCATAGGGCGGTTAGCGTGAGGAAGAAGCTTCATTGATACAGTCCTAATTTCATAATGGCCCCTACATCACTAGTTCTTTTTCAACAAGGTACCAGTGGTCAATTCGCATGCATGTGCATGCGTGCAGCAAACATGCAGATACATATATTTTATTTTTTATTTCTGTCCAAGAATATGTCCTGTAGAAGATTCCAACAAACGACTTCGATCTGGTAACAAATAGAATTGTGCTAAAACCTCTAAAGCAACAATACTACCTATATGTCTCCAAAAACTTAGTGTTTTAATTAGTTTTGTTCTAATTCAAAACATTTTAATAAATTTGACCAATTTATAGAGAATATAAACATTTAGGACATCAAATATATATCCTATTAAAACATGTTCTAAATTATTTGATAATAGAAATATTAATGCATAGTCTTTTGTAAAACTTGGTAAACTTAAAGATGGTTTGATTTAGAATAAAACTAAAACATCAAGATTTTTGAGGCACACATTGCAGGTTGTTTTGTTTTTTTATTTACAAATAGTGTATATCTAGGTGCATAACAAAAAATTTGGATTGGTGCAGGCGGCAGGTCGAAATGTTCTCCGGCGGCAACTGCTGCACCAAGAAGTATATGAGCTTCATGCAGATCTCATGTCAGTGCCTCAGTCCACCTTCCTCCCACAGTGGATCCAGGGTGGCGGCGCCCCTTGGCAGCCAATCAACGGACAACCTATTCGCTTGGTCGTTTTGGTGGCTGATAAGTCGGCTGTGACTGTTTTTAGCTGTTTTCTTGTGAGAGAAAAACACAGTTTCGATGGCTGATAAGCCAAACGAGCAGGGCGAGTCACCGTCCTCCAGCGGTGGATCCAGGGCAGTGGCGCCCCTCGACGATGGATCCAGCATCCAGGGGGTGGAGCTACCAGGCGGCTAATCCAGGGTGCCACCGCCCTTCGGCATTGGATCAAGTGCGGTGCTTGTGGATCCAACGAGTAGCGACGCCGGCACAGCTTGGATGGGCTTGGCGAGCCTCGTATATGGGGCTCAGCGCGGTCCCCATCGACGGCCTCTGTATTTTATTTATTTTTAAATTTTATTAACTGAGGCGGGCATTCAAACCGTCTTGGAAAAGGTCTAATTTACTGTGAGTTTTGGTCCGAGGCATTTTCGATGCCTGCCTCAGTTACTTATATTTGCTCGCCTTGGAAAACATTTTCTGTAGTAGTGCATAGCCAGGCATGAAGAATGAAAAATCAAGGTAAAGCATCTTTAAAAATGTGAAAAAAAAACACTCAAGACTCAAGGGAGATAGAGATATTGGAGTATGAAATTGAATCTACGATCAGATCGAAATGTTAGGATACAACGAATCCTAGCAAACCAAAACTTTAGATGGCAAAAAGTTTAAATGAAAGAGCCTCTCCTTTCTCCCTCTCTTTAATCCTAACCAAAAAACTCTCAACCACACAAATGAAAGCCTAATATGCTCCGAGCGACTCCACCTTGGATGATTTATCTAAAAGACGACAAAGAGTAGTGTACCTTCACAGAAAAAAACCCCGAGGACCCCGGAGATGCGCAAGGGGGAATGGCATCATATCCTGAAGGTATGGACCCCATCACATATGTGATGTGATTAACCCAAGACCGGGTGTTAGTAGGCATCACAATCGCCCTGCAACATGCATGTGAAGGAAAATGAACTATTCTCTCTTATATGAAATAATGTCGGGGAACTATTTTGTCCGATGACAGCCCAACTAACAGAGCTCAAAATGGCAATTTGCTATGTACGTAACCCAAGCTAAGGTAGCACATGCATGGTGCTACCCTGAGAGGGCGCACAAAAACAGTTGTTCTGGTTGTAGGCAACACAGACAGGCGTGCATATAGGATCCATCGTCATGTTCATGTGTGTGGACATTCATGCTACACTGATCAATGGATCCACCATCATCATATATATATGTCCTGCTTTAAATCACTGTTGATCACCGTACCTGCAGTTTGATATGTTGTGCATCATTGAAAAGCGAGATGAAGATGATTGCTTCAAAGGTAAAGAAAGGTGTGTATTGCATTGGCGCGTCGCGAGGCAGGCATAGTAGCGATCACCAGTGAATCATCCATCTATATCGTCTATCTATCCATGTATCGACGATTGGACTGCTTTGCTTCCCTGGTCCCCTAGTTTAGGACGAAAGTTGAAGGGAGCCACACACTTCCTGCTAGTTGCCTAGCTTGCTCGGCAACCTCTTACTAATCTGCACACTGTGTGTGCATGTGTGTGGTGTACTGTGTAAGCCGGTAAGGTAGTACTGTTACAGATTGTATGTTATATTTGTTTTGTTCTAATCAAACTTCTATAGTTTTAAAACCAAGTTTGTTAACGAACAGTACACCAGAAGGTCTGAACTTTCATGTAAAACTTGATCCCCCTACAGTGCAGTCATGATGTGTTGTGTCGAACTTTTTCTCTATCTTAATATAATATAAAGACACACAAACCTTTTGTGTGATCGAGAAAAAAAAATCAAGTTTGTTTCTAGGAGAATGCACAAACTTTTATAACACATTAAACAATATTCGTTAGATGCCATGAAATACATTTTTATAGTGTATGTATTCAATATTGTAGATGCTAATATGTTTTTTATATAAACTTGATCAAATAAAATAGTGTACAATTACTCAATTAGGAATCAAGAAAGTTTAATGATCTCTACATGAGCGTGCACTCAATCAAACAAGAATTATAAGTTTGTAAAAAACAGCAAAAAATTAGCAAAAAGCCAAACATTTGTTTTAGCACAAAGCACAAATTCAAACAGACAAAGTTCAGAACTAAGCCTTTTAGAAGACAAACCCATGCATGATTGACGAAAATTCCATAACCCCTTCCTTAATTTTTGGGATCAAAATCTTGCGTTGTTAGTGAAAGCCACACCTGATGATGCTTCTAGCTAGGTAAGGTGCAGAGCAAAGTACACACGCGGTGTGCAAAAAAAACTAAAGATTGCTAGTGGCCATTAATGGTATATAGGAGTAGATTGTTAATCGTGGAGAATAACAAGCTGCTAGGATAATAACAAGCAAGCTGCGATGAGATGATGCTTTCAAGTTCATGGATCACGTGTGTTTTACTTTGGATGGAAGCTTTAGCTTGACATGACACACACACATGGGTAGGGCCGAGATGACTTTCTTTCTGTCACCACACGGTTGTTGTCAGAATCTTGACTTAATTCTCTACTGTCACTGCTATATACAGTACTTGTCATCGTATACAAGAGATCAGGACAAACCATAGTAGTAAAACACTGTATATAATTTAAGTTTCTCCATAGTAACAATGCAAGTAGAACGACTTGTAATCCGAATCCGATTCAGGATTTGCATTGCATTGCGCTGCGTTTATATACGACAGCCTTGCATAGTTGCATTGTCGTCAAGCCTCCCAAGCCCATTAGTGTACCACTGGGCTGCCACCGGCCTGCGCCTCATGTGGGCTCATCACCTGGTGGGCCCCATGGCCCATGACATGCACCAAACCGGAGGATCACAGGTTGACATCCATCATCATCATCATCGCACCTGCCGATCGAGTGCCGACACGACAAACATCTCGTCTAGTACCACATCACACACACCTCGACCGCTCGTCAAGTTAAAACACTGGCAAATTCATAGTGATTGATATTTTGACAAAAAACTCCAGAAGACCAACTCGATCGATCAGGCTTTACGTAAGAAAAAAGAGGCCAGCTACTTTTTCTCAGAAGTTGTGACATCCCAGGTGTACGGATGTCTACTGGAATCTTATCTCTATATATGTCAAAAAAAAAAGTTTGATAATGCACCGACCAACTCACCAAACGATCGATGGAGACGAGTTTCATTGCTCGTGTAGATGACGTGGCTGGCCAGCCAGCCAGCCAAAATATTACTTCCTTCATTCTAAATTATAAGTCATTCTAATAATCTTGGAGAGTCAAAACATTTTTAAGTTTAACTAAAATTATAGAGAAAATTATAAAGATTTATGAAATCAAATAGCTATACAATGTAAATATGATTGATGAAGAATCTAATCATACTTAGTTGGCATAATAAATATTATTATATTATCATATAAATTTAGTCGAATTTGAGGTGTTTTGACTTTTTAAAATTCTTGGAATGAATTATAATTTGATATGGAGAGAATAGTTGACTATCCCGTCTTTGCATTTATGGTGATTCTTTCTCCACTGTTTTTTTTTTGGAATTGGAGCATTAGTCTTATTACTTCAATGAAACTCATTTTTTTCTTTGAAAGAAAATAAAAGTTTGTTTCGATTCTTATATAACTCTCTCTCTTATTGGATTATGGATTTTTCTTGTTGTTTCTTGGTAAACAATCTACTTGCTTACTATTAACATCTTCTTCAACCTTTCTGGAACACAAGTAATATTTCCGTGAAAGATGGGACGTTTTGGCGTAATATAGCCTGAGGTCTTTTTCGGAAAACCATATGGCTCTTTATGAAACCTTTACACATTATGCTGGATGTTAAGGGAACACATGCTTCCGATGAGCATCTTCTTAAACCTTTTAGAAACAAGTCATCTTTTTTAGAAAGATGGGATGTTTTGGCGCCATAGGTCTTTTTCGAAAAAACCCATATGGTTCTTTTTTTATCCTCTTACACATTATACTGGATATTAAGGGAACATAATTCTTGCATCATAAGACACGTCAACCGTGATTGACACACCATAGGATGATCAATTGACACACCACAAAGATCGTCGATGTCATTCGTCGCTTGGGAGCTGCCCATAAAGTTACTTTCTCAGAGTTCATGTCAAAAGCGTCAGAATGTTTGCAAGATATATTGAGTTTTATAGGGCAGTTCGATCAAGTGAATTTCATGGACGGCTAAAATAATTGGCTGCAGCTAGCGAACTAGAGTTTCATTTCATTAACAACAATCGTGTGTCATTTCATTAACAATAGTAGCGTATCATTTCATCAACAAAAGAACAGATGACAATCGTTTTCGCTTAACCAATCCTCCCAAAAACACAACGACCACACAACCACCTAGCTGCTTCAGTGCTAATGAACAGCAAACGTGCAGAATTAGTCAAACAAACGTAAGTGTGCCACTGCAGGATCTGTGCTGAAAATTGTTCTTTCTGCCAGTAATCATACCATATAATGCCAGTACTCATCTAAAGCTTACCTATTAGAGTCTACAGTAATTGGAGTTGAGTCCTTGTCTTATCTGTAAGCCCCTGAGGCAATATCCACGCTTGCTAGGCTCGCAAGCTTTGGCTCAAGGTTAAACTTGCCTTGTTTACGTCCTTTTCTTCTTATAAAACACCTCTGGCCAGTGTACAAGGCAGACGCCAAAGATAGGCAAAACAAGAGAAGCACAAGAAAAAACACGTTCCAATCAGCAAGTACGAACAGGCTGGAGAGCAACAAGGATCACACATCATTATAGGCACCAGCAGCCAAAGCCTACAAGTAAAGTAGTTCGCCAGGACCCAGATTGAGGTTGGTAGAAATAAATCAGGCAAAACTGGAGATCCTTCTGCAGTGCCAACAGGGAGTCTGCACCCTACAGTGGTAGCCAAACCATCTTGTTCTACTTTGGGTGGATGAACTGAAACAAGTACTTGATGTCATCACTTGCAGAACAACACTGCCATGATGTCATGGTGGTGGTGGTGGCTTTGATGCCTCATCGCCCTGCTCCTCCTGCTGTTGCTGCTGATGACGACGACCACCACCACCTCCACCATCAGCCTTCTCCTGCAGCTGGTCCTTGAGCCCCTCCTGGTACGTCTCCACAAAATTCTTCATCGCGTCGGTGTATGTGGACGCACGGGCCATGTAGATCTTCCGCAAGGCAGGCTTCAGCGTCTCCGCGCCGCCCCTAGCGGCGACAGCGAGGTCCTCCAGCAAACTTGGCTCACTGCTCGCTTTCCCCTTCTTTTCACTGCAAGAGCTGGGGCTGGCATTGGACGACTGCTCCTCCTTGTCCTCGGCCGCCTTCTTGTAGTCGTTGGGCCTGAGCTCGGGGCCAATGTCTCGGACCCATGACGCGCCGTATAGCCGGGTGGCCTCCTTGAGGATGCACCAGCGTTCGTGCCATGTGAGCTTGGGCCGCTTCTTGATGTGAGGAGGGTCCGGCAGTGACGACGGGAAGGCGATCTCCTTGAGGTCATACCGCACGTAATCATACAGCTTCCTGCACACAACTCTGAACTTCATCTCAGCAACTTGGACTCGATAGCGGCTTCAAGTAGGGACACAGTGCTGAAATAATCTGTCGACAAGAAATGAGCAATGGAATTGTGATCAGCAAGTATGCTAGGTATCAAACCTTTTGAATGAAGCTGCTGATAAAAGAGAGAAGATGATGCCAACCGAAAACTGTAAAATGACAGTAAAGCTAGTAAATGGGATACTAACAAGTTTGCAGGCTTCAGAGTTTAGACAGCCCGCACACTGCTGCTCTGACGACTAAGTAACTTTGCAGGCTTCGTGGTTGCTGGCTGCTTCAGTCCAATGGGCCATGTGATGTGTCAATTACTAATCTAGCTAGCAGGTTCTGCAGGTGCCACAGGAGCCCACATGCAAGATAAAAACTCTTGTGCATGTAGGTTATATGCATGATAGAACTATATAACACATAAATCTTTGGGAAAATTACCAAAATATTATAAAATATCATCTAGTGCACAACCAGTATCTATCCATACATTATGGCCTGACCAATTATGACTTCTCTTATTACAGAAATTGGACGAGAGCAATACATAATCTAGAACCAAAAGCCTGATCTGCATAGCCTGGCAACAGGATGATTCTCAGTTGTGGTAGCCATAGGTTTCAGAAACAAAACACCAGGAGGCGAAGCAATTCCAGTCAGAAACCATGAATGGAGAGGACTGGCATTGTGCAAAAGGCCTCTCAGCCCAGCAACTAAAGATATGACAGAAAGCAACTGGATAATTGCTCCAACCCATCCAGAAATGTACAGTACAGTGCTGTTTGTTTATGAAACAATAGTGACATCTTCTAAGAAATTCAGTCCAGCATTGGATATAGTCCTATCATGTATGTAACTTTAGATGTGCTTAGAAGCATCTACACAAACAACATTTGAAGTCGATAAGTACTTTTCAAGTTTGGGGAAACAATGAAATCACCATTTTAATGGAAGATATATTCTACACTTTGTTGGGGGCGGGCACCATTTATTAGTCATTAATTATATTCCTGGGCACTAATCAACTATATAAAACTTCCCAATATAAAAGCACTATGAAATAGACAGCAGCTAGTGTGATCTGTGAAGGGAGTAGCAGCACAGTTCTACCAAAACAATGCATGCATTCACCTCAGAGGAATTCCATCGAACAACTTGACTGCAGTGCAGTGCCAATACACCCAGGGGCTGCCTGACCCAGCAGGGACACATGTACACCCAATATTTTGTGCGAAAAAATCGAAGTTTGTAGGCCTAATACACGTATACTAGACTTGTAACTGGATCAGACCATATCCCAATTCAAATAGCTTGGGTTTGGGTCCTCTGTTTCGCACCAGCAGAGAACGGAAGAGATCGGGTGGGAGTACCTGGCGGGTGGGCGTCGCCAGCGAAGGTCCCGCAGGTGGTGGAGGTGAAGACGTGGGTACCTGGCAGCGGCGGCGGCGGCGGCGGCGGCGGCGACGGGCGACGGCGATCGTTGCCACTGAGCGAGTGAGCGCCCGCTAGAAATTCATTTTTGTTTTGGAAATTGAAACCGGATCGTTTGAGTCAATTTTATGGTCCACGTCCAACCTCAAGGACTTTAAAGTCTAGCTGGGCTATATCTCAGATGGTGATCTGTTTTTTTCTGGGTTGGGCCAAAAACTCACGGCCTGCGTCTAACCTTGTGGTTGTTGTATGTCAAAAATAATGGGCCGAACTCATCCGCTGCACTGAAGACGTGTTGGCCCGGGTTAGTATTTTTTTGCTGAGGAGCTCGCGTGGCCGCAGGATGGATGGGGCGGACGGATAGATAGATGACGTTAAACAGAGCTGATCCAAGGGTTTACTCCTTCCGTCCAGGTCGTTTTCTTTTCCAAGAAACAACTTTAATTAAATATATATTAAAAAATTAGTATTAATAGTATATAATTAGTATTAGTGGAAATGTCTTTGAATTTAATTTTTAACACATTTATTTAGAGATACATATGTTACAAATATTTTTTATAAATCGAGTCAAACTTATAGCACGAACACAAAAAAACAATGCTTTTTTTAGACAGAGGGAGTATTTTAATAGTCGACAAAATCTTTTATGTTGTACTAGTGTGCCCCAAAGACGTTGGGTACTGAGACACCACGAACCCCTGTGTCCGTAGATAAATCAATTTCTAGCATCTGTGTCAGTAAAAAAAAATGTAACTTTGACTAATAATTTTATAAAATAAACAGATATAACACATCTAAGACATACAATACAATGAGTATCATGTGAAAATATATTCAATAGTGAATCTAAATATCTAATGATACTAATTTGATATAATAAATTTAATGTTTTTTTCTAGAAATTTTGTCAAAGTTTAAAAAGTTGTTGAAAAAGTTGCTTAATGAGTATTGAATACCACGCTTTTTTCTAGCAGTTTTTTTTTTAAAAAAAATCCTCTCTTTCACCCAATGCGTAACATACTCTTTTTTATATATGTTTCTAATATATGAGTCCGTGTTTTTGTTACTTTAGTTACATCCATGACATCATTTTTGTTATGTTGTTTTATTGTTGTTGCGTGGTTGTTTTTTTATAATTTGGGACCCACCTCTATGTTGACAGTTTGTTTTGTAATGTACTAATAATATAGGAGTTCTTATTTGGTTGCTTCCTGATTACGGTCACAACATGCATAGCTAATGGTTAGTAGTTAGTTAATATACTGGTTAGGTCGCATCATTCATACTAATTGTTCTATATTGATTGGAGTCATATATCATGCAAAGCATATTAATTAAGGGTGCAATATCCATACTGATTAGGATAACACCATCCATATATAAATTAGAGTTCATAAGTAAAGCTGGATATTGAGCTGGCTCGGCTCGGCTTGGCTCGTTATACCTAACGAGCTAAAAAACTAGCTCCGCTCGGCTCGAGAAAAAGCTCGAGCTAGCTCGTTTGGCTCGTGAGCCAGGGACAGAAAAAAAAAGACTACGTACATTCCAATGAAGACCGAGTGCTAGTTCCTCATCCAAACTTGGAAAACACATCGATGTATTATTCTCGCCCTCCATGGAAGATGCGGTGAGGGCCTGGAGCACAACAACCAGCAGGCTAGTACTAGTTCGGCAATAGGCAGAGGAAGATCTAGAGGAAAATGGAGAGAGGATTGACCGAGTAAGAATCCGAACCAATCCTGCTCACGGACGGAGAGGACTGCTGCCCGGCTCCGGTCGTAAGCTTGCGGCGGCCAGGTGCCTGTGTGGCTGTGCGTGAGTGTTGAGGCTTAGGGGTCTGTTTTGCTATGTGCCGATGTGCGTGTGGGCTGGGAGCCTGTGGGCCGTGGGCTGCTGCAACATTGGTGATGGCTGATGGGTGGCTGCGGCTTGCAGACTTCGTTTCCTAGATGTGCAGCTCGTTAAGCTCGCGAGCAACTCGCGAGCTGGCTCAGCTCGGCTCGTTAGTCGAGTCGAGCCAGCAACGAGTCGAGCGAGCTAACGAACTTCGAGTTTTCTGTCCAGCGAACCATACCGATTAGAATTGCAGTTGTTTATACTAATTAGGGCTACATTAAACATGCATACTGATTAAGGCTGTGGTGCATTTCTTTTTTTTATTAGACATATGTTTCCTTAATTAATTGAGCACGCAAGTTTGTTTCTAATTATTAAATTGTAATACTCTTTGTTAGTTACTCAACTAATTGTGATGTATGAATGTTTTTTTCTTTCTTTCTTTTTTGTGATAAGCATGATCTCTAAGTATGTCCAACCCACGATTTTTTCTATTCTAGTTTTCATGTGTTTCTGCGTGTTCCGATAACCGAGTGTCGGTAACAAATGAAAATTTATTCAAGCATATCCGTGTACTTAGTGGGTGTAACAGTTGGAATTCGATTGTTGGCAATATAATTAGCACGGAAATTTATTCAAGCATATACTACTGTAGTACTTTGACCTGTGAGCTTGGATAAAAGACAAAAGTTATATGAATTTATAGTATATATGACTTTTTTATTTAAAATCATTTTGTGTGAATAAGTTGCCTCGAATTATTTATTTACCATTGCGCACCAATTCTTCGAAAAAATAATTTTTTTTATATAATCTCAGATAAAGATAAAATTAATTAAATAATCTTACTTCTCAATAAAATCTATATCTTATAACCTTTTGATTCATTTGATTAGTCTTTTGGGTTTGATTAACCCATTTCCAAAAAAAAAGAGGTGTGATCTTTTTTTTTCACTGCACATAAAACAGTATGGTTAACTAATAAATGAGACTTGATAACAGTTGGAATTCGATCGTTGGCATGAAAAAATATTCAAGCAGACGGAGTACACAATACACTCTTCCGGCTAGCTACCGGTGTTATTATTTGGTTAACTGTAAATGAGACTTGACAGTGGAATTCGATCGTTGCCATGAAAATTATTCAAGCATACACTCGTCCGGCTAGCTACCGGCGTTATTATTTGGCATGTGTATATGGTAGTAATAAATAAGCATGCAGAGAGCAGGAGGGCTCATAAATTATTAGATTTGCTGGAAGTCGTTGAGCTTCAACTTGCCATCAGCATCATCCTTCACCATGCCCTTATTCTTGAGCGCCCACCACTCCGCCGGCACGGGGAACTCATCCTTGAGCGCGTCGACACGCTTGTTGACGAGCTCCACGTCACGCTCCACCTCGAGCTTAAACCCACCGGCGCTGCCCTGCTCGCCGGCGACGCCATGCAGGTAACACTCGAGGTTATGCAGCGTCTGCGCCGTGCCAGGCCACCTAAGGTACGGCGACCGGCCGGTGTCGATGGGCAGCGTGGTCCCGGCCACGTCCACGTACGCCAGCAACGGGTGCATCGGCACCACGTCGCCGGCGTTCTTCACGTGGAGTGCCTTGAGGTCCTTGTACGACTGGAACGCCGCCCTGAAGAATCGGTCGCCGACGTGCGGGCACGCGAACACGACCGCCGTCACCGGACACGATGAGTTCACGCCGTGGCTGACGATGTCGACGGCGTTGAGGATGGAGATGGCGGCGCCGAGGCTGTGTCCGGTGACGGTGATGCTTATCTCCTCGTCCTTGTAAAGCTCCACTAGCCTCCTCACCTCCTCGAACACCTGGTCCCTAGCACTCATCTTGTTGAACTTGGATCCGGCATGGCTGGACGTGTACACCGACAAGAACCCCATGTGTACCATCGCCAACGGGTTGGTGATGGCGCCGGAGCCGCCGAGGACCGGCGCGGCGGGGACGGGCGTGAAGGTGAAGTCGTTGAGCCACTCGAGGTTCTGCACGGTCCCACGCCACGCGACGACGATGTCACGTCGGCCCAGCGCGGCGGCGCCCTCGTCGGTGGCCACGGCCACGTACCCCATGAAGTTGGACTCTCTGGACCACACGTCCTTGAGCGCCGCCAGTGGGCGGAGCAGGAAGGCGTCCGGGAGGAGCTGCCCTGACGTGGCGTAGATGAACTTGGTGATCTTGTAGTGTTCCGCTGCCGCGGCGCCGGAGGTGGTGAGGAGGTCGGAGTAGCCGTACATGCACGCGCCGGCGTGCGGGGACCGTCGCTCCGTGTTGAAGCCGTCGTAGGTTGCTTGAGCTAGCTCGCCGTAGGAGATTATGCTCTTGCGGAGGTCCATGTCTAGTGGGTCTAGGAGACCCTTCCATGAGTGCTCGCCGTGGAGCTCTCGCCACCTCTTCGCAATGCCGTTGCCGACGGTGCTTCCATTTCCAGAGGATGCCATGGCTACAGTACAGCCTCTGAGGAGCTAGCTAGCTTTCGCTTGGCGTTGTTTGTGTTGCTCTCTGCTTGCTTGGTTTGGTGCTTCAGCTTGGAGTGTACTGGTATGTATTTATAGGCCTAGGTCCCTCTGCTACGTCGTGCGTCGGCAGGGCTTGGGCCGAATCAGTGCACTGAAGAGAAGAAGCAAAATTTATTTAAAGGGAAGAAAACAAACGAAATTTCAAATGAAACGCAAGAATTAATAATCAGTTGGAAAGGAAAATGACAGCACAACAGGAGTTAGGAGGCATGGTGGATTAATTGCATGCAAATGGGCGCGTGGTCCGCGTGGCAATCAATATAGGAGTGTGGACGCGTGATCCGCGTGGCAATCAAGAGCGAGGCTGCAGAGATAGATGAAAAAAAAAATTCTTACGGTATAAATGTAACTCTGGTATATACTCCCCCACGTCAAATTACACAAAATTGTAAGTCACTATAAGAATTCTGGAGGGTCAAAATATCTCACTTGATCAAAATGATAGAGATTTTATGACATCAAATAAATATATACTATGAAATATAATTATATATGAAGAATCTAACGATACTTAGTTGACATTATAAATATTATTATACTCCATCCGTCCATTTATCGGAGTCATCTTACCAAAAATAAAATCTTCAAGAATCGGAGTCGTCTAATAAGCCAGAACCACGGTTTTTACGTCGTTCCAGGCGTATGCAACTCCTCTCACTGGATGAATTAATTGAATCATCTGCATGCGTCGCCTCACCTTGGTCACTGCGTACGACCATAAGATGACTCCGATTTTTGGATGGAGGGAGTATTATCATATAAAATTTGATAAAAAAAACTTGAGATAATTCGACTTTCTAAGATTGTTCTTATAATTTGGGACGAAGAGAGTATATTTTTTATTTATCTACTGTCACATGTACAAACAAAACAATCAGATGCATGTGATTAATGCAGTCTATCTGTCCATGATTGACATGGCACATGCAGTCTATGTAGACTATATGTGTTGAATCATGTTGACTAGACATTCGGCAACTATCCATATATGTATGTAGAGAGGCACGGTGAATACGGTATGCACACAATCATCAGGGCAGGGAGGAGCAGGTATATATGCAGCAGCCAGGACAATACTCGCTCTGTTCGCTTGACAGGATTATGCACTGTTCTGATAGGATTATGCACTACTGGCTGATTTCTTGTGAGAGAAAAGTACTGTTCTGACTGGATTTAAGTCGGCTGAAAAGCCAAGGGAACAGGCTGAATAATGCAAGGATTACGTTGAAAAAAAAGACTATAATATGCAAGGAGCGAGGACGACTGCATGTGAAATTGTGAAGTGAAGACTGATTGAAGACTAGCCACCAGCCACAGCTGCCAGTGTACGTACCTGCGGGATGCCGCGCTCGGCGAATCGTACGTACACTTGCGAGTCGTCGTCCAACCTGAGTATATCGCTTGCCGTTGTTTGCGTTAATTGCTTGGTTTTGTGCATCAGCTTGGAATGCATTTATAGCCGCCAAAGGCCATATATATACTGCCCGCTGGAGTGCTGGTCTTGGTCCAGTATACCGTATACGGGTCCTACACACCAGAAGATATACTACCCCACACGTTGCTGCGATACTCTATTATACTAAAAAAAAAACTGTTGCGTATATGAGTTAGGAATTATTTGCTTGTACGTTCTTGTACCATTTTTCTTGTCAAAATTGGCTGCATTAAGAGATTGAAAGTTAGTCAGATAACATAACTATTATTAGAGATGATATGGATAGTTAGTGAAAAATGATGTGGACGGGTTGTCCTTATCTCCATTCTTGTCAAAACTGATTGCATTAAGATGTTGGAAGTTAGTGGGATGATATGCATGACTATTACTGAGAGATGATGTGGATTTTTAGTGGAAGATGATGTGGATGCCTTGTATGCTTGTTGAGATAGAACTTGTAGTGGAGATTAGCTTTATAAGAGAAGATATAGATTGATGAGGATGTCGGTCATGGATGACTTGTCATGTGTTATTCTCGGTTCCTGATGAGTCAAACACTCTTGACTTCGACAAAAAAATATATATATGAGAAAATATTAATTAATATTTATAGTATATATATAACTAGTATCATTAAATAGATCTTTGAATCTATTTTTATAATTAACTTATTCGGAGATACAAGTGTTGCTAATATTTTTATAAACATAGTCAAACTTAAGAGCACAAATATTTTAGGACGGTGATCGAGAGTACAATTGATCATTGGTATTCATTTCCAAATCTCGGCACTAAGAGCAGTTCCAGTGTAATTGACAGATCGGATCCCGTGGCAAGAGGTTCGGCTGCTCTAGTTCTAAATCGACTAGTGGGGCCCACATCACAATTAACAAACAAAAAAGTTGTGTTATTCTCTCCTCGGCATGACTCGTGCTTTCATGCGTACTCAGTTGTAGCTTATTTTATTTTCTTCGAGTCGATTTCAGATCTGACAGTCATGGTTCGCGTCCTATACAATGTTGTTGGTTTCTTCCGCTCATGATTCGTATTTTCAATACATAGGAGGTGCTCTAAAGGAAAGAGGCAATGGAAAAACAAATAAAATTGTAGAATAGGAGGTCTGGAATGCATGCAGCTCCCCCCCCCCCACCCCCCCCAGTATGTGATTTAGGTTAGAGCTAATTCACATCACCTTCTAACAAATTAGTTTGTACAAATCACAGCGTCATGTTTGCTTTGGGTTATTGAACCGGTTTTAACCCTAACAAATTAGTTGTGAAACATTATTTTTCTCATACAATAAATTAGTCGTACAAATTAGTAGAAACCGATTTAATACCAGCCAAACAAAGCCCCACGTTTTTGCAGATTCAGAACTATATGGCTTTACCTACCTACTTGCTGCTTCAGAACTATGATTGATTTTTTGTATTTATAGACGAACGTCCTGCTACGTCCTGCGTCGGCAGGTCTGGGCCGAATCTGTTGCACTAAAGAAAAGAAGCAAATTATAAAGGGAAGAAAACAAACAAAATTCAAATGGATCGCAAGAATAAATAATCAGTTGGAAAGAAGAATGACATCACAACAGGAATTAGGAGGCACGGTGGATTAATTTTATGCAAATGCATGGGCGCGTGATCCGCGTGGCAATCAAGATCGGAGAGTATGCATGGGACATGCATGCATGCATATATATATATATATATATATATATATATATATATATATATATATATATATATATATATATGCATCCCTAGAGAGAGGTAGAGAGATAGAAAAAAAATTCTATACATATATGCATATATGATATGTATGTAACTCCAGTACATATCTCTTCTGATCTACTGTCACGTGTGCAAACAAGACTCAAATGCATGTAATTGATGAGGGTCATGACTCATGACTGACATGGCTCATGTACGTAGACCACGCTTAGATAGATCGTGTTGAGTGCACATGTGACAACTATCCACGATGAATACGGTTTACACGGAATCTCCAGATGAGGCCCTACCACGCCCACGGCCCACGTGTACATGGTCCTGTGTACGTGACAGCCGGAGCAAATGCATGCATCAGGAGTTCAGGACAGGCAGGGAGCAGATATGCAGCAGCAGCCAAGACAATAATGCCAGGGCTTAAACGTGCATTTACATGACCCGCTGTCCTACATGGCATTTCGATTCATTTTTGAGACCCGGCGACCATGGAATTTCGCGAATGTGGATAATTTCGGTGGTGTCCGGAAGAAAAAATAATAATCTAAAATTTTGTAATACAGTAATACATGCGCTAAATAACTCTTGACTCGTATTTTCTATTGTTTATATTACATATTTTTCTATTCAATATGATGTGTAGTTATATATGTGCTAATCTCTTAAAAATATAGGTGAAATTTCTATCCAATTTCACTTTATTTAAGACCATACAAGTAAATATCTCTTCTATTTTGCTTTTCATAAACCCAATTAGACCCGGAGAAATTCTGGTACCGGCCGGTAAAATACATCGTTTCCTAGTGCAGGTCCCAGGTCCAGCCGAAAACAAATAGAGCAAATCGGCGGCGAGCGTTCGTCGTCTTCATCTTAAACCCTCGAAAAAAATCTACTCGATCTCTCCCAACTATTACAAATGTCTCTCTGAAGTAGAAAATCAGAAATAACTCTTTCCCATCTTTTCAAGCCGGACATATATAAACCCCCTTACTGCTTCTCTAGATGTTTTTTCTTTTATATTTATTTCAACTGAATCTTTGAAAAATTATAGTACATTAAAAAATTATAAAATTAAAAAAATCTAATTTTGTTGGTTTCTAATTATGGTGTAGTGTGGGAGCCAAGCGATTAGGAGATACTTTGCCTATGGATTAGGCCGTTTGCCTCTTTTGCCTTGAGGGCCTAAATCACCTATTTGGGCCTTTTGGTTTGTATTCTCGCCTTTTCACTTGTACATTGACTGTATCCTCTTCTCTATCAATATATCTATTTGCTTGGCATAATCCTGCCAGTAGTTTTCGAGAAAAAAAAAAGCGATGCACTGACAGAACTGAATTAACTCCACAAAATTCCTGCTCTGTACATAATTATCTTCTCCCTATCTTAATTGAAAGGCAGAGCTCACAAAATTCAGAAACTGAAACTTTGAATATTGACTGAACATCTGCTGCTAAAATCCTCAAACCTGAAACAAACTGCAGAACAAGAATTCACTCACGTTAGACTAACCGTAGCTGCCACTGAGAACTGAAAACTGAGAACTGCAGTGTCAACATGCAAAGTACAGGAAAGCCTTGCCATGCTGTTCTCTTTTGGTCAGCTGAAGCTCAGGTAGGTTGATTTGCTTCACCAGCAACATTTTTGGATTTCCAGTTCAACAGCGGCTGGGTTCTTAACCTTGTTTATTGTAGAGTACAGTGACTTTATTTGTTGTGTTCTTGCCTCGGCAGCAGCAGAACATTTTTCCCCCTCTAGTGGTCAGTGTCAGCAGCAGGTTTATGTATGCTCTTGGTTCTTTCAGATAGCAGCAGTGCAGCCCACAGGTTAAGACAATGATGGTCCATTTGCCTACTAACTTTAGACTATTCCAATGCTGAACATTTTTAGTTCTTTGGCTCCTGATCTCCCTGTGCTAGTAGTTTATTACTCCGTAGCTCAATTTCTTCTTTGCATAGCACTCTGTTTCCTGTCTCGATTTAGTATGTAGAGCATGTTTCACCTAATTAACAGCAACTGCACATGATGCCTTTCTTGCTTGAGCCGTTTGTTCAAGGGTGTGTATGTGTATGTGAGGAGCATGCACTGTTTACTTGAGAATTTTACATGCTGCTTGCAGGCTCATCTTTAATTTGTAGTTTCAGCTTAGTTTCTCATACTTTGTACGAAAAAATGTTGGTCATCCTTTTCTGGTTGCCATTTCATTCGGTCCTCAACAGGTATATTATTACAGTACTTCAATAAAGTTTTTTTTTTGAACATAGAAGAAAAACCTTTGCTATGATGGTGATGCAGTGTGTGCATATTATATTAGTGGTCAATGCAAATGCGCCAAAAAGGTTTGACCCGCGTCCACTTTGTAAAGCGATGGAGCGATGTGGTTGGAAACGGCCGGGCGCATATTGGGTAAAAAGGTTTAACCAGCAGCAAATGTATCTCTAGTCACTTCGTGCCAATGCTCATGGTCAATAGTAATAATTAGCACTTTGTACACGATAGCAACATACACTTCGTGCGGCACTGGAAGATTATTGCATTTTAATTAATTAAATTTCAGCAACAATTTCTGTCCTATATACTTCCTCTGTCTAGAAAAAAAATATAATTATGGATCGTACCAGTCAAACTGACTCAAGTTGAACTAAATTTATAGTAAATAATATTAATATTCATGTCTTCAAATAAATTTATCATAGAACTAATCTAATGGTATTTATTTTGCCTCATGCATGGGTGTGGCATTTTTTTCATATAGTTTTAGTTAAATTTAAACTTTTTGACTCCTTAAAATACTTGAATTATATTTTTTTTATGGACGGAGGAGGGAGTATATATATGTCATCTCATTCAGTAAGAAGATGTCGTACATATATTACTCATTTGTTCTTGCTATATACGAGAACATATATATATATATATATATATATATATATATATATATATATATATATATATATATATATATATATATATAAGTTTGTGCATGCAATGCAACAACAAGCATCCATATTATTCTTATTTACTATTAGTATTTGTGCACAACAAGCAATATATAGCGCACGATTAACAAACGGTAACGTACATACACTGGCTTTCAAAAAATGAAACTACTCCGTACTACTAGCTATATGTGGTTGACGACGACAGTCTTGTACTCGCTGGCGTGGGAGGACGACGCATCCGCATCGGCGACGCCGGTGACGGGGAAGAAGAACGGATAGGTCTCATAGCGCGCCATGCAACTACTGTAGAGGACACGGCATCCTCTCCGGAATCGACAGTAGTTAGGGAGCTCGGCGACCGCCTGGGCGACGCAGAGCCCACAATCAGCGGCGGTGATGTCCCTAGTACACCATCCAAGCCCATAGATAGTAGTCCCGAGCTCCGACCCACCAAACCTCGCCGTCTCCCTAGCAAGCCCACCACTCTCGGGCTCACCAGCCTCATCAGCCACCCTCCCCATGAGCTTCCTCTCCGCGCGGTCGAAGGCCGCCAGGTCGCCGGTGGCGTTCATGGTGTTGAGGAGGATGAGCGTGTACCCGGTGTCGGGGAGGCCGAGGAAGTCGGCGTCGGAGTAGCGGAGGAAGCAGTAGTCGTACCACACCCGCGCGTCGGCTTGGCCTCGGCATGTCGACGCCACCTCCTGCGCTGCTGCGGACAGGCAGCGCCCGCAGTCGGTGGATGGGATGTCGCCGCGGCACTGCGCTAGGCCATAGATTGTGGAGCCTCCGATGCCGGTGCCGAACGTCGCTGTTGCGTAGTAGGTTGCTGAGGCGCGCGGGACTAGTGATGCGAGGACTGCGGTGATGCTTGCCTGTTTCTGACCGCCCGTGAAGTTCTTCGCGCAGTACGTGCCCACTGGGTCCACGGCCGAGCTCGGCAACGGCGCGAACGCTAACGCGGCGGCGGCGGCGAGAAGGAGCGGGAGAAGCAGCGCCGGCGATGACGACGATGGAGCCATGTTGCTAGCTGGTTTGTGGTGGGCTGTGGATGTCGTCTTCTTCCTCCTCCGGTACGGTCCTGCTGTCGATTGGTTTGCTTGCTTGCATGCACATATATATGGGGGATATGGGGGTGCGTGCGTTGATAAGTTATGCATGGCGAGGACTAGTCATTGGTCATTGGTGGCGAGATATGCGCAGCCGAGCGCCGGCCATAGTTGACTGGATGTATGGCTGTGGCGAGACGAGCGAGAATAATGGGCATGCACATGGGCCCAGTGTGGCTGTGGCTGTGGAGACGACGAAGCTTTGGCTTTGTGTCATTGTGTGGAGCGCAGGTCATGGCGCAGATCGAGGGCAACTTGTACATGCAGATAATGTCAAATAGAGTATGTCGTCGTCCATAGCCAGCAGGTAGCTAGCTAGTTTGTAGAGCAGGAAGACGAGTCGTCGCCTGCGTGTCCTGCAGCACATGCATGCAGGATGCATGCAAAATTTGCTTTTGGACGACTAGACTCTTCTTAACCAAGACTAGCTCCAAGGGATGAAGAGGGAGAAGCTAGGTCAGATCTGCTCATGGATGGATCATTTATTTCTTTATGCATATCGATCATCGATGAATATGCAATACCTTGTATGTTAGGATCGATCGAGATGAATGGATCAGAGGAGGAGGATGACCTTTCTGCTAGCAGCTTCCCTCTTTGAAAACAAGCAGCAGACATCGTCCCAATAATCCACAAGGAAGCTTCTTTGTTGACAATTGAATAAAATGAGAGGGAGCAGGATGCAAAATTTGCTTTTGGGCTAGACTCTTCTTAACCAAAGACTAGCTGGATTGGCAAGTGAGAGGGAGGAGCTAGTCAGATCTGCCCAAGGATGAATCATTTATTTCTTTATGCATCGATCATCGATGAATTTAATGTACATGTTACGATCGATCGAGATGAATGGATCGTATCGTATCTAGAATGATGGCCTGTTCTGCTTAATTAGTTCCCTCTGAAGAAAAAGCAGACGACATCCCAATCCACAAGCAAGCTTCTTCTTTGTTGACAATGCAATATACTATATAGACACTAAGACACGTACACTTAGACTACTTGATCAGAATTAGTCATAAGCTAACCAAGCGCTTAACGTACAATCTTTTTTATCTTTCTACTGATGAACGCATGCAATGGCAAGGTGCTACCAGTCGTACGTTCGTTCTAGTAGCTGTGGTAAAATGCATGCCCGGCCGTCCGGGCGACAACAATGCAAACATGTCAAAAACCTTGGGGTGTATCACCATGTTGAATAATTGTAACAACGGTAGCTGTACATCTTTATGTAATTAATAACACATAAAGCAAGCAAGCATATATGCACGGCATAGGATTTTAGACCAGTTGAAATGACTGGAATTAGCAAGGGGAGTGCTGTCGCACGAACATTCTACCATAGAACGGACGTTCGAGCGAGCGGCCCAGCCCAAGACACACACAACGCCCCACGTGGTACACACACGCAAACACGCCGCACAGGGCACACACGACACACGGGAACGCGTCCCGCCGCGACACACCCCCACGCACACACACACGCCACCCCCGCCGCCGCGCACAACCACGGCGAGGCTCCTACCATGACTGGCCGCCGCCGGCGCCAACATGGCCGCCGAGCATCGGAAAACAAAACAAAAAAGAAACAAACTGAAAAATAAAATTAAAACAGAGAGCAAAAAGAAAATGAAACAAACCGAAAAATGAGAAAGAAACAACAGTAAAAATGAAACAAAATTAGAAAAATAACCGAAAGAAACAGGCTGAAAAATGAAATTGAAACAGAGAGAAAAAGAAAATGAAACAAACTGAAAAATGAAAAAGAAACAACGGTAAAAACTGAAACAAAATTAGAAAAATAACTGAAATAAAATTTAAAATGCATTTGAAACAAACCGAAAGTGCAGTTAGAAACATACACAAAACATTTGAAACAAACCTAAGAAAAAAAAGAAACAAGATGAACAAAACATTTGAAACAAAACTAAAAAACAAAAAAAACCATTAAGAGAAAAGAAACATTTGAAACAAAATATCAAACACCTAGAAACAACGAAGGCAACGAAAATGAAACACAAAAAATAAGAAAAAGAAACAATGAGAAAAATTAGATCCAGACCCAAAGAGAGTAGAAGGAGGACGAGGCGCGAGGAGGAGCAGCGGGAGGGTGTGGAGAAGAAGAAGAAGCAGAGGTCGGGTCGAGGAAGCCTCCACAGCTCGCCGGTAGCCGCCATCGTCGTCCTCAACTCCGACGCAGAAGGAAGGGGAGGCGCGCGGCTCAACGGAAGAGAAGGGAGGCCCACCGGCGCGGATCCGCGCGGATCCCCCATCGCCCCAGCCGGATCCGCGGCCGCAATGGTCGGATCTGGCCCGGAGGACCGCCGCCGCCCCCTCGCTGGAACCCTAGGTTGCCGAGTCGGAGATGGAGGAGAAAAGGGGGCGCGAGAGGAAGGGAGGGAGCCAGCACGAGAGGTGTGCGCGAGCGCGCGGCGAGCTCGGCGAGGTGCGAGCGGGCGGCGGCGGCACGCGGCGAGCTCGACGAGAGGGGAGGGCGCGCGGGGAGAAATCGAGAGAGGCGAGTCGGGTGGGACGCGTGCGTGCGGGTCGCTCCTCCCCCCTTCGCGGTGTGGCCGGGTGGGACGCGTGGCCGGGTGTGTGCGCATCGCGCGCGCGGTGGGCGATAGGCGTGTCCCAGTGGGCTTCCGACGCATGCGTTCCACGCGTCGAACGCTCTCTGTAGAGCATTACCGAATTAGTAAAGGTCGGTGCAGCTTTTGTTGACTACACTACGTCGTCTACAGGTCAACGTAATATACACAGCAGTCTTATTTGAGGTTGACACACAGAGGCCAATTGCAAAAGACATTAATTAAAAAGACGACGATGAACAGAATAATATACTATATAAACGGCAGGTTAGTTGACTCTGACAGAGGCAAGTTGCTTGGTTAGGTTGTTAGGTCGAGCAGCAGCAAGCAAGCACACAAAGCACTCCCGGCAGCATGCACTCAGGCTCGATCAGGCTGCTGGGCAGTGCATGCAGCGTCACTGGCCGCCGCCGGCCGGTCAACGCTTTCTTTCTAGATGGACGACGACGTGCATGTGCAGGAGTGCCGACGTGGAACTAGCCGACAGATGAGAAACAGCTATATATGACGACTGCGAGTCAACGAGCAGTAGTATTCACCGGCGTCAGGAATGGATGACGATGAAGACATCAGTTTTTTTTCCCTTTATTTCGTCGACCGGCCAATCACAAAACAAATTTGTGTCAACTTTTGTCGATAACATTTTGAACTTGTACATTATTAGTTTGCGTTCTAGAAGAGAGAAAATAGAGCTAGGTTTGTTGTTTGCGTTGCTACTTCAGATACACAGAAAACTTCATAGCCGCCTCCACTTCGATCTTTTCTGATGAGCGGTTTGACCTAGTCGGCTAGCCCAGCCTCTAATTATGTCACAAATTTGTTCGCAAAAAAAATTATGTCACAAATTGACTATTACTAGCCTAGCAGATAAAATATGCAAACATATGGATATTGATGTTACTTCCACTCAAGAATATTGTAACGACAATTATAGGGGGTCAATACGGGGTAGCAAACCAGACGATGTTTTATTCATGATATATAAGCATAAGCAATTAAGCACCATGTAGCTAGCATTATCCCCTCTAAAGAGCTAATTTAGAAAAATGTAAAGTGTGTCAAAAGTTATAGTGGCGTTGGGGTGAAAGCATTGTGATAGTGACAATCAAGGGTGTCATTCTACCCTTGGGAGGCATCACTATGGCATCCACTATCTCACTTTACCTTTAGTGGATTCTCTAGGTTAAAACCTTTATCTTCTTCCATGGCAATCACAGTGTCATAATTTCAAACTAAATATTTAGAATGTTGTATTATATAAATAGTTTGGTGTAATTTTTCTCAGTGTTTCCATATAATGTTGAAATGCTGAACCATTTTTTTTTAAGAAAACAATGCATTTTATACATAAATAATGTATGTACAATCGTAATCTGGCCAACAAACACAGTCAGTTATATTAATTTAAATAACAAAAATAAAACAAAGGGGGAGAGGGGAAAGTTACCTGCACCTATGGGGACAATGGCTGCCTATTATTGATAGACTGCAACGATTTGTCAAACAGACCATGTGATATGTGAGCTTGTTTAATCCGAGTTCACCTCTTTTTTTTCCACCTGGCAAGCTGTTTCTCCGCTAAGACTAACATGAAGCTGTAACGGCCCGGCATTAATTATTTGGACCATGCAGAAGCCCAGTGTCTGGCCCAGGCCCTTGTCGACTTCTAGCCCAGCATATTTGTAGTCTTAATATATAATTTCGTCATGATAAAGTTAGCATAGCTATTTCGTGGGGAGGCTTTCTCCCAAAGACTAAGGACATGTCCTATTTATCTAGAGAAAATATGTGAACACATATAACATGTATAATAAACTTATAAATCACAGTTTCCACACCGATCACATGACATTTTATTTCAATTCCAACCTAATTGCATAGATGGCAGTACTGACGTACTGTTATTCACGCATTCTGTATGAAAGTATATATATATGAGCATACTGCATATACATAAATAAATGTTTGTATTCACGAGATGAGGCAACGAGTTCGAACTTGACTAGACTTGCTTGAAGTCCTGGAGCGTCCCGTGGCCATCGGCGCCGCGAACCATGCCCTTATGCTGAGCCGCCCACCACTCCGCCGGCACGGGGTACTCGTCCTTGGGGCATCGACGGCTTGTTCACCAGCGCCACGTCGCGCTCCACCTCCAGCTTAAACCCACCGGCGCTGCCCCGCTCACCGGCGACGCCATGCAGGTAGCACTCGAGGTTGTGAAGCGTCCCCAGCGTCCCCCGGGGGGCGGAGGTACGGCGACTTGGCCGTGGCGATGGGCAGCTGCACGGCCACGTCGAAGTAGCCGATGGGCGGGTAGGTTGGCTCGATGTCCCCGCTGTTCTTCACGTGGAGCGCCCTGAGGTCGTTAAACGACCGGAAGGCCTCCCTGAAGGTGAGGTCGCCGACGTGCGGGCTCGCGAATACGATCGCCGTCACTGGGCATGGCGGCTGGGAGGAGTTGGAGGGGGCATTCACGCCGTTGGCGACGATGTCGACGGCGTTCAGGGTGGCGAGCGACGCGCCGAGGCTGTGGCCGGTGATGGTGATGCTCGTCTCCTCGTCCTTGTGTAACTCCATCAGCCTCCTCACCTCCTCAAGAACCTGTTATATGTATGATATAGTTTTTTTAAGAATGGAACCTCTTATTTGAATTTATATATCTTAAAACTAATTCAGGGTCAGGTTAAAAGGAATTGTGAAGATCACTTTTTGTTTTTTGAGAAAAAATTTTGAGGATCACTTATATTAGTTATTACCAATTCAAAACAAGGAACATTCATCCGCAACTAGAATTATTGTACAAAATGAACATGTTAACCTTCCCAGTGCTAATTATAATTATTATTCTAGACGTTAATTCGATTTGTTGGGGGAAGATACACGGTCTCAGGCTTTAATGCCTTCTTGCTGACTCTTTTAAATTCATTTTTGTTGTAATACATTTTCCGTGCTATATTAATGTACAAAATAATCTCAAGTTTTATAAGGTTTTTTAACTAATTATGTAGAGCTAGGTTAAACTAAGTAAAATTTTCATTCTATCGTAAAATTGAAAATTTATTTTGTGCATTTCATCTAAAACAAGGTTTGCATGCATGTTAGTTTAAATCTCATTTGAATTCATCTAAGTTTTAAAATTATGTGATTGAATTTGAATATAACTCAAACTGATACACAGTATGCACAGAGTATTCTAAATAACAAACCCTAATATACTATTACCTTGATCTAGATCAAAACTCAACTACATGAATCCCCCTTCTCTCCCCTCACTCCACCCCATTTTTCCCGCTCTTGGTCCAGCATGCACATAATTTGGGTTGTGGCCCAAAGCCCAACTAGTCTGTCAAACACACCTGACTCCCCTCTGCCTCCATCTTACTTACCGCTTGGGTCCATCAGACAGTGACTCTTTGATTCGTTTTTGAAATATGTTGATGACCAAAACTTGTAGGGGCAGTAATAGTTTAATTATATTCGAGGTCCTCTATATGGCTTTATCGAGCCCTGCCCAAAAAAAGGATGTAGTTTTAAGCCATGACCTTAGCTTTTGCACCTTAGAGCAAGTACAATAATTGGCTTATAGCCAAGCTAGTCAGCATTTTTTATGATGTGGAGGAGAGAAGCAAGGTGAGAGAAAAGAGCTTGACTCCTAATCTAACACCAAGGACGCGGAT